>OZ005651.1:184403797-185091297 GCA_963930645.1 Salticus scenicus | reverse complement strand
CTCAGCTGGAGTTTGCTGCTTATTCTTATAGGGTCCTGAATACGATCAAAGTTTTCAACAGTCCTTTGCACGGTAAGCGAACAAACTATTGTAAGTGTTTGAAATGGGAAATCATGCCATAGGCGCCCCAAACAGGAATTTGTTATAATCAGATATTTTTAAGGGTCGTGAATAAGAAGAGAATTTTCAAGAATTGTTTGCACAGTATGAAAATAGGCTGTTATACACGTTTAAAAAAGGCTGTTTTAGGCGTCTAATTAGTTAAGAGTGCGCCACCTAACGGGAGTTTGCTACAGTCAGACATTTCAATGCGAACTTTTTTTGCTGGTCGGTGAACCAGTTGGTCGCCGAAGGTAGCTTCTGATGCATAAAAATCTTAAGTGTTTTTGGTAACTAACGATAATCAACAAAATTATGATCCACTTTAAAATGAACTTCAAGGCGCAAAACAGCGCCCCCAGAAACCTCATGATGCCTTTGTAGGTGCCTGAACAGTGAAGGGCGCCGCTCAGCTGGAGTTTGCTACTAACTTATTCTTATATGCTCCCGAATACGATTAGAATTTTCAACAGTCTTTTGTACGGTAAGCGAACAGGATATTGTAAGTGAACAAAAAGGGAAATCATGCCATAGGCGCAGGGCCCCATTTAGCCTAACTGGGGCCCGGGGTAAATTCTTCTTTTGGGGCCCCCCTCTGCTTCACTACTTCAGTAAGGAAGAACCAAACTTTATGGAGGTATTTAAATTTTTCACCTCATTATAGATATATAACAAGAAAATTGACTAGAACCTAAAATAGCTATAAAGTCCCCCCCCCCTCCAATGGTCAGACAAAATATTGTTCTATCCATTTTATTTCTGATTATTAACTTTGTCATCTAGCTGTACAAAATTCATATCCTTGCTGACATTAGGGCGGAATTCAGCTAAATTTTCGCAATTACGATGGTTCAATTAAGCCGGATTTTACACTGATGAATTTTACACTATACTGATATTTTGTTTTTAAAAAGTTTATTAAAGAAGGAAACGTAAAATAAACTTTCTATTCAATTTGGGGGGGGGGGGGCTGTGATGTGGGGGCCCGGGGCAACTGCCCCGTATGCCTCTGCCTTAGTCAGGCTCTGCATAGGCGCCCCCAAACAGTAATTTGTTATGATCAGATTTTTCTAAGCGTCTTGAATACGATGAGAATTTTCAAGAGTCGTTTGCACGGTAGGAAAACAGGCTGTTTTAGGCGTCTAATTAGTTTAGAGGGCGCCGCAGTCGCTACCAAATGGGAGTTTGCCACGGTCAGACATTTTAACGCAAACTTTTTTTGTTGCTCGGTGAACCAGTTGGTCAGCTTGTGATACATAAAACTCTTAAGTGTTTTTGGTAACTAGCGATAATTAACAAAATTATGATCCACTTTCAAATGAACTTTAAGTCGCAAAACAGCGCCCTCAGAAACTCCAATATGCCGCCCTATTTTTTAAAACATTGGGGGGGGGGAGACTCCCCCCCCCCCTCCCCCCCTCAAGCTACGCCCCTGACCACAGTTGAACAGTGAACCTATGCTTCAAATATCTTGGATGTGCTTGTTGGGCAACTTGTTCCACTGTATTGTTTCCAAGTGGCGGCCACTTGAAAATTTGTTATCACGGTAACTTTAGAAATACTTAATCAATTCAAATCAAAGTTGAAAATTGGATTTATCATTCAAACAACAAAAATCTAGAAAATTCACGTAAATCGTGAACCAATCACGTCATTGCGTCCTTCTTTGGGTGTATCGATAATAAGTATTTTCTCGCCAAAAGTCGCCAAAAATGTCGCCATAGGGGAAAAGTCGCCAAATTTGGCGCCAAATCCATTACCTGCGTTACTGGATCTTTTTAATGCGTTTTGAAGGAAAAATTAGACTATTTTAATGCTAAAACAAACTAAAAATGCAGAAAACTAACATTTTATCAACTTAGTAAGCCTCTTTGAAAGAATTTCTACAAAAAAAAAAAAAATATTTTCAAATTTGCAACGATATCTTGGATAAGCAACTTTTTCTGCCATTTTGATCGAAATGGCAGCCACTTAATTTTTCAACACGATGACTTTTGAGATTATGAATTAATTATTAATTACTAATTTCTAATTGATTATTAATTATTAATTCGAACTATATGTGTATAGTAGACTTATCTCACAAATACATTTCATATATTTGTCAACTTAACCCACCATTTTGTTTCCTAGCGCCGGTCACTTGAAAATTTTAAATTCACATAAAAATGTATTTGTGAACCGATTTGCTTAAAACTCCATATGTGCATAGCCTACATCAATATTTCTACCAAGTGCATTAATAATTTGTAGCCGCCATTTTGAAACAAAATGACGGCTACTTGATAAGAAAAAAGAAATTAACCTACCCTTCCGAATAAGCCGGAAGGACTTGTTTCTAGTCCTTTCAAAATTGTAGGCTACAAATTTCCAATCCCCACCCTCTTTTATAGACTAAACATTTTCGAGTGGATTGATATTAGGACAATTTTCAGGTCTAATAAAGAAGAAATCCTGCGATATTCTTTGTGGGATTTAATTTTAAGTAAAAAAAAATTATGATAACTTACAAAATTATAGATGCTCATGAGAATGGATAAGTAATTTTAACAACTTGAATCAAATAAATGTATCAAAAGCGCCATATAACAAGGTGCATTTTCATCTTGAAATGCTGATTATGGGAAGTGTCTGAAATACCCCCAAAGTAGTAGGTCAGGTATCAATTTTTTAATGTCCGAGTGCAAAGCCATTTTTAGGAAGTTTGACATACTGCATTAGGCACAGCCTACTGCAATCAAAATACAAAAATATTGAATATCTAATGAAATCTGAGCATTTTTACTTAATAATTTTTAATTACACATGGGCAAGCTTTAAAAAAAATTTATTTACATAATTTAATAGCCAAACGTTCTCAATTACAGTCGGCAGCAAAAGTATCCGAGCACTAGCAAAAATTCCTATGTAAAAAAGTACTCTTAATACTATTTTGTTAAATAAATCCTTGTCAAATAATGTTCTTAGACTGACTAAGAACATGATCGACAGGGATTTATTTAACAAAACAGTATTAAGAGTACTTTTTTTATATAGGAATTTTTGCTAGTGCTCGGATACTTTTTCTACCGACTGTACTTATATGAAAACCCCAAACAAATATCGTGTCAGTTCAAAAAGTTGTACGTGGTAGAATGAATTGGATATTCAGTTCCTCTCTCAAAATAAATAAATAAATATTTAAATAAATAAAAATAGAAAATAAAAGTCTAAATTATAAGGGGATTTACTCACTTTTTTATTTTGATTTAGTCAATGGTAATATAACGTTCGTTCATTGTATAACTATTCATAAAATCTCCTAATCGTTTTCGTTACTTTTGAGAACTGAAATTCAGTTCATTCTGTCGCGTACAATTTTTTGAATTTACATGATATTTGTGGTAGCTTAATACTTTGGGCTATTAAATTATGCAAATGGAATTTCATTAAAACTTGCACATGTGCAGTTAAAAATTATTTAGTAAAAATGCTCATATTTCATTAGATATTTCATGTTTTTGTATTTTGATTCTAGTATGCTATGTCTAATACAGAATGTCTGTCAAGTTTCTAAAAATGGCTTTGCACTGAGTTTAATACCCTGAATGGTATAGTTAAAAAAGTGGATTTATTTTATTTTATTTATTTTTTACAGTTTTTTAAAGAAACATTTATCATATATATAAGTGGTATCTTCATAAAAATTTATACAGGTCATAAGAAGAAGCCTCATAATCACATGCTACATCCAGAATGCATTTCAAGCTTTACTTTTTACAGAATAATCCCAAACATTTTTACTTTTCATTAATTTTTTTTTTTACTCTCCTCCTTTTGATTTCGGGGCAAAACTGTGTCTGAAATGTATGAGGTATAACATGATGTTCTTTACACCTTTGTAGTTTCAAGATGAATTGTCGAGTATTTTTTGAAACGCTTGACAAAACATCTGCAATCGAAAGTGTTCGGTCATTTATGGAAAAGTAGTATTACAATCAACAAATCTACAAAAATGACGCCCAGTAGTTAATCAATAGTTAAAATAAAATACTGATAGTTAATATCGTTTTAGATGTTTTAAAAAATAAAACTTAGTAAAATATAAAGCGATTACACAAATTAATTAATTTTTTTGTGATCTTTTATACTTATTTCAAATAATTTCTTTTTCCAAATGGCAAGATAAAAAGAGAATTACAGCAGAAAATATAAAGAGCAAGAAATAATAAAGAACAAAAAGAATAGAACAGCTGCAATAATAGTCTATGTATCTAAAAAGCCCCTGGCCTCCCAGTAGCGGTCGACGAAAGAACGCTTGGATAATGCCTTGCAATGAAGGAGATGTTCACCATCAATGTCCCGTCTCAGATTACAGAGATTGCAGATAGGGCTTGAAACTAATCTAAAACGGTACAAATCTTTCAAAAGGCAATCATGGCCTGTAGCTAGCCTAAACTCAGCCAACATTTTACGTCTGGGCCACTTTGAGACCACAGAAAGTCTGTCTCTCCAAGACTTTTGTATTGTGCGAGATTCGAGGCTCTTTTCGTTTCGAACTTATCAGACATTAAATTTTTTATTAATCGTTTTACCGTGCCAAAAGATACACTAGAAGGAGATATTTGTAAAGTCAAGGCACCCCTTTTGGCCAAAGAATCGGCAATTTCATTGCTAAGGACTCTACAGTGTCCAGGGATCCACTGTAAAACAATGTCTTTTTCATTGGAAGATAAATCCTGTAACAGTCTCCAACATTCAAGGACAACAGAGGATAAAGATTTCGATGTTGGCATCAAGGACTGCAAATTTTATTTATTAATTTCACTATTTCGAATATTTAGTTTCATATTAAACGTGAACATTATGTGACAAAAAAGAAAAAAAAAAAAAAAAAAGAAATAAATAAAGGAAAAAAAAAAAAAAAAAAAAGCCGAAATTTGTATGTAAAAGAAATGGATTTGAGGTGAGGGGGGAAAAATGCTTAATCTATTAGGGGGACAGGAATGTAATGTCGTTTTTGAGCATATAAATATTCAATTTTTATCTATACGCTCATTATGTTTTTAAACTCGTACCAAAGACATATTAAGGTTAGAGTGACTTGTTTACTAGTAAATAACACTGCTCTGCATGAAAATCGGTCCCAACACCATTTTGACAAATTTTTATGTAAAACGACCTCCTGAATCCGAATATGACGCCCATTTATCCCTATCACCCACCGCTTCTTAGGGACGCCCCCTATTTCTATTACTTTTCGGTAATTTTATGGCTATAAATTTGATTTGAAGGAGGAGGGGAGGATTGCTTTAACTGTTAAATATCTTCTGAGAGGCTACAGAGAAAATTCTAAAACATGAACATTTGTAGCAAGGGAAAAATTTAAAGAGGGATTAGCCATTGTAGTAATATAATACATTTATTACATATCAATTATTATTATTATTTATTATACATTATATATTTTTTTATTTTTAAGTGATAAAACAATTCTTTTCCATTCCCTGAATCAAATTCATGGCCATGAAATACCCGAACAGTGATAAAAATTGGGAGAGGGGGTGGCGTCCCGAGAAAACGGTGGGTGATTGGGTAAAATGGGTGACATATTCGGATTCAGGAGGTCATTTTGCATAAAAATTAGCAGGAATGGTATCAGGACTCGAAACAAAATTTTTGTGCAGCGCAGTGTAATTAAAGCTTAATATTTTTCTTGCAATTTATAATGAAATGGCCAGCTAAATATCAGAAGAGGTACATATCCGACATTGTAGGCTTTTGAGTTTCGAAAGGGTAGTAGCGCAACAATTGCTACCCAAAACATTTGCGATGTTTATCCAATCACATTAAACATTTGTAAGTGCCCATGATGGTTTTCTAAGTTCAAAACCATTTGGTCGTTTATTGTGTTAAATTTAATATTTTTCCGGAAAAGGCGCCTTCTGATGGATATTTTGGAACAATTTTTTTTTTTTTTTTCGAAATTACGTGAGTGCATCTCGTGTTTAGTCTATATACCAAATTTCATTGCATTCCGATGAACCGTTTGCGCTGTAGGATGCTGTTTATAGGGGAAGTTTAATTATAACCACCCTGTGTATATACAGGGTGTTTCAGTGAACCGTTTCAGAACTTCTAAGAGGGGTAGGGTACATCCTGACAACTCGAAATCATATAGCAATGTGGGGTCGGAAATGCTTTCTTGAAGCGGTGTTGTACACAGAAGCACCATAAAGAAAAGAGACCGTAAGTGAGAAATCGTTTTAATAATACATGAAAAGAAGCAAAAAGTACATGGATTAAAGTAAGTGTTCGAAGTTTCTTCCACGGGCTACAATGCACGCCTCTCATTTCCGACGCATGGACGTCCGAACATTCTGGAATACTCCAGGCATATCTCGAATTTCTGTGTACAACACCGCTTCAGGAAAGCATTTCCGACCCCACATTGCAAAATGATTTCGAGTTGTCAGGATGTACCCTACCCCTCTTAGAAGTTCTGAAACGGTTCACTGAAACACCCTGTATATGCATACATATGAATATGAACTATTATAATTTAGCATATGATTGTTTCGATATTGTAAAGACGTTTATTAAGTTTTTATTAAAACCACTGCATCAATACGTCAGTAAATTTCAGCGTGAACTCCCTTGGTAACATTTTGGCCTTCACACTAGACACAGCATCTGTGATCCTAATTTTGAGTGTATCAGCCGAAGTGTTAAACAATAGTGACGAGAATTAGAATACCGTCTTGACATTCATTGAACTAGAAAGGGTGCTCAAATTGAAATTGATTGACATAAGTTGATTCACCAAAAATTGTATAAACGTCTTTACAGTATTTCGAAACAAGTGTATGACAAGCTATAAGTTTGTTTTTTTTTTTGGGGGGGGGGGGCGGGGAGGATTAGGAAAAGACTTTGTCTGTATCGAAATAGTAAGTTAAATTGGTGGCAATTATATACACGAGGGGCCTAGGCATGAGTATAATGCCCTCAATTAGGGCATTTCTAAGGGGTCCTAGCTTGGATTTAGGCTAGTTTAGGAGAAATCCACAGGAAATTCCGAACGGCTAGGCCGGTGAGCGAGACCTGGGATCAAACCTGGCATCTCACGTCTACCGGCCTCGAGAGCAGAAACTCTCAGCTACTGTTGGGTATTATATTCTAAATAGAATAATTTACTTATAATATTATTCCATCAGCAAAAATTCATTTATTCATTTTATTTTTAATCATTCATTATTCACTGACTACCAATAAGTATTTGGACACCTATGCAAATGACGATATCTGCGGTTCTGAGGTATGTCCCGGCCTCCGCCGGTATACACCGTGTAGGAAACAGCATCGTCATTAGTGGCATGCAAGATGCCGCGCAGTTCGGAGCTCTCTGATTTCCAGAAAGGTATAATTATCGGGTATCACAAATGTGGCCGATCCTTAAGGGACATATCTAGCGATCTGAAGTACCCAAAATCGACAGTGGCCTATGTGATTAAGAAGTGGAAGGTGAGCGGTGATTGTCGGAATGTGCCCCGAGTCGGCAGACCAACGAAACTGGGAGATAGAGACCAACGAGTGCTGTCCAGAGAAATTCGGAAGAACCGCACCCAACCGATGGCCCTCATCCGCGACGAGTTTCAACAGGCATCCGGGAATATTGTTTCAATGAATACCATCCGTAAGGAAGCACATCTGCTTGGTTTTCATGGGCGTGCTGCTGCCCATAAGCCTTTGATCACAAAGTCCAACCGCGCTGCTCGGTTAATGTGGTGCAAAGCACATCGAAATTGGACCGCAGATCAGTGGAAACGGGTTCCTTGGAGTGACGAATCAAGGTTCACCCTTTACCGTTCGGATGATAGGGTCTGGGTCTGGCGTCTACCTGGAGAACGTCTCCTGCCAGAATGCATTGTGCCAACAGTCAAGTTCGGCGGAGGGGGAATTATGGTCTGGGGTGTTTCTCCTGGTATGGACTGGGACCCTTGGTCCCTATTCATGGTAAGCTCAACTCCGATGCCTACTGCACTATTTTGGATGACAATGTGCTTCTTACGTTTCGGCAGTTTTAAGGGTTGGACCCCTGTTACTTTCAGGATGACAATGCAGTTGTCATGTTTCGACGTTAACCAAGGCATGGTATGGTGCCAATGGAGTTCATCGAATGGACTGGCCTGCCCAGAGCCCTGACTTGAACCCTATCGAGAACCTCTGGGACGATTTGCATCGCCGAATTCAGGGGTGCACTACCCGCCCAAAATCGGTGAAGGAACTTCTATGTCTTCTCCAAGCCGAGTGGAAGAAAATACCACTAGCTGTCATACAAAGACTTGTGGAAAGTATGCCCCGGAGGGTTCACGCTGTAATTGCCTCTCGTGGAGGCTCTACCAACTATTGATTTTGAATATTTTTTTTTTTCTTTCCTATCACAGGTGTCCAAATACTTATTGGTAGTCAGTGTAGAAGTAGCCATCCTGATCATAAATTGATACTTTTCTATTGAAAATGGGATTGCTGACTATTTTTACATCTATTAAAGTCTCACGCAGTGACACTAATTTTCCGAATTAATCAAACTATTTTAAAATATAGAAATGATATTGAAACATATCATTTTCGGAATCTTGATACTGACTTATTGAACAAGAAAATAAATTCATAAAAATAAACAGAAGTTATATTGTTGAAGCTTCTAATAGTCGTTCATAGTAAAGTGTGCATATGGATAATCACAAAGAGTTTTCCATGGAAGAATCATTAAATAAATATCGATGCGGAAAATTTGTTTGTATTTAATATCGAAATAATCTTGCACTCATATACACTAGTATGATATGCATATATATATATATATATATATATGTATTTATATAAATTTGAACATTTTTCGAATTAAGTACTTCCAAAATCTTTCGATCTCTATTTCTTAAGAATAAGTTGGAATTAAAAGTTAAGATCATTCTGTAATTTAGTTTCACCAAATTAAAAATATGGGAATTTTTTTAATGCAGTGTATTTCCTATTTAAGTCTACATTCGTAAGAATATATATATATTTTTTTCATATCAATTAGTTTTATGTTACAATCATCAATAACATTTTAACTTTCTACATTATCCGTTTCAACTAGTTTCAAGGTTAGAAATTTTATGTCTTTGCAAATCAATTATCATAAAAAAAAAAAAAAAATCCCCCCACGCAGAATTGTTTACAAAGACTTAGAATCACTTTACGATCGAGTATTCGGTTTTGATTGATTTTTGCTGATCACTCATAAGTTATATCAAGTCTGTTATAAGTATATCAAGTCTGTTTATTTATTTATTTGATTTTAAAGTTTAATGTTTAGTAGAATATATTTATCTGATTTTTTTTTTTTCAAACCTTATTTTAATATGATTTATCACGTTTCCTTGTAGCTCCTAAATAGACTTAAGCCATTCAGCATTAAAATAATAGCGCCAAATTTTTTGAATTCATTTTAGAGCCTTGCCTGAGAGTATCATTTTTAACCTCATTATGTTATCTTCGTTTTTAACTTTCAGATGCTTATGATTCTGCCGTTTTTGTCACATCATTAACGACGGTTTTTTTTCTACACTTCCCAGTGGAAATACTATTTTGTTTGATTTTCTTCGGGAACATCCGACTGGACTTCTTCCAGCTGTCATTTGACACTTTCTTTTGATTTTCTTTTCATATCTGGGAGCTGAATAATATACTCTACCTCGTTTGCTAAAATCGCATTTCTTTTTACCTCTTTTTCTCTTAAAATGACAACTAGTATAAATAGCTTGAGTCTCACCAGGGTAGTTCACGGATATCTATTAAAAAAAACTCATAAATCTAAGTTTCTTTAAAGTACTTCCTTTCTATAAAATTTCTGACAAAGAAAACTTCTAAAATAAGTGGATAACCTTAAAATTTGGATATTTCATGTTTACAAATATTATTTATTTACTTTTCTTTTCTTCTTTCTTTCTTTCTTTCCTTTTTTTTTTTTTTAAGTAAATAATTAATTTTTTTTCTAGCAATTTTTATTCTGTATGTTTTAATACATAGGTGAAGGAAGAGATGTTTAAAAAGGTCTAGTCGAGATGTAAAAGTAAAAGCAGCAATTTTAGTATTTTTTCAAGTAAGTGAGTTCTTTAAAATCAGATGTCTCGGAAAAGAAGTAAAATATTTCAGTCTACAGCTGTTTAAACATTTGTTTTATGAAGCCTTAAGGAAGTGTAGGCGTGAATGTGTTAAAAGTTTTAAAAGAAAAATTCATTGGAGAAAATATACGTTTTTTCATTTTTTTTTAATTATTTAACTATTTTTTAAATTTCATTTTTTAATTTTTTTATCAAGCACTTTAGCAATTTGCTTAAGAAGTGGTTTTTCTTTCCGCCTCCCATTCAACGTATTCATCAAGGTTTGATTACTAAACTGAAAATTCATTAAAGGGGATTAAATCATTCCAATTTGAAAGAATGGAAGTATATTAGGACCTCTTCCTCTTTGTTATAAATGAATCGGCCATTGTCCTGATTTATTTTAGTCGTATCGTTATATTTAAAATTTCTTAAAATAATTTTTTTGCCAAGCACTTCAGCGATTTGCTTAAGAAGTTGATTTTCTTTCCGCCTCCTATTCAACGTATTCATCAAAGTTTGATTACTAAACTGAAAATTCATTAAAGGGGATTAAATCATTCCAATTTGAAAGAATGGAAGTATATTAGGACCTTTTTCTCTTTGTTATAAATGAATCGGCCATTGCCCTGATTTATTTTAGTCGTATCGTTATATTTAAAATTTCTTAAAATAAATAAATAAGTGAAATAGAAATATTCACTTTTGATACACCCTTCTCGACAATAATATCTTGATTGGGGTAACCATCTTGGTCGTGCATGTGATAATTTTCTGCTAAATATGAAATTGTTGACTTCTTTAACAAATTGTTAAATTTTACGTAGAAACAAAATTCTATTCCGAAACAAAAATTTTGTCTCTGTATGCAAAAAATGGCTAGCATAAAATATGTTGGAAAACTCTTTTGTTTAAAAGTAATATTAGAAGATGAACAAATGATGTATTCTAGATAGAAAATGTATTTACAAATTAGAACAAAAAACTTTTAAAGCTAAAATTAATTCGTAGATAATTAATCATTTGCTGTATAATATGCTTACTTATGTATATATATATATTTAAAATTAATATATGTTCTTTATGTTTAAAATTTATAAGAATATATTTTACTCTATTTGTACATTTTCAAATAATTCTGAACCATAAATTCAGCCTTGTAACAACTTCTGTCCTTTAAGACAAATTAATGAACACAAGACTGAAAAATTATGTCATATACTGATATGCAAAAATTAAGGACTGTGAATTTTTCATAAAAATAAAACGAGTCATCAAACCGAACCTTTAAGAGGAAAGACAAATCAGACGATTAACTAGGAATCGGTAAATTAGGAAATGCGCATTTATGGTACAGAAACCACAGGTTAGTCAGAAGAAGGTCAAAATGTGGCTTATATTGTGGAGCAATTTGGGATTATAGGAAGAGCAAAAGCAGATGAGTATTCAGCAGTAGTTTTCCACTAGTAACAACACTGGCAGATGACCGGCATATATACTCTCTATTTATACGTGATACAGGGAAGAAACTGAAACCAGACAGCGGGAGAAATCGCAGGGCATCTTATTTTTCACGCTTTAACGTGGCTAGGAGATTGCGAAAATGAGGTCTATATGCTCAATAACCAATGCGGCGCGCGGTACTTACCAAACGTTTGCTCATCGATGCCGGTTTCTGTCGTCGTACCCCAGAGATACATGATCTGATCTCAGCAGGAGAAGAATTGAATTTATTATGGAATAAAACCGTTTAATATAACGAGTGAATCTGGTTTAATGTACACCTGGTAAAAGATGAAAACATGCAAATACCCCTCAAATGTAATAAAAAAAGACTGAAGTTCTAGATTGAGGTGTTAACAGTCATTGATGTAGCTATTGTACTGAGATTCTCATGTCTAACGTAAATCTTTTTACAGGTCCGGACTTTCTGTTCATGG
Source organism: Salticus scenicus (assembly GCA_963930645.1). Lineage (NCBI taxonomy): Eukaryota > Metazoa > Arthropoda > Arachnida > Araneae > Salticidae > Salticus > Salticus scenicus. Next base: position 185,079,131 of record OZ005651.1, on the reverse strand, counting down.
ATGTTTACGCTATACCTAGTAGCGGCTCGTAAATGGCGTTTAAAGGTGCTGAATATAAACGTCTAGAAAAAGTACATTAGAAGGTAATATTTAATCATCTTATTGACTTATTTGTGATTCTCTCATTTCTATAATTAACGTAGAGATAATGACATTTCAATAATCAATAAGAAGAATGGTATAAGAGACTGTTTCTAGTCACTTGTATTCAGCAGTCCTAACGTCATTCACGAGCAAACGTCATCATTGGCTACATCTCATCGTACTGCGACAATCACAAATCTCGCAAGGCTCTTGTAGATTAAATTTATTGAACACAGGGATTGCTTTTAAATGCCCTCGAGCATCTCAGATATTTACCATACAAAGCAAAGTTTCACCTAAACTTAGATAAAATTTAATACTGGACAATAATGAATGAAATACAGTGTTGGCCAAATTATTAGCGATTTTTTTTCTGTTTTGACATATTTTCTATTTTCTAAAAAAATACTGGACACCATAATCTTGAACATTAGACACGCAACGAAAATTTACAAACTCATATTATCTGCTATCGATTTATTCACGAGTGAAATTAGGGGACCAACCACAAATTGAAAAAAAAAAGAAAACAGAAATATTTTGGATTACACTGTATCACAAAATGCTACTAATTACTTGTAACTTTAACACCTAATTTCACTTTCCATATACAATATTTGTATTTTGTTTTATGGGAATCGCACTAATAATAATTAAATAGACTGATATATATATATATATATATATATGTATATATATATGAGAGAGAGAGAGAAACAGAACGTTCAGTAGTAATATAATATTATCAGTTATATTTCAAAAATTGTTAATTTTTTTTTTTTTTTTGGTATATTTTTTCCTTAAAACGAGAATGGATTTCAACAAAATTTTACAAAACTTTCAGAAAACTTAAGAAGACATTAGAGAATAGAATCCTTATTCTAAAACGCATAATTCACACGTTTAATTTTCGCTGCGATATATGAGTATTTGTAGTAAATATTTTTTTACTGCGCATGTGCAAAAGATAGAATTTTTTTTTTTTTTTTGTTACATAAGTTGAAAGCTAGACATATTGAGCAACTTATGTCAAAAGTTCATTTGAACCAAGGAAAAAAAAAAAATAATAAATTATAATAGTTATCAGCAAAAGAATGAGCAATATTTGAGATTGTTTTCAGAGTTGAAATTTCATAAGGGGTTTTTCATATGCCAAGTATTAAATTTAGCAATCCAACTATTTCACACTCGTTGCAAAAGTTCTTTTTTTGGGAAAAACTCCTTACGAACTCACAAATCTTAGCAAATAAATAAAATTATGTTAGCGTTTTAAGTCCATAAAGGTATTTTCGAAAAAAAAAAAAAAAAAAAAAAAAAAAAGAAATTCAGAAACGTGGGTGAAATAATTGCATCTCCAAATTAAATACTTAGTATGTGAAAAAACTCTTTATGGAATTTCAAATCTAAAAATATCTCAAATCTTGTTCATTCTTTTACTAATAATCTGGTTTATTTTTTTCTCTATTCAAATGAACTTTCGACATAAGTTGCCCAATATATCTGGCTTTCAAGCTATGCAACAAAAAAATGTTTATCTTTTGCGCATATGCAGTAAAAATTATTTACTACAAACACTCATATTTCAGCGAAAATTACACGTATGAATTTTAGGTTTGAGAATAATGATTATCTAATATTTTGTGAATTTTTCTGAAAGTTTTGTTGAAATACATTCCTGTTATAAACAAAAACCTTAACAAAAATTTTGATAATTTTTGAAAAAAAAACAATATATATCTTTATATATATATTTCTTTTGTGCGTGTGTATGTCACTGAACTCCTCCTAAACGGCTGGACTGAGTTTAATGAAATTTTTTGTGTGTCTTCAGGTGGATTCTAGAATGGTTTAGATTTACAAATGAAAGTTGTAACTTAATTAGTTCTTTCTTAATTAATTTTTAACCAACTCTTTCAACAACTTTTCCACCTAGATGGCGTGAGTAGTCGTAAACACGATGTCAGAATTTATTTAATGTTGAAATGAATAATATTATAGTTTTAAAAAATTAAAGAACACGCTTTTATAGAAATGTGAACTAAAAAGCACGAAATATCTATCTTAGTATTAAAATTCAGGGTAAGAGAAAATCGAGTGAGTGACACACCGTAATATTTACATACATTTAAATCTTTAATTAAAATAACTTAGAATTAACAAAAACCATTTTTAAAAAATCTCCCCTAACGGGGATCGAACGCTGGACCTTTAGATTCGTAGAGCGGCGCTTTACCTCGACGCCGCATCGTTCACGTAGGGAAAGTATTTTTTTTACAATATAAATTTTTTGTTTGCTCCCAGAGAAGTTACAAACAAACATACATACATACAGGTGAAGCTATTAAAAGCGTGTTAAAAATGAATTTTTAACCGTATCTTACGAAGTGTTTAAAATATTTTTTCAAAATTAATATTTTTAGAATCGTAACCGTATCTTACGAAGTGTTTAAAATATTTTTTTCAAAGTTAATATTTTAGAATCGTAAACACGATGTCAGAATTTATTTAATGTTGAAATCAAAAATGAATTTTTAACCGTAAGTGTTTAAAATATATTTCAACGTTAATATTGTTAAAATTTTAAAATTAGTTAAAATGGTATATTTTTTAAAAAATTCGTCAATATCCGACGGAGTTATTTTATGTTAAAATGAAAAATGAATTTTTAGGCCATTATTATTTGTGCAGATGGAAAATGTACTAAAAGTTTTCCGAAAAATTTCACGATCACAAATGTTGACGGATATCCAATATATCGTCGAAGAATTCCCGATAATGGCGGGCAATCTTATTATCTATGACGGTCATCTAGGTCAACCACATAGATATTGACATTGATAACCGATGGGTGGTCCCATATTCGCCTCTGCTGAGCAAAACATTCAATGCTCATATTAATGTTCAGTTCTGCAGTTCAGTGAAGAGCATCAAATACATTTGCAAGTATGTGAATAAAGGCAGTGATATGGCTGTATTTCGAGTTGAAAATACCAATGTGAATGCTCCTCTGGTGAATAACAACGATGAAATAACACTTTACCAAACTGGCCGGTACGTGAGCTCCAATGAAGCTGTTTGGCGTATCTTTGGTTTCCCAATTCATGAACGGGATCCAGCAGTTCTTTATTTAGCCGTCCATCTCGAAAATGGCCAGCGCGTATATTTCACGAGCGAGACAGCGATTGATCGTGCTATAAATCCACCAAAAACTACACTCACCGAATTTTTTGAATTGTGTAATCGTGCGTATGTTTTTGGTGCTTTTGCACGGACATTACTCTATTCAGAAGTACCACGCTATTTCACATGGGCTCCAACAAAAAAAATGGATGCCCCGCAAGCAAGGCACGCCGATTGATGCATGTCCCAGTTTATTCAAATCAAACACCTTGGAACGAGTATTTACGGTCAATCCAAGGCAGACTGAGTGCTTTTATCTTCGACTGTTATTGGTTAATGTCACCGGCCCTTTGTCATTTCAAGATTTACGTAAAGTGAATGGACAACAGTATCCAACGTATAAAGATGCATGCCTTGCACTCGGCTTGCTGGAAGACGACAACCAGTGGGAGTGTATGCTTGCTGAAGTAGGACTGAACTGTACAGCAAAACAAATTCGTCTACTATTCGCTATAGTGTTGACTACATGTTTCTCGGCCCGAGCAGAGACATTATGGGATAATCACAAAGATTCAATGACTAATGATATATTGCATCAATATCGTTCACGGAGCAACGATCTAACGATAGTATTCAGTGACGCTATGTACAATGAAGCATTGATTGCTATTGAAGATCTTTGCATTATCATTGCCAACTTACCACTCAGTCATTTCGGTATGCATTCAACAAATCGAAATGCATCTGATTTAATAAACACTGAATTGAATCGTGAACTACAATACAATACTGTAGAAATGGCAGCGATTGTTGCTCGCAATGTCCCACTAATGAATGAAGAACAAAGAACCATTTACGACCGCATCATGCTCGCAGTTTTGGCAGGACAAGGTGGATTCTTTTTTTTTTGGGGGGTGCACCAGGTGGAACAGGCAAAACATTCCTTATTTCGCTAATTCTCGCCGAAATACGATCAAATAATGGCATCGCATTGGCTGTTGCATCATCTGGCATTGCGGCAACTTTATTGGATGGATGCAGAACAGCTCATTCATTATTTAAACTGCCACTAAATATTCAAAATAACCCAGACGCAGTGTGCAACATAAAAAAACAATCGTCCATGGCCACAGTGCTGAAATAGTGTAAAATTCTTATCAGGGATGAATGCACTATGGAACACAAACATTCGATTGAGGCGTCAAACAGGACATTGAAAGATATAAGAAACAACGACAAACTATTTGGCGGCACTCTGTTACTCTTTTCAGGTGATTTCAGACAAGCATTTCCCGTTATTCCGTGTTCAACATACGCTGATGAGATCAACGCGTGCTTAAAATCATCGTCATTGTGGTTTAATGTTGAAAAAGTACAACTGAAAGTAAATTTGTGCGTTCAAAAGCTTCAAGATCCATCCGCTGAAACATTCTCAAATCAATTGTTAGATATCGGCGATGGAAAAGTTACTACAGATGAAACTGGATGCATAAAATTACCGACCGATTTCTGCACAATCATTGATTCTCAAGATGCTCTTATTGACCAGATATTTCCCGATGTACACAGACGATACACAAATCATGAGTGGCTGGCAGAAAGAGGAATTTTAGCAGCAAAAAATGTGGACGTCAACGAATTCAATCTCAAGATACAACATTTGTTACCAGGAGACTTGGTGTCATACAAATCTAATGATACAGTTTGCGATGCCACCGAAGCTGTAAATTATCCAACAAAGTTTTTAAACTCATTGGATTTACCAGGCATGCCACCGCATATTTTACAACTGAAGGTTGGATCTCCGGTTATTTTGCTTCGTAATTTGAACCCACCACGGTTGTGCAACGGCACGCGATTGGTCATAAAAAAAAAAAAAAAAAGTTGCACTTCGGGAGTGCCGACAGAAGTGAAAACGTGAACAATTACGTGTGTATTTCTTGAATCGTCAGGAAATATTTTATTGTGTAGGAAATACTTTTAAATGAAGTGTTTTTTTTATTCATTAATATAAACTACTACTAGAAAAATTATATTACAATTTTATTTAATGCTCTAACTGCAATAGAGACAGTGTCCAGAGATGAGAGAAGTCGTGTAGAGCCGCATCAGATTGTAAAAACGTGAGAAAAATGGCGGCTTTGGCTTTTCTCACGGTTTTGTGAGGTCTAACTGGAATAGAGACAGTGTCCGGAAATGAGAGAAGTCGTGTAGAGCCACACCAGATTGTAAAAACGTGAGAAAAATGGCGGCTTTGGCCTTTCTCACGGTTTTGTGAGGTCTAACTGGAATAGAGACATTGTCCGGAAATGAGAGAAGTCGTGTAGAGCCGCACCAGATTGTAAAAACGTGAGAGAAATGGCGGCTTTGGCCTTTATCACGGTTTTGTGAGGTCTAACTGGAACGTTTCCGGCTGCAATCTTTAAGAGACAGTGTCCGGAAATGAGAGAAGTCGTGTAGAGCCGCACCAGATTTTAAAAACGTGAGAATAATGGCGGCTTTGGTCATTCTCATGGTTCTGTAAAGTCTAACTGCAACGTTTCCGGCTGCAATCTTTAAGAGACTGTGTCCGGAGATGAGAGAAGTCGTGTAGAGCCGCACCTGATTGTTAAAACGTGAGAAAAATCTTTGGCCTTTCTCACTGTTTTGTGAGGTCTAACTGCAAAAGAGACAGTGTCCGGAGATGAGAGAAGTCGTGTAGAGCCGCACCAGATTGTAAAAACGTGAGAAAAATTGCGGCTTTGGCCTTGCTCACGGTTTTGTGAGGTCTAACTGCACCGTTTCCGGCAGCAATCTTTAAGACACAGTGTCCGGAGATGAGAAAAGTCGTGTAGAGCCGCACCAGATTGTAAAAACGTGAGAAAAATGGCAGCTTTGGGCTTTCTCACGGTTTTGTGAGGTCTAACTGCAATAGAGACTGTGCTCGGAGATGAGAGAAGTCGTGTAGAGCCGCACCAGATTTTAAAACAATATACAGTATATAATTACTAACACTTCACATTAGCAAGTTAATTGTATGATACATTATTTGTATCATACAAGGGTGGAAAGCGTTTTTCGATGATTTTTGTTCACCCAAAAGTTTTCACTTCAAATGGAAAGCGTCAGCTGACGATGACGGGAGTTCAAAGATTTTTCTTCACCCAAAAGTGCTCAACGCGCCTAAAGAAGTTTTCACTTCAAAATTAATGAAAAATGTTATCGAAGCCATCATTTTAAATGACAAATTCCGAGGTGAAAATATATTACTACTGCGAATTCCTATTATACACACAGATGTGCCAATTCAATTTAAACGCCCTCAATTTCCAATTAGATTGTCATTTGCAATGACTATCAATAAGTCTCAGGGCCAAACGATGTCTGCCTGTGGCTTAGATTTGAACACATCATGTTTTTCACATGGACAATTATACGTGGCTCTCGAGTGGGCAAACCATCCAGTTTGTTTGTATTGGCGAAAGATGGGATAACAAAAAATATTGTACACTCTGTTGCATTAAGGGAATGATATTGTTTTTTAGTAATATTGATATAAGTAGCGATATGTATATAATTTTAAAGAATCAATTTTAATAAATTAAAAAAATAAATGATTGGTGTTTTGTTATTTTTATATTCTTTCACCGTTCACAGCGCTCCATACATCTTCCACTTATATACCACATCCTAACACACTTACAATAAGTTAGTTATTTTTTTCTAGCAAAATATTCTTTAGAAATAATTTATATGACAAAACAACGTTTGTCGGGTCAGCTAGTATATATATATATATATATATATATATATATACATACAATCGGTAACAAAAGTGTCCGAACACTAGCAAAAATTCCTATGTAAAAAAAAAAAAAAAAAAAAAAAAAATACGCTTAATACAGTTTTGCTAAATAAATCCTTGTCGAATCCTGGTCTTAGTCAGTCTAAGAACGTATATATATATGTCTAAATAATTGCATGATTCCTACAAAAAAGCGTACAAATATTGCACACAGTATGTGAAATTATATGTTAAAGTTAGAAGTTATTTGTGGCTTTTTATGATTCAGGGTAATCCAAAATATTTGTGTTTTTCTTCAGTTTGTGACTGGTCCCCTACTTGCACTCATGACTAAATCGATAGTGGAAAATTTGAGATTGTAAATGTTCTTTTATATCAAAAATTCAAGGTCATTTCGTTTTGTATTTTATTACCATGTTTTTATTAACTTCTATTGTTGTTTGTTTGTTTATTTGTGTGTCTGTTTGTTTGTCCGGTACAAATCTTGCAATCGAATTTTAACTAACTTCCCTATTAGCCAGGCATTTGAAACTTTCACAGTAGCTCAGAACCCAGTGACAAAACAATACTTCGAAGTCCGATTTTCGAATTTTTGATTAGTTTTCTTATAATTAATTAAAATAGGAAAATAATAATATACTAATAATGTTAAAATAGCCATTAAAATATTAGCTATAATTTAATTGTTGCCAAAAAAAAAAAAAAAAAAAAAAATTACGAGCTCATTTTCTTTCGACTTAAAAATGAATACGTTTAATTAAACGTGAACGTTAAAAAATTATAAAAAGTTAAATTATGCCTCTCACAAAAATTGACGTCATTATCACTTTAAAAATCTTATGTACATTGATAAGAGCTCTTTGATTAATCAGAAAACTTAAAACATGGTATATAAAAAGTTTTTTTTTTAATTTTATAATTATTTTATATATATATATATATATATATATATATATCCCTAATAATGTGGGCAACACCTGTCTGTTAAAATAAGTGTTTATATTTTCGGTCTACGTTTTTTTTTTTTTTTTTTTTTTTTTTTTTTTCCATATTATTTGATCAGGGACCTATAGCTTAAAGACTGAAATAATTTATATTTCTGCAATAAGATTTACTATGAAAAATCTCTAACAAAGTTCAATTTATCATTTTGCAAGTTAATTCATATTAATTAATAATAATGTTGCAACATCACACGTATCGTATTAAGAAAAAACTATTAAGTTAAATTACAGTTTACAAAAAATGTGAATGCCTGAATCATGCTTTATAAAAAGTTTTACTTTAACAATTTGTTCTTTATTCAGTTGTTTCATTTAACAAAAGTATTACATATATTAAAAGGGAAATCTTCTTAAAAAATATAAAAGAGACTCAGTTTTTTATATATATATAGAGAGAAAAGACACCATATTTTTTTCAATTGCTAAAGAGTTTTTTAATAGCCATAATTTACTGCACAAAGAAACCTTCATTAATTCTTATCAACGGCATTACTTTCATTTCTGAAATGAGACAAGATGTTATCTGCTTAAACAATAACGTCTTTTGAGACAAAGTGGAAGAAAAAAAAAAACTATGAAGTGAAAAGATTAAGGTGTTGTAAAGTGTTTTATTTATGCGATGAAGTGAGAGAACAAGTATTCTATTCAGATAGGATTCGATGAATTTCATCAATTATAATAATAAAATAAAGAAATTTCATGAAGCAACGTGCAAAGCATTCATTACATCTTTAATTACTTTTATTTATTTATTTATTTTTTTAATTTACATAAAATTTATGAATGAATGGGGTTATTTTTTTTTAAGTAATTGATATCTCCTCTTTAATAAATTTTACATAATTTATTGCTTTAATTAAAGAAAAATAATTAATTCCATTCCCTTTATTAGAATAGCTTGAAAAGTTTTGAAACCGATAGAAATAACTTCGTATATAGTTAATATTTTAAAAAACAAGATATAGTTTACTGTTTTCATACTAAAATATAGTTATACAAATAATACATTATATAAGTTTGAATATGTTTAAAAAACATTGTTTAGGGCTAAGGTGTTTTATTAAAACATCCATCATATTGCCTTTCCTATCATCATTCGGCTTTTTCTCTTTTCATAAAATCAAGTACACATTGAAAGAAAACAGCTATAAGTCCATTGATGCATTAAAAAAAAAGTAGAAGAGACGAACAATCTATCAGAAAATGAGCAGTAGCATAATTTTCAACTATGAATAATTCAGATAGAGTGGAGTACATATTATGGAAGATCCTATATTTAAAGGGAAGATAAGATTAATAAAATTTCAAGTAAATATAATTTAAAGATCTTCCTTGGATCGTCATTATATTTATACCTTGTTAAACAATTGCTAAGGACAGATACATTAATGCACATGGGAACTACAAAATTAAAAGAAGTGAAGTACAAAATTCGGTAAAAAGAGGTATGGGGTATTCGAATATATTTCATTTCCATGCCTATTTGTCACGTAATAGTGCCGATAAGAGTTTTACGGTATTTGAAGCGTGCGGACAACAGTGGTTCCAAGTGAACTTTTTATAGAACAAACTTAATTAACAAACTTGGAATTTTCGGTATGTCTATCCATCCGATACCATTTAGATGGTTTTAAACGTGGCCTCAGTATTGGAAAGGTCGAAAACGGACAAAAATAAACAAATATTGCCAGAAAGTTCGTAAATTAGTCATCATCCTCAGCGTTTTATAACTATGGAAAGTATTTAAGCCAACTGAAATGCGTAGCAAGCGTTATGGGGACGGACGTGTTAGAAGCAAGGTTTCTACAAATGACAAATACATCGTTTTGTCTACAAAATGGTACCGTTGCACCCCAGCTCAGCAGGTGGAGAATTAGTTTCTTGCTGATTCATGACAACAATTTTTGCAAAATACTGTTGCCACTGCCAGATGTTTGAGAGAAAGAGGATATACGGAGGACTATATCTCATTGTCCAGACTTTATTCTACCGCTTTTTTGCAATAGTGTCGTGAGTATGGATTGAACTGGATTTGCGTACCATTCTCAAATGCCAGTGGATTCAGTGTCTATCATCAGATTGTAGACGTCAACTGATATGACGTAAGAGTAAATCTGCTTATCGTTCAGAAAATATACAGTAAAAGGCATGTAGCACCCATACATATAGCTTCAACCTACGCCCTTATATGTAGTTGCAACGGGACTATGAACGACCAACGTACATTGATGAAGTTCTACTACCTCGTGTTTGCTTTTTATAGAGTGATATCAATAATAAATTTGTTTTCATTTATGTCAACACACCATGTCTTCAAACACTAGATGTGCAGGATGATCTACAGAGCAAGAGTATTAAATACTTCATATAACAGTAAGCTATCCAGATTTAAACCTCGTTGAAAATGTTTGTTAGGGTAACTTGCTGGTCGAAAATAATTTCCGACAAATAAGAACAACCTTAATCGTGTCCTTTATGGAGTAGAGGGATAAATTATCACATCAGCTGTTGGATAATATTTTGCAAAATTTCACATGACGGGAGGAATGTTGCATCAAACTCCGCTGAGATATGTCCCAGGCTGGCACCATTTTTAAATAAGCCTTCTGTTATGCATAAGCATTTTCCATAGCTTCCAAGTGCTTCGTATATTGGAAAAGAATATATTTTATGAAAAATTTTATAAGTTTTTGTAGCAGTTTTCTATCGTTAAATGACGTGAATTTTTTTATAAAAAAAATACTGGTATCTAAAATATAGAATACTTCGCAGCTTTGCATTTTTTTCTTATACGTAAAATAGCATCAAATGAGTACTTTTTACCTTTCAGACGTTTATAATCTTTTGCATTTTCCAGAAAATTACATGATCTTTATTGGCAAGAATACATACAGGGTGTAACAAAACTAATGGTCACGACTGCAAGTGGTGATAAAAGTTGCCAAACCAAGCAACTTTAATCATACAATGTGGTATCGAAAAGCAAAGGGGAGCGGCAAGAGGGCGCTTTTTCTGGATGAAACGTCGCTTTTCGTAGAACACGTCATTCATCTGCTATTTCTTGTCAGAGATGCAGCAATATTGAAATGTGTCAATTAAACATGCCCATCGAATCACCAAAGAACATTGTCACCCGAATTAGCATTGCAGCTGCAGACGTTAGGAAATGCCAAGAATCTACCAACGTTTGCGTGATTCACTCCGTCACCGATGTGAAATCTGTAATGCAGCTGGTGATCGCTCATGTATTTAATATGAAGTTTTCAATAATAAAGAAGCTTTGTCTTTTATTATTCGTCTTTATTATATCCTCCATTTTCTCTTTGCTTTCCGACCCTACATTGTATGTTGAAAGTAGTTTGTTTTGGCAAGTTCTATCACCCCTTATAGTTGTGACCATTAGTTTTGTTACAATTTATACATATATATACATACATATATTATTGCTGCGTACTTCCCTGTAGAAAAGACTGAAAGTCATTTAAATTAATCTTACTATTATTACTCTTATTGCATTGTTTCGGTTCAGCAATAAAAAGAAATTATCTCTTTAAAACGAAAACTTCGCAAATAAAAACCGGGATCTTGAAAACTTTTTTATTTAATAATTTCAACTGGATGATAAATAAATATTGTCTGTGGGACACTTTTGTTTGAATAAGCAGGGGAGGGTATATCTATATGTTTTTCAAGCACTGAAAACAGACCATAAGTGTGTGAAAATTTTTTAGTTTACGTGGGATCTTAGAGAGAATACACTATCTATCAACAAGTATTTGGATACATTCGAATTTAGACGTTTTGTCAAATATCAAGAAAAAAATTCGAGAAATTATCTTAAACCTTTGGGAGTATAAAGAACATGTTATACCTCATATATTTCAGCAAAAATTGCCACTTTTTTTACACGTAGGGTATTAGACCCAGAGCAAAAACATTTTCAGAAAACTTGGCATACTCTATTAGACACAGCATAGTGCAATCAGAATGAAAAAAATGTTAAATATCTTACGGAATACGAGCATTTTTTACTAAATAATTTTTAACTACGCATGCGCAAGCTTTAGTGAAATTTCATTTGCATAATTTAATAGCCAAATGTATTGATCTACTTAGATGAAAGCCTGAAACAAATATCGTGTAAAGGCAAAGTGTTATGAGAGATGGAATGAACAGAATTTCAGTTTGTCTCAAAATAAAAGCTAAACTATAAGAGGTTTTACTCACAGTTTTATTTTGATTCAATGAATGCCCAATAGTAATACAGTGTTCGCTGATTATAAATAAATATTAATAAAATCCCCTATCATTTCCCTTTTTTTTTTTTGAGAGAGAGAAAACTGATATTCTGTGCATTCTATAACTCATAACTCTTTGAATTTACACGATATTTATTTAGGGTTTTCATATAAGTAGCTCAATACTTTTGGCTATTAAATTAAGCAAATAAAATATTTTAAAATCTTGCGCATGCGTAGTTAAAAATTATTTAGTAAAAATGCTCATATTTCGTAAGGTATTTAAATTTTTTTATTCTGCCTGCAGTATGCTACATCTAATATAGTATGCCAAGTTTCGAAAAAATGCCTTTATAATGGGTCTAATACCCTGCTTGTTATAATAAAAAAGTAGTAATTTTTTTTTGCAATTTTTTAAAGAAACCGTTATATCTCCATGATTATACATGATAGCCCCACAAAAAATTATATAGATAATTCAAAGAATCCTGAAAACCCCATATTATAGCAAAAACGTATTTCAAGCATTACTTTTTACAGGGTGATCCAAAACATTTTGACATTTGTTTAATTTTTTACTGGTCCCCTTGTTCTCTTCCGGGCAAAACATTTGCTGAAATATATAAAGTGTAACATGTTCTTTATACTCCCAAAGTTTCAACATAATTCCTCAAGAATTTTTCTGGATATTTGACAAAACGTCTAAATTCGAATGTGTCCAAATATTTAATGGCAGAAAGTGAATAATGTGCCATTTGACAAAATTCACTTAAAAGACATCAAATACTATGGTAAAAAATTTCAAAGTTAACAAATGAATCTATTTGAAGTATGATCATGAAATTACATGATTGCAAACAATAAATTTAAATCTTTTGAGCGATAAAATGTCAAGCTCCGGCACGGCATAAAATGTTTCACTTATGTTGTAAAAAAGTTATAATCTTTCATTATCATAATGCAGTTGTTCAGTAATGCTTTCTGATATCTTTTTGAAATGTTCACCCTTTCCTGTGTTCTATCCGTTATGTGACAAATATTTCTGTCTTTTTTTGTTTTGTTTTGTTTTGTTACGATTGCGATCATTTCTGTGTTTTTGAAGCTAAATTGAAAGCAAACTAAACGTTTTGAAACGTTTCTGTTGCAGTCAGAATGTTTTGGTATTATTGAAATGTTACTTTCCGAAGCACTTTGTGCTATTACGGCCCATTAATCAGCTCATTTGCATCTTTCAAAATACCTGCAACGTTAGTCATAATGCTGAATTTAGATTTCGATGTCCAAAAATGTTTATGCTTCCGAAATGCAGATATGAGATGATTATTCAAGTCACATTACATAACCAAATAAGGTTTTCGCTAGAGTTTTATTAGTAAGGAATATGTTTAATTTTAGATGATAACGGTATAAAAGGGAATTTATATATTAATTACAGATGATAATACCAGGGAACATTTAAACTTTGTAATAATTATTTTTAAACAAAATATTTAGTTTGCAACATAATATATATATATATATATATATATATATATATTGCATGTGAAGTTTTTTATTTAATTATTGAAAATTTCCTATATTAAATGGTTATATGTTTAATTTATTTTAATTTATTTTTGAAATATTTTAAATAGTGTTAGAGATATGGGGTATTATCCCCACTTTCCCCTGTCCGCTTAATGTTATGCTACATTGTACTTTGTGATCCGTTCTTTGCAATTATTTAGTAGGGTATTTTAAAATTGCAAGCATATATATATATTTTTTTATTAATTTTAAATAATTTATCATTAATTTATAAATAATATTTTTTTTATATAAATAGTAACAGCATTTCTTTTCTTTTTTCTTCTTCTTTTTTAAAATATAAGGATTATTTAGTGCTTATGTATTTTCCTGTTAGTCGCTAGAAACAAAAAATATCACTTAAGACCAGTGATAAGTGACATCACATTTGCATTTAACTATGAAACTCTGAATATATTTAGTCTCTATTACATATACTAAAAAAAAAAAAAAAAAAAAAATGTGTACGTGGGCCCGTCGATTTGTAGGCAAAACGGCTGATCGCATAGCTACAGAGTTTTATATAGTGGACCGTATTGATTTCTCCTGAGGCACCTCAAAGCCCGATTTCCGGAAATTTGATTAGTTTTTTTAAATTAATTTAAATCTATAAATTTCTGAAATTTTCATCTCTAGAGATAAGAATGTAAATGTGAAATGCGTTGCAACGCCCCATTAGCTCAGTTGATTAAAGAGTCAGGTTAATAACGCAAAGGTCGTGGGTTCGATTCTCTATGGGCCAATGTGTTTCTTTTGCAGATAATTAATGAAAAGATGTCAGTTGATAAAAGAAAATCTTTCAGAGTCTTCACAGTATCCTAAACTGCCTTGACGCGAAAGTGGCGAAAAACAAAGTTAAAGTTAGAGGTGTGTTGGTCTCTTTTTAGGCAAACGGCTAATCGCAGAGCTACAAAATTTTGCATGTCATTTTGACCTCTCCTGATGCACCTCGAAGCCAGATTTTTAAATTTTTGATTAGTGTTTTTTAATGAACTAATATATATATATATAGTAATACAATAATATCAGTGCAAAAATCTTGAAATTCAAAGATGATTTAACTTCAGTATTAAAACAATTATTCGGATCATAAGCAAAGACTACCCAAATCAAATCAAAAAAGAATTAAAGAAAAATCGAAATTAATATTGTAAATTGGAATGAGAAAAAAGCATAATTTGCATTCTAACGTTTTCAAGGGCCTGGTAGAATGCAAATATGCTAAAAAATGGATGTTTTTCTGTCACAAAGAAAGCAAAAGATAAGAATTTCTTTGTTCACAGGCCCGAAACATCCATAGTAAGACCATAAAAAACGAAGATCAAAATAAAACTATTACCTAAAAATGATAATCCAAATCCATTTAAAATTGTAGATTAAAATAAAAATACAAAATTACTTAATATATTAAAATTGAAACGGACTCAACTCAAATTTAGAGTAAGCGATACACATGTAAAGAAACACACATAGTCAAACCAGAAAAAACGAAGAACATAATAAAACTGTTACCTAAAAATGACAATCCAAAACCATTTAAAATTCAAGATTAAAATAAAAACCATTTAAAATTGTAGAATAAAATAAAAATACAAAATTACTTTAAAAATTATAAATGAAACGGACGAAAATCAAAGTAAGAATAACGATACTCATGTAAAAATTTAACAATCAGATATCAGTTAAACACACAGTTAATCAGTTCAAAATTGCAGTGATCATGGAGTAAAATAAAGGATTCACAGAGGTATTCAGGTAAAATAAGGATTCAGATAAGGATTCAAGTCCTAATAAGTAATCAGATTAATATTCATAATTATTGTAACATGAATAGTGCTGCCATCTACAGTAATGAGATGAAAATAATGGAAAAATAAAATAAATTAAAATAAAATGAAGGAATAATAAAATAAATAGATAATAAAAGAAAAAGAGAAATAAAATACATATAATGTCTGTACAAAATTGGCAGGAAGCATGGAACAAAGTAAAAAAAGACAAAAACTATTTATTTCTTAGGATTCAGATAATCAATGAGTATGATTGAATACTGTTGCTATCTACGATTGTAAATTGCCACAAAGTTTGAAAGTTAATGTAGATACATACCAACCATAAAATAATCCCTAATTTTTAGACCTAAATTTAAATTGGAATAAAAATTATGAGGAAAAAATAAAAATAATAAATAAATGAAAAAATAAATAAATGAATAAATAATTAAAAAAAATTTTTAATTAAGTGTTTGGGATAGCCATTAATTAATGCTAAATTTTTAAAGAATCGAAATTGTACTTTTTGATGTTTATCAGACACTATATATATATATATATATCATCCGGAAAGAATGTCTGGTGCTTTTACCTATTGTCATAGTGTAAAGATGATAATCTGTCCGAAAAATGTTTTTCGAAAAACATAATTTTAGGATAATAGCAGCGCCACTTATAGTCCAGTTAGCACCTGAACTGAAATATCGTTAAGGCGCAAATGTAAGCAATAAGGACCTAGAACCGACATAGTGTAGGCGGGGGACCAAAGCCAGGTTTTAAGCGATTTCAATGAAATTGTTTTTAGTTTTTATTTATAAAGTGATATAAAATATAGAGATTAATGTTTTTAACGGCTCTCTTCACCTACCATCGCTGGAAGCCCGAGCCAATGTTATTCTATGGGGAAATTTTCTTTACAAATAACTTATTAACTAATACATATTTTTAAATTCTGTTTTCACATTAAGAAAATTCCCAATTGTTAAATTGACGGACCTTTTTTAAAAATGTATTTTTTTAATTTTTAATACTTTATTTTGAAATTGCAAAATGAAAAAATCTCATATATTGAAAATTTGTATTTTGCAGCTTCAAAATAAAATATAAAAAATTAAAAAAATATTTTTTTAAAAAAGGTCCGCCAATTTAACAGCTGGGAATTTTCAGAATGTGAAAACAGGATTTAAAAATATGTATTAGTTAATAAGTTATTTGCAAAGAAAAATTTCCCATAGAATAACATTAGCTTCGGTTTCCGGCGGCGGTGAGTGAAGGAGGCCCTTAACACTTTCCAACAAGGTTGAAAAGTGTTAATGACTTCGGTTTGTCTGTCTGTCTGTCCGCGCTCTAACTCCCGTAAATATTTATGGAATTTTTTGAAACTGATATATGTTATTCAAGTTCACAATCGGATGTTCTCTGTTGAAAATGCAGTTTATACCTCTACTGGTTTGTGTACAGGGACACCCGAAAGTATTGCAAAGCAATGTGTTCTATGAGAGGTATTTCTATAAACCATATTTTTATACCTTTACCGTACACAAATCTTAATGAAATTGAAATATGTTATTCAAGTTCACTATCGGATGTTTCCTGTATAAAATGGAGTAAATACCACCACTAGTTCGTGTACAGGGACACTCAAAAGTATTCCAAAGCATTGCGTTCTATGAGAGATATTTCTATAAACCAAATTTTAATAACTTTACTTTCCACGAAGTTTTATGAAATTGAAACATGTTATTTATATGCACAAAAGAATGCTTTACGTAGAATATAGCATGATTAGCATTAGATTTACAGGGTGACACAAAAATATTCAGTTATATTAAGAACTATTAATAAAAATTTGCTAGAATTGTACTTTCATTTACATTAAGCATTTTTAACACTTTTTAACATTTTTTAAGTGTGAATATGATTTCAATTTGTGTATCTGTCTGGCTGTTCTTCTGTCCGTCTGTCTGTCTCTCTGTCTGTTTTTCTGCGCTCTAACTCCCGTAAATATTTATAGAATTTCTTCAAATTGATATATTTTATTGAAGTTCACTATCGGATGTTCCCTATTGAAAATGGAGTGAATGCCTCTTCTGGTTTAAGTACAGGGACACGCAAAAGTATTCGAAAACACTGTGTTCTATGAGAGGCGTTTCTATAAACCATATTTTAATACCTTTATTGTACGGAAACTTTAATGAAATTTTAATATGTTATTCAATTTCCATATCGGATGTTTCGTATGTAAAATAGAGTACATTTCTAACTGGTTTGTGTACAGGGACACTTGAAAGTATTCCAAAGCATTGCGTTCTACAAGAGCTATTTTTATAAACCAAATTTTAATGATTTTACTTTGTACAAAGCTTAATGCAATTGAAATATATTATTCGTATGCACAAAAGAATGCCTTCTATATAATAAAGTATGATTAGCATTACAATTACAGGGCCACACAAAAATATTCAGTTACATTAAGAGCTATTAATAAAAATTTGCTGGAATTGCACTTTCGCTTACATTAAGCGTTTTAACACTTTCTTATAATTTTTGTGGGAATATGATTTCAATCTGTATATCTGTCTGTCCGATTGTCTATCTTTCTATCTGTTTGTCTCCGGCTTCTAGCGTCCGTAAATATTTTGAGAATTTTTAAAAAATGGTACAATCAAGTTCAGTGTGGAATGTTCCCTATTTAAAATGACAATTATAGGTCCTGTACGACTAGATTGTCTACAGGGTCAAAAAAAAAAAAAAAAAAAAAAAAAAAAAAAGACAATGCATTACGTTTTAGGAAAGACATTTTTAAAAGTTATATTTAAAAAACTTTCTACTGTAAAAATCATAAAACATTGACATGCATTGTTAATTTTCTAAAATAATGTTTTGTATAGAATATGATATGATTAACTTTCAGATTTACAGAGCTACACTAAAATATTCAGATAGATTAAAAACCGTAATTATAATCTAACGGCTGCATTTTCTTTTGCGTTAAGCCTTTTTAACACTTTCCAAAATGCATAAGAATGATTTTAAAATGAATTAGAATATCTGTATATTTTTCAGTCTTTCTGTCCGTTGTGTGATAACGTAGGCAAAGAATATTAAATGTTATACGATACAAGAATATTACGTACAGTTGGAAAGTGTTACTAATCAATGCGCACTGCATGATTTTTCTTTCTTGTTTGAAAATTCCTTGAAATTTAGGGACTAGCAAGGCAGGCAAAGCCTGTGCTAGTCTTTAATAAATATAGAGTATAGTACATATTTAGTTGATTAGTGAATAAGCGTCTAATATTAAGTATAATATACAGTATAATATATGACTAATGACAGAAAAATTTTTTTTTGACATTCGTATCAAGCTTAATCGATTTGTGTTAAATTTCTGTAATGAATTCCATTTTATGTTTGGGTATATTTTATTGAATATTATTTAACAGATGATTAATCATGAAAATGGGAACAAGGATATCGGGATTAAATATTTTGCATGTACTTACTTCTTCATACGATTGATATTAAAAAGCATTTTTTCGAGTAGGAATTTGAAGTATGTCGAGAGATGCTGGTTAGAATTTTCTTGTAATTAATACATTTTTCAGGAAATAAGATCAGACAGTATAAAAGACCACTCATTGCGAAATTAAATTGTCTTAAGCTTAAAGTAACAGAATAATTCAAGAAAAGGTATTAATGGAACGTAATTGGAAAAATGATGATTTAAAAAAATTCTATTACGTAGAAAATAAAAAAGGAAAGTGAAGGAAAGAAAAGACAATCTCTTATGAAGCATTACATTTTTTTTTTTTTTTTTTTTTTTTTTTTCGCAAATAAATTTCGTCCAATTTAATTAAATTATTTTTTTGTAAGGTTTAATTTTTTTTTTTTTTTAATATTTTCAATTTATTTATTTTCATGAAACCAAGCTATGTGTTTAAATGAGAGTTTTCAAGGAACTTTCGAAACTAAAACGATTAAAATATATTATTTGCTCTTTTGCTTCTAATTTTTAGAATTACATTTAAATATTTTATTGTCATTTTAAACTTTTTATATTGGAATTCGCAATAATTATATTTGTAATTAGAAATAACCAAGTAAATTGAAAGAAAACAATTTCATATGATTTTGATATTTTTGCTTATCGAGCTAACACCGTTCTCTCTTTTTTTTTTTTTTTCCTATCTATAGTAATACCCAAAATGTTTAGTGCGATATCCTTCAATGTATTTTATGCAGAAAGTCTTTCACACTTTATGGAAACAAATTTGAAAATCAATTTTTATGTATGAAAACAGATTTCTTTTAATGATTTGATAGTTTTTGATTTTTAACTATAAGTTCTGCTTCGAATTTTTTATCAAAGCAACTTAAAAAAAAAAAAAATAAATAAATAAATAAATAACATTCTGATGCTAATTTTATCCCACCTCTAATGTTCTATTTTTCGAAATTCGTCCAAGTGATCTTGAATTCCATTTATTTAAGGGTAATTTTGAGAAATTAAAAGCGATAAATTCCATAAGGGAATTGTCATAAAATTTTATAGTTATTAAATGAGATTTATTTTATTCTTTTGACGATGGAATTTATTTTTTAAAAGTTGGTATAAAATATTGGTATAAAAGTGTAAATTAATTTTAGCTTTACTGGAAACTTATTATTTTTCATTATTTCGATTTATTGTTGGAGCAAAATCCCGCACTTGCAATATTCCCTTTTGGAAACAGTTCTTTACAATGATGAAGTTGAACTACGTGGTCATTTCAAACAAATGGTCAATAGAAAATTTCTTTGTTTTATTTTAATCCCTTAAATATATTCAAACCTCATCGATTATCAAAACAAATTGCCTTTTATCAGCAGCTAGGTGCTTTTCATATAATTTTCCGCATATATATATATATATATATATTGCTTAAAATTTAGCTTTATATGAATAAATTCTCCAGTTACTCGTCTAAGTCAACTGCCGTTTATTAAAAACAGGTTATTATAATTAGAAACAGAAATAAAATAAATACCACTTAATAAAATACCTATAAAATTATATGATGATCTCCATTTGTTTGCTTTGGGTTTGTCAAATCATCACTTAGATAAATAGAATCCAAGAACAGCGAATGAATGTCGGAAAGCAGAACAATAGATGTGGGATAAAATTAACATAACAGTGTTAAGAAAAAATTTTCTATTATGGAAAATTTGAGTTATAACCTATAAGTTAAGAACCATGATTATCGAATAGAAGCAAATCATTCCAAGAAATCTGCCATTCATAAATAGAAATAATTTTTAAGTCGTTTAGTTGCACTTGTATTAATGTTAGCAAACATTAATATTTCAATTCTAGGATATTGAACGGGTAAGCTGCCACTTCCATGATCCAGTGGGCAGGTCGCTGACTTCCGGACCAAAAGGGCTTAGGTTCGAATCCTGGAACGGGCATGGATGTTTGTGAAGTCCTCATATGTATACAAGATGTTGTTATTGTGAAATTATGTAATACTGATCAGTATAAACGAAATTCGTTGTAACTGTAGGTTTCAAGGCTGTCAAAAATTACCAAATACAAAAGAAAAAGTAGTAAGCTAATTGCAAAAAGTTTGCAAGCAAAGTATAAGTCAAAATCAGGTGTTTTTTCAGTTTATGTACAAGTGGTTTAAAAAAGAATGTTAATAAAACGATAAATTGAAAGACCGTTTTTTCTGAAAATTTTCCACTTTTCAAGCCCTTTCAGTTTTGGTATAAAAATGTTTTGTAGATAATATTCATTTGATCTGGTACTTTCTTTTTTTTTATAATTATAGTGGTTTCTGGTATCTCCCGTCATGAAAATGAAATGAAACCAACTGAAAAAAAAAAAAAAAAAAAAAAAAAAGGCAGAAAACTCTTGTCTGCTAGTGGGTTGTAAGTTGGATTATCTCTTTGGGGCTCATAAAAAATAATTTCTGTGCAAAAAGAGTGTTATTTATAAAATATAAACAACTTTTTACTTCCAAAAATAATCTAAAAGTAACATACATACGAATGGCTCTCTGCCAAAAAGAGGCATATCCAGTATTCAGCAAAAGTTAAAAATGCAAAAGAACCATCTAATGGTATGAAGCTGGATTTCTGTTTAAAAAAAAAAAAATGATTATCAAAAATAAATAAAAACGGGAAGATGACACACCAAGATGAAATCATTGCTAGCAGACACGTGAAAATAAATTTAAGAATATCATGAAATTAGGCTTGTACAACGTTTTGCGACGAAAACATTTTTCTCACTTCGGTGCACTTAGAAAAGTATGTGGTAATAAAAGAAATAGAGTGTTTCAGTATTTACAAACAAGGGGTACCGCTACGAGGGGTGTTTTAAAAAAAGAAACTATATGTTGAGAAAATGCGAGGGAGTAAAATTGCAGATGTAGATGTTCTAAAGATTAACAAGTATTAATAAATCGGTTACTTTAATGTATATTGTTAAAACAACGGACAATTAATTACATGCATAAAAATAGTCTTATTAATACGAGTATATGGAGTTTCTTGGAGTTATGGCTTGGGAGTTACAATATGGAATTTTTTTAAAAATAATATTGGAATTTTTATAGGTGACTCAGAAAATATTATATGATTTTTAAAATGTACCTTTTGACCCAGTTTAGTTCCTTTCTTTTTTTTTTAAACCTTTACCTTTAACCTTTTCAAACTTAACCTTTTATAAATCAGCTTTATATTTCTGTGCGCATAATTTTCTTTAGTATAAATGCAGAAACGAGTCAACCTATGCGAGGCAAATCATCTACCAGGGTTTGTATGGACGTAACTTTTTTGTAAGAGTCTTCCATCTGTATTTCCTAACAATAAATTTCTTTTTAAATTAATAGGCTTATATTATAACAAAAAAATACCATATAAAATTAGAGGATGAAAGGCTAAGAAAATTGTATGAGCGTACGCACCCTCCTTACAGAGCTTCAATAACTAAATTCTCCATTCTGGAAAGTTGGAATTACAACATAAGAAATAATTAAAAATAATTTTTTTGAAGATAGTTTAAGAATAATTAAAAATTTTGTCAATGGTTGCGATGAGGTGAAAAGAAATTCATTCACCTACCGTTTCTTCATTGCATTGCAGCTTGTTACTACATCAGCTACACTTAAGTTTTGACAATACTAAATTAATCCATAATTATATATGCAGAAAACACACGTTTCTTTAAACCTTTAATTGTAATTATTGACGCATAATATAAATGTTGATTATAAATTGATTTTTTACCCGGAGTAGAATGACCATTAAAGGATATATTGGTGAGGGAAGGATTGTAGATTCCACAGTAGCTTCTCTTAAAAATATATATAATCTGATATTGTTTCTAAAATTGCATTTACAATAATTTTGAAATTAGTTGAAATCACACTGTTAAAAATGGTTTCTTAAAAATGAGCAAAATTGTCTCAAAATAGCTCCGAAACAATATATACTTAAATTTGAAAACCCATGTACTTATTTTTGAGAATATTGACATGCTCAAAAATGGGGTTGACCAATAAGAATCCCAATATCCATATGTTTGACATGTCATATGCTCAAAATTGAGTATATGCGTTTTCAAATTCAAGTATCTATTGTTTCGGAGCTATTTTGAGACAATTTAGCTCATTTTTAAGAAACCATTTTTAACAGTGCATATGTAAAATTTAATTGTATATTTTGTAAACAAAGAATATATATATATATATATATATATACACGAATGTGTTTATGATTTTACTATATTGTTATTATGCATTACAGATTGTCATTATATGTTACTTAAGTTCGCTTTTGTCACTTATGGTTCCCTATAAAGCTCTACAAAATAACCGTTTTAAACACAAAGGAACAATGCCAATATTTATGTCCATATCAGCCCTAAAAGCTTTTGAAAATAATGCATAAGACCACCTATGTTTCCCTTCACATAAACTGACATCCTACAAATTTTCCTAGAATTTAAAGATAGGTCTTCTTATGCAAATTTTAGCGTGAGGGATATAATTTTAAGAAAGCACATGGCCAATAAAAAACTAGGACTCGCTTACTCCAGCCCCTGATGCAACATAATCAGCCAAAAACAATTACTTCACTGGACAATCCCAACAACCAATAAAAGATTTAAAAAAAAAAATATTTTTCGGAACTCGAACATGAATTTAATTTCTTACTAATAAGATGTTCCTTATTTGATAGAAGCATGACATTCCGTCTCGTGATTATAATAACAAAATCTCCTGAATTCCTTTGGAGTACCAAAACCAATCCGCATATTTGATGCCTGGAAAAGTTAAATATATATATATATATATATATATATATATAATATATATATATATCACTGCTATTTCAAATTTGAATTCGCTTAACTACGACTCTTAGGAATTTCATTAGTGTATCGAAGTGAATCCTCCTAATATTTAATAAAAAAGCACCACAAAACTGGCGTTGTAAAAAATATTACTTACAAACTTTGAATAAACACCATAAAATGCAATAAATTCGCAACAATTGTTTCGGGTCGAAAAAACACACGACCCTTCATCAGGCGAATAAAGTTAGCAGGAGTGCTGCAGTCAAAGCGGTACTGCATTTTATGGTGTTTATTCAAAGTTTGTAAGTAATAATCCTCCTAATAGATGCCTGAAAGAAGAGAAGAATGCAGATTACTATTCTCAATTATTGCAATTAATAATCGTCTTTTGCATAACCATTTCTCTAAGACTTTCCTGCAAAAATAGATCCGTTTTTCTATAGACGTTCATTAATAGCAAAATGTTTATGGTGATGATCTAATTGTTTAGCTGATATTAGTGATACATATCTATAGAGAACAATTAAAAAATAATCTTATACGTATTAACAATTGGACTAAAATAATTTCTATGAAATCAGACTTAGTGAAGAAGATCCATGAAGCCTACATTTTGATGTAAGTGAAATCTGACATAATAATTATCTAAGTGGTCTTTTCATGTATGTAAATGGCTAAGGATAATTAAAATTAAATAAGGTAGAGGTCATTCATCTTAAAAGTATTCTACAAAATGTTCATCAGTTTTAATCTATTTATAGAATTGCTTAATTAATTTATTATAAAATCTAAATCTGTTTTGATTAATGAAAAATAAATTGAAAAAAAAAAAAAAAAAAAAAAAAAAAAAAAAGAAAAATTAAAAATTAAAAATTGAAAAAAGAAAAAAAAAAAAAGAAAAGACAAAATATATTTAAAATCTTTATATCTGAATAATCAAGAATAATCTTTGTGTGCTATTTAATAAAAATATTTTCCTTTCAAAGTAAAATCTATAAGAGTATTTAATAATTTTGGTGTACCTTATTTAGACTTAAGTACATAGGATATGGTAACTGTTTATGTTTAATCTTGGTAATGATAAAAATATCTATTTCCATATCTATATATTTTAATTATGTTTTTTTAGATTTTAATTGTTTCACTAATCAAAAACAATCCGCATATTTGATGCTTGAAGGAGCTAATATATAGCAGTGATACATATATATATATATATATATATATATATATATATATATATATATATGTATATCTATACATATCACTGCTGTTTTAAATTTGATTTCGCTTAACTACGACTCCTAGGAATTTCATTGGTGTACCGAAGTGAATACTCATAATAGAACGATCCTATATATATATATATATATATATATATATATTTAAATTGGCAGTTAATTATTGGGTTTATACTATCCAATATCCTTTTTAACTATTGACAACGCCTTCAGAACTAAATATACAATTTTTATTTTCTAGCATTGTTAACTAATTGAATATAAACATAGAAACCAATTAATGATCGGAATTATTTTTAATTTTTATGACAGTGCCAATAATTTCTTTTTTTTTTCCCTTCTATAATTTCTTATTTCTGCCAGCTCTATCATATTTTACAATTTTATTCTTATATAATTTGATTACTCCATACAAATTTACAAAGAAACAATTTATTTTTTTGTCTTGGAAAGATAAGAAATAATTTTCTTTATACCTAATAGAGAAAAAAATATATTCCCTATATATATACTACTGGCCATTAAAATTGCTACACCAAGAAGGAATAATAATAACGGAATGAAATTTGTTGGACACATACATTATAGTAGGAAGAACAATTGATTAAAATTTCAGGAAATTTGGAGTAATATGTACTGAGAAAACAGTACATAAAGCAGCGACCTCTGTGAGCAATAACAGCACTTATCTGCCTAGGCATTGAATCGAACAGCGATTGGATGACATGTACGGGTAGAGCACTTCATGAAGTTTTAACATGATGCCACAATTCATCGATTGAAGTTACTGGTGAGTGGTGGGGGGGGGCAGTCGCTTTTCGACGATTAAACAGTCATTTTCATTGGTGCGAGATCAGGAGAACGCGCTGGCGAGAGCAACAGTCGAACACATTCTGTATCAAAGAAGCTCCGGACAATATAAACAACTTGCGGTTGTGCATTATCTTCCTTAACTTTTGCGTTACGGAGGCCTCGAATACAGGGCAGAGGGGCGGGCCTTAACTCAACAAAAATTTAATGGCCGGTTTTCAGAGTGCCAGGAATACGAACATGAAGTAATCGAGACGTGTATCCAATGGGAACTCATAACATCATTGCGAATGATGGACAGTATGATGATGTCGAATCCCAGCTGGCAATGTGCATTATTCATAATGCCGTTAAATACGGATAAAGCAATCTTGATGCTGTAAACAGGATTGTGATTTGTCTGAAAAGTGACTTCACGCCATTCCTGAGTCCAGGTTCATCGTTGATCACACATTAATGGCGCCCATATCAGTGATGCAGTTTTGAGGGTAATCAGAAATTTGGTAGCCGCATATTGAGTCACCACCTGGATTGATGGTATGTGGTACCATTGGATACACGTCCCAATCACCTCTTGTTTTCATTCCCGCCACTCTGAATACCAGCCATTACATTTCTGACGAGTTAAGGCCCATCGCTCTGCCCTATGTTCAAGGCCTCCGAAGCGCAACATTTAAGCAGAACAATGCACGACTGCAAGTTGTCCTTATTGTCTGGACCTTCATTGATGCCGAATATGTTCGACTGTTGCTCTGGCCAGCGCGTTCTCCTGATATCGCGCCAATGAAAATGACTGTTTAATCGTTGAAAAGCGACTGGCCCCCCACCACTCACCAGTAACTTCGATCGATGAATTGTGGCATCGTGTTAAAACTTCATGAAGTGCTCTACCCGTACATGTCATCCAATCGCTGTTCGATTCAATGCCTAGGCAGATAACTGCTGTTATTGATCACAGAGGTCGCTGCTTTATGTACTGTTTTCTCAGTACATATTACTCCAAATTTCTTAAAATTTTAATCAATTGTTGTTCTTACTATAATGTATGTGTCCAACAAATTTCATTTCGTTATTATTATCTCTTCTTGGTGTAGCAATTTTAATGGCCAGTAGTATATTTCCTATAAATGGCTTGAATGGCCATTATGTATTTTTTAAGTGAAGTTTTTGTAAAATAGTGCACTGTATACATTTGTAAAATAAATTGTAAGAGTAGTTAATTGTGTTTGTTGTTATTAATAGAAACACACATTAAGACTATTGTAGTGTCTACATATCTGAAAAAACTCATTATTTTGACAGATTTATGGATATGAATGTTATTAGGTGAGGTACATAAAATCTCAAATTCCTGTTTCAGAGTTTTGTTTTATCATGTAAAAATCTTGCACAAACAATATTGGGGATATGAGGTACTAAATGTATTTGCAAGTAAGGATTTTATATTAACTTTGGTTAGTTAAGCCGCGTTAAAGTTAAATTTAAAACTTATTTAGACAAACCAGTTAAACCAGTACATCGGTCTCTAGTACAAATTTGTTTAGGAATATTTAGATTGTACATTCATAATTATTTTTTAGATACATAATATATCGACTACTATTACAAAAAAAAAAAAAAAAAAAAAAAAAAACATAGAGCGTCAAAAACACCAAAAATTAAAAGTAGAACCGCTTGCTGCAGTTTCGATTGCTTTAAGTGTAACGTCATCCGCCCAGAATAGAAAGAACGGATTAGTTCTCATAAATATGTCAAGGAAGCGTATTCTAGAGGGGGATTAATTAGTTAATGAAACTCTTGGGATTTAGAGGGATTAGCCAATAGGAAAGTGGGGAAAACCTGCTATGAAAACTGTATGTGAAATTTAAGACAGCATGTGTTGAATTTATATAAAAATTTCCAACAATCTGACAACCGCAATATCATAATTAACCGAATTTGTATGATTTTTTGGAAAGCTTCAAGAAAATCAAGTTCATGTATAGATTTAGACAAACTCATTCTTTTGGTGTTAAAAGACCATTGCGATATGCTCAACTCTTAAGGTATTTATAGTATCTCTTGTCAGAGTAGGTTATCATACATTGGTCAGAAGAAACTCTGACTTAAATTCCTTCTAAAAGAACACATGGAGTAGATTCAAACATAAGAAACGAACAAATAGACTATTGCTTAACATTGGTAGAAAAGTACTCATACTTTAAACTTTAATTCAGCTAAAATAATCGGCAAGCCTAAATCTATATATGATCTTTGTTTTCCTCCCATAATCCATAATTATAAAAATCTTAAAATCACCATTAATTGTAAATTCAAGGGAATTACTCTGTTAAACTGAAGGAAATTTTATATGAAATCCACATTCTCTGAATTTCAATGCACTCAATGTTTTCACAGCAGTTTTTGAAATTTCCTATTTGCTAATCCTAAATTCCTACAATTCTATTGGATTCTTGATCCGTCTCTAGAATTCGCTGCCTTGACATATTGGAGATTGGAGGGCCGCTGTAGCCCAGTCGGTAGAGCGCCGGGCTCGTAATTGGAAGATTGCGGGTCTGTTACTCGAGCCGACCAAAGACCGTCGTGTACAGTAATGGTGGCTGATGCACGTAAACTCTGTCGTGGCCGCATTGTCCTCCATGATCCCATCAAAAATTTTACCTCTGGGGGTCACCGAAGCGGGAGAGTCATCCCTTCCGTAGAGGATCAAAATTGTGATGGCATGTCTC
This sequence comes from Salticus scenicus, assembly GCA_963930645.1. NCBI lineage: Eukaryota > Metazoa > Arthropoda > Arachnida > Araneae > Salticidae > Salticus > Salticus scenicus. The sequence continues at coordinate 185,050,433 of OZ005651.1, read as the reverse complement.
TGGATCACCTCTAGGGGTGTGTCCCAGACCGTCGCCAATTGCCCATTGCGCAGCACTAGTGCGACGTAAAAACCCAACCATCCATCCATCTTTGACATATTGGGGAAGGGGATCACTAACCCTTATTTCTGTTCTGCACACATTAAAAATAATAAACAGAAACTGCAATATACGAATTCTGTTTATTATTGTTATATTTTTAAATGCTATATGTCGTTTACTTTTCTTTATCTCATATTGCGTCATGTCAATGATTCATAATTTACTACTATACTTCAAAGAGGGAAATAAAATACACATTTAAATACAGTAAAGTTAAATTATTGCAAAAATTTCAGACCCAATTTCAGTTTTGAATTTTGTAGGTGTTTCACTCTGTTTTCTTACTTCTTTTTTCTATAAAAGTCATAAAAAAACTATTAGAAATGAAATTAATATCTTGAACGTATCATATCAGGTTATTAAAAAAAAAATTATAATAATAAGTCGATACTTAGAAAAAATGTGCTTTTACTATTCGTTGCCAATAACTTCTGTAAATTCCTAACACTTCATAGATTTAAAATTATAGAGGTCAAAGATCACGTTAAAATTTAAACATTTAATTAAGTGAAGATATTTTGAACGCTGTTAATTGAGAGAGCAAGTCTTTTCTCATTTGATGACTAATTTAAGAGCTGGTCAATGCCCTTTTTCGTTATTTTAAGATCTGAAATTTGTTGTAATTACTAGGCTTTACATTTAAAATATACGTGTGAGATACTGTTTTATTTTGATACGTAGGTTTCTAATATATATATATATATATATATATATAAATTAATTAATATGCAGCTGAAATCTATCCCTCCGATCTTGTCTTAAACCGCACTGACTCTGAAGACCAAACTTCTTTCCTGGATTTAAAAATTAAAAAAATAGATAATAACTGGATAACTGGTTTATTGGGATTTATGATAAAAGGCAAGATTTAAACTTTAAAGTTTGTAATTTAACAAATTGGTTCTCCTGTATCACTAAAACTAAATTCAAAAACTGGCGTACAATTAATATAAAGAAAATAAAACTTCTTCCCACACCATAAATTTTAAGTCAGCAACAACCGGTTTCGAAAGGATGTTGCCTTTCTTCATCAGGTGCAAACACGTGCTACTTCCTTGGAGGCAAAAGCAAGACTCTTTTGAGACAATGTCTTGCTTTTGCCTCCAAGGCAGTAGCACGTGTTTGCACCTGATGAAGAAAGGCTACGTCCTTTCGAAACCGGTTGTGCTGACTTAAAATTTATGGTGTGTGAAGAAGTTTTATTTTCTTTCTATTCTCCTGTATTAGTCACAAAGTTTTAAAAAATATTGTGTTCACCCAAATAAACATAATTAAAATGATTTGCAATAACAATTTAGACCTGAATCTGGCTATGAAAAATCTCAAAAACATACTAACTGTTAACCACTATCCTGTTATTTTAATAAATAAACATTTCAGTATTATTGATGACAATCCCACTTAAGGTTTGTTGTTCCATTTTGGGCGACATTCAAGTGCTGGTAAGTGGCCATATCAGCTGAAACGGGTTCTATGTTTATAATGGGGGGTGGTTTTCAATTTTCCATTTTCTAATGACTATTCCAGTTTGTCCATGTATGTATTTATATATTCTTGTATTTTATATTGATGTATTATATTTTGTGCTTGATTTCTGAATTTAATTGCTTTTTATGCTTTGTACTAATTAAAATTCGTTTGCTGTATGGTCTTGCTTCCATCTGTGAGGAGTTGGGGGCTAGAAACGTGTTTTTTGGTTAAAATACCAGCGTTTCGTCAGAAACTTCTCATATTCCTTTCCCTACATGGGAGAGCTCCCCTGATGAAGTCCCTCATGTGTTTTGGGATTAAAATTTTTATCTGGATTCGATTATTTTGCTTATATATATATATATATATATAGAAAGTAGGGGATTACTAATAGTGTTGTACGAATGTGTCAGCACGAAGAAGGTTTATAGATAGACTTTTCTTGCAGATGTGTGTGAAAAATTCCTTGATAACCCATTTATGTGCGATAAAAGAATATATTACACTGTTAAAATAGTTTCTTAAAAATGAGCTAAATTGTCTCAAAATAGCTCCGAAACAATATATACTTAAATTTGAGAAACCATGTACTCATTTTTGAGTATATTGACATGCTCAAAAATGGGCTTGACCAATAAGAATCCAAATATCCCCATGTTTCACATGTTAGTATACTCAAAAATGAGTACATAGGTTTTTAAATTTAAGTATATATTGTTTAGGAGCTCTTTTGAGACAATTTTGCTCATTTTTAACAGTGTAGGTCGTCAAGAATGAAATTTGTAGAAAAAAAAAGGCAAAGTTTGTCGATAACTTTTAAATATAAGGAATAATTTTATTCATCAAAGTATACGCCCATATTGACTATACACTTTTGTTATTTACACTTTTGTTATTATTTGGTTTTGTTATAATAAATCCTTGTCGAATCCTGTTCTTAGTCAGAACAGGATTCGACAAGGATTTATTAAACAAAACAGTATTAACTCTACTTTTTTATATAGGAATTTTTGCTAGTGCGGAATTATTGCAGCTGATTTAGGCGGAAAATATTTAGACGTTAAGAGAAATTACTACGACAATTATGAATAGAGTCATGTACATTTTGTTCTAAATCAAATGCTTCATTACCTTCTTCTAAGCATAATTTATGTCATAAAGTTGTATGTGTTCTGTATATTAGACTGTTTCAGTTACATGAATTAAATAAGTAATCAATCACTAACTATCTCAGTATTATTTGTAAAATGTAAAACGACATGAAAACTTCAGTTTCCTTGGGAAAACAATTTATTTTGCCACATTTTTATTTCATATATTATATACCATTTTAAGATAAACACACAGTCTATTCTTTTAGTTTTATTCATAGAATTTATATTATTTGAAATTTTATTTCAAAACATCATGTAGGAAAACTGCTAGCACAAAGTTTTCCCTTTTCTGACTTGCTTTTGCTTTATTTCGATATTATTTTAATATCGTAACAATATATATATAACTTGTATAATCCCAAAGATACAAGTCAGAGTAGACATGTTATTCATAAACGTAGATAATCACTAATCATTTCTATAAGATAAGTAAAATAAATACGTTATGTAAACTTCAGTTTCGACCACTACTTTCTTTGGTAAAAGAATTTATTTTTCCGTATCTAATACTAGTATATCGTCTTTTCTTCGTCTTGTCTATTATTTTTAACTCTATGTATAGAATTTAAATTAGGGATTTATTTTTAACTTTATGTATAGAATTTAAATTAGGCATTTATTTACTTATTAACCCCTTACCTTCCGACGAAATATTATGAGATTCGCTTGCCAGTGCCACCATTTTTAACACAGGCGCGTGTAGTTATGCGTTCACTGTTCCAAAAACATTCCCTTTCCGATTCCTCCCGCTTACCATCGTCTCTGAAGTAAATAAACCCTTCTAAAACACTATCAGTGTCATTTAATTGCATTACAAAACCGTGGAAATAGTATCGTAACAAAAAGGATCGTACTTCGGCAAGACGTGTATACTCACCCGGGGCCCTTAACGCATCGACATAGCCAGCAGACGAACATACACGCCCTGGGCAGTTAAGGGGTTTATTTATTTATTTATTTATTTAATTTCAAAATATTGCGTAAGAAAGTCATTAGCACAAACTTTCACTTTCCAGTAGAGAATTTTATTTTAATATTATTTTAGTGTCTTAACAATTTAGATATAGCTTGAGTATTTTCATAAATATACCAATATCATTATTTAATAAACTCATCAAAATATTATGCAAACTGTATATTTTTGAGAGTTAAGATATTTAGCAAGGATCGTTTTCCTAAATCGCGTTTTAAAAACATAAGTAATTTTCAGCTTTCAGCTTTTATTATTTTCTGGAAAAAGTGCTTTGTAGAAGGGTTTTTATATCAGGCGATCCGGAAAGTTTTGTTGTTTTAATTTAAAAATTTGATACCGGAATTTTTTCCTTGATAGCATTTACATAACTTTTAAGCAGGCATTTGGAAAAGTATTATATAATTACAGTTAAATAAAATTACGGTGCCATTTTGCTAATTCAAAACGATTGGACTTTCTGGTACATCTAATATTTTTTTTTATGAAAATATTAATACATAAAAATACTAATTTATTTTTGATGCATTAAAATTCAATAGTAAGGTTATTAAGAACGGAATGTGAAATCTGGATCACAAAAATATAACTTTTGCAAAATTGAAGAAACATGATTTATATATATAAGGGGAAATTTAAATATTGACATTTAGATATAAATTACTGTGCATTGGAGACAACTTCTATAAACAATAATCAGCAAAATCTGAATTGCAGCCAAAGTCATTTAGCTGACTGAGGTCTTTCTAAAAAATAAATAATCTGGCAAACAGAATTAGAACTAAGCATATTTAATGACTTTATTTAATTTTTTTCAGCCAGATACACTGATATACAGCCGACTTTTTTTTTTAAATCTGTGTTTTTAAATTTTAAATTAAGACACATCATTAAATTGTTATTGCCTATAAAATCATTAATTTAATGTTAGAAAACAATATTTATATTCCTAACCTATTACATATTTCAAAAACAAAGGAGACATTATATCAAGATGCTAAATATCATCAATCTTTTCATGAACTGATGCGTTTAAAAATAATAATTTTTAAGGAACTAACACGAGTAAGTTTAAATATAATTATTAAAAAGGAAAAACATTAAAGTATGTTAAAAATTGTCCTGTTTAGAGCAGTTTCATCATTAGTTTTTCATTTTAAATTGAACAATCCTAGTATTTACGAACTCTTTCAGATAATAGGTTATAACTAAAATAAAAAAAAAAAAGAAAGAAAAAGAAAGAAAGAAAAAAATGTAAAATTTGATTCTTTTTGGATATTCTGAAGAATTTAGACTATTGTGTAGGAAAGAAAATAAGTAGCAGACCTACCTTTTGAGAACGATTTTGAGACAAATTTTCTCTATTTTCTTTTTTCTTTTTTTCTTTTTTTTTTTTTTTTTTTTTTTTTTTTTTTTTTCATTTAATGGAAATAATGGTACACTATCAGGGTTTCAAATTTGCTTAAAGTACAACTGTGGAAACTTAAACAAATCAATAAACTATTTACGTATATTTTTCTCAAAAAGTGGGAAATGATTTTCTTATATACAGTTTAAAAAAAATCAAAATATTACATTACATATACAGTTTTACATGTAATGAAACTAAACCGTTTGAGATGAAACGGTGTAGTAGGCGATAGTAAAAAACGCAATAAAGTATGCAATAGTAAGCCTTTTAAGTTTCAGAGAAAATGCGATTATCAGCACGAAATTATTTATCTCTTTTTTTAGAACCGTCACTTTAAAATTAATTGAAGATTGCTTTTTAATTCCTGTTGTTTCTTGTTCAATTTTTAGATCAATTATTCTTTTAAAATGAATGGTCAGTGGTTAATTTTTGTCATCAGGTCATCGTTGGCCCAATTCTTGATTGCTATTTGAATTACAATTTGGTCTACTCATGTATTTACGATTAATCCGATCACCAAAAATGCTTATAGATTAAAAATTTAAATTCCAGTCAAAATAGTAAAAAAAAAAAAAAAGTTGTTGCCTGTTGAGAACTTTTTAAAAGTCTTGCTGTATAGTTTAAACATAATTGATCAACTTCTTTCTCTTCTTATTTTATTTGTTTATTTATTTTTATAATGATTTAGATGTGGATTATCGTATCGATTAGGTTCAAATTTTAATAGCAGAATTTTAAAAATATGAGTACAGCTAAAAAATTCTCTAGTTCTTGCACATTCAAATTTTGAACATTTATTTCCAAGTTTTAAAGTGATGTCTAAAAGGAGTGAAATGTAATTTAATTACACTTTATTTTCACCTTAATCGACAACGACAGCTACTTTTGACCATATTAAAAATTGCCTGTTGGGCAGTTTTTTAATGACACCAAGGGTAGTGTTTCATTTCGAATAATATTGGAGTTTAAATGTCAATGAACTTTTTGGAACATTTTCCGGCAATGTTGAAAATTGTTACTTATATCGTATTGTCTGTTCATTGCCGAAACGTCAGTGGAGGCCCTCTGTTGAGACTCAAAACGGTTTTGGGCTGTGTCTGTCTGTCTGTCTGTCTGTCTGTCGCGCGATAGCAGCCGCAAAAATCACGCTATTGATTTGCAATTTGGTACACATGTTCATGAGCCCCACGAAATCAGCTGTATAGTTTTTGGTATGTATTCCATTTGTAGTTCGTATACAGGGATACGCCAAAATTTTTCTTATCATTGCGGCCTATGGGAGGAATTTGTATGTATCGCGATAGCGGCCACAAAAATCCCGCTATTGACTTGCAATTTGGTACACGTGTCCATGTGCCCCACGAAATCAGCTGTATAGTTTTGGGTTCGTATTCCATTTGTAATTCGTGTACAGGGACACGCCAAAGTTTGTCCTATCATTACGGCCTATGGGAGGAATTTCTAAGTACCACGATAGCGGCCACAAAAATCACGCTATTGACTTGCAATTTGGTACACATGTTCATGGGCCTAACGGAATCAGCTGTATAGTTTTAGGTGTGTATTCCATTTGTAGTTCGTGTACAGGGACACGCCAAAGATTTTCTATCATTACTGTCTATGGGAAGAATCTGTATGTACCGCGATAGCCACCGCAAAAAGCAAGCTATTGACTTCCAATTTTTTCCGAAACATCAGTGGAGGCCCTCTTTTGAGACTCAAAAGGATTTTGGGTTCCGTCTGTCCGTCTGTCTGGCTGTCGTGCGATAGTGGCCTCAAAAATCACGCTATTGACTTGAAATTTTGTACACATGTTCATGATACTCACGAAATTAGCTATATAGTTTTGGGTGTGCATTCCATTTGTTCTTCGGGTACAGGGACACGCCAAAGTTTTTTTTATCATTACGGCCTATGGGAAGAATTTGTATGTACCGCAACAGCGGCCGCAAAAATCCTTCGATTGACTCGCAAATTGGCGCACACGTTCCAGCTTTGCATATAAGTAGCTGTATAATTTTTATTGCTACATTTTTTATAAACTGTGTACAGGGACACGCCAAAATTCTTAACATTACGGCGTATGCGGTGAATTTCGTTTAAACGCATTTTAATATCATTACTTTGCAATGAAGAAAATGAAACTAGCGTACGTGAGTAAGATGCTTAAGCTTATGTTGTTTGAAGAAAACATGTGCTCTTAAGCTTTTAAATTAATGTACAGGACCTTACAAAAGTGTTCTGACATTGTCACGTAGTCATCCAAACGATGTTAAATTTGGAACAATTATTAAATTTAAACGCAAAATAAGCTGAATAGTTTTTACTGGTGTATACATTGTTTTTATGGTTCGTTTACAAAGACACACGAAAGAATTTCGTCACATTAGATCCTATGGACAAAATTTTAATTTAAGCGCGCACTTTAATGCGTTTATGCTGAATTGAACTTAATAAAGTTAACATACATTATAAAGATGCTTAAAATCATGTTTACTCTTAAAAAAGGTTATGTATAGACTAAATAATTTATGGGACCACACAAAATAATTCCGAGTATGTACTGTAATCATCCAAATGATGTCAAATTAGTTTGAAAAATTAATGAGTTATAATTAATTAGGTTTATTCTTATTATTGGAGTTTATAATGACTGTGCCTACTTTTCCGGTATAATAAAGGAATTTCGTACTATTACGGTCTATAGTCGGTATTTCTTAAAAGTGTATTTTAACATGGTTACACCCCATCATATATAATGAAATTTTATTAGAATTTTAAAAGCATGTTTTCCTGTTGAAAATTGTGGGCAAAGAATTGATAATTAGTTTAAAGGTTACGCAAAATATTTGCGATATGCTATGTAATTTTTTTTTATATGAAATTTGATATTTATGAAATTTGGTATTTATGAATTTCAGGGAAATAATACAAGATCGTCGTTTATTAAGAATACATATTGTTGCGTACTTGGGGGTTCGTAAGTTGTCCGAGAATGAAAGGCGAAACTTGCAAAAATTCAGTGATTTATTCACAGAAAGTTCCAGAAAAATACAGGTCTATAAACCAAGTATCAGCTTCAATTCAACCAGTAAACATAGCTTAAACAACAGCCGTTAAGAGCAAAATAACAGTACAAACTGTTTACATATATCAAACATAAAGCAAGTCTCATTCAAAGAGGCTCAAATCAAAGCAAGCATTTGTCGAAACTAACACAGATCTGACATTGGCCACCTTGGCTAAAAAATGCTCCTTTTATACTATTCTGTCGAACACAGACTGTTCTGGAAAATTCTCTTATCTCATCAGCCAATGAGATTTGAGCTTCCATATTTGGTATATCCCTAATAAGGATTTTATCGCCAAGGTCGCCAAAAAAATTGCCAAGGAGGGAAACAGTCGCCAAATTTGGCGCCAAATCTATTTATTTCCTTATTGGAGCTTTTTAATGCGTTTTTAAAATAAAATTAGACTATCTTAACGCTAAAACGACTAGAAATGCACAAAATTAGCATTTTATGGACTTACTAAGCCTCTTTGAAAGAATTGATACAAAAATTAATGCAATTATTTACAATTCCGTAACACTTTATATGATATACAAATAGGTATACAAAGAGAGATAGAGCAGGGGGTTGAGGGGGGCGGCAGTCCCCCTCAGGAATGTATCTGATTATGGTAATAAGTCGATCGAATCAATATATACTATTATATAATAAGGAATAAATAAAAATGACCTATTGAATAATGCCTGATTCAAATAGGACGTTGAGGCTCCTGATCTGCAGATCCACTAGTTTATCCACGCTCTAATTTTCGTAAACAGTTTTAGAATGCTTTAAAACTGATGGATTGGGGACAAAATCTCGCGGGACAAAATACCGCGAGGACAAAATATCGCCGATGTAAATGAAACAAAGCAAAAATGAGTTGGTAATTATTAGTAATGTTGTATAAAAGTTCATGACAACACATACCTTAGTCAGAGCACTGACATTCTGACAAACCTACAACAAAATTTTTTATATATTTTACTTAAAATAGTTTAAAAACTATATTTATTAACTTTTGTCAATATTAGTCATAATGAATTCATTCGTGCTTATCAGTTTTAAAAATTTTAATTCAAGTTTGTGAATAGTGTTCAGCTTTACTGCCAGCAGTGATGCACACGATTTTTAAAATGTATTTTGAATAGTGAAAAGCAAAAGATAAAATAACTTAAAAATAAACATACATAAAATAATGAAATTTAACTCTATGATTTAATTAATGATTTATTTATTTATTTTAACTAATTAATTAATATTTATAAGGCCATATGGCCCCCGCCAGCGATCACGCGTGGCACAAAATCAAATTTTCAAATACTGTTTTTTTGACGCGATATTTTGTCCGGTGAGATTTTGTCCCGCGATATTATGTCCGGATCCCAAAACGGATTATGCTTTTCAGGTTCACTGTGGGATTTTTTTTAATTAAAAAGGTAGAAAAATATATATTTCTTTTAGGCTTATATGAATATCCTTATATTAATGAATCATATCTTAAAGCGTATTACGATGCACAAAAGTAATTTTCTGTAGAACATGGCATAATTAACTTTTGGCTTACAGGGCTACGCAGAAACATAGAGATTCATTGGGGGATATGAGCGAAAATTATTCAAAGTATTTTTCAGTCAGATTATGCGATTGTAAGACTATAAGTAAATAAAGTAAAAATGTGTTTATGTTTTTGGTTTGTTTGTTGCTTTTTGGTCCGTTTTTTCATTCCAGTAAGCTATTTTAGAATTCCTTGTAACTGATATATCTTATTCAAATTCAGTATATCATATTTTCAATTGAAAAAAATATACATACTGATATGTATACAAGGAAACACAAAAGAATTAGTATACATTACAGTCGATCAAAAGTATTCCTTTTAAATATAATTTATATCCTCATACTGAAAAAAAAAAAGAGAGAGAGAAATTAACATACATTTTTCAGATATAAAAATCACTAATTTCTATGAAATATAACACAATAAGCATAATGATTGTTTTACAATGAAATACATAACTAAACAGAATTATTATCAGGTATAATCGTAAATTGCCCGAATTTCGTTTTCAAAGTCATTTTTAGACCTTATGCAGCTCTACACACAGCAGTGTATTTTAAATTTTTTCTTTAAATATATAACTACAAAGATAGAATTTGTGAGATTTCTTTCTCCATAATTTAAAACAAGTTCTAATTTAAAATGTCACCGCAGCGATAAAATTATTTAAAGATTAAATATTGCAACGGGTATGTACGGTTGGAGAATTTTTTTTTTTTTTTTTTTTTTTTTTAACAATAATTTATGAGATTCACTTGAAATTTTCTCTCTTGTTTAATCTTAGTAAAGCTATTCAATGAAATAGCAATTAGCTATTTTTAATCAGTTTTACTATATTTTTTAATAAATATTGATTTAGCAGATTATAACTTCAATCTAATGCAATGTTTTAAAATAACTTTTCTAGTTACTCCTGTGAGAGATATGGATAGATGCTTAGTTACATACTATTTTTAAATACTTATACCAACAGAGCACTCCTTCAATTTTCACTCTTACAAAAAATATACACTGAATTTAACACTGCAATAGCAATTGAGTAATAATCGAATAAAAACTTAAAGCCGCACAAAATTGAAATTCTCCGTTTTTTCCTCCCCATGTAGTCCAATAGGATTTTTGTGGCTCCGTATTTAAGAATATCTTATTGAAAAATCGAGGTTTTTTTTTTTTTATCTCAGCGAGAACTTTTTAAATTGTATATATTTAAATTTTTTATATTGTTAAGTAAACTCAGAACTCTAATTTTCAATCTCGAAAAGAAATATTTATTTTTTTAAGTGGCTCATTGAGATAAAAAGACGATATATTAAAAAGTGAAATTCAAAAAACATAATTCAAAAACTCTATTTTTCAATCAGACATCCTCAAAATACAAAGTAACGAAAATTCCATTCCATTACATAGAGAGGAAGAAACGGTGAATTTGGCCCATGAAATGTCTTAAGATTTAGTTAATCTGCAAAATTTAATATAAATGAGAGTCACGATATTGCATTAAATTTTCCTAATAAATTAAAGCGAGATATTATTACTACTAAATTACTACTAAATGATACTAATAAATTAAAACAAGACTTTTGGAAATCTCTCGCAAAAGGTACGAATTTAACAGAAAATGAAAATACTAAATGAATCCTTTATTAAAATATTTAAAATAAAAATATAATAATAATTTTTTTTCAATGCCACCGAAAATTCTTATACATATTTCAATGTACTAAATAAATAATGCAGAATATGTTTAAAAATTTAAAGAAATATTTTTCATAGAGTGTATTGTATTTTTATCTTATTAAGTTGTTACCCAGTTAGTGGATGACCCCCAAATGGATTTAATTACTTACCTTTTCATAGTACAATGTAACATTAACTTATTTCCAAGAATTTCTAAAACTGGTAATTTTATATAGATATTATTAGACAATATAGATAATATAGATATTATTAGACAAAATAGTATAGATATAGATATTATTAGATAAAAATAATTAAACACACGCGAAATGCTTATAAATTCATGTTTTTCTCCCATCATCATAATTTCTTTTCTTTTTCTTTCTTTCTTTTATTTTTTTTTTCTTTTATTTTTTTTTACATATAATTACGTTCATAATAATTAGTACCAGAGCCTTATTTAATTCTGTTTCCTCTCCAGAAGCACTTTTATTTATTTACTACTGGATAAAATATTTTTATGGATGCTGGATAGCAGTTCACATCTTAAACTTTTAAACTTTCCTACAAAACCAAACCTAATATATATATCACTATTAAGTTTCAGTAAAAATTTAAAAACAGAACTGAAAAAAAAAAAAAAAAAAGAAACAGTAAAAAAATGTAAGAGATTTAGTTGAGATGCATGGGACAAGAGTAAACACCTGCGTTACACTTGCTCGGCATACAATACTCCTGCGGTTAGTGTAACCACGGGTGAGACAAACAAACAAACAAACAAAATAAAATCTAGAACAAATCTTGAGTTATATTCAAAATTTAAAAAAAAAAAAAAAAAAAAAAAAAGAAAAGAAAAAGAAAGAAAAACAGAAAAAAAAACAAAAAACTGTGGAGATTAAAAGGGAGGTTTAAACTGTTGAATTTAAGATATATTCATCTCGTACGCATGGAAAAATGCAGCATAGCAGCGCCACCTACCGGTCGATATACATCTACATTTAGTCAGCATTTTTTCTCTAATGGTCATATCACACATGAAGTTTGGCGAATATATAGAATATGAAAGCTAAGATATAGTCTTTACGCATACGAAGGGGGGCAGGGGATTGCAGTATTCATATTTCTCATTTTCGAAAGTTGTGCATCTTACTTACCTTGGTTCTGCTTTCACGTTGTCTGTCAGAAACTTCAGGGTTCATTATGAGAAAAGAATACAAACATATTAACATATCAATCTATATGGAATACATCCATAAAAATGAGAAACATGTGATATCCTATTATTATGGTGTTAAAAATTAAGGGTATAATATGTTTGTCTTAAAAATTATTATTTTATAAATGATAAATTTTGAAAGAATATGGCAATTAATTTGATCGCTTTGACTTCGTGCAACCAGCTAAGACATTCGCATTTGTTCGTTTAGTTTGAAGATTTGGCAGGAAATATTAATAAAGGTATGTGTAAGTTAAAAATTAACTTTCTTTTATAGTTATGAAATTTGTTTTATTTTATTTAAGTGCATTTAGTAAATCTTCCCATTCTATTTGATTTACTATTTATAAAATTTAAATCAATGAAAGCCAAATTTCTCAAAAATTTCAAAACTCGAGGAAAATATCAATCAGTTTCATGACACAAATATTTCAAGCATGCTATTAAATGCAATTACTATTGAATTTTACAAATAGTTGAAAGCTATGGTATATATATATATATATATATATATATATATATATACATATTTAAGGAAATGTTACTTTAAACTTTTTAAACCTTTCCTGCATATCTAAGTTATTGTTATTCAATATTTTTGTTTCTCGAAATAGCGATTGTTTTTCAGTGATTTAAGGTACAATCTGCAATAACTATATAAATAAACTTAAAAATTTTATTATTCATTTCTTTTCTTACCTTTTTCCAAATGGTGGAATTTTAAGCAAAAGCCATTAAATAAGTAGTGTTAAATTATTAAAATGAAATTAAATAAAAGTATATTTATATAAGTGAATAAAAGTATATATGTATACTGGACACTGATATTTGTAAAATATTTTGGCTTTAGGCTTACAGATATACAGAAATTCGCTTATTATTTGCATTATCTGCAAACAATGCATTATTTGCAAAATGAATTATTTGTATGCATTATTCAGTCTACGCCCCCCGATGAAGTATACTGTTTTAATGTATGCTTTCATTCTTGAATTTCATTACTGTTTTTAATCAAATCTTCCATTTCTTCCTGTGATTTTATTTTTCTTCCTGTGAAATGTTTGAAAAGGTTTTTCATATATATAAATATTCATATATTATATATGAATTAATTTTATAAAAATCTATAGTTACGAACCAAATATAAAAAGACAGTTCAAAAATTTTAAAATGAAATCAAGGATATTGTTTTAAATGCAAAACTTGACAGGGAAAATGTAAAAATATGAAAAATACGGTAGAATGTGACAACAACCAGCAAAATGTCAGACCACACAAACACACACACACACATATAATTAAAAAAACTATTTTAATTTTGAAAAAGATAATGGAATACAGTCATAGTATGTTCAAGTGATTTTAGGAAATGTTATCACTTCGTGTGGAACTGCAACAGAAAGTTTTCAGGGTATATTTGAAATCAGCTTGTAGATGAATTTTTGATCAAAGAAAGTTTCACCCAATCAAATGTTTCCCCATCTTTTAGAGAGTGTCCTCCAATAGAAGCTGAAGTAGATAAAGGACCCATCACGACTCGAATACGTTCAAAATCTAAAACCATCAAACTTAGGTGCAAAAGAAGCATTCGGACATCTTGTAGTGTTTGTTTGTTGATGATTGTTGCTTGCGGTTGTGAGTTATTTTGCTGTTTTCAACAGTTACAAAAAGTATTTTAGCAACTGTTCAAATCTTGAAGCTTCCACTTGCAGCATTTTACTCATGCATCGCAGAGCGGTCATTGTATCTCTAATACTAACCAAAAGTGGCCGCAAATCTATAATGGTTCTAAACCACGAGGCCGCGTTATTGAGTAGTCTAATGTTAAAGAATCGTCAAAAGATTGGATCTATCACTGTGTCGTCTATAAACCATTATTAGGCTACCACCAGTAAGTGTTGCTGAAGGGTGCAACACTTATTAAAAATAAGCCTGTTTAATCGCTCAAAGTTATCCGATCAAACATTCTTACAACTTTTCGTTAAGGGGCTTTGTGTCAATGCCAAAACTGGTAAAGGAAGGCATGAGTGAGGGCTGCCTTCCACCAATTATATAAAACCTTTTTTTAGTAATATTATTGTATCCATTGCATTTTAAACATTCCATAGAATGTCAGCAGATGTCATAGTGGAAGCTATTTTTGCATGCATTCTAATGTGTTAGTCTAAAAAAGTTGACATCCATCTAGATGCATTGAATTTTTTTTAAATAGAAATATTTATTTGAACAATATATTTTAACTCGAATTAATTTATAGATGTGTTATGTGCAACAGCTCTTAGTCCATAATTTATTTGGTAAAAGCAATTATTTCATTTCAGTCCACAATATTTCAGTATAAAATACGGTCACATTTTATATTGATTCGAATGTCCGAATCGTGTCGAATGCGGTGGTAAAATAATGTGATCATCCATGTAAATTAATCTCTTGAAGAGAAAGAAATAATCTTATTTCTTAGATCGTTAGCAATGTTTTATAGTATATATATATATTTACTAAAAAAAAAAAAAAAAAAATTGAAGAGTTTACGGTCTGAAAAGGAGAACAGAAAATGTAGTTTGAAGTATCATATATATATATTTTTTCTCAACTTGTAATATACAGGCATATTTATGTAAATTACAAGTAAAATTTAAGTTGTGTATTTAAATTCAAAAATGTTAATCAATGTAAACCATTATGAAAAACCTCAACAAGATCGCATTAATTATATAGATTTTTTTTTTATAAACTTGAAAGGATTTTAGCTGTATTTAATTTTTGCGACATATACTTTTAATTTTCCGAGTAAGCATTCCAATGTTACATGTAAGTAGATTTTAAATGAAAATTCTTCTTTCTGAAAAGAGTAACTTCAAGCAGAATCGCAAAGTAAACATACATATCTATACAAAAATATACGTCAGAACTCGTCTCAGGATATTTGTCAAAACTTAATCATCGAAGAACACTTCCGATTCTGACATGTTCAAAATGAGGCTCTGGTGGCCTGCATTTTACGATTTCGCTCTCTATGTATCGATTAGCTCAGAGAGAAAAGGGATTTTTGTGTAAACAAAAATTGAATATCGTGTTTACTAATTTAATTTATCTGTTTTAAAGAATCTTGTGAAACTGTCAAAAAACGCTCTTACTCTGAGATTGGTTGAAGGCGTTACGAACTTGGCCGCTTCGGCAGCATTTCCTTTCACGGATTCAGCTCTGACGGGGTAAATGAAATAAATACGGCTGGCAAGAGATGAAGGCGTGTGTGGGTGGAATATCGCTGGGGGATTCGTGGCAGATAAATATAGCTGACGGGAAAAGGATTTGGGTGCTCGTGTGTGTGGTCAGTAGACACCTGCGGACAAGAGACAAGGATCAATTGGATTTCAATTCTTTCAAATTAAGGTAAAACTTCCAATTTTTAAATTTCAACTTTATGCAAATTTTTTTTTAACGATATAAATCTAAAATATTTTTGGACATTCTTGTTTTCGTACCATTATATGGTTTAATTAATGATTTAAAATAGAGATTCCTTATTAATTTGGAAATGAGAGCAGTCATATGATTTTTCAATTAATGCTTAATTTTCCTTACTTACACTTAATCCAAATGACACGAAACTAAAATAATAATAATAATAATAATAATAAAACATGTAATTTTCATTTTATATTTTTTTGGTGTATTAATATGGTACTTAAAATCACTGGCTAAAGCAGAGTGCTTTCACAAAAAAATAGGCTAAAGACATCAAAGACGTAAATCAGCCCCTTCAGCAGCAAAAACGTTCATTTTAGCAAAATAAATACTGGAATTTAATTTCAACATTACAAAATGAAAAATTCATTATCCTTGAATATTCATATAAAACACACAAAAAATATTTCGAGAAAAATAATTGCTTTTAGAAACTGACATAAATGGTCATCATATATATTTACATGCTAAAATGTACTTAAACCTATCAAGAAGTAACCCTGTAATCACTTAACAATTTGATAATAATTTAAATAACTTAATTCAGTTTATAAAAAAAAAAAAAAAAAGCCAAACTATATAATTAGTAATAATAATAATATAGATTTGCTTCAAGGTTTCTTTTTCATTATATAATATATGTCTATCTGGGTTGCAGCAGTCTATAATTTTTCCTGATTTATTTATGTAGTAATATTCTATAGTATGTTTCCGTGATCATTTAAGGGGGAGAATGCTACATAAATATACTGGTGGAAGAGTCAGGTTAGAAGGTGAGACCGTAGTAACCCTATCTATCTTCTTCTTCCTTTTCTCCTTTTTTCATTATCACAGTTCATTTTATTTATTTCTTTTTTTGTTACTATATTTCTGTGATTATAATTTCGATATGAAAATACATATTTCAAATTGATGCTTTTAAATTTCTTAATATAAAGTTACTAATATAGTTTTCCAGTGCATTTAAACCTGAAATAATTCATAATTATGATACTATTTTTCAAAAATTTCAACACATTTTCTTTTACATAAAAATTCTTTTATGTAACAGTTTCTTTTTTCAAATTTTTACACGCACGTTATAAGAAGCACGATAAATCTAACACACACACACACACACACACACACACACGCACATATATATATGTGTGTGTGTGTATATCATGAAACTAACGGGATATTCCTATATTTATGTAAATGAATACAGTTTTGTAAATATATATATATATATACATATATATATATATATATATATATAAAGAATCTCGATTTAGTTTTTGTTTTTTCTAGTAATATTAATGCTGAAATATTTGATGGCTATAGTATACAGGCAAAATGTCGTTTACTGACGTTTTACATTATAAAAAGTTAACGTCAGACTTCAGAAGAAAAATTTACTGTGTTTAGAACTGTTGGATACTATTGTATAATACTGTTAATTATTAAATCAAAATGATCAAGCAGGTAATTTAGCTTAAACATTTGAGAATATGCATTAAAATTTAACCAGAACTTTTATATTGTTATTTGCATTTCTGAAAAGGCGAAAAAAATATAAAAAAATAAATAAAATGTTACGTTCATGTGTCTTCATAGAATTTTAAGTGAAAATAAAGTACATATTTCTCTTTGATCGTCTTATCTGTTTAATATAATAAAGCCTTTTTATTTTATTTTTTATTTTAAATTCACTTTTTCTGTGTGATTTCTATAACAAGAAAAAATATAAAATTTTGTTATTAGGTAGTAAATTTCAGAATATCTTCTCATCTTCTCTCTTTGAAAGAAAAGAATCTTTAGAAAAGTAGAAGCAGATTCAGAGAAAACTATTAATGTATCCATAACATGACAGTCTTTAAAAATAATACTTTTAGGAAAGTTAGATATGTGTCATTCGACCAAAATAGCTCACCTTTTATAAAATTATTATGGTCAAAATTGGAACTTTGGTTTATCGCTTTACAGAATTATCTGTTGCCAGATTTTGAGGTAAACATGAAGATTGGAATTTTTTCTATTCATTCAGCTTTCATTTTCTTAAAAGGTACAATCAAACATAGTAAATAAGGATAATGTAATATTTTCAATAAAATAAAAATAATACTTTAATATAAAAAAGCGTCTCTAAAAGATGTTGTTGTTAATGTTATAGATTTTTATACTCAGCAGCTTAAATTATAAACATCATAAGTTAAAAGAAAGTGTAATATTTATATCCTCTAATTTTTTTTTTCTTTTTACTCTGAAGTCTGTATTGTAAGAATTATAATTCTTCCAGAATATAGATCATGCCGTCATTTGTGTCTCTTTTTTCATCTTCAAATTTTTTCACATTTTAATGACGCAAAGTGTACAGTTATAAAAGAATTTGGAAAAGCTCAAATACAAAATAAATAACGAGAAGCACAAATACATGTTCAAAATAATCTTTTTTCATTTTTAAAAAGCAATTCTGTTTGAAACATCTTATTGCATATCGGATAAAGTATAATTTTACTGTAGCAATATTTATATGTAAATAGTAATTTTTGTGTTCAAAATAATTATTCAAAAAACTATAAAAGTTTACTAAAATATTATATTGCAAGTATTAAAATATTTAGATTTTAGAATAATATTTGGGATTAATATTTAAAATGCAACATAATTCATACTAAGTAAAATGTCAGTCAGTTTCCTGATTTGAGGAATTTATTTTCCTTACGAGTGGTTTGTTTATTTTATTTTATTTTTCAGATTGACTTTGTAAATAATTATTATTGAATTCACTGAAAAAAAAAATTTCTGATCTTCAAATTAATTGTAATAAATTAGTCAGATTAATACTTTTTAATGTCTTAAACTGAAAATTGAAAATTTTTCTACAAACATATTGCAACTTTTCTAAATTAAGAATTTCTATATGTCTATTTAGTAGAGTAATTTTGAATTTGAGAAAGGTGTGCATCTGAGCGTTTTCTATATCTATCATTTTAAATCAGTCATTCTAGACGTATAACGAGTTTGCGTCTTTAATATATTTTTTTTCTCAAAGAGAATATATATATCTGATATATATCTAATATATATATGTGCTATATATATCTAATTGATCAAAAAAAAAAAAAAAAAAAAAAATTCTCCAAAAAATTACATTATGCTTTAAATCTAAAATTGGCCATTTTCTATAAATAATTCTACTGTTTTTCCAATTTCTTGTTAAATTTTTAATCCATCCAAAGTTGTTTTTTTAAAATTTCACATTTATTTATGCAATAACTAAATAGCGTTAACCTAAGCAATTTTCTTATGAGATGGCTTAAGCTTCTATTATCTTTAAAGAATGTGATTTCCTATAAAATATTTTCGTTTTTTCAATAATTAGATTCAATATATAATTTTTCTTTATTAATATAGGGCACCTTGGTAATAACAACTTTAATAAATTCTATCGATAAATATTTTTAATCAACTCATAGGTTAAATTTAAAAACTTAAAATTTCAAGAAGAGATTTATTTAATGCATTAACCCTACAAGGCTCAATTTTTTTTTAGTGCGCGACAAAAATATATAGGTTGTAATTAGTGATCAGAAGACAGGGAAAACTTATAAAAATAAAAATAAAACCATATTTTACGGAAAAATCAACTTTTTAGCTCAACGTACCGTATGTGGAACATACATAAAAATATGATTTACTAATACGTTTACTATTGTAATATAAAAAAAACAACTTACCTCTACAAAATATACACTTCGTTATAACACACAGTATTTTTTTTTTCGAGTCAAAACTGTTCAATAACTATTCTTTTTTTTATTTTTGAATTCAGACAAACGACTAACGTATCACTTTCATTCAAATTTCACACTGAGTGCACTATAACAAAAACACGAACGACATCTTTAGGTAAAGATTCGTATTACTACATTGCTAAATGTCAGTAGCTTCTATCAAGATGTCAAGAGATGTCGCTACTAATAGTTTTATAGCTATAGGAACGATTAAAGTCGGTGTTCCACATATGGAACTAGGTGCCTTGTAGGGTTAAAATTGTTATTTTAAAATATTTGGGAGTATATACACAAGTAAATATTTTTTGGTTTTCATAATGTTAAACAATATTAATAATCAGAGAAGTTTTGCATAAAATTTCAGGCTTTCAATCAAAGCTTACTGTCCTAACGTATGGTTTAAACTGATCTTCCAATTTAGATTATTCATAGAAACTTTTTCGGGAGGTATTCTTTATTTTATAGTTTATCTCTCTCAGGGTGCTATAAAAAAATTATTGGAGAAGAACTATTTGGAAATAGTTTTACACGTAAAACATTTTTCTTATCTTTCACTGAATAAAAAATTCATATTTTTATTTTCTTCAATTATGTCGTTAAAGGAAATACCTTTAAATTAGAACCTTCTTTAACCCATTACCTGCTGACGAAAATTTAAGAAATTTGCTCCCCAATGCCACCGTTTTCTGTAAACTCTAAAATGACTAAATCTTTCGAAAACACTTTAAAGATCCCTTCCAAGGTTATTTTTTTTGCATTGTCAAATCGTGTCAGTGGTTTCTTTGGTAGCAGTACAATACGAAGAATAAGAGTCGTACTTTGAAAAGACGAATATACACGCCCGGGGCAGTTAAGTGGTTAAACTCTAACTTTCTTCCTTTTTACCCATTTAATACCATATCCAATAATTTTTGATATATATATATATATATAAAGTTTTTGAAGTAAAAAGATTAAATCTATGTGCCATGGCCCAACGAAAAAGGAAATTATTAAATGCGCAAAGAAATATTGGAAATACATAAGACATGTAAACATTTTCCTTCTTTTTACAGCAATTTTAATTGAATTAATATTTTTGGGCTTTTTCTTTTTAGAATTTATACAGCAGTGATTATGTATAACCATCAAAACTAATTAAATTTCCTAGTGCTTTTTAATGTATTATAAAATAGTGTGACCACAGAATGAGCATTTCGCTGCTATTTATAACGCCTGTAAATATATAACATGTTTCGGTAGATACATAACATCTGTTATTAAATGGAATAAATTACGCTTACTTTCATAGATTAATTCAAGTGTGGGGAAATGATTAATTTTAGACTTCCTATCACCTGAAATGAAAAATGCCTTCGTGATATATGATATACATAATGTTGAAATGAAACATCTTATTAAAAAAGTTTTAAATGAGATGTGACTTAAAAAGCTAGTACAAATTTACATTTAAATTAATGGGATGGATAAAAATTCATTTTCATTAATTTTAATTTGGAAGTTGGAATGAGGAAAAAACATTTTAATGTAAACCCTTTTCTTAGATTAAACATTTTTTAATTTCAGGAGTGTAAAAATACGCTTGTTAAAATTATATATGTATTTTATTAAATATGAAAATTTTTGATAAAGCTAAATTTTTAAATATTCATATGAATTTTTTCTCAGTATAATTTATTTGCCCATTGCGCAGCACTAGTGGGACGTAAAACCCAACCAACCAACCTTACTATAACTAATCATTAGTAAAAGAATTTTGCTTTTAAACTTAATATAAATTTAATGTAAAATTTCCATATGTTTGTGATACATGTATAAGTTTTTATCAATAATGTTATAATAGAGATTTCTAATTCTAAGATTATTTTAATTTATTTATCAATTAAAATCTTTTCGCATAAAAATAAATACTTAATTAGTAGTTTGATCAATAGGTTATGTGTCTCAGAGCTTCCTTAAAAGAATTAAAAGAACAGAGATCACTGCGGATTAAAATCTCGTAAAATCAATCATACTCACATTAATGCTTATAAATAAATTGCATGTAACAGAAAATTATTTTACCATAACACAAGGATCAAATGATCCTCTATTTTGATGAACACTATTTTTCTCTCAGTTATTTTTTCTTTATTTAATTGTCAGTTAAAGTAATAAAAAATAGTTGTATGGAAAATCAGGGTTAGTTGTGGCAGGGGCAAATAGTGGAATCTAACTCACCGACTTAGCCAACAGGTCTCAGTCTCTGCCCTATCTCGTGAACAAAGAGGTTCATCTCATCGTAGTCTACCGATTGAAATTGGCCAGACAATGTCGTATATATCACTTTGGTTTCCATTAAGATTTTAATTAATCTTTATTTAATCTTTGTTTTAATTTAATATTTCATTTATTTCTCATACTTTATGGTTCTTGCTGCTTCGATCGGGGCGTGAAATGATATAAAATGCTATGATTAGCAATATCGTTTTACGAAATCGTTGCAGCTTTCACAGCTTTATGAAGTATGCGTCCCTTGATAAGTATGCTTCTAATTTTAAGCATTTATATCCAATTAATTCTGTAGTTTATTATTTGTTTTCTCTCTCATAAGTTTAATGGTCCTTTTTTATTATCATTCAGGTCGGCTTAAGTATTTGAAGTTACTATCGTAACTCATTGGTTCTTAATCTATATTGCAACTTTTTGTGTCATTCTTTCCTCTATGTTAAATTCAGTTCTGTATTTTAATGTGCTGTTATTGTTTTAGTTCTATTAATTGCTAAATTTTAAGATTAAATTTTATAACGTTATCTATTATATATATATATAAGAGAGAGAGAGTATTTTTCACTTCCACTTCTTATAAATATTTTTTACGGTCTACTTCTTTTTAAATTTGTTAGATTCCTCTTACAGATTAAAGGTATCTGATTGATAAATTCCTTTTCTCTCTTTTTAAAAATTTAATTGGCTCCATTAATTAATCATTGGCGTGAGTGGGCTTAATTTTTCATTATAGCGTGAGTATTTTAATTCATGTTTAAATTACTAATAATGGCTTTATTTATATCATTTTTGGGTTGAAATTTTCATTAATAATGTATATCTTGTATGCTAAATTGTGTTATGTTTTAAGCTTTCATATACGAGGTGTGGCTATTAAATAACGAGACTATTGCTGCAAAACATTTTATTTTAAATTTTTACATATTTAGTTATTATCACCTTCAATATAGACACCTCCTCTATCCCTACAATGCTCCATGCGAATTTTCCATTGTCAGGAACAGTGCTGCAAGTCTTGTGTTGTGAGCTCCTGCATGAGGCGTGCCGCTTTTCTTTCAGAGCTTTACCTGACTCAAATCTTGTTCCTTTTAATGCAGATTTAACTTTGGAGAACGGATAAAAGTCACAGGGGGCCAGGTCAGGCGAATAAGACGGATGGTCTAAAACTGGGATGTTGTATTTGGCTAGAAACGTCTTGACAGACAATGACGTGTGAGCCGGTGGGTTGTCTTGATGGAGAACCCATGACTTGTTCTTCCACAATTCGGGTCGTTTTTTCTTTACCCCTTCACGGAGTTGAGAAAGTACCTCAAGATAGTAATGTTGATTAATAGTTTGACATTCAAGAACCCAGTGAAGGTACACAATCCCATTAATGTCGAAAAAAAAAGGAACATCATCGCTTTGAATTTCGGTCATCACCTCCAAAGTCTTCGGAGCCATCTTGGAAACGGTTGAACCACTCATAAACTCTCACACGTGATAAACAATCATCGCCATAAACTTGTTTTAATAAAAGATAAGTTTCACTAGCGGTTTTACCAAGTTTCACGTGAAATTTCACGATAATTCGTTGCTCTACTTATCACGTTTTCGGCAAAACAAAACAAACACATCTTACACAAACGAAGGTTACGGTCAGACCGATTTCTCTACAAGCACGGGAGGCGTTTCAATCGAAAGAGAAGGCTTTACGCTGCACAGCTGTCGGTCGTTCGGATTTGGCGCATATGTAGTTTATCTGTAGCAGCAATAGTCTCGTTATTTAATAGCCACACCTCGTATATACAACATTGTTTGCACTAACTGTCGTGTTAACCTCGTTTAAGATCATTTGAACCAACCATCTCTGTCAGTAGGAAAACTAATGTGTGTGATCTTTACCAGCCTTATTGGAATATTTAAAATTTGAACTTTTATTCTATGTATTTTAATTTTGTGCTGAAACAAAATATCCTGTCAGTAGTGAAAAAAGTTTATAATAGCGTACAGAGGGGTTAGATGTGACAAACACTACGGGAGACATCGTGACAGCGTCACTATCTGGCCAAGCAATATTTTTTAATGCAGCTATTTTTATTGAAGAAAAAATGCTGAAAAATTACAAGAGGGTACTGGAAAAAATAAAGCAATTTCGGAATATTATGAGAAAGTTGCTTTTAAAGAAAAAACCCAGAAAGTACAATTTAAGAAAGTCCTGAAAAAAATTTCAAATGAAACAGAAGGTATATGAATACAAAGAAATCTAAAATAAAAATAAATGATCAGATGGGATATAAGATATATCGTGGTATATTAAAATCTAAACAAGAGATAGAACTGTGATGATGTACCAAAAAAGCAATTTATGATGGTGTGCGGATGGTTAAAATTGCATACATGACGCACTGTGTACTGACTGATTGGAATAGTGATTTTAACCATCTGCTATAATATACCATCTTATTGTCAAAAAAGAACACTTCCGTAAGTATCAATCCCTAAAAGTATTCGAGAAGGATTTTGTTCCAAAATTTAATAGAAACTTTTTCCCAGATGAAGACTTACAGAGTTTGTTTGTTAATAACTGATATACTCTTTTATTTCAAGGAGGAGAAAATCAATAACAGATAAAACATAAAATAATGAATTTGAATCTCTTAAAAGCTCAAATATTTAAGAATTAAATTTATCTGATGCCGGTTAAGGTAATTCCGAGGAAGTCGCCATATAATATATGTTTTGCTTAGAAAAGCCAAAATGCAAATGATAAGATAATGAAAAAATACACCATGCTCTTCAATATTTAATTAATTATGCATGCTTATTAATTTCTTTCCCAGTATATATACATACGATTGTCAAATTTCATATTAAATAAACCTGTATAATTCTGCCCCATTCTCTATGTATACGTATAGTTGCCAACTTTGCGCCTTTTGACTACCGGAAAAATTATACAATTTTTTTAAAACTTTCCTTCATCAGTGAAAACTGTTACAATTCGTTGAATGAATAAAACAAATATTTCTATTAATTTTTTCCGGTAACCGAAAGGTGCTAAGTTGACAACTATGTATATACGGGGAAGATACAACACCACAGTAAATAAAAAAAAAAATAAGACAAACGTTGGAATATTATCTTTGAATTAACAATAACTATTGAAAAATAAACAAATCTTAAGCTGAAATATTTTTTCCAAATTTATTTTGCTAAAACTAATAAAGGTACAAGTTTGAATGTTAGCCTACACAACATTTCATTTAGTGCAAACGATCACCGTACAATCATTTCTTGCATTTAATGCACTGAATCTAATCACACTTGAGACCTTTTTTAAACCTCATCAAAACTGTCGCCACTTGTATTCTGAGGAATTTTTTCACACGAGCTTATACACCTTTATTTCTTCTGTTTTTTTTTTCGAAGGTTTCTTTTTATTTATTTGGCATTCTCTCTCATTTTTCAGATTGTTTTTTTTTTTTTTTGGCCTTTTTCCGCAGTTTTTCTTTTCTCTTAGGCAGTTAAGACCCCCGCTGTTTGTTTCTTACGCACGGATGGTTTTGGTTTTCTGACCTGAGGAATAGGACTGATTGCTTCTAAAATCCGTTTTCTATGCTGGTGACAGTTTACTGCCTCTATCTCGGTTGGTGGAAGCAACTGCTACAGTAGGTCCATATGATCGGTTGGTGAAAGCAACTGCTGGCGCAGGCCTATCGTCACATGCGTCGCTTGTTGAAGTAATAGCTGTATAATTGCTGCAATCATCAGCGATAGTAAATGCATAATCTGAGATTGTTTGTGGGTTATAGGGATAAATTCCAGTAGCTGAAATCCAGAAGTTCCGTTTCCTACTGTATCTGCTTCAAGCTGTATTCAGGAGAGAACCAAATTGAAGTCTTGAAAGTGTATTAAAATAGGCTTATAAAAATGATAATTATTATAATACTATAACTATTAATTGCATTTATACTTTACAGTGTAATATACAGTATATAAAATAAAACATGAAATTTAAAGATCATTAAATTTTTTTCTGAACCCTATTGCATCTTCTCCCAAGTTTGGAGTGAAGATACCACTCACGCTTATTTTCGTATTGATGTACGGTTATGGTTGCTTCTGTTTGCCTTGTGTGTGTAACAGAACGCGAAATTCACTTATATTGCTAATATCTTATTTGAAATAAAACAACTGTTTATGAACTTTAAATATGAGCAACAGACTATTATAAGGGCTTTACTCACCCAGTTAAATGCTCCAGATATCACAAATAACGGCTATTAAAAGAGAAAAATTGAGATAAATCAACAATGTGCATGTGCACACTATGACAGGACTCCTCACACAAGCAGGTCAGTATTGCCATCTGTTAACACATAAAAGTATTAGGAACAAACTTGCATCTTCCTCCGAATTACCTTATACTCTAAAAAGTGTCATCTTTGGAAGATTGAAATACCGTTAAAATAAGTAATGCTATTTCTACGAATATAAGCAATGTGTCTTCAATAAGTTCCACCTTATTAAGACTCTTTTCAAAGGTAGTACCACAACAAGACAAGTACTCATTTCGCAAATTACTGAAAACTGGCCCTAGTAAAAAGTATATTTGAAAAAGACTGTATGGAAAATCGAAACAATGCAAAAAAAGTATTTCAACGTATAATAAAAATAAAAAGGAAACAAAAATGAAAAATCCTGCGGTACGCATTGATTATTAACACTTTCCAAATGTACGTTAAACGTTGTATCATATAACTTTCAGTGTTCTTTCCCTACGTAATCACATCACGGACAGACAGTAGTTCTGAAAGGCATACAGACAGACTAACTGAATTCCTAAACATTCTTAAACATTACTATAAAGTGTTAAAAATGTTTAACACAAAAGAAAACGTAACATTTATATTCTAATTGCAGCTCTTAATGTATCTGAATATTTTAGTGTAGCCCTGTAAATCTGAAGGTTAACAAAATCATATTCTATACAAAATATTATTTTAGCATATTAACAATAAATGTCAATATCTTTGTGATTTTTACAATAGAACGTTCTTTAAATGCAACTTATAAAAATATCCGCCCTAAAGTACAATGCATTAGCATTTTTTGGGGTGTGCCTGTACAGAAACCAGCTGCACAGGACCTATTAATGCCATTTAAAATAGGGAACATTCCATAGTGAATTTGAATAACATATATATATATATATTTATTTATTCTGAAAATGTTTACGGACGCTAGGGACGATCAAACAAACAGGTAGGCAGATTAACAGTCGGATAGCAGATAGATACACAAGTTGAAACCATATTCACGCTTAAAAAATGTTAAAAAGTGTTAAATCGCTAAATGTAAACGAAAATATAATTCCAGCAAATTTCCAATAAAAGCCCTCAATGTAACTGAATATTTTTGTGTGGCCCTGTATATCTAATGCTAATCATACTACATTCTTTAGAAAGCATTCTGAAAGCATATGAATAACATATTTCAATTTTATTAAGGTTTGTTCAAAGTAAAGTTATTAAAATTTGGTTAATAGAAATACTTCTCATAGAACGAATGCTTTGGAATACTTTTGGGTGTCCCTTTACACAAACCAGTTGTGGTATTTACTCTATTTTCTATAGCAAACATCCGATAGTGAACTTGAATAACATATTTCGATTTCATTGAAATTTGTGTAAAATAAAGGAATTAAAATATAGTTCATAAAAATACCTCTCATAGAACACAATGCTTTGAATAATTTTAGGTGTCCATGTGCACAAGCCAACAGAGGTATTCACTCCGTTTTCATTAAAAAACATCCGATAGTGAACTTCAATATCATATATCAGTTTCAAGAAATTCCATGAACATTTACGGGAGTTAGAGCGCGGATAGGTGGGTAGACGGACAGACAGACAAACCGAAGTCATTAACACTTTTCAACCTCACTGAAAAGAGTTAAAAATATTTAGAAAGTGATAAAAACGATTATTATAAACGAAAATGCAATTCCAGCAAATTTCGAATAATACCCATTAATGAAATTAAAATATTTGTGTAGCCCTATGATTCTAATGATAATCATACTGTATTCGATGGAAAGTATTCTTTTGTGCATATCAATAATATATTTTAATTTTATTAAGATTTGTGGAAAGTAAAGTTCTTAAAATTTGGTTTACAGAAATACCTCTCATAGAACGCAATGCTTTGGAACACTTTCGGGTGTCTCTGTATACAAGCCAGTGATGGTATTTACTCCATTTTAAATATGGAACATCCGAGAGTGGACTTGAATTACATATTTCAATTTCATTAAGATTTGTATAAAGTAACGGTATTAAAATATGGTTTATAGAAATACCTTTCATTGAACACAATGCTTTGGAATCCTTTCGGGTGTCCCTGCACAGAGACCAGGAAAGTTAGTCTTTCCATTTTCAATAGGGAACATCCGATAGTGAACTTGAATAACATATATTTGTTTCATGGAATTCCATGAATATTTACAGGAGTTAGAGCGCGGACAGACAGACAGACAAATCGAAGTCATTAACACTTTTCAACCTTGTTGGAAAGTGATAAAAAAATGAATCCGATATCTGTGAAGATAATGAAAATTTTTAGTTTGCTTGCAATCATACTAAATCTCATAATATGGAGACGTTGAGTACCATACATAATACTCAAGAAGTGGGATCATGTTAACAGCATTAAAGCACAATGTAACAACAGTAAACACAGTATCCAATAACAAATGTAGTTACGACGACACATTAATGGAAAACCAGTATTCATATTTTGTTTATATGAACGCAGATTTTTTCTTTACGATCTTGATCTTTCATTTTATTTTACAGTTAATTATACAATTTCATTTTCATGAACAACTAAACTTATAATATGCTAAAATTATTTCACAGTCAATTTTGAAGTTTTTGTAAATGGTCCTTTTAAATTTATACGCTCCGTTATATGCCTTAAGCAATAGGTGAGAGTCACAATTTGCCCCTACTCAGGACAAGTTATGACAAAACTCACTGTTATGTAAATTAATTTTACATTGTGAAAAATATTTAAAAGTATAAAAGTCATTTAATGAAAAATTTAAAAAAAGCTTTTCCTACACATATTGCATAGCAAATATTTTGATTAAATAAAAACTCTTACGGTTAAATAAAATGTATAAAAATGGCCACTAATAGCCCCGATTTACCCTACTCTAAACGTAAAGTGCATCAGTCCACAATAATATTTTTTTAACGGAAATGTAGGTATTTTAATATTCATTTCATATTTTTAACAAAAATTATTATCACTATAAAGCGCAAAAATATTTTAGTAATCTTCCGTTATTTACATAATGTAAGAGTAATATCGTTTTGTAGAAATGTAGAAATATAAATCGGTGTAAATGTAGTATTTAATGATATCATACAAGGGATATTTACCAACTTTTATAGAGCCACGGTAGCCTGGTCGGTAGAGTGCCGAGTTTGTAATCGAAAAATTGCAGTTTTGATCATCGAGCCGCCGAGGATCGTCGTGAACATTAATTGTAGCTGGTGGGCGTAAAATTCGTTGTGACCGGAATGTCCTCCTTGTTACCACCCAAATCAATACCTCTGGAGGGGGGGGGGGTTGGGGACATTCGGACCATCCTTAGAGGTGTGTACACGACCGTCGCCAATTGTCCACAGCGTAGCACTAGTGCAACGTAAAACACATTTACTCACCCCCAACTTTTATTATTATGCCAGAAAATTCAAATAATGAGATCTCACGGTTCCTTTTTTTTTAATATTAGCCGCCTTCGGCGACCAACTGGTTTGCGTCCCTTTAAAAATCTGACCGTAATAAACTTCCGCTCAGTGGCACTTGCGGCGCCTACTCCCTGTTTCAGAACCTACAACAGTTTTTTCACTGATAGTGCAAAATATCTTTGAAAATTCTCACTGTAGCAAATTCGCGCTCAGCGGCAACTGCGGCTCACTCTTCACATTACATGAGATAACACAGTCTTTTCGCTCACTGTGTAAACAATTATTGAAAACTCTGACTGTAGCAAACCCCTGCTTGATGGCGCCTGTGGCACCCTCATATCTCCTTTCCCTTGAAATACCCTATTCGCTGAGGGGCTAGGGGGGCCGCTAGGAAGGGTAACCCTAAATTTCAAATGGGAAGATATGTCTTGCGATATATTCCTGCGATATATTCCTGAACGTCTCTTTAAGACAGGGAATTTGATATAAATAGCTTTGTTCTGCAATGATTATTAAAGGAGGTACATGAGTATAAAATTCACATTTCAAAACTCGAAAAAATACCCCCCACCCCCACTTCTATCTCAGAAATGCGTTTGGATTTTGAAAAATGAAGAAACGCGTAATCTTTGAATTCGAAGGGTTTTTTTTTTTTTTTTTTTTTTTTTGGTGAAAATAATTTTGGGCTCGGAAAGGGCAGGGGGGTGTAGTAATGCCGCTAGGGAGGGCAACTTTAAAATTTCCAATGGGAAGGTATGTCTTGTTATACATCCCTAAAAACGTCTCTTCAAGATAATGAATTTGATATAAATAGTTTTGTCCTGCGATGATTATTAAAGGAGATACATGAGTATAAAATTCACATTTCAAAACTCAAAAACTCATCATTTTATTATGCCTTTAATAATTATCGCAGGAGAAAATTACATCCAATTCATTGTATTGAAGAGACGTTTCCAGGGATGTATCACAAGACATCTTCCTATACGAAATTTTAAAGTTGTCCTCTCTAGCGGCCCCCTAGCTCCCCAACGGGCCCAAAATATTTTCCCCAAAAGAAGTCCTCCTCGAATTCATTGAACACATTTTTCGCCATTTTTCAAAATTCTGACGCATTTCCGAGATAGGAGGGTGGAGGGACTTTTGGCGGACTCTGTATAATTGCTCATTCTTAATAGTCTTCAAACTTTTTGTGTCTTTGGTAAATATTTATCTAAATTGTGAATGAGACTTGGTTCTTTAACTATGCATATTCTTTTTATTATGCCTTTAATAACAGCTATTGTTAAATTGTTAAATTTTTTATTTATTGTTTAATACGTGAATTCGATACATTTTTTACCATGTTTTTATTAACTTCGATTCTTGTTTGTTTGTTTGTTTGTTTGTGTGTTTGTCAGGGACAAATCTTGCAATCGATTTTTAACTAACTTCCCGACTAGCTAGATATTTGAAATTTTCAGGACAGCTCACAACACGGTGACAATACATTTTTCTAATAATTTTAGTCAACTATTGCAGGTCCCGCTGCCTTCGGCAGCGCTTATATGATTAGACAGAAAATTTATTTAACTAACTTCCCGACTAGCTAGACATTTGAAACTTTCAGAATAGTTCAGAACACGGTGAAAATACATTTTTTTAATATCTTTAGTCAACTGTTTCGGGTTCCTGCTGCCTTCGGCAGCGTTATCAGTACAAAGCTTGCAATCGCTTTTTCACTAACTTTCTGACTAGCTAGACATTTGAAACTTTCAGGCTAGCTCATAACACGGTGACATAAATTTTTTTAATACTTTTAGTCAACTGTTTCAGGTCCCTACTGCCTTCGGCAGCGTTTATATGATTCAACAGAAAATTTATTTAACTAACTTCCCGAATAGCTAGGCCTTTGAAACTTTCAGAATAGTTCAGAACACTGCGAAAATGCATTTTAAAAATATTTTTAACCAAATGTTTCGGGTTCTTGATGCCTTCGGCGGCGTTACCAGTACAAAGCTTGCAATCGATTTTTCACGAAATTCCCGACTAGCTAGATATTTGAAACTTTCAGGATAGCTCAGAACACGGTGACAATACATTGTTTTTAATACTTTTAGTCAACTGTTTCAGGTCCCTATTGTATTCGAAGCGTTTATATGATTCAACAGAAAATTTATTTAACTAACTTTCCGAGTAGCTAGACATTTGAAATTTTCAGAATAGTTCAGAATACGGTGAAAATGCATTTCAAAAATATTTTTAACCAATTGCTTCGGGACCCTGCTGCCTTCGGCAGCGTTACCAGTACAAAACTTGCAATCAACTTTTAACTAACTTCCCGGCTAGATAGCCATTTGAAACTTTTATAATAGCTTAAAGCACGATAACAAGGAATTTTTTTTAATACTTTTATCCGATTTCTTCGGGTTCTCGCTTCCTTCAGTAGCGTTTATATGATTCAACAGAAAATTTAAAAACATTGTGTATAAAAGTTCTTTTTATCTTGTAATTATTTTTTTTCTGGTACATAAATTTTTACCCCTATCTCCCTCACACATATACACACACACACCATTTTTATACATATATTGGGGTTTATCCAGTGGTTAAAATGAATATTATAGTTTAAAAATTAATAATGGATTAATTACTATAATCTTTATTTTGAATAGATCCAAGGTGCTCGATAAACATTGACTGCAGTTTTGCTTAAATATTAATCTTACAACTAATACTCACGAACTGTGACACACCGACCGTAACCAAACTTTAAAGGTAGTGTAAGGGTATGAAGCTATATATTCCTACCAATTTATATCGGCAAACGTTACTTCAGAACAGAGGTATTTGTGATCGAAGCTGGAACTATATATATATATATATATATATTCAATATTGTGACTCATTCAATTTATCTATTTGGCTTTTTTATCCACCACCCCCCCTCTCCCCACCAAACACGCGTTGTTGATTTATTTATTTAAATTGTATTTTTAATCGTCTGCACGTGCAT
The DNA here is from genome assembly GCA_963930645.1 of Salticus scenicus. NCBI lineage: Eukaryota > Metazoa > Arthropoda > Arachnida > Araneae > Salticidae > Salticus > Salticus scenicus. Next base: position 185,017,573 of record OZ005651.1, on the reverse strand, counting down.
ATTTAACTTGCTCTAGAATTTCTTAATTTTAGAGATTTAAAAAATAACATTGTGTTTTTAGGTAAGAGAGATTTCAATTAAAATTTTTAATAGTTTATTTAATTTATATTTTATTATATAACATGGTAACATGGAGCATATCAAGCAGTTAATAATAGAGAAAATAGCTAACACTAATATTGATATACAGTACAATCTGAAATACAATTTAAATCTAAATCAACAGCATGTGTTTGGTGCGGAAAATAATAGAGAAGTCATATAGATAAATTGAATGACTTCAGAATACTAGAAATAAATAGTTCCAACTACGAACACCAAAACCTCTGTTCTGAAGTAACGGTTGTCGATATAAAATCGTAGGAGTGTATAGCTTTGTCCTCTTTAACTACCTGTAAAATTTGTTTACGATCGGTGTATCAGAGTTCGTAAGTGTTCTTTGTTAGTCATACACAATAATGTATAATGTATAATGCAAAATAAAGTAAAAAAGTACAGAAATATACAAAACTATTTTAAAAAATCAGGGGATTAAATTTTAAGAATTACAAAATTTAATTTTTTTCCCCTATACAAGAAAACTTCCAGTGAGCAAAGTGTTCCCTATTCACTAAGTATACAAAATTTCATATACAAAATTTAGTAAACAAAATTTCTGCAGTATACAAAATTTCAGCATTGTATTATAAAAAGTCCGAGAGATATGTCTCGATGGAAACGCTTCTTTAAACCGCTTTCAATGTCTCGACGTAAGTCATGCGATAGAAAAGAGTATACTGAGAGATAGCGTTTCAGGAATCATACGCACATTACGAGTAAAAACGAATATAACCTAAAAAAATGAACACATGTACATTTTAATTTGTGGTAAATCTCTCAATAATTTTATTTTAACACATCTTTTCAACTTTTTATGATATAATACTCAAATTTTGTACCTAAAAATTGTAAAATGCAGAAAATAATATAAATAATGTCATAATTGAATATCAAATGTATGTTTTATCTTTTATCTAAAAATTTTTTTTCATTCACCATTTGCAGTACTTTTATAATTTCTTTTTCTAGGTTTACAAAAAAATAAAATAAAATGTCTGACGATAAAGAATACAGGTAATTTATTATTTATTCTTACCAATTAATTATTTTTTGTGTTATATTTTCTGAGACTTTAATAATGTTTTCTGGTTAAAAATCATAATGTAATAGATAACACATTTGTGGCATATTAATATTTATTGATTAAATTAGTCTTTAAATGTTAAATTAGTCATTTTTGATGCAATTTTTACAAAACTTTTTTTCAAAGTTAATGATTAAAAAGTGCTTAAATCTTTTGGCCTCTTGGATTCTATTAAAAAAAAAAAAACTACCCTTAAAACAGTATATAAGTAATGAAGTCATTTAAAGAGGAATATGCAAAGTGTAAGATTTTCAAATATGCCCCCCCCCCCCTTTTTTAATGTAAATTCGGCTTGAATAGGGGAACAATTTGTTATTTTGTTTTATTTTTGTTACTATAATAAATTTAAATATATTTCTTTTAGTTGTATTAGGAAAACGTCAAATGTTAAGACCGTCAGAATGAAGAAACATACTTAAAGTTCTTACAATGTTTATAAAATGGTATAATGAAATATCTAAAAATAAAATTTTTTATTTATAATGAAAAATTAAAAAAAATTTCGAGCTAAAACTGTACGTTATTTTATTTATTTATTTATTTATTTTAATTTTCTCTTAAGTGTGACGTGTTCAAGGAAAGGCCGTTCGACCATGTTAGGGTCCTAAGCCTGAGTGGGAAGCTCTCTCTGAGGGTGTTTCTAAAGGGTTCTAGCTCGTAATCATGCAATTTTCGAAGAAAACTGCAGAAAACTCAAAACTAGACTAATAAGAGTCCGAAATCGGCACCTTCCATCTACCTGCTTTCAGAGCTTTTCAGACCTCTCACTATGGGATTATTGATCAATCAATTTGGAATCTTTAAGTATTTGCTTAAACAAAGAGATTGCTGAAAATAATGAAAAAATGAAGTAGCAATTACAGCATAGGTGGCACTGACCTAGATTATAGAAGTGAAAATTCGATACATTTTTGTTAATTACGCATATGGTTGATTATCTGCAAATAGGCCATAATGATGAAACTGTTGAATATTTAAATTTTTTAAACAGAGTAGTTAATGAAGTATTATTCAGAGCATAATATAAACATGGTTTTACTATATTTTAGTTCATAACTTGATGCCATAATTAATTAATATATATATAAACTTTAAAGCCTATGAAATATCTTTATCTCACCACCTACGAATACAAGGGGAAAAAAAGTATTCTTACTTGAATATTTATAGTTTTCGTATCCGAATTTTGTCTTTTAAAAGGAACACATAAACTACACTATCTACCAATAAGTATTTGGACACTTTTGAATTTAGATGTTTTGCCAAATATCTAGAAAAATTCTTTAGGAATCATTTTGAAACTTTGGGAGAATAAAAAACATGTTATACATCTCATATTGCAGCAAAAGTTTCGTCCTGAAGGAGAAAAGAGCACAAGTAAATATTTAAAAAAAATATATAAATGTTTTGGATCACCCTATAAAAAGTAATGCTTTAAATGCGCTTTGGCCGTAGCATGTAATTATGAAAATTCTTCTAATTATCTGTAGGAATTTTTAAGAAGCTACCACATATATTCATGGAGATACTCGTATAACGGTTTAAAAAAAAAAAAAACTGCAAATAAAATTACCACTTTTTTAATTATAACACATAGGGTATGAGACCCAGTACAAAGCCATTTTTAGGAAATTTGGCGTACTACATTAGACACAGCATACTACAATCAGAATGCAAAAACGTTAAAAGTCTCACGAAATATGAACATTTTTATTAAATAACTCTTAATTACGCTTGCGCAAGCTTTAAAAAAAATTTCATTTGCATAATTTAATAGCCAAAGGTATTGAGCTACTTATATGAAAATCCCCCCAAAATATCGTGTAAATTCAAAAAGTTATGAGTTATAGAATGAAAAAAATTTCAGTTCCTCTGAAAAAAAAAAAGGAAAATGATTGGGGGGGGGGGGGGTTATTAATATTTATTTACAATCAGCGAACACCGTATTACCATTGGGCATTGACTGAATTAAAAAAGAAAAAAAAAAAAGGTAAAATCCTTTATAGTTTAGCTTTTATTTTAGAGGGGGATTTGAGAGAGCATGGGAAGTGTTGGAAACAGAGAAAGGTGGAATACATACATAAGTTATAGGAAACCTTTTTTTGTTTCCATCTCTTCCATGCTCTCTCAGATCACCCGGTTAAACAGAAAATTGAAACCTTTTACACTTACCTGTATCGTCGACATAAAATTTGTTTTGACACTTCTTCTCCTGTTGATTTCAATTCCCTTGTACTAGATTCCCTGCTCCCGAGCTTCATAAGTGTGGTATCTATAATGTCCTTTGAAATAATTGTCATTTGTCTTACATCGGTCCAACTAAAAGAAATCTTGAATGCCGTTTACTTGAACATTCTCGGTATGCTGCCAAAAACAAGAAATATCTAAATCTTCTATTTCGAAGCGTAGTTGGAAATCTAACCATATTTTTAATTTTCATCAAGCCAAAATTATCTTTCATGCCAAATGCGTTTCCGAGTTGGATTTCCTGGAAAATTTAACTGTTTACCTTAATCGTGATAAAATTGTTAACGAAAAATCTGATTCCATTTTGCTGTCTACAGCTTGGAAAAATTTGTTTAATTCAATTAGATAATTTACTTCGTTTTGTAAAAATAAAATAAATAAATAAAATTAAAGGTAAAAAATAAAATAAATTTAATTAATTAATGAAAATAAATATAATAAATATAAATAAAATTGAAATAAATAAATAATAATAATAATATAATAATATAATAATAATATTAAACCTAATGTTTAAATAAAAATAAAATAAAAATTCATAATTAAATTATTTAAAAATCCCATTCCTTCATTTTTTGTGTTTGTTTCTCTTGTTTCCTGTTTTTCGATTGTTTTCCTCTCTGACTGGTTTTTAATGCTGTTTCCTATTGGTTGGTTGTGTTGCTTTTTCCACTGGGTTTTGCCCTGCTTTCAGTCTTGTTTTTGAATCCAGAATAGTGGTACGTGATTTGCACCTGAAGAATAAAAGCCACGTCCTTTCGAAACCGGTAGTGCTTTCATTAAAATTTAAATATAAATAACTTATACGGCATTCAAAAATGGTTGTCTAAGAGAAAAATCGGTGGTAAATAATCGTAAATTTCTATCTGTTCTACATAGAAATAGATGGCAGACATTAGGAGAGATTGACAAGACACATAACAGTTCTGGTCGTCTCATATGAGTTTTACCATAGCCAGATGTTTGAAAAAATTTGGTCTATACATAGCACGAGCAGTACGGTGTATGTCATTTACGCCTGTTACAAAAAAAAAAAAAAAAAAAGATATTAGTGGTATAAGAACACAAGCGATCCCACACAAAAACAGATGGGTCTCTTTACGGACGATAGTATCACTGGAGAAAACAGAATATGCAATCCCGCTTTAAACATCATCATTAGGAATCATTTTGTAGATGCCAAAGTGCTCATTTGGAGCCGTATCATCTTCGGTAACTGTACTCAACTCCACGTACAGTCGGCTGCAAAATTATTCGAGCACTAGCCAATAATTCCTATATTTAAAAAGTACACTTAAGACTGTTTTGCTAAGTAAATCCTTGTCGAATCATGTTCTTAGACTGATTAAGAACATGACTCGACAAGGATTTATTTAACAAAGCTGTATTAAGTGTACTTTTTTTTGGCAAGGATTATTGCTAGTGCTCGAATAATTTTGCAGCCGACTGTATTTCATAAAGATCCAGACAGTGGCGTCTGCTATTGCACCAAGTTTCTCATGCCTCATGTCCGTAAGTTTATAGGTACTGTGAGTACGGACTTCCTCTTCAGGTACGACAACACTACACTTCGCCGCACCGCTACAATCTTAAGGTTTTCTGAATGTGAAGCTATTTAATGCATGCATTGGTGTGCAAGATTCCCGTAACTAAATCCATAAAACATGAATAGGACTTTAAAAAAAACCCTCATAATTGTTTTAGAATTATTTAAATATTTAATTTCAAGCTGATGCGAATAAAAATAAAATGTTTAACATAAAAAGAATTACATTTATACGTAAAGAAAAATTTTAAATAAAACTTAGTCAAAAATTAAAATTGTACGGACGAAAATTTCTGATGAAACTGACATCATAATAGCTTTAATATATCATTATTTAAATTGTGTATATTTCTTTTATTTAAAATTACTGTATTTCTAATCTACATAATGAAACCCAAATAATTAAATGTCATTTACATTTCATTAACGGCTGTATATCATGATATTTGATATATCTGCCAACATCCTAATTAATATTCCGTATTGTTAGCCTCGCCTTTTTTGCACACCAGTATTTATTTATTTTTTTAATTTAATTAATTAATTGATTAATTAATTAATTAATTAATTTTGAGTGTTTTTTCCTATTTAATCGTAATTGTATTTGGAGAATTTACTGGTGTGGGTTGGGTTTTACGTCGCACTGGTGCTGCGCAATGGGCAATTGTCTACGGTCTGGGATTCACCCTAGGGATAGTCCGAAGACATGCCATCACAATTTTGATCCTCCACGGAAGGGATGGCTCTCCCGCTTCGGTGACCTCCAGAGGTATAATTTTGATGGGAACGTGGAGGACATTGCGGCCACGACAGATTTTACGTGCACCAGCTACCATTAATGTACACGACGGTCTTTGGCCTGCTCGAGTACCGAACCCGCAATCTTCCTATTACGAGTTACTGGTGTGGAAAAAAAGGCGGGTTAAACAGCAGTAAGGATTATTAATTAGGATGCTGGCAAGTATGTATTGTTATTATTTGGCGAAAACAGTAACGGTTACAATACTATTCTTGTTTCATTAATTTAATTATTTTTATTATTTTGTAGTCAGTCAAGTAATTAAATATTGCTATATATAATCGCACTTTCATTATGGAAATACTGCTTCTACTTTTTGATGCTATACTTTCGAAACTGTTGCCCAATACGTATCCAAATTAAAATCTTACCCCAACATGCACGAAAAGCATCAATTTATCTACCTGAGAGACAGTTGTGGGAGTTTTATTATAAGCTAGTCAATGCTTAATTATTATCTTTAAGTTGATTTCCCTGAAATATAGCATTTTTGAGTTGTATACCTTTTCTTCCGGGGTACGATATGCTCTTTTAGTATTTGTAATTATTGCAATTTGAAGTAAAAATGCTCTTTATGCAGAGTTTTAAAGTGCTAGTTTTGACTAAACAGACTTCGTTACAGAATATTTGACCTTGAAATTACCCAAATGTATAATCATCTAAATTCAATTCAATGTAAGATGATTGGCGTAATATTTATAATCAAGAACATCAACCAAATAACTAAGAATATTTGATAAAAGAAGAATGCTTCTTGCCAAAACCTTAGTGCCTATTAAAATCGAATAAAAAATCTATTGACAATTTTAGAACACGTTCTCTGTTTAATTCTAAGCAATTGAGTTTTACTCAATTGCAGATCATTTATTTTACTGCAATGAAGGATTATTTACTAAAATATGGTTTGCAATTTTATTGTAAGTTTTGGTGAAACTACAAATGTTTTTCAGTTTCTTCGCTTAAAATTTTGGTTGCAAAGTTTCTCGCTGCCTCAGACACTGCCAGGTACAAGCAAAATATGAAATTTTTTTTTAAGTTAAAAACTTTTCATTCTGAGAAATTTTTTAGTTTCATTCTCTTAACAACTAATTGATTTTTTTTTTTTAAATCAATTTTAAAATATGTCAGACGCTTTTAATTCGCTCCTCTGTCCGATCCAACAATTAGAACTTCGTCACTTATGAGAGGCGAGGGGTGACTGAGAAGTTTTTGGCGCTCAAGAATACAGTCATATAAACATATTGTGAGAGCAATTGAAAATGTTCTTCTGATAGAATTTTTTTTTAAATTACTTATATCATTCCTTCTCCTACTACCTTTTCACTTCCATAACAGTTGCTCATTGAAAGTTCGTGGTAACTTATAATCATTCTACCGTTTCTAGTTTTATAGGCAGTATTCATATTTATCCCTACCTACCTCTATCTGTCTGTGGTCTATTTATTTATATTTGGTAAGTTTTGTATGCGGGTTTATCTCAAACAAGAGAAAAACCTATTGTACAGAGGAAAGGCTATCTGCCTCATGTTTCTAGATTTAATAAATTAAAAAATATTTTTTTTTCAAAACCTCGATTCTTGGACTATTTTTAATTAAGCTTCGGAAGCTCAATTAAAAATAATCTTGGAATCAGAAGCGCTCATGCATCACCTTAGAAAAAAATCCTAGAAGGTAATAAATCTTTGTGACACATTGAAATAGCAGCCTTTAAGGAATTAAGTTGTTTCAACCACGTAAGTGTGAAATCTGATTAAAAAAAAAAAAAAAAAAAAAAGCTAAAATATTTCAATCTTATGGATAAGTGACGTTATAACTCGTCACTTCTGACGCAAGATTGAAGGAACAAACCTTTCTCACCCGTTTATTTCTTTGCTTTTTGGATCGTTCATGTGACCAAGAATCTTCTAAAAAACCACTTTTCACGTTTTAAACGTCACGGATAGAAAAGCAGGAAAAGCAGTGCAAACGAAATGCGAGGCCAAATGAGTTTCTTGGTTTCTTTGACATACCATTTAAGTTTAACTCCCACTGCCATGGAATACGACCCAAAATTCTGTTTGCTTCCCACGTCTCGAAGGAACATGTGTATATGAAGTGATATTTCTTTTTTTCTTCAAAATAGAAAGTAAACACTGTGATTTGTTTATTGATACAACAAACACTTAACTTAAGAAAAAGATAAATGAATATTTTTAGGTACGACTGACAATGGGCAAGGATATTGGTTCAAGAGTGAAGACACAATTTTTAAAAATAACGCATTCAGAAATAGTCTAGGTATTTTTTTTTTCACTTAAGTAATGATAAAAATTTAATATATACCAAAATAACCAAGTTTCAAAATTAGTGTCTAAGGTGAAAATGCTTTTTTCTATTACACATCTTCTGAATACTGAATATCTTCTTATAATTTTTTTTTTAATTAAATAAATAAATGACGTAATTGTAAGAAAATTAAACTACTTTTACAGTAAATAGTTGTAAATTAGTGCAGTGTGGTTTACACTTAGGATACAAAATTACACTTGTTCACTATCAAAAAATAGTTAAAGCAGTTATTTTTTCAAATTAAGAAATTGTAAAATGTGTATTAATTATTAATTATATAGTACAGGAAACGTGGCATTTATTATTCGTACTATTGATGCATCATGGGATATTAAATTGTATTAAATAAATATTTAATATTTTACACAATATAAATACAAGTTATTAATTTAAAATAAAAGCAATTTTCTCCTTAAACAAAATTATTCAGATATCTAAAAGCTACAATATCTAAAAAGCCCCATAAAATAATTTTTTTTTCCTCTTTTTAAAATTTAATTTAAAGTGCTTCCGGGGTGGATGTTTGTAATTGTTTGAGATCCATTTTAAGCAGTAGATATTGGTTTAATTAGCCTTAGTGTGCAAAAGGTGACAGTAGAATAACAAATCAAACTCTTTGTCAGATTATACTCTTGCATCTTTGGCAAGTTATTGAAAAAATTAATATAAAAGCAATTTTTATTTATTTGTATGATTGGAACAAGGTATTATTATTATTATTATTATTATTATTTTACGTATATAAAGTATATACGCTAGACATTCCATCAGAATAATAAAATAAGAACACGATGGTATGGCACATGGCATAAAAATATGCGAATCCTGATATTCATAGAGAATAATTTCATTTTTCCTATGCTTGTTTGCGTAAAGCGTCCACCACTGATAAAAAAAAAATTTTGATATAAGGTAAACGCACCAGTAGTGAACCCTGTACCAGTAGTGGACACTTTTAATTTTAAACTCGGAAAACAAGCTACCTAAAAATTCTGAAGATTCGAGCAATGTTCAGGAAGGGAGTTATAGTCCTTTACTGTTAAACCCTTTAACAAAAAATAATTCCGGCCATTAGTTTTAAAATAATGTTAGTTTAACTAAAAAAATTTGCACTTTTTGTGATCTTGCCGTTTTCTTCTTATCACTTTGAATGAGGAAATGAAATTTTATTTGCTCGCTATGCTGCTTATTTTTAACTGATTTCTTCTACCTTTTGCTTTCATATGACTGAAATAAGTATGCATAATTCTTTTCTTTTGCTGTTTTTTAAATCTTGCATTAACACATAGTATTTTTATGACTGTCCACTACTGGTGCCAAAAAATGTCATCATGACAAATAGTGGACAGCCCTGTCCACTACTGGCTCATGTGACTTTTAATGCCAGATCCAGTAGTGGACACAATTCTGTAATCTAGCAATTTTAGAGTTGAATTTTAAAGCAAAAATTCAAAGGGGACCAGTACTCGAACAAAAAAGGGTCCACTACTGGGTTTTTAGTGTGTCCACTACTGGCTCATTTGAAGCTCTACAGAATTTTTATTTTTTGCATTTATAAATGCTACAATTAGCAATTTTCATAATACAGTCGTGTTAAGAAGAGTTAGTAAAAATCTAAAATATTAATTATTTTTTGAAACTCTAAAATTTAGGAAATTACACGAAAAATAGCCAGAAAATGTCCTTAAAGTGTCCACAACTAGTGCGTTTACCTTATATATATATATATATTATCAACATGATAATTTTTTTAAACTTTTCTTTAAGAAATTCCCTATCTTAAAAATAGCTTTTTCTCGTCAACTGCATTAAAATATTCCTTCAACTTTTATGATTTTAAAAACAATTTACGAATTTGAGGATCATTCCGTCTACATTTTAAACATAAACGATTCCATGTTTATCATACTGTTTTATATGATGTAAGATACAATGAGCACGTAGATATCGCTATGTTTCTTTATAAACAAGATAATTCAACACATAATTCAACACATTTCAAAGTTTAAAAAAAGTAAATTATTACTACAATAGATTCACTGCAGTGCTCTATCGTGTCAAAAAAAATAACTATTTTTCACCTAGGTATCTTACAAAATTTATTGCTTTTCTAATGACAATACGGCAATGGCAAGCTAAGTAATTGTATCTGAAATCGTATTTTTATTATTTGCCTTCAAATTGGTTAGTCAATTATTGGACAAACGGTATATTATACGGTAAATATATATGGTATGTTTAAATTCAGTTTCTAATTTACTTTTAATTCTTTCTTTCTTTCTTTTTTTTTTTTTGTTAACATATAAGTTAAAAGTTATATTTGTTGTTTAATATTTTTTTGTATAGTATATGACTAGTTTTTTTTTTATATCTTATATATATATATTATATACCGTAATATATATATATATATATATATATACATTAACGAATGATTAGTACAAGAACTATAAAATTAAATATTTTTATTAATTTGCATCTTTTGCATTGCTTATTTTGGTAACAAAATTATAAAAATTTATTTGAAGTTTTTTTTTTTTTTCAATTATATAGATGTAGTAATTTATGTTTTGTAAAATGATAAATGTTTATTTTTTAACAGATCATTTTTAATAGATTATTAAAAATGCTTTATCAATTTTTTAGTGAAGAAGAAGAAGAAGAGGAAGAAGAAGCCCCACCACCAGAAAAACCTGCAAAGTAAGTATTACTATAAAAATAGATCCATATAAATTGAATTAATTTAATAATTAGGTATTTTTTTATTTGATTTTATTTTTCAGCTATCCATTCTCAATTATTCTATAAATGCTTTAAGAGGAAAGAGATAGTTTTTATTTTATTTTATTTATTTATTATTTTTACGTTATTAAACTAGTGTACTGATAAACGGTGAACGGATTTCTTTCTTTTATGTTTTACTGATTTCTTTTTTTCTAATTTCCGTAACTTAACACTAAAACGAAACATCGTTCACACTTCCAATGAGACATAAGTTTTATATTTTATTATTTGTTATTCATTTTTTAAATTGAAATATCTCTTACAATTATTTGAATACTCAGTATCTATAACTGAATAAAATCATAAGAAAAAGTTATACAAAAGAAAATCATAAGAAAAAGTTATAAAAGAATTTACCAAAATACGGAATTGGCAAGCCTGAATTGACAATATATATATATATAGTGTAATATATTATATAATTAAAAAATTTGTATATATATATATATATATATATATATAGATTATACTTGATTTGATTTACCTGCTTCCCACTGTAATGTATAATTTCCATTTGACTGAGTAAAATGAATGTACTTAGGAGTGAACATTTTGTATTAAATCTAACGAAACTGAATGTTAATATGTTGAGCATAGATACACTTTGAAATTAATTAATTAAATCACAAATAAATCAGTTATTTACCATATTACAAAAATAAACAAACAGATAAATAAATAAACAAATAAATACAATAAAAAAAATAAAAAAATAAAATAAAATAAAAAGAAAGAAAGAGATCTATATTAAATTTCAATGCACATAATTACAAGTTTTAGCAACTATCTCACATTAAAAAAAAATCAAAATATCTAAAAGGTTTGTATTCTAGTCTTATCATCCAACTGTCGTGGTGCATTTAGAAGAATTATGAATGAAAAAGGCGAACCACTGTCTCTAAATATTAAAGTTTTACATTCAACGAAATTGAAAAGGAGATAACTAGCAAGCATCCACTGAAATCGTAAACATTTTGCAAAATTCTATGAACAGTAGACAAAAACATTAAGTTAAACATATCTATATCCACGGTGTCGGTCAATTTAATCTAAATTTATATGCTTCAGTTTGCAATGCAATAATAATGCTATATTTGAATGGGGATGACATTTATTTATCGTTATATTTATATTAATGTTATTGTTGTATTGAGGACAAAAATTATTATAATTGAAAAAATATAATATGCAAATACTTTTGGAAAGCTTTGGGTAAAAATGACCCATTCCGCAGTTTTAGGTACAGATGTTGAAAGCAAACAAATAAATTAATAAGAGCTACGGGTTTCTTTTCTTTTCTTTCTTTCTTTCTTTTTTTTTTTTTTTTTTTTTTTTTTTTTCAAATAATTATTACATTTTTCTTGAGTTCCATTTATAATTTTTTTTGAGAAAAATGAGGAGAAAAAAAAAAAAAAAAAGTATTCTGGGTTCAAAATGATTCAGCCCTTTTAGTTATAGATATTAAAAACAAAATGTTGATTGGAAATAAGAGCTTCATCATTTTACAGATTACAATTATCATAGAATTAGGAAAAATTACAATTTGTATTTGGAGTTCCGTTTGTAACTTTTAAGAAAAAATTGAAAAAAAAAAAAAAACTGGTCTTGGGTGAAAACCCACCCCGCAATTCTAGCGATAACAAGAATTACAAGAAGTTTATTTATTTTTTATATTCTATATTCTATATTCTATATTCTGTATTCAACGAAATGATTGCATGCTGTGTTTTATGAAAACATCTTATGAAAAAACACCGGTTGCAGTTGTTCTAATATGTTGGTTATGCCGAAATTGAATTTCAAGAAGGTTCCGTTTTTAATCTCACACTGTAAAAAAAAAAAATCTGAAAATTTTATTTTTTGGATACCCGCTATTTATATAAAGTAATCTTTGTGTTATTCAATCAAAGAAAACTACTGCAAACGATTATTAAATACTTCCTTAGAAAATCGTAGTTTTCAAAAAAGTGCCTTCTCCTAGTCCTGAACAAGTAATAAAAACATTTCGGCCGTATGAACTTTCGAATACTTTTTCTTACTCTCCCATTATATTCATTGTGCTCTTAGTCCTTATGCATCTCTATCTTTAACTTTCGAAACGCTTGTTAACATAATTCGTTTCTTCTTCCGTAGCTTTACTGATTACCTTACATAATTTTGAGTGACGTTTTTTATGAGAATAAATCAGACATGATGAATTCATGCCTCTTTTCTCATATGATGTAGCAGAAGTAGGATGCCAAATGATGTATGTATTCGCTGAAATAAGTTGTCATTTGTTGGATGCCCTTACTATTGTGTTACACTGAGTCAAGAAAAGCGCACGTACTACGAATCAGTAAAGTATATTAAAATTTATATAAATAATATAGCGTCAGGTATGGAAACATTTCGTTGAAATTATTACATTGATTGGATTATAGATTTTTGAAAATATAGAAGGGTTTGTGAATTACTTGGTATGTATTTAAAGTCATGTTCATGTCAATTTGATATTTGATATTTGATATTTGATATTTATAATATAAATTACTAGAGGCATTAATTTTTGCTTTGTTTATCTTGTAAATAGAGTTAGCGATGAACAGAAAGAGGAACCCAAACAAGAAATTTCAGAAGCCGAACTTGCTTTGGAGGTAAGAAGATGTCTATTAAATTTATTATATAAATAAATGTTTATATTAAAAATACATTTTTAGGAAACATTTTTTAAAATCAAAACTACGAAATCAAATATTTTAGAAATACAGAAAGTCGTTCAAACTTTACGGAAACGATTTTAGCAGTTGCGTTTTATGTATAAATACCGTATTTTTTGCGTCGATTTTCTTCTGTCTGATTGCCATGGTTCTTGATAATAGCTCTAGTTCAAATTTTTCATAAAAGTTTTTCCTTAGTACTGAAATGTCAAATTTACCCCATTCCTCTTGTACCGTTTTGTACAATGTTTTCGATGCCGTTTTCTTAAGGCTCCTTTCAATAAACCAGAAGCGTAAATGTCTATTGGAAAAGCGTCAGGTGATTTTACAATTATTTCATTAAATGGGATACATTTTATTCCTGTTTCTAATTCTTTCTTTGCTAAATAAGTGACAGTTGATTTAAATGTTTGACTAGAGGCTTTATTCATATGTAGCTTAACTTTATCAATGTCTTTTATGTATAAGGCTGGCATTTCTTCTTTATAAATTGGTTCGAAAATATTCTGCTGATCGTAGAGTGGATTAATTTTGGCTTTACTTGGGACTTTTTTTAATTTTTAATTTCCAATTGTAACAAAATCCTGCAATTATCATGAATCCATTTGGGAACTTTTTTGTACACTGACGAAGCCATTTCGTTTGGTCATTCCCTTCAGCTGAGCAACAAAAAATTTATCTATTTTTATTACAGTCACTTACATATGCCTATCCCTCATCGAGTATTACAATAAATTTCCATTTTCCAGCAGTGTTTTTTATACAACTTTTTGATTTTTTTTTTCTTTTTAACAACATGTTTTGGCAAAAGCAAATGAACTTTAGGACTAAACATTTTTTTTTTTTTTTACTTCAAATCATTATAAAGTCTCTTGCTTACAGTACCAGAAGACATTCCTACTTTCGATGCAATAGATCTTTGAGTCAACGGATTTTCTTTTAGGATCAGAGACTTCACTTTCTTGATATTTTTCTGTGTTTGAGCAGTCTTAGGATGAAGTTTCGTGTAGAGCCCTGCGCGGTTCGAGTAAACTTGACCCGCAGGAAGACTTTCGACCCGTAAACAGACCCAGACCCACAGCTTCTGACCTGCAACGTGGCCCGCAAAAGAGTATTATTCAGTTTACATTATATAAGAAACTGAATTAAAATTATATTTCATGAAACACAGCTATATTGCTGAATAAATCTTCCAGAGAATTATTACATAAATATAACAAGTATATAATTATATTAAAACTAGTGTATAATTAAAATTATATTAAAAATAACTAGTCTAAATATAAACAAAACTTTAATGTAATATAACAAAATTTCTTGTGTATTACACTTAATCTTAAAAAATCTGCTGATTTAAATATTTACAGTATATCAAAAAAGTAAAATAAGGAAGGAAATGTATGTTGGAAGGCAAATAATTTTCTCATATAAAGTTTTAAACGTTAAGTATTAATATTTGTGCATTTCTTCTTTACAAATTAAACTTATATTAGGAGTCATGTTGCTTTGAACTGCTCTGAAGGAAGAGAAAGTCATTCAGTCTCTGCATTCAAAAGATTATATTCATAAAGAAGCAACATAATATTTTTTTTTTTTTCGAAGAAAAATATTTTGCAGGTTACCCGCGGGTCAAAAATTAACGGTAACTCGACCCGCACCCGACCCGATGTAGTAGGGGAGCGTGAGACAGGTTGTAACAGTTTTTGGAAAATTAAGTATATTTTGAAATGTATTTACGTTTTCCTGTTAATAATTTCTGTTTTACATATCCGGCATATTCATCTATCATATTCATAAAAAAAAAAAAAAAAAAAAAAAAAAAAACTTTCGTTGATTTTGCTAATTTTACTATAAAAAATATTTTTTCAAAATTATTTGCCTGTTACAATTCGCCTTGGGTTTGGCGCAAATTGCAACGGATACAAATGGAACCCTAACAATAAAAACGACAATATTTCAAAATGTTTTTTGTTATCAAGCATTTATTAATTTAATAAAAAAAGGCAATTAATAGCTAATATTAAATTATGACTTTCTTGGTATAGTAGCAATGAATTATATCAAATGGATTATAGTAAAATAAAGAGAAAATTAAAGATAAAATCAACATAGAAGTCAATCTTAGTCAAAGTTGAAATTAATTCAAACAAATGATATTTTGTTCCTTCTCATGCATTTAATGTGTGCACACATTTTGCAAATTCAGCATTATACCCATTCTTATGCCACAGAGAGCGTTTAGCAGAGCTCGAATTCTCCGTCCTTTTTTCAGGACATTCTCACTGATGAGAAGTTTCTGCTTTTTTTTTCTACCACTATTTTTATGCAATATTCTCTAATTCGTGATTAAATCGTGATTCTAATTCGTGGTTAAATAATCACGATACTATAATGTAAAACACAGAAAATATTTCTGCATAAATATAGTATTGGCAAAGAAGCCAAAAATTTTTCATTTCTGAAAGTTTCCTAAAAATGGGCGGAGACTTCGAGTTCTGTCTGTAGGCATCTCCACAAGGCACTCCTCTAACATGTTACAACTTGCCCCATCGTATGGTTTTTGATATTTTGTATATTTATAAAAATATATAACGATTTACATAATTTTTACACCGCTTTTTAATATGGTGATACGAATATTTCTCCTCGGAAAGTGCAGTTACGTAACCTTCGAGCCATCTATCAATTTTAGGAGTCATTTTCATAATAAATCATTTATTTTTACATTCCAATCAAAAGATAAATGTAACTGACGAGACGATTATTCTAAAGTTACTAAATTTTTTATCTTAAACTGTAATAAGAAAAATAAATTATAAAATCGTGTGAACGACCTTCTGTATTTATGTGACAATGCACCTCTAAAAGTAGTTTATAATTAAAGTTCGGTGTTTCTTTTACTATTCACCCTCAAACTAGGATATTGGTAACTAAATTTCATTTTCTTCAAATAAACTGCGGGCTGTAAAATGATTTATTTAATAGTATGTAACATGAAAATAATTCAAACATAGCATTGCTTATTGATGATATTTGTTTAGTTAAGCTGAGGACATGAGAATATATGCTTTCTTTTACGCTGAAACATTTTATGTATATTTAAAAGAATACTTACGATGTTCACAAAAGTTAATATAAATTTAAACTCTATAGTATATGCAGAAATTATTTATTTATTTTTTTTTTCTCTTATAAGTTTTAATGTTCATTGCTCAAATATATTACCACTTCAAATATCTTTCTTTAGAATTCAATACTTTTAAATTACGTATCAACACTAGTCACTTAATATAAAAATTCTTTACATTTCATTGCTCGTAAGAAAAGGTATATACTAATTCCATAAATTTTGCCAGGAGTAGTATATGCTAAATGGATTAGGTGACGAATAAACATTTGCATTAAGTTAATATTGTTACTTCCCTTATTAATTTAATTTTTTAAATAATATATTTTTGTATATTATGAAAGTAGAAGATGCGAAAGAAAAAGGAAGAAGAAGAAGCATTCTGGACTGAATACTTAGAACAAAGGAAAAAACAACGACAAAAAGAAGAAGAAGATTTAAGGAAATTAAAAGAACGACAGGTATATTTCTTTATGAGTGAAATTAGATTTATATAATAATCGTGACGTTATCTTCTGCAAATGTATCGCACATTCGAATAATATTAAACCAGTTTTTTTTTTCTTTTTTTTTACATCAAAAAAAGGTTTTATTGGGAAAAACAAATTTATTTTGTTGTTTACTGATTTTTTAGATTGGTTTTGTCACTTTAACAATAATTTTGTATAGTTAACCAAACCAACTTGTTTCGATTGACCAAAAAATATGGTTGAAAGAAAAGTTTTCCCTGTCACTGAATAGTCCGATAAGCTACGTCATAGATCTCTTTGTAAAGAGCCAATGAGAGAGCAATGCTCCTTTCGATTCTGGTAACAAAACTTTTGTTGAGGATTAAAAAAAAAAATCGTTGACAAAATTATTATTGTTTTAACAAAACATTTTTCGTGTGTGTGTGCATCTCTCCTTAAATTACTCTGAATTTCCGTAAAATAAACAAATGTTATTAGTTTAAAATGTATATACTTAGCAGTACCAGATGATTTCTTAAAATTGAGTGAGATCATTAAATTTAAATTTATTTTTGGGTTCATTGTATTTATTAATAAACAAAGCACTATAGTGTAGCCACGTTTCCTAAAGCTAGCAGTGAGGATGAATCTAACAAGTTGGAGGGATGCCAACTTGACCGACAGGTTGGGGTTTGGTAAACATCCAGTAATTCTTTATCGCTTATTTTCTCTGAATAAAATGACTGTTCCCCCTATTTTAACACTTGACTCGTTGAATCATCACCTGCGCAGACGCTTCCATGGTTTCATGTATGTGGTCGAAAAATATATGATTAATGTAAGATAAAATTATATTTACCAGGGAAAGTAAACAAATGTTTCTGAAATATATTTGAAATTGACAATCATATTATTTGTTTTTTTTAAAGGCATTGCTTTAATATTTTTATTAGTAAATACATATACTCAAATAAACAAATATATAAATAAATAAAATAATATTAAACATTTAAATAGATAAATTCTCATTGTTTACACTGTAAATAGAGGCGTCTTAATTTGACACAGAAATGTGTCCGTAACATAGAATAAGGCACAACTAAGTATGCAAAATTTTAGACCGTTTTCGTGTCATAATTTTAGACACTTGCGAATCTTTGCATGAATGAACTGAGATAAATGTAATATTTTTAAGATATTAATTATTGTATGAAGAAAGGTATGATTTTATTTTAATTCATACATATTTAATATAGACGAAATCACAAGTTACATTTAATAGATACAAGTTACTTGAACGCCTACATATTGAAAACGGATTCTGTCTCAGTGAACAAAGTATGGGCTGAGTTATACAGGTACTTGTTTTGTTACGCCATAAGACTTTTGACCAATAGACTAAGGCTAACACACATAGACAAATTTATGCAGAAGACACTACAGCTCTCTTCAGTTAATGGTTGAACAACCATACCTGTTGGGAGGTTTTCTAGGCCTGGTGGATCTGGGCCTGTTGAGAAAAAGACAGTAGTACAATTGAAATTTTTAGGAATTAAAGCTTTAGATTTAAGTTCTTGGCCAGGAGTACAAATTGAATTTGAAGCGTTAGAACTTCTCATGGCATTTTGTCTAGGATTTGCAGTCATCGGAGATCTCATTCCAACTGGTTACGGATCTGGTCTAGGAAAAGGCTTTTCTCCGTGTGTACTTTTTCTATTGTTGTGTGGATGTGGACTCGGGTTCTCTGAAACCATGGAATTATTCGTGTCTCAGATAATCTTTTCATTTCCTTCCTTAGGACTCGTAGAATCTTCCAGGTGTACTTTGGAAGAAAAGTTATCACCTGGTTAACATTCTTTTCCACAGGTGTGGACCCACTTGAATTTCATAATGTAATTTACCCTCTCTTGTAATAATTGTAACGATTTTCCATTTTTATCCTGATGTATAATTGCGTAGTTAAGTCAGTAGGTGACTAAAACGTTGTGTTGTTCTGATTAGAGGATATCGCGATACCAAGCTTCCTAGTATAAGGATATTTTAGCTGACACGTGCAGAAAGACAGATTTTACGTCCAGAACGAGTCTTCTTCAGAGTGTCACCTGAATGGCTAACGTTAATTGCTGTTATGGGTTCTGGTTCGAAAATATCAGGAGCGGTTCTGGATCATTCAAGACGAATACTGGTTTTATACGACCGATGGATATAGAGTCGAACCCTTGGAGTTTTTCCTAGCAAAATTATCACCGACACAATAAAAATGGTCTACTTTTGATCGAGAACTGTATGCGATCTATGCTGCCATTAGCTCATAGTCATTTTAGATTTTTACATGAATCTTGAATCTTTATTGTTAATTACAATATGCCAATGAAAAATCTAAAATTTTATTTTTAATTTAATTTTTTACCTTCGTATTTAAAAGTATTCAGTATGACACAGAAAAACATATCTGATCCGAAAAACTTTAGACTTTATGTTTTTGACAGAAATAAGTGATTTTGGATTATCTGAACACTATTTAGTATGTGTCCGTCGGTCTGTATTTTGTACAAATTTTGTGGAGCTTATTATCCAAGAAATGACGAACGGAACACCAAATAATTTCATATTTTATTCGAAATGGACATAAGTTTATGGAGACTAAATTTTCGCGTATATCACTGATACGTAGCGCTATCATGCTGGAAATTTCAAAATTTGTGTGATAACTATATATGAGAAACTATGGCATGCAATCGCATCAAATTTGATGTGTACACTGTTAAAAATTTCAACAGAAAACTCTGTGTAAGCTATTATCTTAAGTCTTACGGAAAATTACAGAGAAAAATAAACGGAGATGTTAAAAAACTCATTTTATATATTCACTTTAATAACTAATATTAATTCAATAAAACATTGGTGAGAATATATTTCGGACTTAAAATGCTTGTTCTAAAGTAGAAACAGTCATTTTAAATTTTAATTAAAAAATTAAATAATAAAATTAAATAAAAATACAGAATAAAGATTGAGAATCTCGATTATTCACTTTTAATTAAGAATTACTGTAAATTTACAGAGACTCTGGATAAATATTTACATTAAATTTACAGAAATTTTTAAGGATGCTCACAAAACATTTTGCTGATTTAATATCTATCTGCTTATATAGGTTACTGTTGAACCGAAATTATTTTACATGATTTCAATAAAGATTATTTTACTCTTTAACTGAAAAAAAAAAAGGGAATATGAAGCTCGAGTAGAAAAACTGTTTTTTAGATGTTTAATAAATGTTATGCAGAGTCTGGTTTCAATAATAGCACTTCCGCTAGTGAAAGACTGCGACCAAAATTTTTATTTTGTCTTTTCTCTTTATTAATTTGTAGATGAAACGCAAAGAAAAAAGGAAAGAGGAAGAAAAAAGGTTACTTGCTTTCAAGAAGCAGCAAGAAGCTCAAAGAGTAAAAGAAATGGTAAGCATGAATTTGATTTTTAGTTAATACTAATGATCAGTTTTTCAAAGAATGAAATAAAAGTTGAAAGTTAATGAACTTATGATGTATTTTGTATCTTTTCATATATTTTGCCTACGGAAGGTACAATTTATTGAAAGCATTATATATCTAATTGCTGTGATCCGATGATTGCAAAGATCTATTTCTTAAAAAAGAAAAAAAAAAAAAGAAGTCATTTTAATTAAAAAAAAAATAAATAAATAAAATAAATAAAAAGTACACGGCTATTTAAAATATTAAAGTTATATTTTTATTTAAAACATTTTGCGAAACTCAAATTTAATTCCTTATAATTCCGAAAAGGCAATAAAAAAATATTGTGTACATATACAGGGTCGCTGAAAAGTCTTTGACACATTTTAAAAATTAACATATGTACAATTATTTCACATACGCGAATGCGATTTATACTGCAGTTATACTTTTATACTTTTTACGTTAAAAAGTTTTGTTTAAGCAAATAAAAAAAGTTATTTAAACTTTTTTTCACAGGTTGCACTATACATTAAAAACAGCAAGAAAAACATTAAAAACGAATTTAAAGAGAATTTATTTTGTGAAATGTACTACAATCTTTCAATATGTGTATCCTTTATAGTTCGAAGCACATCCAAATGGTAATACAATTTAATCCAAGTATTCGTTAGCATTGATTGTAAAAGTGCATTACATGCGTTATTCGTTTTTCCCGATATACTTTATGTCTTCCACAGAGAAAACATACACTTTGTCCTTTACGTCATCCCACAAGATGAATTCAAGACTGGTTAATTTTGGGAATCGAAGTGGCCAAAGCAAGATGTGCAAATTTTTCTAAAGGAAAATTGGGGACAAATTAGCGCGGTGTCATCAATTTCAAAATAAGAAATGAAGCCAAAACAGATAAATCCTGAGTATGAGGGAGGGAAAAAAACTTCCAAAAGTGGGGACTGTCCCCACAAAATGGGAAAGTTTGGTCACCTTACCATAGCAAAACTGTAAAAAACCCGCTAATTAATCAAATCATAAGGTTGTTGTTGTTGTTGTTGCTGTTGTATGGCTTAAAGCCGATTGACCGCACTAGGGTCCTAGGCCTATAGGGAAAACATAAGGAGAATTAGTGGAACTTTTGGAACTAATATTTTATATATATAAAGAACTTTTTAATATAAGAAGCAATGAAGTGTAAACTGCACTCTCGTACACAATTTACTTGATTTTATATTGAAGTTTAAAAGGTATCAGGAACTTTTTTTCCACCCTTTATATAAAATGCAAGTTTGCATGAATAATAATAATTAAAAAAAATACAAATATAATGTATTTTAGTGAATATAATAGAAATATTTCAAAAAGCATAAAGCATTGATTCAGTTTAAATTGATATATTTCTTTTTTATCCTCGTTGTATAACATAGCTTGGTAAAGTGTCAAATATCAAATGTTATCCCACTTGATAAGTTTTTAAAGGAAGCAAAAAATATCGAAGTGATATTGAATTTTATTTTGAAACCGAATATTCAGCCTCCTTAGATAGTGAAACTTTTCGCATTTTATAGTTCTTTACTGTTATTGTAATATTTAAAAGTCTTAACCAACAATGAAAAGAATCTAAAGTGATTAAAGAGAGAAATTTTTCTTTCTAGTCCTCTGATTACCTTAGGAGAAAAAGGAAAATTGTTATGTGATTTTCACTCTACCCTTTCTGCAGTATATTAATATAAAGGTTATTTTAACATGAAATGAATATTAAAGTTAAGCATTAGAAGATGAAATTTATGATCATTTTTTTATGATCTTTATTACGTTAAGAAACATATTAAAATTTCTCAGTTATGTATTTATTAATTATGAGTTGAAAAAATATGTTTGTGAATAAACATGGCTGTCAGAAGGCTAATTCTAAATTGTTTCAATAGTTTGTCTTATCTATGTCGTCAACCAAAATATTTCATTTCTCAAACTTTTCGTGGCGTTTAAACTTTAGGCCTTTTATATAAATCTTCCAATTATAGCTTTCTCCTTATTTAATCCTTTCAGGGACACAGTTTGCACAGTGCAAACGTAAATTTGAATTCCCAGTTGCGAATACTGGCCCCGGAAATTTTTTATAACATTTTTCTTTTATATCTTAGAGTTGTAACTCTATTTATTTCTTGTCTTATAGTATTGTTGGTGAATTCTGGTGGTTTTCGATTTTAAATGAGAAATTTGCTTGGCCCTCAAAGGGTTAAAGCAAATGTTTCACCTCAAATGCAACACAACAATGATGTTCTGTCTGTAAATGTAAAAAAATGATGGAATAATGCTATAATAATGCTAGCAATGTTTTTTCCCTCGTAACATATGTAACTTATAGAAAACTATAGGAATATGTTGATGATTATTTGAATTTAAAAGGCGGAAATGTATCCAGGCCAGGTGTCAAACTTAGGACATTTGTCTTATACGTTAATGGGAATATTTGAGCGAAATGTGTCGTTCTAAGTTACACAGGAATTCTCAATTGATAGAGTGTAATCATATTAAACCAGAGATGTTTGAATTGGACTTGAAAACAATTCATTCTGTTGGGGTTAAAATATTTTGTAAAATATTTGAAATAATTTTAATATGTATGATATTTATTTAAAAATATATTACTCTTAAAAAGATAGTTGATTAAACAGCTGATAAATTTAAGCAAAAAAATTATAATAGGATGTTCTAGAATTTCTTTATTATTGTATCTTTGCAAAATATTTAAGTGATAAATCTTGTGTGGAATATTTGACACTTTGGTATCGAGTTTAACACATATTTTAGGTTTTGAATTCCTTAAATAAAAGAAATTTCGGATAAGACATAATCGGATAAGACAATTCAATACAATCTTTATATATAATTATGAATACAAACTTCTATTCAATGATGGCTTAACAACTGAATTTTTAATTCGTATTTCAGGTGTTCCATATATATTAAGAATATACAGCATAGGTAAAGTCTTAGAAATTCAGAGAGAAAAACTGTTTTAACCCTGGAACTTACATCGGGCTTACTAAAGCGGGCTGGATTATATATTTTACTTAAATGCACGAATTAAAGCCGTATGGAGCAGCGAATTTCATAAACGGGGAAAAAATGAGTTACTGGACAAGTAATTTTAATTATGTAAATATAGTATATTCAGTTGTAAAATTCCTTTGTGGAAATATAATCATCAACATTTAAATATCAAACTTTTAGCTGTGATGATTCAGTATATATTTTTTTATTTTCCCCTAAGCGTTGTTATTTATTTAAACTTATGAAAGATGTATTGATAAAGTAGATAGTATATATAAAGAAAGATGTCTTTTGTTACAGGAAGAAAAAAAAGCAAGGGAGGCAGAAGCGAAAAAAAGACGTTTGGAAGAAGCCGAGAAAAAACGACAAGCGATGCAAGAGGCCTTGCAGCGCAACAAAGTACCAGAACAAGTCACTCCAAATTTTGTAATTCAAAAACGTGGAGATGACGGTCTATTACATCCAGTTTTAGAGAAAGTACGTTTTGCTACATCTGAGGTAGTTTAATATTTGTCTTCGTTAAAAAAAAAAAAAAGTTTGAGTCATTAGTGTTTTGAGAAATAAACACTTAAAAACTATTTTTAATTATAAAAATACTCATTGTTTTTTTACATACATATAGGGAATAAACGATTAAACCTTTGAAAGCTACCTTAAAATAATCTTATAAAAATCCATGATTGAATTCTTTAAGGATAATTTTTATACCCTATCCAGTTCATAATAAATGCTTTACTCTAATTTAGACTATTTAATTGATAACTAAAATTCTGAAAAAATGTTAAAATAAATACCTCCCTCCTTATAGAGAAATTATGTTTCTTTTTTTTTTTTTTTTTTTTTTTCTTTCTTTTTCTTTTTCTTTTCCTTTTTTTTTTTTTTTTTTAAGGAGAAAATTGGTAGCAGTTAATGTGTTTGTTAATGCATGACAGCGTATAACTGTTTATGAGAAAATTTTACACATTCCTGAATATACGTGAGACGAAAGTATTGAATTCGTGAAAATTTTCGACTTCAGATGTTCGATTGATTTGTACGTTTTGAGACGCCCTGAACGCGATTTGTTCATTTTTAGGAAACGTCTGTCTGTATCTGCCAATGTATGTGTGTCAGCAAAATATCTGAGCGCTTTATCTCACGTAAAAATGAACGAAACGTTATATTTGCTTAAACTTTGTTATTAAATAGTGCTGATTAGATTTCGGCAATATATGATCCAGAAAGTGCTACTGTCATGCTACAATTTTTTTAAACACGGGAAAGCTGTATTAAAGTTTCTATAGAGCATAAATATCCGAAACGTAACACGTGGAGACATACCCCTACGTTCTCATTCATACCGGATAACCGCATATAGTTTCATTGGCGGTCACATTCTCAGCACATGTCTGGCTGCCATCGAGATTTGTACTCCAATAACCTCGGGCACGTCGGTCTGCTGCTGCTCTCTTTTCTTCGGCGCTTTGCGCATGCGTAATTCCTCCTATGCTGATGTTCCTTCCGTCATTGAACCAGTGAAAGGTTGTACTTTATTATGGTTATTGTCCGTTTCATCTGGTGTATCATCTTCAATTTACAAAAAGAAAAAAAAAATGTCGAAACTTACTTTCGAAATGTTCCTCGTACAATGGTACCGGATAATTTAATTTAATTTAGAGATGTCAAAGTTGTAGGAAAAAATACTTTCGAATAACAAAGAGAACGGAAAACGGATATTATTTTACCTGGAGAAATTTTGTATATTTAGATCAAATAAAGCATGTTTTTCCAATTTTCCTTCTCGCATTTAGTAAAACAAATATTTAAAATAAAATTGATAAAATTCGTGCTAATAGAACAGCTTGGATCTCTTTGTGAAATTTGAAATTTGGCACCGAAACAGCTCGGACGTTTCTCGCTAAGATGCTGACTTACGCAATTGCGATACCCGTTTTATTTAACCAAAATGACAACAAAAATATGCTAAAGTTGTGGAGTTTGCATTCCTGCAAACTCCATCTTAACTTACTTAATTAGATTACTAAGAGAACACAAGACTTTAAATAACAATAACTAAAGTTTATTTGAGCAGATTAATGGGAGGGCGGCCTGGTACTAAGGCTTAGCTCAGTCAACGCTTTACTTAATCAAAATATATGAATCAACAATTTAAGTATATAATCTTAAATATCTCACCACAGCAGATAGTCGAAGGTGTAGAGACGGTCACACTCTTACTCCAATACTACGGCTTCACTATGGGACAGAGGATTCCCTTCTGCCCCAGCTTGAACTTTCCGATAACTAGTAGACACTCACCAACGCTCAACACTACTTAACTTCACACAACTAAATCTCCTCTACTCTACTTTCGATATTCACCCAAAATAAGAATCATCACATTCGCTATAATATCCTCCAACATCCACTATCGATCCTCCAACATCCACTCCATCTACTAAAACCATCTCTATTTTTATACTTCTTCCTACAGCCTCCTTTCACTACATTTCAATCCGTACTTTTAAAAATCACTTCTAATTTAACTAATATTCAAAATCTAAGTCTTTTAATGCAGCACCCTGCCGACACAAAACTATCTCGACCTCCACCGTCACCGAGCCACTGGCGACGGAGTGATTTTAACCGTCCCCGCTTCCTACTTTGCTGGATCCAGCTTAATTGAAACAACTGTGGTGACGTTCTAACGTCTCAACCTCACAGTCCCCCTCCAAGAAAAAAATTTAGTCGGGAAAATCCCCAACGGGTTTGATCGATTAAATTTAAATAGCTTCATTCCACCTCTAACTATCTCAAATCTCTGAAGTGTGAGTGCAGCCGTCAGTTAAATTTTAACCGGGTGAGCAAAACTTAAAAATTTGTTAAATCCCTGAGCGAAAACTCGGGGACGCAAAAAAAAAATTAATTGAAAATTTTAAATAAAAGGCGTACGTTTACCCCGAGAACTCCGGGACTCTGACTGAGCTAAAACCAGGCTTACAGTAGGATTTACACACGTCTCCCTGTTAGGCCAGGAAGGCAATATATTAAATTCAAACTTGATGTTGCGTGTCTTTACATAGTAAGTCGCTTGGGACAAATGCGACATTTAAAGTTTGTTATAATCACAAGAATAATTGTTCTTTTTAAAGAAAAACATGAGAAAATCTTTATTAGTAGGAGTGTACTGGCTGGACTGGTATCTGGAGCGTTAAGTCTGCAAGGGAGATGACTAAACGAAGAATAGGATGAACTTTCTTCATACTAGAGCAGACGTCGGAATGGGCAGGCTGTCCACATCCAGAAAAAAGAACTTTTTGACATCAAATTAAGAGATCTTTCACTTCAGATAAAAATACTTTTAACATCAGATTAAGAGGAATAGTCCATCAGAGTGTGTCTGAAATGGGAAAAACTTTTACAGTATGCATAGTAAAAAAATAGTTAGAATTCATCTCTGGAAGAAACTGAGACATGTTCGTCTCTATTAACATAATAGATAGGTTACATACAGAAACATTTCTCCCTCCTTAGCTAAAGCATAAGCGGAAAAAACTGAGTAGTTAGTCTTTTTAATGTTATATAGTTAAACACGACTTTTATGCTTATAGCTAAAAAAAAACATTTTACCCCCTTGAAAAATACATACAGATAAACTTTTAGACAAATATTCAAAAGTTTTACAAATACAAATATGCAGTTTATAAATACATCATTTATAGAAAGACAAAAGAAAAAGGGGGGAAAATTTACAAAGGGGCCAAAAAAACAGTTTATATTACCAGCTTTCTGCAGGAGATGGCTACAAGGTAAAAGACTTAATACATACATAAAATAGATATTTAAGAGAGAACAAAAATGTTGACATTGAAGCAGAACATTAATTTTGATTTGAAAGTTCATGGCTAAGTTAAATTTTGTATTTTTAGTTTGGGAAAGTCCATAACTTTCGTAAGAGTTCTTAAAATATAAAGTCCCAAAAAAGGCTTTAAGGTACGTCGAACATTTTGTACAGCTCTGACAGAAATGCACTTGTAATAGAAAAAAAAATATGAACGGTATCACCTGATGTGAATTTGCAGCTGTAACTTCAGCAAGGTTAGAGGTCTTGGTGGATGTGCTCGTCAGCTAGGCCACAGGGTTGCAGGCTTTCAGACCGGGGTCTAGGGCTATCCCAAAAGGCTTGTACAAAGGCTTGTTCGGCAGGTGATTCATATGGCTGAGCCTGTTGTCGGAGTCTGGCTTGACGCCGAGTATTGAATCGGTGGTGTGAAGAGAACTCGTCTTTGCCGATCAAGTCCGGAGCTGCTAGGAATTTCTCCATGTGCCGTCCGCTAGCTGATGAAGAGGGTGGAGGTCTTTTTCGAACCCTTGCTTTTCTCTTAGGTCGGAAAGAATGGGTGTGCACTGAATCTGGAACTGCTAGTACCTTCTGTGGGCGATGTGTTCCAGAGGACTTTGAGGAGGGGGCTTGTGGCCTTTTTAAATTTTTATTCCAAGCTTTTTTCTTTTTTATCTGCGGTATAAAAGAGCCATTAGTAAAAGAATAGTCGCGTTTGCGATCAGTTTGCCTAGGAAATTTCACATTAGAATGGTTTGATGACCCACTACGAGCTCGCTTTTGTGCGACGGGTCTGCTAACACTAGATTGGTCAGCGGAAGTGCCCTGAACAGATTGTTCGGGTGTTGTAGGAGTAGGTAGTTCATCAGCTGTACAAGAATCAGGAGCACTAGGCTGGGGAGTGAGGTTAGGCGTAAGGACGGACTGTTCGTCAGGTGGGTTTGAACCCGGCACGCTATCACTATCAAGAGTTTCAGTATATGATTGAGTGCGCTCTTTAAATATTCGGACCTGATCAACATTAATGGTCGCTGGGCTGCCGTTAAAATCGATTGTCAGATTATTATTTTCTACCTTTAAAACAGAGAAAGGCCCAATGAATTTTGGCCCAAAGTTAGCTACTTTAGAATCTTTTTTAGAGCTAAGAAAATGTGATTCTAGGAGTATTTTATCTCCCACTTTTACTTCTAAAATTCTACGTTTTAAGTTATAATATAGAGCCTGCTGCTCTTGAGCTTTTCTCAAATTTCTCTGAACTTCTGGTAGCAATTCTTCAATATTTCGCGTAATAAATTGAGATGCGTTTTGCTGCACTAATACCAGTTTTTGAAAGGGGGTCAGAATCTTTCTGCCCAAAAACAATTCAGCGGGAGTTTTTCCTGTTGCATCACTTACCGCTGTACGAATCGCATAGCCAAAATGATAGAGAAACTGATCCCAATTTTCATGATTTTGACCAATGAACGTCGCAATCATATTAATTAAAGTTCTATTAACACGTTCGGCCTGATTAGCTTGCGGCCGATATGGAACCGTGAAGACATGTTTAATTTCGAGTGTATCGCAAAGTGCCTTAAAAACATTACTTATAAATTGAGGACCATGGTCCGTTACAATTTGAAGGGGGGCGCCGTAACGAGAAATATAATTATTAAAGAAGGCAGTGGCCACTGCTAGTGCCGAAGCTTTACGTAAAGGCACAAATTCAACCCATTTACTAAAATAATCCACCATAACTAACACATAACGAAATCTATTTGGTTTAGAGAGGGGGTAAGGACCGATTAAGTCGAGTCCAAGAATTTGATTTGGAAAATCAACTTTAATAGGAATTAATTTACCGGCCGGCTTTACATTTTTATAATTATTGTATATTGCTGGCACAAGCGACAACTCGAAACATATTCATTAACAAACTTCCTCATTTTAGGAAAGTAACAGGCATCTTTGAGCTTTTTATAAGTTTTCCTAATGCCAAAGTGCCCCGAAATTGGAGAGTCATGAAACTCAAATAGGATGGCTTGACGAAGAGATTGGGGAATTACAACTCGTAATTCGCCATAAGATGATAATAATTTTGAATAAAAAAGCAAGCCATCGATTAAAGAAAAAGATTGAGACCAGTTTAAGGCAATGGCTGATTCAATTAATGAAACTGACTCAGGATCTTCTAAATACTTATAGATTAATCCAAATTCGGGATCATTTTTTTGTTCTTGGATTAATTGATCTCTCGAATTTAACACAGATGCTGGCATAAGCGCTAAAGCTACTTTTTCCTGATCAGATACGAATTTATTGTTTAAAGTAGTGACTAGATCTGTAGAAGCACATGGGTTAACTTGTTCGCTTTCAATTTCCTTTACACGAGTTTCAGTCACGTCTACTAATATTTCGGATTGAACCGGTTCAGCCTTGAAATGCGAATGATGAATATATGAGGCTTTAACAGTAGAATTTAACTGATCAATCTTTTCATTTAAAGCAAGGGATTGATTTGTAAGATTAGATTCAATCTTATTTTCTTGAGTTTGAGTAGTACGTGAAAGAACGTCAGCTACGATATTGTGAGAACCAGGTCGGTGTTCGATGTTTATATTAAAGTTAGATAACTTAAGAGTCCATCGAATCATGCGGGGGGAGAGGTTCTTTCCAGTTGTTAACCGAGTTAATGCCGCATGATCCGTAACAACTGTTACTGGAAGTTGAGTAAAATATAAACGAAATTTTTGCAGTCCCCAAAGCACTGCTAAACATTCACGTTCAGTTACTGGATAATTTCTTTCTGCAGTGTTAAGCGTACGGGACGCATATGCTATTGGGCGGCCTTCTTGGCTTAAAACGGCACCAATGCCGTACGAAGAAGCATCAGTAGCTACTTGAAATTTAATATTATAATTAGGATGAGCTAGTACAGGAGGAGCGCTAAGTATAGTTTTTAACTTATCAAATGCTTCTTGTGCTTCATTTGACCAGTGAAATTTAACTCTTTTCCTTTTGAGTTTAAAGAGGGGCTCGGATATGTGAGCAAAATTATGTATAAATTTCCCATACCAAGCACACATGCCTAGAAATCTCGAAACTTGTTTGGAAGTTGTAGGAGGGGGCATGTTTAAAACTGGCTGAACTTTTTCATTATCTACAGAAATACCAGCAGGCGTTATTTTGACGCCTAGGTACTTAATTTCCTGTCGTGCAAAATGGCACTCGGAAGAATTTAAAGTTAATCCTGCATTTTGCAGTAGAGTAAAAACAGTTTTTAAATGATCTAAATGCTCTTAGTAAGATGAGGACGTGATTATTATATCATCGAGATAAACATGTACAAATTTATTCAAAACAGGTTTAAGAATAGTTTCCATGGCTTTCTGGAATGTTGCCACAGCACCTGAACATCCGAAAGGCATTCGTTTAAAACCAAACGTGCCATTTTTAGTTATAAACGCTGTTTTTGATATATCAGCGGGTTTCATTGCAATTTGAAAATAACCCGATGTCAGATCGAGAGTAGACATAAAACTTGTCGTTGTTATATGTGCTAACAAATCATCAATTATAGGCAAGGGATACTGAGGATATTGTGTAATAGAATTTAGCCTACAATAATCGATTGCAAATCTCCATGCCTCAGGATCACTAATAGGTTTACCATTTTTCTTACGACATAAAACAACAGGAGATGCGTAAGGAGAAGTTACAGGCATAATAATATCATTTTGCAACATTTTATCAATATGCCAAGTTATAATATCTTGTTTGGCTTGATCATAACGATAAGGCTTACTAAAGACTGGTTTATTAGTTCCAGTGTCAATTTCATAGCAAACAACATGAGTTAAGCCAGGTGTCTCAGAGAATAACTGTTTAAACTGATTAAGAAAATTAACAAAATCAATTTTTTCAATATGAGTGACGGCACTTTCCTCTAAATTAACAATTAACTCTGTCGGCTCGACAGGTTTAGAATTTGACTTAGAATCATCAATATGTAAAGATTTATTGGCAAAATTAATTTCAACATTATTTGCTTTCATAAAATCTAACCCTATAATGCAGGGATGCTGAAGATTGTCGATGACGTAAAAAGGCCAATTAACACTTAAATTATGAATTTTAACATTCAGGCTGACTTCGCCTCTATTAACACAGGACTTG
This sequence comes from Salticus scenicus, assembly GCA_963930645.1. NCBI lineage: Eukaryota > Metazoa > Arthropoda > Arachnida > Araneae > Salticidae > Salticus > Salticus scenicus. The sequence continues at coordinate 184,985,906 of OZ005651.1, read as the reverse complement.
CCTTGAGCCGTTGTAATATTTAAATTTGTCCGCTTTAAAGGTTTAAAGTCAAAATACTTGTTATAAGTTTCATATGCTAGAAAGGAGCGTTCAGCACCAGTGTCCCAATAAGTAGGTATGAAAGTATCATGAATTATTGCATTTAAATTAGGAAGGTCTACCGGACTGATACAAATAGTGTCTAAACATATGGAGGTGGTTGAGTTATTCAGTGGCTGTTGACCCTCCTCACAAGAGCCACTTACTCGTTTAACTGACGACTCTGGTTATTGCGAGAGTTACGAAATTTTCTGTTATTTCTATCAGCTCGAGAAAAGTTTTGAGACTGATTTTGATTAGGACGATTGTTCCGAGAATTTTGAAAGTTATTACGCCTTGGCTGCGGCGATTGACGTTCTTGTTGATAGCGATTGAAATTTTGAGGGGGGGTGAAATTTTCACGCCTAGAATTTTGCATATTTCCATTACCCCGTTGGCGATTAAAGGTGTTTTCCGCCCTTGGAGGGTGTCGTTCTTGATATTTAGCTAAGGTTTGAAACAGACTGTCGTAAGAGGTGACAGGTTTCAGATCAAGGTAATCTTGAATAAGAATAGTCAAAAGAGGGGTTATGATTTCCATTGCAGCGGTAAAAGATAAAACTAAATCCAGCTGCTTTATAATGTCGAATTTACGTAATAAAAATTAGTAGGTTTGTCATAAAACGACATCTTTGTCGTATAAAGTTCTTGACGAAGTTTGGTTTTATCCACAATAGAAGAGAATGAATTTTTAATTTTGAGCTTCAAATCCTCATACGTAGGATTTTGGCCTAGAGCTCTAGAGGCAATGGTGTCATACCAGATTTTAGCATCTCCTTTTAAGAAGTATTTTAATAAATTAAATTTATCATCCTCGTCAATTTTACATATATCAAAATACTCTTCAAGATCTTCAAAAAATTTAAGTACATTGTCTGAGCCAGTAAAATAAACACGAGTGGGGGGGATGTCGAACTGAGTTGGGCGCCACTGTGGAGTTTGCATTCCTGCAAACTCCATCTTAACTTACTTAATTAGATTACTAAGAGAACACAAGACTTTAAATAACAATAACTAAAGTTTATTTGAGCAGATTAATGGGAGGGCGGCCTGGTACTAAGGCTTAGCTCAGTCAACGTTTTACTTAATCAAAATATATGAATCAACAATTTAAGTAGATAATCTTAAATATCTCACCACAGCAGATAGTCGAAGGTGTAGAGACGGTCACACTCTTACTCCAATACTACGGCTTCACTATGGGACAGAGGATTCCCTTCTGCCCCAGCTTGAACTTTCCGATAACTAGTAGACACTCACCAACGCTCAACACTACTTAACTTCACACAACTAAATCTCCTCTACTCTACTTTCGATATTCACCCAAAATAAGAATCATCACATTCGCTATAATATCCTCCAACATCCACTATCGATCCTCCAACATCCACTCCATCTACTAAAACCATCTCTATTTTTATACTTCTTCCTACACCCTCCTTTCACTACATTTCAATCCGTACTTTTAAAAATCACTTCTAATTTAACTAATATTCAAAATCTAAGTCTTTTAATGCAGCACCCTGCCGACACAAAACTATCTCGACCTCCACCGTCACCGAGCCACTGGCGACGGAGTGATTTTAACCGTCCCCGCTTCCTACTTTGCTGGATCCAGCTTAATCGAAACAACTGTGGTGACGTTCTAACGTCTCAACCTCACAAAGTTATACTACAGTAATTTTGAAAAATGAATGTAGTAACCGATGTTGGGGAATTAAATACAGTTGTTGCATGCCTTTATATGGAAGAAAAATAAGTCCTCTCGTACTAAACAAAATTCTGTTTACCAAGAGTGTAAAAAAAAAAAAAAAAAATTTATTTTATTTTATTTATTTATTTTTATTTATTTAATTATTTTCTGACAGGTAGACTAATCCTTTTTCATACTCATAAATGACTTTAGTTGCTATCAATCTGTGCTATTCGTGCAATTTTTCGGGATACCCCACATTCACAAAGTCCCGAAATGGCGCCTCATGTCCAATTCTATCATTGTGTATCAAATAAGTAATTAAGAAAAGAAATCAAAACCAAGTGTTTGGACTAAATTAAACCTATAAACAAAAGTTTACTGACCGTGAAGTAAATTTAAATACATAAAAAAAAAAAAAAAAAAAAAAAAAAAATCACTGCATTACGCCAGATGTTGAAACTTCTAGAAAACAGCAATACCCCCAAGAACATTTATCTGAGCGAATAAGAAAATGAGGATGTGAAAATCAGAGGAAAATCAGATGAACTCTAAAATACCAATTTTTATTTACTATTTATATATATATAAATGAAATTACTGATTATTACATTTAATGGTGGATGGGTTATTTGTTTATTAACTAATAATAATAATAAAGAAAATGTAACATATATATATATATATATATATATATTATATTTTTTATTTATTTACCAGGACTACAAGTTTATCTTTTTTTTTTTTTTTTCTATTTTTAATTTTTTTTTTTAAATTCTATTTTATTAAAAAGAATGACCACCCAAATAAGAAAACATATCAAGACATATCAATAATTTTTAATTGTAACCTTGTGGAGTACTAGATGGGATCACTAGCAGTGATGAGGTCCGAAAAAAGGAACATCGGGTAGGCTAGTCCGCATATGCCTTGCTTCGGATCGATGAGCCGGTGGGACTCATGCGTGCTGTAATTCGGGATAAGGAGGCAATAGAAAAAACGCTCTGGATAAATTTCTGACTCTGTGCGTGGGCTCTTTGCACATCTGGAAAGCAGGACACAGGATCTATTTTATTAGATACTCGTACTGGAGCATACCTTTTCTAAAACAGGAGACAGCATCTTGATATGCTATAGAAGTGCATACTTCTGCTTCCGGTGAATATCGCTAACAACTGCTCTTCTTCTCGTTTTTCTTATTATCTTGTATTTTTCTGCGGGGACCAGATTCCCTCTTTTTCTTTGGGGTAGAGTCTTGCCCAAGCCTGTCTCTCACTGGATTAAAAAAATTCGGCCGTGCAACGTTGGGTGAGAGAGCGCCCCATCATGTGGACGGTCACGGAGGAGGAAAAAAGTTCCCTGGCAGTGTTGCGAGAGCTGGCGGATTTTTTATTCAATAACCACCAATAATTTTTAATTGTAACGTTTGCCTCATCACTTCGAAGATTTATAGTGTATTATGTATATCAAACATCACTTCTCAAAATTATTGGTGGTTATTGAATAAAAAATACGCCAGATCTGGCAACACTGTTCCCAGGTGTCTATGATCGTAAATTCAGGACCTATCTAATGCCAAATTTTTTTTTTTAACATTGACGGAGCAATAACTTTTCCAGAACAATCTTGTAGTCCGAACGTATTAAAAAACATATTACACAAGAAATAATAATAATAAAAAAAAGCAACTAAGTATGTTTACACAAATAAAAGCATTTCTATAAATTTTATCTTTTTTTAAAACCATATTAATAATTCTAATAATACTGGGTACACAAATAAAATTGTAATATATATATATATATATATATATATATTATAATAATAATAAGAATTGAATAAGGTTTATACATATTTTAAATCTAATTCTGGATTATATTATTATTGAAAATGTTAGTTTTCTTATTGTTTTCAAACCTCATAACACCAAGATTGATACAAAATAGTTCTTTTATAGAGTTGAATGATATAAATGCAGGAAAAATTAAAAGAAAGCCCGTGTTTCGAAATTTTATGAAATCACTTCAATAATTAATACACAAATATGTTTTAGAAGTTTCCATTAAAAAATATATCTTAACTTTTTATATGCAGTGTTATATCCAAAGCTGCCAAATTTTCCGCATTTTAACTGGAAGATGTAGTGTCATACTTTCCGAATAAAATTGTTGATAATCTAGAAAATAAAGTAGTAACTACGTTATATCTTTAGCACTTGTATTTTGAATTTTATTATATATTGAATTCATATATAAAATAAATTTCTTCTTATTTTGCTTAGTAAGAAGCATTCTTAGCATTATTTTAATTCCTTAAAAACTTTACATTATGACACTAATATTTATTTAGGAAAAATTATGAAATTGTTTTTGATATTGACACATGAAACACACTGAAAAGAAATTTGACTGTAAATTTAAAATTATTTTGCTTATAAAAATAATTTAATAAACATCAAGAAATTTATTTGCGTTAATAATTTCAATGCTATGTAAAAATAAAATCAAAATTCTGTATTAGATCATTTATTTATCATTTAAATAGTAATAAGTATTTTTAGCAAAAGTGTAGAATAATTAATAATTAGTATTAACTAAACGTGTAACTTCAATACTTGGCATAATTTAGACTTTAAGCACTTTAATAAATATGAAATTTCTAAAATACGTTTTCAAAACGAATATTTTTTCTGTCAGAGTTTATAGAGTACTTAAAATAGCTGAAGAAGTCCTACAACTATAGGCTACCCCGTAATAATAGCATTAAGGGGGTAGTGAACTATGTTGCTTGTGTTTAATATATATATATATAAAAAAAAAAAAAACTTTAATTATACTATTAAACTTAATTTTTATTTTATTCGTCATTTTAATTTTAATTTTTTACGTCTTTTAAAATGAAAACATTTCTAAAAATTGTATTTCAGTTTCCAAGTGCATTATACATGAGAACTGAAATTGCTAAGACAAAAGAACAGTTGGCCGAAGATAAAAAGATTGCTATGCAATTGCGCGTTAAGCCCCTTCAAATTGAAGGCTTAGGTGTAAAAGAATTGAAGGAGAAAGCGCAAGCTTTATGGGAAGCTATCGTACGACTTGAGAGTGAAAAATATGATCTGGAAGAAAGGAAAAAAAGACAAGAATACGATGTAAGTATGTTATTCAATCCTTTAAAGGGGTAAGAGACGTTGAAATTATTATTATTATTATTATTATTTTACACTCTATCATTTTTTAAATCATGCATTGTCATGAAATCTATCATTTTTTATCCATAGACTATAGTTTAAAGGATAGAAAGTAATTTTAGAAATGGTAAAGCCTCCTCCATGGAGAAAGTAATAGAAAACAATCCCTAATTTCAAAATGCTCTTGCAAATTCTACTTCAATTTAAATGTCCGTTTTTTTTTTTTTTTTTTTTTTTTTAAACTATGCGTTTTTTGTATGTAACTAAACACATCCGTGTATTTATTTTTTTATATCTCAATTACAGAATAAATTAAATAAAATAATAATAATAATAATGTAAAACTTAAATTATTCATGAATTTTTCTCTTGGGATTGAATTTGTGAGTTTCTAATAAAGATAATAATTTCTTGATTTCAAAATGGTCATCCAGTTTTGTTACAAATATACTGGTTAACACTCATATACATTTTTAAAAGGATTAGATGAAAAACAAATTTGCATGGATCATCATAAGTAACTAGTATTCGTTAAATCTGGAATCCAAGGAAAAAAAATTAAAGTTTAAAATTTTGTATAAGCTTTTAAATAATATTTCAGAAACTGCAGAATGGTATTACTTATTTTAAAAGTATTATATAGCTTCATAATTTTATAATAACTATCTGGATATTTTTAATTGCATCGATTTTTACACTTTTCATAGTCGCTTGTCCTCTTAATGTTCATTGGTTTCGCAATAACACCATAAATTTAACATAAAAATAAATAAATAAATAAATAAAATAATGTATTTTTTCCTTGTTTTAATCGATTTTAAAACTTTTGTTTCTTCTCTATTCAGTAGATAGAAGTACAATTCCGAAATTTAACAAAGGGTGCTTCAGAGGAAGCCATATGCAGAGGTCACTTTCAATTTCTTAGAGGGCACGAGTGTACATTGTTGCTTTGATGATGCACTCGTGACTAGTTTATTCAGCTAGCAAAAGTTCACGCTATTACTTTGACCTGAAACAACTATTGCGCGTTTTTGCACTCTATCGTGTTTATTTGAAAGTTATTTATTTGTTAAATTAATTATAGTTTGAATTTAATTAGGTTAACATATAAATGTTTCAAGCCAAAAATTTCTCGTAAATTTAAAATGCTTATTTTATCCTTTTTACATATGTATGATAAGCTATGTGTCTAATAGCCATTTTTTCAATATGTTAAGCAAATTTCAAAAGAGAATATGCAATGAGCGTTAATCAGTTAATTCAACATTGACTGTTTCGTTATATTTAAATATAGAGAATTTTTACTAATCCCTTTAAAAATGTCATTGATAAGTTAACTAAACGCATTTAGATAAATTTCAGATTTTTTAAACTCTCAAACATATGCGAATTTTGAATGTGAATGGTAATTTTAATTTGAATCTCCGTGAATTCAATAATGCTTCAGAAATAATTTTACAGGCAGTAGGAATAAATTCTTATGGAAAGCACAATGGCTAGTTCAAAGGTTGTACCAGTAGTCTATGATTATTACAGTATAAGTAAAATACTGATAAGTGTAAAAATATTCCTAAAGGTCAAAGCTCATTTTTAAAAATTTTCTGGAAATAAAATAGTTTATTATTTTATTTATGCTAGAACATTTCCCCATAAAATAGAACATTTTTGATTTTTTTTTTTTTTTTTTTTTTTTTTTTTATTAACAGCTTAAGGGCCACCGCCGCTGGAAGCCGAAACTAATGTTATTCTATGGGAATTTTTTCTTTACAAATAACTTATTAACTAATATATATTTTTGAATTCTGTTTTCACATTATGAAAATTTCCAGCTGTTAAACTGACGGACCTTTTTTAGAAAATTATTTTTTTAATTTTTAATATTTTATTTTAAAGCTGCAAAATACGAATTTTCTATATGTGAAATTTTTTCATTTTGCAATTTCAAAATAAAATATTAAAAATTTAAAAAATACATTTTTAGAAAAGGTCCGTCAATTTAACAGTTGGGAATTTTCTGAATGTGAAAACAGAATTCAAAAATATGTATTAGTTAATAAGTTATTTGTAAAGAAAATGTCCCCATAGAATAGCATTGGCTAGGGCTCCCGGCGACAGTAAGTGAAGAGGGCCGTTAAGTTCTAATTATAATAAATAGTTTAAAAATTAGAAACATCAATAAAAATAAACGAGTAAATATGTTTGAGCCACTTTTCTATCACGTAGTATCAAATTAATGGGCGCAAAAAAAAAAAAAAAAAAAAGGAGAGAGAGAGAAAGAAGGTCAGCTTTAGTCAGTTCTGTTTACGATGAAGATAACTCATTTGGGTGTCTTAGTATTTAAAAAAAAACCTTTCAATTTTTTTGTTTTTGTATTTTCACCAGAATGATTCTTAATAAGCGAGGTGTTGTGTATTGTATATTGTATCTTAATATCTCTCGATTTTCTTTAAAAAAAAGGAGGAAAGTTGTTAGAAAACAAGATATGATTTACTTTCACAAAGGTATTTTAAATTACTAAAAAAAGATTAATTAAGGTTAAGCATAGATTGGAACTAGATTATTTCTTTAATTCTTTATTTCATTATTGGAAAAAAAAAAAAATTCTTTTAATCTTTAAAATTGTTAATGATCAAGAAATTGGTTCATCGCTTAATTCGATAATGATATGGTCAGTTTTTCTTACTAATGTTCATAAGGTTTGCAGTTAATTCGAATTTTGAAAATTTGATATTGCAAAGTTTGTAGTAGTGTTAAGTTATTTGAAACGCTACATTAAGTTAATGTAGCGTATGGGTTATAGCCGATTGTCAACCCGTGGGACATAGGCTTGGAGAACTGTCCTCCGTGAGGTGGTCTTTCTTAGGTATTTAGATATTACTAGGTAATCTGCACTTACTGGATTTTCGGAGAAAATCATGGAAAACCCTGAACAGTTAGGCAGTCCAGCACAACGAAGGGTTCGAATTCGGCCCTTCTCATCTAGAAATTTCGAGATGAGAATCTCTCGGTTATTAGTGGGGACCACGTTTAATTAATAAAATCACATGTCACGTAATCTGTTACACGAACTGCTTTTTTTATTTTTTTTTTTTTTTTTAAGGAAAATTAGACTTATCAAACTTTTATAACAATTTTTAATACAAAAAGTAGTACAGAAAGCGCCCGAACTTACTTGTATCATAGCGTCTTTTTTATTTAGTATATTCAACTCATTTTTAGTAGATACCTGTTCAATATCTTTTGCTGGAAATGACATGATCAATATTTATAATTTAACAAAAATAACTTTAGGCATCGTTTTGTGTACATATTATTTAAAACTCAAATATAAAACCGTGAATGAAAGATTTATTTTAAAATACATTTTAACTCTTTGCGGCGCAAGGTAATTACGACCATTTAAATTACTCTGTCACCAGAATTCACGAAGAAAATTAAAATAAAAGAAATTAACGACCTTTTTTGCTATGTTATGAAAGTAAAATTTTGCTAAGAAATTTCCGGGATGAGTTTTCCCAGTTGGAACTTAGTAATAGCGTTCTCGCAGCGAGGATAGTGCGCCGCAAACGGTTAATGGTATATAACACGACTATAAGATAAAAATAAACTAAATAAAGACTACATCTTCTACACTTTTACGCTGAACCATACATACAGTCTGAATTCTTTATAATTATAGTGTAATTAGTATTTCACATTTGCTGTGGGGAATACCTACTAAAACTTTAAAAATTAATTCATATTTTGAATGGCCCCCACCAGTAAGTAGTCAAGCGGTTTTTCTCTCTAAGCTATTAGAGAAGAAGTGCCAAATTCAAACTCAAGTCATGTTTGTTGGCCGAGCCGTTCGGAGTTTTTCGTGATTATTTCCGAAACTAACATAATTACAGGCTAGGATTCCTTAAAAAGACCGCCCCCCCCCATAGGGCATTTTGTACAAGCCTAGGTCCATAGAGCAGATAATCCGCTTCAACTTTTACACCACCAGCATATTTTGAACGTTTGATGCATATTTGAAAACTTCGCATAAAATTAGTTAAGGTTAATTCCACAAAGTACTACTGCTTAATATAAAATCATCTAGATTTATTAAATATTGCTTCAAAGATTCCACATGAAATGTTCGCAGAGTCGGCAAAATTTATTTCTAATAAGAGCAGTGACGATTTTAGTGCTAAATTATTTAAATAATGACTGTATTTGTAAGAACACTATAAAAGTTTCACAATTTATAAAATGCATATGCCACATTCTTTTTTAATATTTCGTCAATCATATTCAATTTATCGTTTTCCCAATTGTTCTAGTTAAAAGAATTAAGTGAAAGACAGAGGCAAATAAATCGAAGCAAGGCTCTTAAAAAAGGACTTGATCCAGAGTAAGTAATTTGTGTACATTTTACTTATTATTTTAATGCAGGTGTGAAACTTTTGTTTTTTTTTAAATAAGACAAAACATGTGAAGTATATAAAAGTGAAGTTTTAATGCACAATAAACTTAATATTACTTTTCATGAAGATATTTTATTTATAAAAGTTATTTATTATTATTATTTTAATTTATGTGGATGTTAATGAATTTTCCTGTTATTTTTACAGAGCATTAAGTGGAAAATATCCGGTAAGCTATTTTAACATTTTATCTATTTTTATTTTTGAAAAACGTTATAGAAGTGCTTTTTTTAAGGAATCACGCGTATCAGTGTTTTTCTTATTTTAAATATTTTAATTTATAAGAATTTTTATTCTTACAAAATATATAATAATCGAGTTTACTATTATCGATTTAGTATAATACTGACCCTGGATACAACGGATTACTCTATACTAGACATTTTTGAAGAAAAGAACCAATTAATTGTAACAAGACTGAAATGTAATCACTACAGGGATCGAACCAGGGTTTTTCGAATAATCTAAATAAGAGTGCTACTGCACTAGGAATGTTCGAGATAAAAGAGATTCTGCTCATAAAAGAGTGAGTGAGTGGGTTTTACGTCGCACTTGTGCTACGCTATAGGCGATTGGCGATGGTCTGTGACATACACTATGGGTGGTCCGGAGACATAGCATCACAATTTTGATCCTCCACGGACGGGATGGCTCCTCCGCTTCGTTAACCCCTGGAGGTATACAGTGTGTCCCAAAAGTTTATAGACAACGGTTTTTTTAATTTTACAATTGAAAAAGATGATTAAAGATTTCAAAATCCTTTTTAATTATAAGTAATTTCAAGACAATAATAATACTATACAAAAATAATATCTTACAATCCCAGACACTGTAACAGAAACTAAAACTGAAAAATCACTGCCCCAAAAGTTTATAGACAACACATTATTTTTTTTTTAACATTCAAATTTTTGAACCATTTTTCCTAATCACTTCAAAAGCTCGATCAGGCATACTCAAAACAATAGTTTGAAGAATTTCCGGCTTTAGAGAAAACCAACTTCTTTCAATTTGCAGCATTAGATCTTGACCTGATGCAAATTGACGCCCAATATCGGTAGTGACGGTAGTTCCTTTAAAGGAAAATGCACCATGAGTGAACTCCCTCCTTGTTGTCTGCAGAAAAATGTTTGTGGTTTCTTGCGAATATCATGCCAGTAATATATTCCCAACCATCGGGGCCATCTAAATTAAACTTCTTTTCATCACTAAACAGAAAACTCAACCATTCATGTGTCCAATTCATATGATTTCGAGCCCACGAAACACGAGTGTCTTTGTGCCATTTTGTCAACTTTGGTGAACGAAGCATTTTGCGATAAGTAAGAAATTTATTTACCTGAAGTCGTCAATGCACCGTCGACTTTGATACTGGAATGGTCACCTCCCTAGAAATTGACCGTACAGACAGGTTCTGGGTTGAAAATATTCTGAAAATATCTTTGTCTTGTCGTTTAGTTGTTTCCTTTGGTCACCCACAACTTGATTTTCTTTCAAAATTGTCACCTTTTGACAGAATTTGGTAAATACCAGCCCTGCTGAGTCCAGTTTTTCTTGAAATGCCCACAACTTTCATTCCACGAGCTTTCAAACAATAAATTTTCAAAATTTCATTATTGGGAAACTGCACGTTGCGAGGCATCTGTACACTCTGTCGAAAGAAGAAAGACAGCTTCGCTTTTATCTCAGAAAACTATAGCGTCACAAGTATATGACCTTGGAATATGCAAATTTGGAGATCAGTACTTGAATCAGCTTTTAACACCGATTATCTATATATTTTTGGGACAGCATTATTTTGTTTTCATTTTTTTAATATTAAATTTATGTGTGTTTAATGTTCTTTAAGTATTTCATTATTTGTATTACGACAATATATATTTGCATGATTTTTTTCGTCTTTCTTACTCGTTTAATTAGCTCCTAAAAAAAAAAAAAAAACACGGTTGTCTATAAACTTTTGGGACGCACTTTATTCTGGATGAGAACATGGAGAACAGATCAGAAAAGAGAGTTAGAAAGACAAGGTGACCAGGGTTCGTAATTACAAAAACAACTAATATAAATAATATAAATAATATAAATAATACTATAATGTATAATTTTTTACACCTTATACATTGAAAATATATATATATACCGCCTTTATCTAGAACGAATAAATAGTCATGTTCTCAATCAATAAAATAGAAATATAGATTTCTGAGTTATGCATGTGAGGTAAACAAATAACCTAGATATAGTGTAACCACGTTTCCTACGCCTAGCAGTGAGGACGAGTCGAAAATCTTGGAGGGTTACCAAGTTGACCAACAAGTTTGAATTTAGTAAACATCCAGTCATTCGGTATTCAATTATCGCTTATTTTCTCTCAACGAAAAGTTTGTCTCCCCTATTTTACTAGTGGACTCGTTGAATCTGCACTTGCGCAGAGACTTCCATGGTCGCAAGAAATGTAGTTAAAGAGTAGACGAAATGGTCGAGAATTTCTAGTCTATACTTTCTTGATGGTGAAACAATATTATGAATATTATGAATCTTTTGTATTGCGAGAAATTCTCGCTTGATTTCTTAGAAATGGATTATAAACCAAAATTTTAATTACTAAAACTGGCCCCTTGAGTTCGCATTTATTTACAGAGATTTTAAAATAAGTTTGACCTCACGATAATATAGGAAAACACTCTAGAACTCTAATAGACGTTTTTAGAACTCGCTAGCAAAGGGAACTAAAATTTACAAGGAAGACATGGAACTATTTTTACTAGAGTCACAATTTAGTTCCTAGATGTCAGTCACAGATTTCTTTTGTCAGTGTATCATTGTATAAAAACGTTACAAAGAAATGTTTGAAAATAGTGATTCTTGGAAATATAGGCTTTAAACACGCTGAAAGAAAAATCATAAAAACATCGATAAGTCGCTTCATGATTTTCAAATAAAGTTCATTAAAAATTATTTTAATTTTACGGAGTATAAAAAATAAAACTGAGTCACACTTCATGCTGATTTTGCGTCATGGCGGATTCAAAACTGCTTGAAATATTAAAAGAACTAAAAATACATTCAACGTGAAAAGCCCAATAAAAGTTTGAAAATCAATATTTTCGTGAAAAAATCTTGTTTAGGTTCTAAAAGTAAATAATTAATCAAACCTCTACTCGTAATAGATTCCTATGGCCATCACATATATGCCATCACATTATTTTATTAACACAGATTAGTGGTACTTGCAGGAATTGACACCATGCATTTAAAAAGAAAATGATGGTACTAATTTTCCATTACTTGCAAATCGTTAAAATAATAAAGCTAAATAAATATAGTTAATATGACAGATTTATAAAAAAGTAAAATTTCAAAAAAATGTTTATTTTAAAATTAGAAAAGTTATAATATTTTGTGAACTTTTTAAAATGTGTGTTATATGCAAAATACCAAGAAAACTCTATGCAAAAGTTAGCTTTTTACGCACCCATTTTGAATATTGCTATTCTACTACTTTTTCTTTCAAAACATGGCAAAAATTTTGTTTTTAAGAATTTCCATATTTTTTTAATAAGAATTTTTATATTTCTTTTAAAAGAATTTTTTTTAATAATTTTTTTAAATAACGACAAAATTTCTACCAACCCTTTCCTTTAACCCTTTCAGAGGCGGCGTTTGTATAGTGAAAACTCAAATTTTAATTCCAGAAAAAAGCTGGCACCGGAAACATTTTATAAAATTTTGCTTTTATAACTTAGAGGAATAACTTCATTTATTTCTCTTCTAATAGTGTTGCTGAATGCTAATGGATTTTGATTTTAAATGAGGACATTTTCTTGCCCCTCAAAGGGTTAAGGCCGCCTTTTCATACATTCATGTAGATGATGGCTTTCCCTCTTTGTTAGACCAACGACTTGCACGCGAACTCTAGCTTTTAAATGTGAAGCACAAACTAACGAAGACCAGGCATTATCACTTCCTCAGTCGTTTCGCCGACTAATCGAGAAAGAAAAAAGTATCACAAGTACAGGACAGACATAGTGCTTCTTAAATTTCGGTATTCCACCACGGGGCAATAAATAACAGGGATTGAGAAGAAATAGATTAAAGCTACCTAAATATTCTTGAATTTGACAGATTTGTTTCAACACAGTAAGCATGTAGAATTTAAATTTATTATTATTATTATTATTATTTGTATTTATCTAATATAATAATTTTTAACATATTTCGAAACTAGTGTACATTAATGGGGGCTTGTGCACGTAAAATCCGTCTTAGCTACAATGCTCTCTTTGTTCCGTATAATTAAAACACGTCTGAAGACTAACGAAACGGGGAGAGTTAGTTCCGCCGCAGAGGATTAAAAATTTGATGACATGTATCTGGACCACCTATAGGACTGAACCCTTGACCGGCGCCAATTGCCCAATGCTTAGCTCTAGTGCAACGTTAAGCCCATTCAACTTCAACCTTAATGGATTTATATTTCGTACAGTCCGAATTGGAATATTTATTTCAAACCATCACTGCACAAATTCCGTTTTACACTGAACATAAAAATATGAACTTTATTGTTGTAATATTGGAAAGTTTAATGGAATAATTTATTAAATGAAACAAGCATTTCTCTTATTACCTTTAGCGTTAAATTTTTTCAAATAATATATTGGCGCATTTTACGAGAATATTTTTATAACACACGTTAATTATGTTGGAAAATAAATGTTCTGGTTTGACCTGTTGAAAATTAAGCAAGGCTTGTTTCCACGGTCACAGGCAGGAACAGTCTTCTTGGCGGGAGCTATTCTTGAGGTCGACAGACAGTAAAGCTTGGCACAGACTAGCACTCAATGCGACTTGCAAAATGATTGTAAATTATCCATTATCGGAAAGGGACCCTTGAACTTTTGGATATGTTCGCAATGAATTTTTATTACCCCTTGATGAATGTTATAAAAGACACCCAAGTTTTCATGTCAATTATCCCAGCAGGAGGTTTGTCAGAGGAGAAATCGCCGCGCAAACTCAAATCACACACCAAAAGAATTTGAATAGAACCGACATTGCGCTCCGCATTGCACCCTAGTCTGCGCTCTGCCTAAGCGGTCCTAAAATCAAGTTAAAATCTCAATATTCATTAAAAAAATAGGCAAACAATATGTTTGAAAACATTGAATTATCAACAAACATTAAAACCACCCTTTTCAACGAAATATGTCTTTTGTTGTTTTGTTTTGTTTTTACTGCTTATATGTAAAATAAATTTATTTACACATTTTAATTCTTGTCTTCATTTATGTGTGTATAGAAATATCATTCTTAATTACCTATATCGCATACATAGACTTTGTTCATCTAAGTACAAAAACAAAAATATTAACCATTTAATTAAAACTGCTACTGGTATGGGTTATCCCAAGCGATTTATTTATTCTATTATTTATCAATGAATGTCACTGACTACAAAAAAAAAAAAAAAAAAAAAAAAAAAAAAAAAACATGTATAATGTTTATTTAATATATATATATATAAATATAAAATAAAATAAAAAATATAGAGGATGGGAGAGAAGATGTTTGATTAAGGAGGAAGGGTGGTGTTGCATGGTTGTATGGTTGGGAGGGATGATGAATTTAATTAAAAAAAAGAGGAAGCATAGTATTATTGCAATTGCACGATGCATATTCTTTTTCTGGTTGATATTACGAAAGATTCAACTTTTCCTACTTAAAATTTGTTTAATTATTCACACTTTAGATTTCATTACATGCATAATCAAATTTGGTGGTTTCATTAATATAATTAAATTCTATAGATTAAAAAAAATTCTACTTAATTTAGAAAAAAAAACCACTAAAATAAATAACAATTAATTCACCAATAATCATAATGTCTTAATCATGACATATTGGCCTTTGGATGAGATTGCTTAAGACTAAAAATTTAACTCAACTAAGTAAAAATTGTAAGTTAAACCGCACATTTTCTGTATTTACCTAATAGTAAATCACTTTTCCACGTAAGATGGCGCTTGCTCACGCTACGTTGATAGTTAAAAATATACGGACATTTAAAAATGATTAACGTTAAATTTTTAAATTAAAAATCACCTTTTTTTTTATTAATATTGTTATAAGCTTTTAAAGATTAATAACTATCAATTAATGCATTCAATTAATGTCTTTCAGTAGCACCTAAATCGATTAATTGTTTCTATACTTTTAATCTTTTCTTTTCCTTTTCTTGTTCGTTTGGCAACCTGTTTATTTCTACTATCTCCGTATGTATCGTTTAACACGTGGATTGCTTAAAATATTTATTCCTTGTTTCAATTTTGGTTTGTGTTATTGTTTAATTTAATTTCCTTTTTTATTTTGTTTTGTTGCAAGATAGAGAGTTGAGCTGTATATTTGCTTGAATTAACTATACAGTTTTCTGAAATCTTGCATATGCTGATAGAAATGCAAATTTCCTGATGAGGAAACATTTCTATTTTTCAGCATTTAAAATTCCAATTTTCAATTCATGAATTCCCTCCCCCCCCCCTTTTAAAGGAACTCTTTGGTAATTTTATCCTTTCTCTTTTCTCTAAAATGCTGACTGTTACTATTAATTAATAGTTTTTGCAAATTATCTCATCGTTAGGCTTATGTGTTATGTTAGTGTCATTTCTCTTCTGCGTAAGTACTTTAACATGTTTTTACTAATCATTGGTACTCAAATTAAATTATTACCGTGACTATTTTTATTCGAAATAAATCTCAATTAAAATTTAATTTTATGTTGGTATCTTCATCTATCTTTTGTCTGCTGAGTGTTACAATGGTAATAAATTAGTCAAATTATATATATATATATAATATATATAAGTAAGTGAGGCTACATTTTATCATTTTAAATTCCTTGATGTTTTTTCTTACTTTTTTTTAAATTTTGTATTATTGTTTCTTTCTCTTAAATACTTCGCTAGTCAATACCCGCAAAATTTGACGAATCATGTGCAACTTAAATCTTTTCACACCATAAAGTTTAAAAGACCCCTGCTTTAATATTTTGCATTGCTCTTAACCAATTTAAAAATCCCTGCTTTAATCAATTATGTTTTGGTTGGAAGGGAGGGGATAAATTTAATGAAATTTCAATACACAAAAATTAAGTGTACTCCATATAATAAAAATAAAATCTCAAGATTTTCCTAATTTTACTCTAAATATGACCAAAAGAATGTTAGGAGTAATTAAAAGAAAGACAGACTTTATAAATTATCGAAAAAGTGGAGAAAGAAAGCACCCATCCATATTTTTCATATATGTATATATTTAATTTCATCGCTAATTTTTATCATTAAATTATGTTTTTATAAACAGCATAAGACTAAGATGATGACTCGACAAATAATTACTTAACAAAACAGTATTAGACGTACATCTTTTAAATAGGAAATATTGCTAGCGCTTCAATAATTTTGCTGCCGACTGTACATAGCATGAAGCATGAAAATAAATCTGTTGAGCATCGAATGATATTCTATTTCAATTACAGTATGACAGTTGCGCCATCTGTAAGCTATCGATGTATTAAAAAATTTTGTCAGACCCTTATTTTTTTTTTTAGATTTATAAAAAAAAAATACATTTTTAAAATCATATAAATTTATAATCCAAAATAATTTAATTTAAAATAAGTTTTGATAGTGTTTTGTGTTTACTTTATATTCCATAATTATATTTTTATTTGCACTTGGAAATAGACTATGTTATTTAAAAATAAATAAATAACATCTTTACTTGATTTTCATTGAATAATTTATTTATTTTATTTTATTTTATTTTATTAACATTATAACTTTCTATTCTATCTAAAAAGTATATTTCAGCAAAAGTATACTGTTAAAAAAAAATATAAATGAATCTAATATTTTAGCAAGTTAATTTGTTCATTAAATTTCTAGTAATAAATTATACTATGAAAATTTTTACTCGTATAAAATATCAATATTTTATGGTTATTCTTTTAAAATTATTTTTTCTATAATATAGTATGGAAATGAAATATCAGAGATTATAGAAATTAGATTGATAAAAAAACCTTTTTGAATTTTAAATATCTTTGATTTTAAATATCTTCTTTGATTTTAAATATCTCCATCTTTTCTAAACAAAGTTTTCAATTGATAAAAGTTAACTTTTATATAATAATAATAAATTCTGAGATTTTTTTTTTAATACATATGCTTTATATGGTAACAGATGGCGCCACAACAAAAATGTTATCCTGTGTAAGGAAATTTTCGGCGAAAATGCATACGTGGTAACCGATAAGAATTCGCGAATTGCTTTATTTTTAATATACTTCCTAGAAAAGTATGAATCAATGAATTAATCGTGAATTAATCATACACTTTTATCATTGAGTATTAATTAGGTATAGCTAGCATATCTGCTCGATGTTCGTATTGCATTGCAGAAAGAGAAAGGAATATTCCTGATCCGGATTGGTTCAATGATTGGTTCGATTTCTTAGCGCATGTTCAGATTTACGATTTTGGTCCTACAAAAACAGCTTTGTGCTTTAATATATAAGATTCTCCATTAATATCTCTCATAACCCTATAAATCTGTGCTCCTTTAAATACTTTTAATAAAACATACACTTTAACTATATAATTTTATATATAAAAAATAAATAAATAAAATAAAACATATCATACCTTTTATCTTATCAGATGGCACCTTAATTTAAAATAATTGATTCAAATCTTAGTGCAAATTGCAGAAATAACCGTTAAAATTTATGAATTTGACAACCAAAATTTTAATTCTTTTTACTATGTTAATTATTTTGTTTTAACAGATTAATTCTTTCAATACTTTAATATAACATGCAATTTTACATTAAAAAATAATGAATTTTAATTAAAAACGCTAATGCTTTCCGTTTTACCAGATTTACACAATAATTTAAAAATACAGCAGAAAAGAAAAACTTAGTAAAAATTCTCGATAAAAATATTAAAAACTTGATAGTAAAAAATTTTACTATGTTTATTGGTGTTGTTATGTGCATCATGCTTATTATAGTTTATTATATTATTAACTTTAGAAATTTGTTAAAGAAATTTTTTTTTTTTTTTTTTTTTTGTTCATCATCATGAGAATAATATTTATTAATTTCCCAATACCTTAACAATTTTAATGCAAAGGCACAAATATTTTTCTTTTGGTTATTCCTAACAGTTGCGTTTGAACTTTATTAAAATTAGTTTAATATATATTTAGGACAACTTATCTTTACAGCCTAAGGTTAACGTAGCAAGTAAATACGAAAGACGCTTAGACCGAAGAAGTTTTGTGGATAAAAAATCCCTTTTTGAAGGAGTAAGTATTACTTATGAAAATACTTTTTTTTAAATGTGTGAACAAATACAAAATGTTGAATTATACACTGTATGCACAATTTTTTAAAAATAATAGTTCACTATTTCACCAAATGAGTGGTGCTTAAAAGGCATTTTTAGTTGCAACCAATATTTTGGTGCTGAGTTTCACCCCTACAGCATATACGTATATGACTAGAGAGCGTATTCAATACTAAAGTTCGTATTTAAAGGGTAACGAAGATTGAAGAGGATTTTCATCGGTCACGTGACGAGTGAAACGGATAGATTCGTCCTTAATTGGATGACACAGCGAAAAATCTTTGACACCCCTTGTGCGAAAATCGGTTGAGGGGCGTGACGAATGACCTTCATGGATGAAAACTTGAAAAACACTCGTCATGTGATTTTTTATGTTAGTTACATTCTTCGATGAAGGATATGCTCTCAAATATATGCTCTAGGGTCTCACCATTTATCTTCTTTTTTGTTCCTACTGAAATGGCATCACTTAAACGGGGAGAAATTACACCGAAATATTGGTTGCAGCTAATTGGAAGCTTTTCTTTCCTTTTCTTTCTTTTTCTTTTCTTTTTTTTTTGGTGTGTGTGTGCGTGCGTGAAATGTAGGATTTTATTTTTATCAGTATATTTGTATAATAAAGTTTTGTTTGATTCTGCATTTTATAAAAAGTTTCAAAAGCGTTATTGTTATTGTTATTTATTTATTTATTATTATTATTATTTGGTCATTGTCAGAATTTTGTGATAATTACTTTGTGGATTGCATTTGTAAGATCTGATATTTAAAGTAAATTGTCATAAGAACAGTATTTCTTTATTTTGTTCCTAGGGTAGGTGCTCCAGTGATTGGCATGCTCTAGTAATTGACATATATCCCGAAATAATTAATAAATGAGAAAAATAAAAAAATCATATATTTTACATATAAGTATTTCAACATTTTATGTCAAAAACTAGAGCATAGGGTACTAATAACTGGTAAAATGAATAATTAGCAGTGTCAAACACTGGAACATAGGTTGTCAATTACTGATAAAATAAAAAACTGGCAGTGTCAATTACTGGAACACTGAGTGGGTGTCAAATAAAAATTCGTAAAAAAAAAATAATTGTTATCAAATGTATATATTTTAACATATATGTGGTTCTGAATGTCTTTCATACTATATGTACTAACTTAAGATTTTTAAAAATATTTTTTCATGACTGTAGAACATTAAAAACATCAGAGATTGCTCTAAAAGTCTCAATCACTGGTGCACTTACCCTATATATATATTCTAATATTGTTTATTAGGATTTTAATTTGAAGTATTTTTCTTTTCAACGTTTAGCTTATTCAAATGTAAAAAATACTTCATTCGACAGCTATGATCATTATTTTAACATTCCTTTTACCTAGAAGTGTATTTATAATGCATATTTAATATATATTAATAAAATTAATATACATCTTTATAAATAAATATTAATAAAGAACTAAATATAACAGTAAACTGCAATATTTAGTTCTTTAAATTTAAAAATAACAATTGCATGTATTATATGAAAGAAAAAATGCATTTTTTTTTTTTTTTTTAATATAATAACTTATGGGGAATATACTTATCTCTGAATGACTGTATTAAGTAAAAAAAAAAAAAAAAAAAAGAAAAGAAAAGAAAAGAAAAGAAAAGAAAAAGTTGAAAATGGAATGTTATACACAAGTTACGCTTGCTTTATCTTTTAAGAAGAAAAACAAGAAAGAAAAATCATGCAGTACGCATTGATTAGTAACACTTTCCAACTGTACGCAATTGTTGTATCGAATAACTTTTAATATTCTTTGCCTACGTTATCGCACAACAGACAGAAGGACTGAAAAACATACAGATAGACTAATTGATTTTAAAATTACTCTTAGGCATTTTGGAAAGTGTTAAAAAGGCTTAACTCAAAAGAAAATGCAGCCATTAGATTATAATTACATCTTTTAAACTCTCTGAATATTTTACTGTAGCCCTGTAAATCTGACAGTTAATCACATCATATATATACAAAACAATATTTTAGAATATTAATAATACATGTCAATGTTTTTATGATTTTTAATGTTGAAAGTTTTTAAAATATAACTTTAAAAAAATTCTGTCATAAAACGTAATACAATGGCTTTTTTTAATTGTTGTTGTTGTTGTCCTTGAAAACAAACTAGTTGTACAGGACCTATTAATGACATTTTAAATAGGGAACATTCCGTAGGGAACTTGAGTGTATCATTTTTTAAAAATTCTCAAAATATTCACGGATGATAGGAACCGGAGACAAACAGATAGAAAGGCAGACAATCGGACAGACAGATGCACAAATTGAAACCATATTTCCACTAAAATTATAAGAAAGTGTTAAAACGCTCATGTAAACAAAAGGGCACTTCCAGCAAATTTTTATTAATAGCTCTTAATGTAAATGATTATTTTTGTGTGGCCCTGTAAATCTAATGCTAACCATACTATATTACATAGAAGGCACTCTTTTGTGCATACGAATAATATATTTCAAATGCATTAAGCTTTGTGGAAAATAAAATGATTAAAATTTGGTTTATAAAAATAACTCTCATACAATACAATGCTTTGGAATACTTACAAACGCCCCTGTACACAAACCAGTTAGAAATGTTCTCTATTTTATATAGGAAACATCCGATAGGGAATTAAATAACATATTAAAATTTCATTAAAAATTTTATACATTAAAGGTATTAAAATATGGTTTATAGAAACTCCTCTCATGGAACACAATGCTTTCGAATAATTTTGGGTGTCCCTGTACACAAACCAGAAGAGGTAGTTATTCCATTTTCAATAGGGAACATCCGATAGTGAACGTGAATAAAATATATCGTTTTAAAGAAATTCCGAAAATATTTACGGGAACTAGAGCGCAGAAAAACAGACAGAGAGACGGACAGAAGAACAGTCAGACATATACACAAACTGAAATTATATTCACCATAAAAATATGATAGAAAGTGTCAAAACGCTTAATGTAAACGACAGTACAATTCTAGCAATTTTTTATCAATAGCTCTTAATATAACTGAATATTTTTGTATCACCCTGTAAATCTAATGGTAACCATGCTGTATTCTACGCAAAGCATTCTTTTGTGCATATAAATAACATATTTCAATTTCCTAAAACTTCGTGGAAAGTAAAGTTATTACAATTTGATTTATAGAAATATCTCACAAAGAACGCAAAGCTTTGGAGTACTTTTGAGTGTCCCTATACATAAACTAGTGGTTGTATGTAATCTATTTTATATACGAAACTTCCAATAGTGAACTTGAATAACATATTTCAATTTCATGAAGATATTGTACAGTAAAGGTATGAAAATATGGTTTATGGAAATACCTCTCATAGAACACAATTCTTTGAAATACTTTCATGTGTCCCTGTACACAAACGAGTTGAGGTATAAACTCCATCTTCAATAGGGAACATGCGATAGTGAACTTGAATAACATATATCAGTTTCAAAAAATTCCATAAATATTTACGGGAGTTAAAGTGCGGGCAGACAGACAGACGGACACACGGACAGATACACAAATTGATATCATATTCACATTTAAAAAAATGTTAGAAAGTGTTAAACAAGCTTAATGAAAACGAAAGTAGATTTCTAACAAATTTTTAATAATAGCTCTTAATATAACAGAATATTTTTGTGTCACCCTGTAAATCTAATGCTAATCATGCTATATTCTAGGTAAAGCATTCTTTTGTGCATATAAGTAATATATTTCAATTTCCTAAAACTTCTTGGGAAGTAAAGTTATTAAAATTTGATTTATAGAAATATCTCTCATAGAACGCAATGCTTTAGAATACTTTTGAGTGTCCTTGTATATAAACCAGTATTGGTATTTAATTCATTTTATACAGGAAACATCCAATAGTGAACTTGAATAATATATTTCAATTTCATTAAGATATGTGTACAGTAAAGGTATAAAAATATGATTTATAGAAATACCTCTCATACAACACAATGCTTTGAAATAGTTTAGGGTGCCCCTGTTCATAAGTTAGTAGAGGTATAAACTCCATTTTTAACAGGGAACATCTGATAGTGAACTGGAATAACATATTTCAATTTCATTAAGATATGTGTACAGTAAAGGTATGAAAGTATGATTTATAGAAATACCTCTCATAGAACACAATGCTTTGAAATAGTTTCGGGTGTCCATGTATACAAACCAGTAAAGGTATAAACTCCATTTTTAAAAGGGAGCATCCAATAGTGAACTTGAATAACATATATCAGTTTCAAGAAATTCCACAAATATTTACGGGAATTAGAGCGCGGAGACACAGAGAGATGGACAGACAGACAGAAAAACCGAAGTCCTTAACACTTTTCAACCTTCTTGGGAGGTGTTAAAAAAGTTACAAAGTGTTAAAAAAGCTTAATGTAAACGAAAGTACACTTTTAGCAAATATTTATTAGCTGTTTATATAACTGAATATTTTTGTCTCACCCTGTAAATCTAATGCTAATCATGCTATATTCTATGGAAAGCATTTTCTTTTGTGCTTATAAATAGCACATTTCAATTTCATAAATATTCGTACAAAATAAAATTATTAAAATTTAGTGTATAGAAATATCTCTCATAAAACGCAATGCTTTGAAATACATTTGTGTGTCCTTGTACATAAATCAGTGGTGGTATTTACTCAATTTTATTCAGGAAACAGAAGATAGGGAACTTGAATAACATATTTCAATTTCATTAAGATTTGTGTACAGTAAGGGTATGAAAATATGGTTTATAGAAATGCCTGTCATAGAACACAATGCTTTGCAATATTTTAGGGGGTCCCTGAACACAAACCAGTAGAGGTATAAACTCCATTTTCAACAGGGAACATCCGATAGTGAACTTGTATAACATATTTCAATTTCATTAAGATTTGTGCACAGTAAGGATATGAAAATATGGTTTACAGAAATGCCTCTCATTGAACACATTGCTTGGAATTATTTTCGGGGGTCCCTGTACACAAACCAGTAGAGGTATAAACTCTATTTTCAACAGGGAACATCCGATTGTGAACTTGCATAACATATTTCAATTTCATTAAGATTTTTGCACAGTAAGGGTATGAAAATATGGCTTATAGAAATGCCTCTCATAGAACACAATGCTTTGAAATACTTTTGTGTGTCCCTGTACACAAACCAGTGGTGGTATTTATTCCATTTTATACAGGAAACATCCGATGATGAACTTGCATAACATATTTCAATTTCATTAAGATTTTTGCACTGTAAGGGTATGGAAATATGGTTTATAGGAATACCTCTCATAGAACACAATGCTTTGAAATACTTTCGGGTGTCCCTGTACACAAACCAGTAGAGGTACAAACTCCATTTTCAATTGGGAACGTCCGATAGTGAACTTGAATAACATATTTCAATTTCACTAAGATATGTCTAGAGTAAAGGTATGAAAATATGGTTTATAGAAATGCCTCTTATAGAACACTATGCTTTGAAATATTTTCGGGGGTCCCTGTACACAAACCAGTAAAGGTATAACCTCCATTTTCAATAGGGAACATCCGATAGTGAACGTGAATAACATATATCAGTTTCAAGAAATTCCATAAATATTTACGGGAGTTAGAGCGCGGACAGACAGACAGACAGACAGACCGACGGACAGACAGACAGACAGACAGACAAACCGAAGTCATAAACACTTTTCAACCTTGTTGGAAAGTGTTAAAAAGGGTGTTGTAAAGTTTTTATCTTTAGTAAATTCTAAGAAAGATGAAAAATATCTGTATATTAATAATCCAGATATTTGTTTTAATTATATATAGCAGTACATTTATTGTTGACTTGTTTTGTTTCAGGAATAGTCTTAGGTTGAAGAAATCCATATCCCTACATCCAACGAGTAGCTATCGTAAAGTTTTACTTATCATAGTATTAAAATTCGGTTGCACGTGTGTTCGGCTATCTCACCACGAACCGTTCCATGCAGAATGTCAGAAGGTATCACAGGATGCAGAAGGTACCAAAAGATGCGAATAATTCAAGGGCTCCCGTGTTGACTACTTAAATTAAATTATTCCACTTAGTTAAAAAAAAAATATGAATATATATATATGTATATATATATATATATATATATATATATATATATATATATATATATATATATATATATATATATATATATATCAATTTAAAACCCAAAGCGTCTACAAGGTAAGCGGCACAGTGTCCTTAAAATAAAATAAAATGTAAAGAAAAAAATAATAAAGAAAAAAATGTCCGCCTACAAGCAGCGCCAACTGCTTGAAGTGCTTGGGTGTCAAAATACATCCAGCGACAGCAGGATAGAACTTTAATACCCAAAATTATGTATAATCGTCTGTAACGAAGTTTTGTAATAAAGTGATATAAAAAATAATGAGATGAAATTTTTTAAAAAATACGTTTAATTATTGTGAAGAGCGAGATGAACAAAGCCTGGAAGATATTATAAAAATTTGAAATATCTGTATAAAATTTATTCTGCATATTAATCGTCCCGTATGTAAATAATTTTGTAAATTACATCTATTAATGTAAATTACAGCTATTAATATTTTGGTTTTGGGATGTTGTAGATAGAGAGAAGTACACAACATTCACCCTATTCTACAAATCCAGTCTTTGAAAGGTCAAAAATGCTGGGAGAAATGTATATATCGGTGGATAGTAGCTATATAGAGAAGATTTAAAACAAAATCTAACAAAAATTAGATTTCTAATTGAATTATTGGTAATAAATAAACAATCACGATACATCCTCATCTATTACCGTAATAAATAATCTTTACGAAAAAAAAAAATTATATACTGCTATCTCCCACTTTTTTATAGTTTCTTCAGACTACACTTTGATATGGTTTGACTATATATGTATGTATATACATATATATAGCTTTCTCTTATGGAGGAAAAAAATATTGTTTTAGGGTTAAATTTTCTAAATTGTTATATAGATATAGATAGATATATAGATATAATTATGCATTTTGGGGTGGCCTGAATCCAAACATGTTTTTAACGGTTGATCTGTGTGCCTATGCGTATGTTATCAGCTTAACTTGAAAACTGATGTTAGCAGTTAGTTCTAAATTGGAATTACAGATCTGTATCTTATGTGATGATACTCACTACTTGAAACTTTTTACTGAGATCGGACAGATTGTCTGTGTACAAGAGCATACAAAAAATTTAAATACTTTACATGAAATCGCGGAATTTCTGGTTGGTACATTTTAACATTTTTCGGCTGCACTAAATATGATAAAAACTAACACATATTTTTATATGCATAAAAGTATGTTTTATATAAAATTTACTATGAAAAGACAGGGTCTTTGTTTACAAGGAATAAAAAATATGTAAGAAGTACGCATAAAGATATCTTGAAAGTTAGACGATAGATTATGTTTTATTTTATCTATTGTGTAAGATATATTAAGTTCATATCATTACGAATTTTATGCGAGGCACTATTACCCTAGTTCAGAAAGTGTTTAATATAGAATTGATACGACTTTTACATAAATGTATTAGGTTTTTTGTCTTTCTTTCCCCTTTTAGTGTATTTGTGCGTGTGTGTACAAAATATTTGTTTGAAATAAATTTATAAATTCAATGCATCAGACTGATGAAAATTTGAAAAAAAAAAAAAAAATGTTTTATTTGACTTAACTGGAAAGCCATTTCTGCTAAGCATTTAAATTAAGTTCAAGCTCAAATTAATTATTTAAATTAACATTAGATGTGCATCACATAACTAAGGAAAATTCTGAAGAATTGTTTTTCAACAGACTTCTTCTCAAAAATTGTAGTGAATTTTTTGAATTAATTTATAAAAAGGATATGTATATTTTATAAATATTTTACAACAAAGTTGAGTTCTTATCTGTAATTTTTTTTAGTTAAGTGAAAATAAATGCATTTTTCTTTCAAGGGTTATGTATCTGATATAGAACAAAAAGTAGCTAAAGAATGGGAAACTAAATTACAAAGCTTTAAAGAGCGTGGACCACCAAAGCTTCCAAAGTGGGATCCTGCTGCTGCTAAAAACAAAGAGAAACCAGAAATTCCCAGAATTGAAGATGAAGACAGCGAAGATGATGCATACTTAGGAGGTCCTCCCCCTGAAGGTCAAGACATGGAACCATCAGAAACAAAGGTAAATAATATACAGTCGGTAACAAAAGTGTCCGATTACTTGCAAAAATTCCTATGTAAAAAAAGTACACTTCATACGGTTTTGTTAAATAAATCCTTGTCGAATCCAGTTCTTAGTCAGTCTATGAACATGATTCGATAAGGATTTATTTAACAAAACCGTATGAAGTGTACTTTTTTAACATAGGAATTCTTGCTAGTGTTCGGACACTTTTGTTACTGACTGTATCAAAAAATTCCCGTGAACAAAATTCACTGCACAAATAGTATCTTCTTGCATGTTTCTCGTAATGTTGTAAAATTCTATACACAGTTTTGTTAAAAAATATCTTTATTATCTGACAAAAGCTTTAAAATTAAACAAAGATATTATGTGTACAAATTTTCTATTTACGAAAAAAAAAAAAAAAATTTTTTTTTTCTAGTAATGATTAGAATGTTTCTATAGTTACACAAAATTAAAGTGGATGCGTGTTCGCCATTTTAAATATGCAGGCTTTTATGATAACCTATGAAGAAATTTCGCCCTGTAATATTATAAAATTCAATGCTTTTGAAAAATATTTGCCAGTGTTGTAGTGGAGAGCATTATACCCCTCGCTATTGGCTTATTAGCTTACTTAATTATTTAAAACATTTATGTATATGTACATGTATGTAATATTTCAGCATTATAATGTTCACAAACCAGGAAATAAAAATCATGATAAAATGTATTAAAATTTTGGAAAAAAAAAAATAATAATAATCGTAAACAGTTAAAGATAACATGTGAAAAAATGCATGATAAAAAGATATTATGTAAAAATAAGAAATGACGAAATAATTATTATGAAAAATCCGAAAAAATAGCTGTAATGTTTTCAAAGGCACCTTCAGCTGTAGAAAGAACATATCAAGTTGCTACTTCAATGACAATAGATTTCCACATATATATAACAAAAGAAAGCTATCTGTAACGAGCAATATATAAAATACTTGAAACATATTTACATACTTAAGGAAAAGAAAATGCAGCAAAAAGAGAGATGCAGAACAGTGTTGCCAGATTGGGGACTTTTTTTATTCAACTATTACCAATAATTTTGAGAAGTGATATTTGATATACATAATAGACGATTAAACTTCGAAGTAATTATTAAACCGTTACAATTAAAATTTAGTGGTGGATATTGAATAAAAAAAGTCCCCAATCTGGCAACACTGATGCAGAATAAAATATGAAGAGGATAGCAAATGCATAAATATCGTACAAATGTTTAAACCAATAAACAAATAGAACAAACCAAACCCAAAAACCTTTGAAGCTATTATCTGCGGAGCTTCTCAATATTGGGTTAAAATAGTAAGCTGTTTCAAGCAACTGCTAGTTATGAAAATTAAGATGCAACATAGTCTTCTAAATAAAAAATAAATAAATAAAGGGAGGTAACGTAACAGTACAAATTACACAAATAAAATAAATATTAAATATTCTTTTAAATACACCAAAAAAAGAAAAAAGAGTTATATGAATATAAACTTTGTACACTTAAATCAAACTAACATATAGATACTTAGAGGAACGTGAGATTACAAAAGCAACAAACACAAGGACACACACATAGCTGATCTAAAACATGTATGCAGAAATAAATTTAACAGTTACAAACGCCGACTCAGACGTAAGAAGGATAATAATTGTTATTCGCGTTGTTAATCGAAAAATGAAAAGCCTGATTCAAGCTATCAGAATTATTGCAGATTCTGCTAATCCAGCAAAATGAGAATAAAAATATCTTATGTTGAATTATAATAAGTTGAACTTCAAGTGCCTCTCTAAAGGAAATACATATAGACTAGTAAAAGCTTATATAAAAGCAGAATAGAACTGGCTTTTAAAAGTAATAAGTACAAAACTTTGAGTAAATACCATAAAATGCCGCTTTGTTTGCAGTACTCGTGCGTACTTTGTTCGCCTGACGAAGGGTAGTGTCTTCTTTCGACCCGAAAAAATTGTTGCTAGTTCTTGCATTTTGTGGTGTTTATTCAAAGTTTTGTATTTATTAGTAACAGCTTATCCTTTAGAACGTGTAAAGTAATTATATTATTACGTTACTACTAAGAATATTTAATAAAGTGTGCTTCTGATTGCACTGCTCGGCATGAAAATTGCCTCTGACACCATTTCAGCATATTCTTATGTAAAATGACCTCCTGAATCCGAATATGACGCCCATTTTGCCCTATCAACCACCGTTTTTTAGGAATGGTCCCCTATTTTTATCATTTTTCGGTGATTTTATGGCTTTAAATTTAATTTTTAGGAAGGGGGAGAATTATTTTAGCCGTTAAATATCTTCT
Organism: Salticus scenicus; assembly: GCA_963930645.1. NCBI lineage: Eukaryota > Metazoa > Arthropoda > Arachnida > Araneae > Salticidae > Salticus > Salticus scenicus. Next base: position 184,956,498 of record OZ005651.1, on the reverse strand, counting down.
GAGGGGAAATTCTAAAAAGTTGGAAAATTCTAAAACGTGGACATATGCGACAAGGAAAAAAATTTTGGGAGATTCGCCACTGAAATTATGCATTACATATCTTATATTTTTTTAATCTGTTATTAATGTTATTTTTTAAACTATATATTTTTTTGTTTTTAGGTGTTAAATTAATTATTTTTCATTTTTCTAATCAAATTCATGGTCAAAAAATTATCGAACAGGGAAAGAAATTGAGGGATGGGGGTGGTGTATCTAGAAAACGGTGGGTGACTGGGCAAAATGGGAGCCATATTCAGATTCAGGAGGCCATTTTACATAAGAATCTGCAAGAATAGGATCAGATCTCGAATTTTTTTTTTTTTTTTTTTTTCAGAGCAGTGTTATTTTGAAAAATTCAGAAAGTATTTTAAAATTATAACGTCTGTGTAATAAAATGTAAATTTTCTCATTATATCGTTCATAATTTCTCAAAATTTTTATATGTGATTTTAAAGAGATTTCATTAAAACGAAAAAAACATGAATTTAACTTAAAAAAAAAAAAAAAAAAGTAAATAATTAGAAACATAAGCAAATAAATTCATCTTGCCGCAAAATTATTGTTTGAAAAATTTTCATGTAACTCCATGAAGGACAATTTTGCACATTTCAAGGTTCTTCCTCATCTCTCTCTTTTTAAAACTACTTTTTAAGAATTACAGTAAAATAACAAATTTGAGTAACTTGATGATATTTCATTGAGTTTAATTAGATGGTTTAATTATTAGAAAACATTTGTTTCTTTACGTTATTAGGTTTTATTTGCTTTATTGTAATGTATTAAAGCAAAGTTTACAGTGGAATACATATTATTTTCAAAAGAAATATTTTGTTCTAATACAAAACTGAAACTTTTAGGAAGAAGGAGAGGAAGAAGAGGAAGAAGAAGAAGAGGGAGAAGAAGAAGAGGAAGAAGAAGAAGAAGAATAGGATGCACTTAAAAACAATATTTAAGTATGTAAACTGATTAACGAATTACTTATATGATCTATATAACTACTTTTTGTTACATTCTGTTTATAAAGATTCACCATATTACACGCTGGAAATAATAGTAAAAAGCTGTGCTCTGCAAATTAAAACTATGTATACAAAATGTTCGGTCTTAAGGTTGATTTAAAAATCCAATTTCCAAATAGTTAGTCTGAATGTGTATTTTCAATTAGAAAACGTTTCATTAAATTAGAGAAAAATGAGTTTGAATTGATATTTGGTTCAATAAATGTATTTTGAAAAGCAATTACGAAATCTAAATTTTCAAATATTCTCCGTATTCTATATGTTTATCTTTCTATATAACCAGTTCATTACTATAAGACATATCGAATTTATTAATATTGCTTATCATTATTATCACTATTATTACTTATTATTATTATAAGACTTATCGAATTCAGAAACACTGAATTTCACAAATTTTAGCACTATTTTAAGCATTGGAACACCATACTTTCAAACAAAGCCTTAAGTAAGCATTAATATACTGAATACTCTCTTTAGATTTTTTTTCATTATACAAGATTAAGTAGTATTAGAGTAATTCAAAAACTCCTTTAATCCCTATTAATTTGCTTAAAGTTTATTATTTATATACACGCATACCTATATTAAAATGAGATGTAAATTTGCTGTTAGTGTGAGTTTATATACATTAATATATTCAGGAACTGATCTATTGCATTTGATTCACATACCTGAAAAAGCAAATTAAAGGGAAGACAAAAATATCTTTTTGTACTAAACCCCCCCCCCCCTTAAAAACAAGAACGAAAAATCATGCGGTTTGTATAGATTATTAACACTTTCCAACTGTACGTACTCTTTGTATCGTTTAACCTTCTATGTACTTTGCCTACGTGAATAATTGAATTTGTAATCACTCTTAAACATTAAAACCCGAATAAACAACTACGTCAGAAACTCCAAAGAAAAATATTGGAAATGCATACAGCTGTTTCGGCAGCCTTAAGCGTACCGTCTTCAGTGCAAAACTGATCCTTTTTGCACTGAAGACGGTACGCTTAAGGCTACCGAAACAGCTGTATGCATTTCCAATATTTTTCTTTGGCGTTTCTGACGTAGTAGTTTATTCGGGTTTTAATATTCCAACGCCAAGTCTCCTGTTATAACTCTTAAACATTGTTGGAAAGTGTTAAAAACGCTTAACACAAACAGAAATACAATTCCTATAATTTATAATTGTAGCCCATATTATATCTGAATATTTTACTTTAGTCCTATAAACCTTAACACCAAACATACCATGTTCTATAGAAAACATTGTTTTAGCATATAAATAATGAATGGTAATTTCATTATGATTTATGCGTAACAAAGCTATTTAAATATGATTTATAAAAATGCTTCTCATAAAACTCAATACATTAGCATTTTTTGGGCGTACCTGTACATAAACCAGTTGTTCTGTTTATACTAATTTAAATCGAGACATGCCATAGTGAATTTAAATAACATATATCATTTTGAAGAAATTCTGAAAATAGTTACGGATGCTGGAAACGGACAGTCAGACGACAGAAAGACAGACAGGTTGACTAATTCAAATCGTAATCACATTCAAAGGTTTTTTGAAAGTGTTAAAAACGCTTAATAAAAACTAAAATGAAATTGCAGCAAGTTCCAATTATAACCTTTAATGTACTTAAATATTTTTGTGTGGCCCTGTAAATCTTAATGCTAATCACACTATACTCTATATAAAACAGAGTTTTGTGAATATGAATAATAAATTTCAATCTCATTATGATTTATGCAAAATAAAATTATTAAAATATGGTTTATAAAAATGTCTCTCATAGAACCCAATGTTTTAGAATACTTTCGGGGGTCCCTATACATAAACCACTGATGGTATTTATTCCATTTTCAATAAGGAACATACCATATTGAACTTGAATAACATATATCAGTTTCAAAGAATTCCATAAATAATTACTGGATTTAAAGTGCGGGCAGACAGAAAAACCAAAGCCACAAACACTTTGCAACTTTGTTAGAAAGAGTTAAAAAGGAAGACATTTTTGCCATTTGAAATTTTCTCTTCAGTAATCTCTCCTCTGAAGGGGGGAACAGACCTAAATACGGGCTAGGACTCTTTTGAAAGACACTCACTGAGGACACTTTACCAAGGCCTAGAATTCTCGTGTAACAAATTGGCCATAAAACATATACAATACATCTACAACTCTGAAGGGGAAAAATTGAAATTAATTGAAATTATTGGTCATATTACTAAAAACGTATTACTATATTGTCATTTCTGGTAATATTGGAAATTTCGACAAACGAAAATATTTATTTAAAACTTAAACAATATTTTTGTTTACATATTATACCTATTCTATCCTATATATGAAAAAGTGTCCAAGGAAAATTCAGCCGTTCATATTTGCCAATCCTTTAGGGCATCCATTTGTTTAAATCGGTTTCTGATTATTTTCACTGTCAATAATATTTTTATTCTGCAAGTCATTCATGAGGAAATAATTTACCAGTTTATAAGTTTATAAAACGTTCAAACCAAAATTTAAGTGATCTTTTTTATAAGGAAATATGTTATATACAAATGGAATATTCTATTGGGCTGTAATTTGTTTTCGGGGACAATTTATGTAACATAATTTATTTTTTAGTACTTTGCCAATGTGCATGCCCAATGCTAAAATTTCACTTCGATCGGTATAAAAATATAGTCCTCTTTTCTTTTTCAATTAGGAGTTGATAAATTCAATACAAGCTAATAGCTGCCAACATTTACATTTTCTAATTAAGGTTTTGTTAATACTAATATAAATGGATTTCTCCAATATTAATTACCTGCGGTTTGATATATTTTAATTTATTATTATAAAATTTTGTTACTATAGACAGGGGCTACTTTGGCCCAGCAATCGGAAAGATACGTTTTTATTTATTTTTATTTATTTTTATTTAATTTTTCGGCAGTCAACCAAAGTATTTAGCAGGAATTTTTTATTTTATAATATAGAACGGTTTTAATTAATAGAGATTTTATGCTTTCGGGAATTTATATGTTGCTGTAGTGACTGTACAGCAGATATTGCAAGCACTGTGAAACAACACAAGATTTTTAACTCTGCAAACTTTTAACTGCACAATTTATTTTAGAAAAATAAAAATTAAATTATGTGATAATAGTACTATTAATTATTTGATAAAATAACTTCCAAGATTTTCCTCTGTTTCTTTAGTTAAAAAAACATTTATTTTTTTACAGAACATAATACAAAATTTATGTTTTCGAGGTTACTTTGGCCCAAGCCTGGATTGTGGAAAAGTAGCTTCTCAGACTAATCTTGTTCGTGACCTACAAATGAGCTATAATATTAAAAGAACGTTATTTTTAGTGTTTAGATTATTTTTATGATTGTATTGCAGAACTAATACCAGTTTTTGATGAAGAGTCAGATGGTGATGAAAACTCGGTTGACAAATGCACAAATCTTATCAATCCAAACGAAAACGATTTCAAAGAAAGCGGTTACGTGATATATAATTTTTATTTATAGAAAAGACATAAACATCAGATTTGTATGCTTGACTCAGAGTCCGCTCGTAACTCTTCGTCACATAAAGACAGATAGCACATGACAGAAATAGAATACGAAGAACCGGTTGGTTGGTTGGCTGGGTGGGTTTTAGGTCGCACTAGTACGACGCAATGGGTAATTACAAAGAACTGGAAAAACACCCAGGGTCAGCGTGGGAATCGAATCCACTCTCCTACGGTCGAATGCGATTAACAGTATGGTGTGATATGTTAATCATGGAGATAAACACTATTCCAGGTTAATAGGGAAAATCATCTAGCAGATATACTAAATTAAAGCTCGATGGGGAAAATGCAACTGAAGAAGAGTATTTAATTGTATTGACATTTAATTGTATGACTAAAGCTACAAAGTCATTGACAAGGCCCGATAAAACTGCTGTAATGATGTACGAGTGGGCCAACATCAAACAAATTTAAACCTGCCAGGTTGCTTAATAATAGAGGATATTTTTCTATAATAGAAACGCTACAGTATTATGACATTTAATTCAATGTAACTTTTTTAGCAAGTGATTTTTTTAAAATCGAATTTTGAAGATTGAGTTTCTAAACAAAGATTTATTACGAAATTATAGCCCATTTTTCTGTATTTCAGTTTTATTTCAATCATTTCATTAAAGTAACCCTATATGAGGAGGTAAATTGGACAATGTAGGAAACACAAACAAATTTCGGTGAAAAAAAAAAAAAAAAAAAAGAAAATGACTGGGTGAAAGTAGCCCCAAGCTAGAGTTAGTTTGATTCACCATTTTAAAACGCTCTCCCTTTTTTATGGGCATTAAAATTTTAAATTAATGGATTACTTATTCACTGAAAACACACATTTTTTACAAATAATAATCTGAAAAGCTTGCCATGCCCTATTTTACTGGCCCAAACTTAATCAAGCATTCTGAAAAAGTTCAGTTTTATTTCAATCATTTCATTAAAGCAACCCTATATGAGGAGGTAAATTGGACAATGTAGGAAACACAAACAAATTTCGGTGAAAAAAAAAAAAAAAAAAAAAGAAAATGACTGGGTGGAAGTAGCCCCAAGCAGGAGTTAGTTTGATTCACCATTTTAAAACGCTCTCCCTTTTTTAATGGGCATTAAAATTTTAAATTAATGGATTACTTATTCACTGAAAACACACATTTTTTACAAATAATAATCTGAAAAGCTTGCCATGCCCTATTTTACTGGCCCAAACTTAATCAAGCATTCTGAAAAATGGCTGCTGCAAACTAACCCTGGTCTGCGGTATAAAATTCCCCGGAAAAATTATCTCCTCACCAGAGTATGAGAGGATCTACTCTCGAACCTGGTAAATAGGAAGTGCTGGATTCGATTACAGGTCATGCTCATCTACAGTCGGTAACAAAAGTGTCCGAACACTAGCAAAAATTCCTATGTATAAAAAGTACACTTCATACGGTTTTGTTAAATAAATCCTTGTCGAATCATGTTCTTAGACTGGCTAAGAACAGGATTCGGCAAGGATTTATCTAACAAAACTGTATGAAGTGTACTTTTTTTATATAGGAATTTTTGCTAGTCTTTTGACACTTTTGTTACCGTACCTAGCTGTTCGGAATTTTCCTTTTTTTTTTTTTTTTTCCCGAAACTCGTAAATCCGAGATAGAACATTTTAGAAATATATATGGAGGACATTCTGCGTTGGACCCAAGTGCTGTTAATCGGCATAAAACTTCTCACCAGCACCATCGTGCACTAATAAGTCGGAAGCGGCCGCTACGCAAGCTAAAAGATGAATTTTTTCACGATTGTGTTTTTGCACATTAGTCGTGAGAAATTACTTTGAATAACTATTACAGCGAAGTTATATTTAATTCTTTAGCTTTCACACTGCGGACAATAATGAAATTTCATATACTGTTTTGTTTTATTAACAAAGGAGGATTTTCTAGATAATTCGGATTTACTTTTTTCACGAAAAACTAAAAACTAAATATATAAAAGTTTCTTTTTAATTATTTGGAAACCGTAACCATGAAATAATTTATTTTCAAAATTTGTCAGAACTACAAATAATGTTAGGAAAATAAAACTATTAGACTTTATTAATAGATGGCAGCACTATGAATTTTGAGCTTGGAATTAAGTGTTTTATAATGGTTTTATAATCCGTGGTTTTATAGTAAGTTTTCTTTATAATATTTTTATGTAATCGAATGAACTATATGTAATAAGCTTTCACAATTTCATGTTCCAGATAATAGCATCAAGGAAAATTTCTGCATCGTAATTTGTTTTCTGTTTTCTGTTTTCTATAATTATTCCCTATAGTATCAATATATACGCGCATATAGCAATTAAAAATATACGTTAAAATTAACCTTGAGAACAATATAATTTTTTTAATGCGGTTATAGTTGCATTTTATTGTTTACGACTATAGTATTAACAGAAGAAAAAGCCAAATTTATGTTAGTTGATATACGTTTTCAGTAGACAGCAAAAGTATCCGAGCACTAGCAGAATTTCTTATATAAAAAAAGTACACTTAATACTTTTTGTTAAATAAATCCTTGTCGAATCATGTTCTTAGACTCGAATAATTTTGCTGCCGACTGTATAGTGATTTTTAATGACTTTATATTCGATTTATTATGCCATTCGATTAACTTATACAAACAATATTTAAATACATTTGGATTCAATTTTATGAGTTAATAATGCACATATTAACTCTATTTCTAAAGTTGAAAATACAAAATTTAAAGCCTCCTTTAACTCCTGTGGATTGTAACGCTGATGAAACAGGACATATGTTTTCTGACCAAAAATATGAATAACGAGTATCAAATTTCAATGCTCTAAAATAAAAAATAATTATCATGCATCCACCGCATTTTCCGGGCGGAAATCATGTGATCTTATTAAATACTTTATATACAGTGGAAAAAGTTAAATACGTATGGTTCCAGCTTGAAAATTTAGTGGTTCAAAAACACGATTTAAATTATAGAATTTAGTGGTCCAAAAATATAAAAAAAAAGTATACAAATGTACAGAAGTGGCCTCTTCGAATATTGCATATATAACATTGTTTTTATACGAAAACAGCACAAGCACATAGTTTTAAGATATTATAAGGAAAAACTGCCTACGTATTTACGTTTTATTTTTAATAATCCCCCCCCTACAAAGATAGAAAAATTTCACTTTTCTAATAAATTTAAACAATACGCAAGTCGCTTTTTTAACAGCGAAAACTGTGCTTGAAAAATGAAGAAAGTAAGTAAACACCACCACAAATTGCAAAAACGCATAATAATGATTTTATGTTGAAATAAATAAGCACAGAAATTTATCAGGCAAAGAAATATATATATACATATATAAATATAGGCACGTGTATAAAATTAAAGAAAAATACAATTTAGTAGATTCCTACTAACACTGATATAGAAACTTGAAGATTAATAAAACCTTGAAGTTTACTTGCGACTTTTACCAAATGAAGAATGAAAATTGGAATTAGAAGCTTATTTAAAATATGTGAATTACGAAAAAAAGAAAAATAAAGATTTATTTTACAATCGTTTTGTAAATGTTAAAATATATTTGTTTTCAATTTTTTTAAATATATATTTAAAAGACAGAAAGCAATAGGTTAGTAAAAATTAATTAGGTGATAAATTTTTTGTCCATGTATCTGTTTTTGGAGGCATTTGTTGATGACTTCGTAGCAGTTGTCGTTATACTGCCATGTTCACGTGATCCCTAGAAAAGTGTATCATAAATGCTTTACAGCATGCTAATATTAATATTTTAAAAATAAAAATATATTACTTGCAAGTAATTAAAATCATTTGTATCGTATTTACATTATATGCGGTATTACTAATCTATTTTAGATTTAAACAACCTCAAACTTATAATTTAACCTCTGCAAATAGAAACTCATTAAAAATTTTCGGTAAAAGCAACGAAAAACAAGTGTTGACAGATGAACTATAAATAGTTTGTAAAGTCGAAATTTTATGGTATTTATTTTACAAAATATGTTTTCGTGATTTAAATCACTTTGCAAGGGGTTAATGGTATATGGTATAACAATTCCTCATATATATGCTTAATTTTATTTTTTAAATATATGTATTTGTAGTTGTGGTTGTATAAAATAGCATTTTTCAATCCCACAGGAGATTTTTTACAATATTCATCATTTAGTCCACAAAATGCTGCCTGTCATGTCATCTAGAATATCATGCATTGCCGAAGATGGCCGCTGAACCAATTCTGCTTTTGTCCGAAGAAGTAAACGTTTAAGAACATGGAAGTTTAATGTAGCATATGTTTTCTTTTTTCATTCTGCATGTAACATGATAAACTGCAGAGCGGGTTCTAATGCTGGATTGATGAAAGTTCATAATTTTAGCTGTAACAATAAAATTAACGGATATTTTGTTTATATTATGTGCATTATTATGCAAGGCATACATTTATAAATAAATTACTGGATGTAATAAAAGCTGTACAAAGTGTTGCATATTTTATTGAAAATAAGTTTTCGTGGTAAAAGTTGAAATAGATAATTTTTGTATGAGTATCATAAAAGTTTGTAAACTTGAAAAAATATTCCCATGTGAAACACATTTTTAAGAATTTTAAAGTAATTAAAGCACTTTGTTTTAAATTATAATGTGTATAAAAGAAATTTCAATCTCACAAATAAAAATCTGCTTTAAAAAATTACTAAAAATATGACATCAGAATTATACATCTAAAAACCATTATTTATCTCATTTGTTAATAAATTGTTTCAAATTTACCTTCGATAAACTGGTACTTTTTTAATCTCACTTTTTGAATTCATAATTCAATGCCGTTTGCTTTATGAAAAATAATCTTTAAAGTTGAACAGACAATTTTACCACCAAACATTCGTTATGTACAGAAAATACTAATAGTGCAGGATGCAAGATAATGATATACCCTTTTTATAATCTCTGATGTTCTTTCTTTATTTGTAAACAGCTCTAGATACATCTGTTATTGAATAACACAAGCTATTCCATTTTGATTGATGCTTACTTTGTTATTTTAAACGATTGACCATGAAAAATTTGTATTATAAAATCAATTCTAGAGAGATGTTTCTCTGTCAGTGTGTTACAGTGTTATTTCTAGAATAGTGATTCTGAGTAAGTGTGTTGAATGTATATTTTTAAAAGAGTGATTCAGTATGGTTGTCTTTGAGAGATATTTCTAGAGCAAAAATTCTGATGCATATTTCACCATATGTCGGTTTAGAAAAGCTCTAAAGAATAAATTCATAACGATGTACTTTCGTTATATGTTCTAAAAAAGTTCAGCGTAAATTGTAAATACAAGATGTGCATTAACCTATTAACCGCTAAAACTAGAAATAATGATTTTTTTTTCTAAATACAAACAGAAATACTCATTATTTTGATCATATATAACAATAATTTAAAATAAAATTATTAAAATTAGTCTTATCTTACTAAATACTGGGTGTTGTATTTGTACAACTTCAGTGGAATAAGAGTATATAATGAAGACAAATAAATGTGTACGGAAATTTCCTTGCGGGAGTATAAAACAGCAAACACTACAGATGATTCAAAAGTAATTATTTTATTGTGAAACATTTTTTTTTTTTTTTTTTTTTTTTTTTTTTTTTTACAAGTTATGTAAACTTATTCAAATATGATGATTTTCAAAAGTTTTGAATTGATTAGTGCTTCAAGTTTGAAATTTTTTTTTTAAATATAAAATTATTTTTCAGATCAAATTTTTTTTGTAATAAAATAAACATCTATCCTTTCCTTATTTAAAAACAATACTTAATATAAATATCTTTTTTAGTTTACTGTTAAACGCAATTATTTCTGGTGTTGCGTGAACGCAACACCAACGGGTCATGGGTTAAAGGATACTCTGATTTAAATATTAGAAGTCACGAAAATAAATCACGATGGAAGAATGGAACAAACGGTGTGTTTATTGTAAAAGCTGTAAAAAATTAAAACATAAATTTCGAAATTAGTAACAAAAGTTGCCAAAAGATTGCGTTGTATGCTTTAATCGCAATACGGAATCTTATAAGTAGTGCTTCGATGCGTAGTCAGTATGAGTAGTCAGTTCAATGCGTATCAGTTCAAGCTAAAAAACGTTTAAAAAAGTTAGTGTAGTAAAGGAAAAGTTTGATATCACGTATTCAATTGAACGTTTATTTATTACTAGAACTCTATACAACGTACAGTGCCATGTATTGACAGCTTTTATTACTAATTTCAAAACTTCTGTATAAAATTCTTACAACTTTCAGAATAGACACACCATTTGGTTTGTTCTACAATCGATCTATTTTTTTTTTTTTTTTTAATCGGAATGTCTGTTGCTGGATGCCCTGTGCAAGAATTTCTAGGTAAACTGGTAGCTTTAAAACACCGAGATCATCACAAAATTAAAATAGAATATTGGCAAATCACAAATGTTTACAGGTTCATACCTTCACTTAAAAGTAGTCAGATTCGGGTGTGTAAATAATTATAAGAGAAGCGAATTGTTCACATATGGCAATATTAACATCATAAATATTATTCTCCAACTTCAATGAAGCCACAAACTTAAAGATAGTGAAATGGCGGAATAAAGATACACCGTTTAAACTATATTATCTTCGAAATTAGTTCAATATTCATCTGTAGTCTGATATGCACCCAAATTGAATCTGTAGAGTTTTACATAATATAATATGTATCTTACATACCAAGTTTTGGTGCATTTATAAACTAAAGAATCTGAGATATAACCTTTCCTTAAATGGAGCAATTCGTAGCTTAGCAAAACTACCTGCTGTGCGATCTATTTCAAATGTTAATCAGCATCAGTTTAAATCAAGTGTCCAATCAAACATCAATTTTTGTCTAATTTCTAACCATTATTTGGGGGATACAGCGTCCACAAAATTCTGCTAATTTACATACGCACTGACAATTTCTAATAACAGTCGATTTATGTTGATAATATCTTAAAACGAATGAATTCATCAAAAACCGAAAATTAAAGATTTTCAGGCATTCATTTTTATTATTATTATTATTATTTTTTTTTTTTATGTGTGTATAACAGGAAGGAAAAATTATTGATAAAAAAAGGAGTATATAAAATTAACATTTTGACGTTAGCATGTTTCTTATTTTTAACAATTTATTTTTTGGAGTTTCTTTAAATCTTTACAATATTTAACAAAATATTTTTTTTGTGTGTTCGTATTTAAATGAATTAAATTTTGTCTGCAGTAATCGATACGCTATGTGCCAGTACCTTATATATATGCCAACGGCACTTAAAGGGTTAAATTCACATATACGTAGGTCTTTTATTAAATATTGTAATGTTTCAGAGGAACGCCAAAGAGTGGGATTTTGTTTCCCAAAATGGCGCTACATTCGTGTCAATGGACGGCAAGGTTTAATGTTCTTCATGTGTGAATTATTATAGGTAAAAAAAAAAGAATAATTTTCTAAATATCATCGTTATCTAGAAGACATGGACTTAAAAGTGTACCTGGTGTAAACTTCCTCATTTTCATTTGTGAATAGCTTATAAAATGTTTATAAATTTTGACTGCCTAAACACCTCCGTATATTTTAATACTATAACTAATACGAGCTCCATTGCACTTCATTCACTCTGATGGGTGTTTGTTGCCGAAGACAGAAGAATCAGATTTTGAAACGCAATAATCAATGTATATAAATTACTATATATGATTTATTATCGTTATTATTTCTTTTTGCTACAACTCAATTAAACTTTTCTTTAACTTATTAAAATAAAGGTTAGGAATCATTTCGTTACGTTGTGTTTAATTTTATACTGTCGAATTTAGAATCTATCTGGTTGTGCATTGTGGCTTTTTTTTACAAATGAAGAACTTTTTTTATTAGCAATGATTTATTCTATGTGCAATAAAAGTAATGCAAAAATTTCTCGGGAATTTAGAAGCCGACATCAGAATTTATCTGAAATTTCCCGAACATTTGTTTATCGTATGATGAAACAATTAAGAACAACCGGTTCATTTCATTCAAGACTTGACCCTAGAATAAATCGATTGTACACTGAAGACCAAGAAACAACTTTATCATATATTTTTCTGTCAGCCACGTACCAGCATTAGAAAAGCAACTGCAGTTATTAGGCTATCATGAACGTCAATTGATAGAATACTTGAAAATCATAATTGATATTCTTTTATATCCATGGGCTTCAAGTACTCCGATCCTACGATTTTGATCGGTGTGTAGAATTCTTCAACTGGTTCTCAATTCAACAAGACACAAAACGGAACTTTGTTAGGAACATTATGTGGACGGAGGGACGCTTGTTTGCGGAAAATGAGGAAATAAATACACACAACGATCATTATAAGAATAATACAAAAACTTTTTTTGCGCAAGAAATGTCCTGTGTTTTAAGAAGTGTCACTTAAATCCACGAAATATATCCAAATTATTCTAAAAGGCATCGTAACAGATAATTCAGAAACAACACCTTTATAGTCCTAATGCATTTTCATCTAGATGGAGCTCCTGCACACAAGGCTATAAATGTGAATAACTGGCTCAACGAAAAATTTGGTAAACAACGGATTGGTTTGAAAAGAATTAAACAATGTTCCCAGATTCCCTGATCTGACGACACTTGATTTTTACTTTTGCTGTCGGCTTCGAAACTAATAAATATTCCACAGATTTTTATGAAACTTACGACAGAACGTATGAAATGAAAATATATAAGTAATGAAATTTTAATTTATTCTTGTCCTATTTCTATTAAATTTCTTTAAAAATACAACCAATATTGACCAAAAAACTGAACAATCCTATTCTATGTTCGGAAAGTAATTTCTTTTTTTTCTTCTTTTTTCTTTCTTTCTTTCTTTCTTTTTTTTTTTAAGTTAAAATGAAAGACAGTTTTCTTATAGTGTATAAATATTTTATCGAATTATGCATGCTCTTTTTGGTCGAATACCCTTTGCAATCTTTCTGGCAATAACATGATTCCACGTATATAAAATTTCTAATCTTTGCTGGCGACAAACTGATACACTGTAAAAAAAAACTCGTGAAAAAAACGGAAAAAAATTGTCAGCCCAGGACGCCAATCATATTCCGTTTTCTTTACGGGGAAAAAATGTTTCAAATTAACACAAGAAAACCGTTATTCTTAACAGAAAAACACTGTTATTTTTAAAGAGAGTTCTGTAAAAATTTACAGAAAAATCTGTAACTTTTACGGAACAAAAATTTTTTTCTCTGTAAAATTTACAGAAATACCTGTAATTTTTACAGAACAAAAATTTTTTTCTCTGTAAAATTTACAGAATTATCTGTAATTTTTACGGAACAAAAAATTTTTTCTCTGTAAAATTTACAGAAATATCCGTAACTTTTACAGAACAAAAATTTTTGTTCTGTGAAATTTACAGAAAAATCTGTAATTTTTTACAGAACAAAAACTTTGTTTCTTTTAAAATTACAGTGTACTTCTGTTAACATAACGATATTCTTATGTTTATATAACAAAATTTGGCTGTTCTTAAAAAAAGTTTTATCCCATCAAGAAAACAGTTTTTTACTGGCGTCCTGGCTGACAGCTTTTTTCTGTAAATTTAACTTTTTTTTTTTTTCTCCTTTTTCAAATATAGTCACATTTTGATTGCTATTTCAATAGGAAAAATAATTTCAACAGAAGACAGAGAAATCTTTTTTCGTTTAGCAAATGAAACATTATTAATAATAAACAATACAGATTTTTTTTATTTTGAAGAATTTGTTCTGATAAATACAAAAAATTTAAAAAGAAATATTTTTCTTTAAAAGGAATTAAATAAAAAATAAATTGTATAATGGTTACTGCCAGGAAACGCAAAAGATTGAAATGTAAGAATAAATTTAAGAAAATGAGGCAGAAAATTCAATTGATAAAATTCACAATAATAATAATGCATCACTGTTACAGAATAAAAATTTTCAGGATCTACAATCATGTCAGTGCTTATGCACATTTTTTTTTTTTTTTTTTTTTTTTTTTTTTTTATGGGAGATGATGCTCCTCTAAACATTACAGGAGTGAAACTTCCCAACATGCAATAACTTTGAAAACTATTACTTGCATGAAATTATGTAAGACTCAGTAATGATATACCAAATGACTACCTATAATAAGTGATATTTACGGCAAATTAAGCATTTATAACAAGAAATTTACATAAAAACAAAATATTTTATCATGAAATTCAGAGACCAAAAATTTTCAAAATTCTTGAATTTAGGGTATGCACCTGAAAAGTTTCACTCTTGATATTAAGACAACCTGAAAAATCATGTGTCATCAATTATCACTTTCATAATCTGTGGTCTTCCCAAACCCCAGCCTTAATCATATGGGAATTTTGCCTTTGTGAGTTGGGTATTTGAAATATCTAATAATATATGAAGTGTATATTAAATGTTTAATTAATTACAAAACTCTCTGGTGACGAAATATTTTTTATTAGCTCAAATTAATTCCCATCTTCTCAATTCTATATACACAAAATTTTATAATTTTCTGAACATTGTTTTGTCTGTAGACAACTTTAAAATAGAGTCATTTAATTATGGACATTATTTTCCCCCCCACTTTTATGACCTGACACAACACATGCCACTTGGACTTTTTGAACCACCCTGTATATTCCAGCAAGAAAAATCTATATATTTTTTGACTCTATTAAAAATTTTGAAGACGCATAAAACAACAGGGGTCAATCTAGATTTTCATTTTTTGGGCCTACTTTTGGGAAAAATCAAAATTTTTCTGATTTTTTAATTTTTTGTGAAAAAGAAAAAATATATATACACACATATATATAACACATTTTATAAATACTGTGAAGAGGACTATTTTATGGATATGAATTTTGTAAAGGAGGCCTTATAATATGGAATTTCGTGAAGAGGTATAAAAAAAACTAATTCTTGTCTGGATTGACCCTGAGTAGGCAAATGAAATTAAAACATTTATTCGTATAAAATACATAAATAAAATATATAAAAATTAAAAATTCTTTTTTTCTTCCAAATTTATTTTGATCTTCGACTCCGATTAATTCCAAGAAAACACCTAAAAAGAAACATATTTACTTTAGCAAGTTAAAAAAAACATTTCTGTAAAATAAATGAATAAAATAGATAACAAATAAATATACATATTTTCTATGCAAATGAATAATTAAATATTGCAAATTGGAAATAATCGTATACATTCATTAACCCTCGCTTTCCTAAGATTTTGACCCCATTTTGAAGATGAAATTTTGTTTACCCCGCCTCATTCGAAAAGTGCACTAATTCGTCAGAAATAGCAAACATAATCAGTGGAGTGCTGCAACTTCTAAAAAACAATACAAAAAAGTGCAGTGCCGCATTGGTGATTTTCGGCAAACGTGCCGAGCGGCACCTGAAAGCAATTTTTCTGCAGTAATGCCTTGATCTTGGGAAAGCGAGGATTAATTCCAAAATCCTATTTTCAAAATTAATTTATTTCATACAGGGGCATATTCAGGATTTATTTCGGGGAGGGCTGAGTTAAGTTTAATAATGTTTCCCAATGTACAGAATTCATGCATATTATTCTTAATCTTTATTTTTTTAAACTTTCTGCAAAATTTTGGAAGGGGCTGCAGCCCATCGGCCCCTATATGCCACTGATTTTATGTCTTAAATACTTTAAAGCATGACTAATTTGATACACACTGGGTGCAATCTAATTTGGTATCAACTTTTAGCCACATTTAAAACTTAGTTAAAACTTAACTTTATCAAAATAGATAGTAATTTAAAAATAAAAATTATATACTTTAAGTAGTGTGTGTAGACCTTCCAACTGAACCCCCAAACTTCATCATTGCTATGATGATCTTCCTCTGATTTCGTAAGCAACTTCTCTTCTGCTGTTACTTTCAGATAAACGTGGCAGCACCATTGCACATCTAAATTTTAGCTGTGTTCGACACAATCATATCTTTGTTCGTTAGCTAACATTTAGACTGTATCTTTATTGATTTAAAAACACTTAAAAACCTTGATAATTAAGAAGAAATATATTTATGCAATCACTATAGAAATGGTCAAAATTTTATCCAACAAATGTAACTAACTGTACCAAATCCAACCAAAATTTGGACATGATATGGTGCTGTGTTCTTGAACAAAAATAACAGCAGAAGCAGATTTGCCAAACCAGAGATATAGCATCAAAGTGATGATGAGAGTCAGTTGTTCCCTAACTAAAAGATATATCCACATTATTTCAAGTATGTCACTTTTCGTTATTAAAATAACAAATATTTAACTTTATATATATATATCTAACAGTTTTGCAATATTTTTCCCTTGTTTTAATCAATTTTTAATCTTTTGTTTCTAAATAAAGTGCATACATTGACTAGAACCTGCCTATTTCTTTACGAGTTACTTTCTTCATACCAGAAAGACAGTATTTTTTGTAGCAATATTAGTTTCCGCTATCTTCCCCACAACATACCCAACTCTCCATTTAAATTTAATATTCTTCTTCCTTAAAAGAATGATTTTATGATATTAATTACTGCCTTTTGAAAATGCTTTGAAATGCAACTTGCAAAAACTTTTTTCTACATTGCACGAAATGCGCTACCTCATGTTCAAAATTTAAGCCCTTAATTCTTATTTTAGATTTCGCTTTCCCTTAGTCCACACAAAACATGTACTAAGTTTTAACAAAATACATCTAATATCACATGATATATAAAGGTCTAAAAAGGTCACTTTAATTATAATCACCGTGTATTTTTCTTAACATTTGAGCAGGCACATGAGCAAAAAGAAATTTAACATAATTAAGTTTTAATAAATATATAAAATATCAACAATTAACTATTGGGAAATATAACATTTAGTTACACATGTGTATGTTTCATAATACAATAATCTATGAACAAAAACAAGTTGCATCACTCAAACAAAATAACATACTATCTTAAATGTACAATAAACACAAATCCCAATTAACAGGTTTTAACAGCAGGTACATGTTATCATCAGTTTCAGTTCACCCTCCTTGATTAAAATATAATCCTTACATAGATACTGCTTGTGTGTTGCACATGTGTTAATATAATAAAGCTCATTCTTAGTCCTCTGATGATCAGTTGGAGTTGGAAAATATATTGCTCAAAACAATTAACCATCTGATTGTCACTAACGGATATACCCAGTCATTGAGTTG
The DNA here is from genome assembly GCA_963930645.1 of Salticus scenicus. Lineage (NCBI taxonomy): Eukaryota > Metazoa > Arthropoda > Arachnida > Araneae > Salticidae > Salticus > Salticus scenicus. The sequence goes on along the minus strand of OZ005651.1, from coordinate 184,938,564 downwards.
TTCTTTTCTGCCAGATACACTCATAATTCAAAATTATATATTTAAGAAATTTTAGCTTGTTTTTCAGGTTTGAGAGCCTTTTATAATAGTCATGAGGAATATTATGATGTACACAGTTACATTTTTAATCTAAAGTTGAATTAAGCGTATTTTAATACATTAAAGAAACTAAGCAGCAAAAATAACATATTTTTGCCCTTTTCAAAGGCAGTCAAAGGATTAAAGAATATTGTAAGTCTTATATTAAAAAAAAAAAAAAAAAAAAAAAAAACATTTTTCAGAAAATAGAAGAAAAGAGTCGCAAATAGCAAATTTTTCTCATTTTCAAACTTTGGAGTATGCATATTTTTAGTTTGACATTGTTCAATATTCAGAAAGTGTGTTGTCTCAACAAAGTCATTTAATCTATTCAAAAGCTTGAAGAATTGTTGATCAGTTGTAGGGGGGGGGGGGGAGGAAGGTCTAAACACAAACTACAGTCGCTGAAACCATTGGAGTTTCACAAAGTATGATTTCCAAGATATAAAACAGATATCTGGAGACTGAAAATGCACGCCAAAGATAAGGGTAGGTCGTAGATGTGCAACAATGCCCAATGAAGATCGGTATTCAATGCTAATGGCTCTAAGACATTGAAATACGAAGGCCACTCTTCATTAACACCTTCGTTCAGCTACTGGCACCACAGTTTTAACTCAAACTGTTCGAAACTGGCTCCATACTGTAGGTCTGTATGCTCACCTGCCAATACTGTTACATTTACAATAAGGCACTGATGTGCCACAGAGAATGGGCAACAGAGTCTCTGAAGTGGAAGAGAGATGAGTGGTGCAACATTATTTTCTCTGATGAGTTGTATTTTGCTGTTCATCATGATAATAGGCATATTTTCATCTGAAGTGAATGAGAAACTAGAAACAACCCTGCATTTGTGCATGGAAGTGTCAGATTTAGCAGTGGGGTAATGGTCTATGCTGGCATCTCCAATGATGGGCACACCGATCCCCACATTATTCAAAATGGAGTTCTTACTGTTCATCAATATAGGGATGAGATCCTAAAACTTATTACTACACTGTGGGGCTGATTTTGGACAATTTGGGTCAAAAATGTGGCTCCAGTAGCCAAGAGAAGTTGTTGATGAAGAAGATTGGCATTCATATTTCGGTGCTTAAGTGCCGTTAGCTTTAAATATCGATCTTTAATGGGCGTTGTTGCATGTCTATGACCTTGCCCTGGTCTTCGACCTCCATTTCCAGTCTCCAAAAATCAGTTCCAGATCCTGGAAATCACACTTTGTGAAACTCCAGTGGCTTCAGCTACTTCAGTTTGTGTTTGGACTCTTCTCACTCTAACCAACCAGCAATTATACTCATCTTCAAAATTATAGGAACAACCTGCTTTCCATGTTTTCTTCTTTTACTCATAACTTTTAAATGATAAATATATGAACATAAAATTTGGACGGCATGTTCATTATATCATATCATTGGATTTTATACAACCTTAGCATAAGTATTAAAATTATAATTATTCATTTTTTCTCAAAAGTAAGCTTGGAAAAAATGAAAATTTAACTATTATAAGAAAATAAAACTTAATGAAAAATGGTGCTAAGGATGAATTATAGATGCGTGATGACACACACATCTCCAAATGTAAAACAAAATCCTGATTTTTCTTTCAGTATTCACTTTTATTTTACTTTTTTAATGGAATTTTGGAAAAAGTATAATTAGTAATTTGTAAATTAAGATAATCATCAGAATAATAATAATGTCGAGGAATAATTTAATAAAGAACATCTTATCCGATTTTCATGTTTGTATGTATATAGTATATATATATATTTTAAATTATTCACATGCAAAAAAAAAAAAAAAAAAAAAAAAAAAAAAAAGAAAAAAAGGAGAAACAGAAAAATGAATACAGGAAGAAAAGTACAGTTTTAAACTAACACATGCATGCACTTGTATTTTCACCTTTCTGAAATGCCTCCTTAACAACATTTTTCATTAAGATTTCTTTTCTAAAACTATTGAAATTTTTCTTTTATCCGAAGTTTACTTTTAAAAAACTGACTAATTGTTAGTTTATACATTATCACTTACGTTAAAGTTATATGAAATACAATTAATAAATAATATGACAACAAACATTTTATCAAAATTTTATGTTTCTGTGTTTATTTGTTTAAAAATTACATGAAAAAGAAGAAAATGAGAAAACAGGTTACTGCTTTAATTTTGTACACCAGTAATATTCAAAGCTTTTGAATGTTTAAAAAAAACTACTAAATAAACCTTACTTACGGCCTGTTCCTGAATCATTTTCACTGGGGGCCTTTAGTTATCATTCAAAGGCGACCTTCTGTGGTAGCATTCCTTATTCGAAGTGAGCTTGTGCCTTTGTTGTTTGTTTCAGCTGGATGATCCTCCAATAGGTAGGTTCCGGATTTTGTCTTTTCAGCACAGGGCTCATTGCCACTGCATGATTTAGAATTACTCAAAATTTCAATGGTTTCTCGGAAGAAAGCATATGCCAGGTTCTCGTAATCGGCAATTTCTGTTGTCTTATCGAATTGGATACTGATGTTTTCTTTTTGCAGGTTTTTTGCTAAGGCAGTAGTATTTTTGTGTTCTTTTATGAAGTTTTTCTTTTTTCGTCACTACCGTAACAAGCCACTGTCAGAGTTGGGTCTAGAGAAAAGAATATTATAAATCCCGACAGTTTCAAGGGGATAGGTTTGATTCTTATTACTACGGATTAGTTGATAAATATTGCAGTTGGGTTTAATCATTGTTTTATCAACTGTTAGTATTACCCAATCACAATATTTATTAACTCATCCGTATTGATAAGGACCAATACCGATCTTTTTGAAACCACCAGAATTTACAATATCCCTTTTTCTAGACCCAACTTTGACAGTGGCTGTTGCATTGGTGTTACAAAAATAAAAATAAAAACCACATAAAAGAACATATTTCCAACATTAAGTTCAACAAAAATACTACTGCCTTAGCAAAAACTACGTAAAAAGAAAAGATCAGTATTCAACTCAGCGAGACAATGAAAATAGCTAATTACGAGAACCAGATGCATGTCTTCTTTCAAGAAGCCATTGAATGGCAATGAGCTTCGAACTGACAGACCAAATCTGACACCACCTGTTGGAGGATTAGTCAGCTAAAGCCAGCAACAATGGCAATACACAGAAGGTCATCTTTGATAATACTAGGGGCCCTCGTTGAAAGTATCTCAGGATGAGGTCTTAAGTAAGGTTTATTTAGTAGCTTTTACATATGTTAGTAGGTTTCATTGTACGGATATTTTTGAGCTTTTAAATCTGTTAAATGGCTAGGTTGAGACATCACAATCATCAAAACAACATACACTTTGTGACTCTACTACCATTTTCTGCAAAAAAAAAAAAAAAAAAAAGTTTTCACATACGCCATTATTTTATATAAGACTTACAATACTGTTTAATTGTTTTGAGCAATGTAATATGCATCTGTATCATTGGCATCTTTAGAGTCTGTAGTAGGTTAAAGTATGATTTGAGAAAATTTCTCCCCTCCTCCTATTTTAAAATTTCTAAACAAGAACATTTTTTATTACAATGGTTAGAACATTTTTTTTTTTTTTTTAATTTGTTTTCAAGTTTTTCCTTCTTTACTGGATGACCCTATAGAAAAAGTTTTATTTTATAAGGAGAAATGCATTTTCTGCAGGTTTAGCTTTAATTCATGATGCATGAACAGTAGCTAAACAATCAGAATTTTGCCATTTTCTCTTAAGTAAAAGTGTTTTATTCTTATTCGTGACAACCAGTGGTACGTTATTTTATACCAATGAAGTTATATTTATAAGTGAAATGTTATTTCAATTAAATATATTCACCCACAAATTCACGAAACATGTTTTATTGTGCTCTTTTGTATAAAGCCTATATGCAGAACTACAAAACTTTGCATGGAGGCATGTTTTGACCTCTCCCAATGCATTTTGAAACCTCATTTTTAAATTTTTGTTTAGTTGACATTTATTTATTTATTTATTTATTTAAAGCACCATTGATTACATTTTAATTTTCCTGTAGAAAATGATGTCATAAAGTGAAAGAACAATTAGTAGAAACTATTTGCATGTTGGCAAGTAGAGTACCTTTACCAGCCTGAAGTTTTTAATTAATAACTTTATTAAATAGGATGACAATTTTTAATTAAGAGACATGTCTTCCTTGGAGTATTTGGCGAAAAGTTATGCCACTCATGATGCTGAGGACACATTTATTCACAAGGAGATGCAGTCGTAGAGAAAAAATTTCACGCCAGCAGCAGCAACTTCTTTTAATATATATAAATATATCTATATTTTTCATTTTAATTTGAAAAATGTTAAATGGTACATAAAGCATTAATATAATTAAATTATTAATGTAGTTAAATAAAGAAAGGTGAGAAAGACACAGAAAAGAGTAAAATTGCTTAATAAATAGAATTTTAAATCATAGAAAATTTGGAGGAAAAGAAACACTTCATTAGAAAATTGTTTCTTTTAATACAACTTACATAATTATATCATTCAGTACAGGCATTTCAATTTAGCAATAATTTAGCTCAGTTTTTAAATAATACACTTTACTTTTTGCCTTTTCAGTACCTAATTTATTTTTTAGGTTGTCCTAAACCTAAACAAAGCAATATGTTGAAAAATATCTTTAATTCAAGCTAAGATTGGGCAAAAATTTTACAATTTAACAAATTAGTCACAAAAATTATAAGGTAATAAATCCCATTTTTTTTTTCTCTCTCTCTCTCTTTCAAGTTGAAAAGAAATAGCAATTCTTAATCTTTATTCCCAACTCCCATATTCCTTTAAGTGGGATAATTTTATAGGTTGGCAGATCATTTATTAATCCAATTGATTCTCAGATCAATTCCCTCTTATTGCTCGTAAATAAGTGCTAGCAAAAGTCAATTTCTTTCTTTTAATATAAATATGAGAAGAAACAAGAACAAGAAAGTATTTCGTACACTATGATTATGGAAGTATTTAATTAAAGGAAGAGAAGTACTTGAAACTCTAAATATAAAAAATGGAAATTATGCAAATTGATAATGAATTTTGCATCTCAATTGTAACAGTGTAGTGAGATTAAAATAATAATAATAAATTAGCCATGGTTTGCCTATTCTTGAAAAATTTCTTCAAATATTAAAAATTAAATATACAAAATTCATTGGTTCATTTACAGAGACATTTCACTTAAAAAAATTATTTCAGTATAATCATATAGTGTATTAAATATAATTCTTACCGATGTATCATTGCAGAAAACAAAGATTTGAATAACCAGATAATTTTTCGTTATTTATCCATCCATGAAATGAAGCTTTATTTTCCTGTGCAGAATTTTTCTATGTGAGAAAAACATAATATAATCAGCAATATAATAAAAAATTACAAATACATAATATTTATGTATATATATATATATATATATATATATATATATGTAGAAAGATAGCTGAGAAAATAATGCAGGGGTCTGTCCAGACTTTTCAGACAGGGTCTTGTTTTTGTGAAATTGTGAAAAATTCTACACATAATTTTGTTAATTTAAATTCAGTGTGAAAATAAAGTTCTTCTGAACTTTTCATCTAGGGTCGTATTTTTGTTAAATTGAAAAAATTAATTTTGCAAAATAAAATTATAATTAAGGTTTCAATGTTTCATTTTAGGCAATGATGGTTCATTTTTATAAGGAGCAAAACTCACACACATGCACAGAAACCTTTTATGAATTAGAAATTGAATATTAGCTTCTCTGGGAAATTAAGTAAAGCACGTCCAATTATTCAGTCAGCCTGATCGTTCTATGGAAGATTAGTTTTTGAAATGAAAAAGATTTATCAAAGGTCTATTTCTAACAGGCAAAATTTTGTGAAGGATCCTTTTTCAGGACATAAAACTTTGTGAAGGGTTCTTTTTCAGGACAAAAAATTTTGTGAAGGGTCCTTTTTTAAGATATAAAATTTTATGAAGGGTCCTTTAACGGACCCAGATTTAAAAACCAGTAAAAACTACAATGTCAGAAACGCCAAAGAAAAATATTTGGAAAGCAGACAGCTGTTTCAGTAGCCTTTAGCATACAGTCTTACGTGCATAAAAAAATCCGAGAGAAGTGCTCATATATATAGAAAAGGAACCAAATTCTGCTCAACCAATAGTATGTGGTTATGTGGAAGGCCGGAGGGGGGAGGGAGTGGCCAATAGGAATTTCAGTAACACTAGTTGTGAAAACTGTAGAAAAATTAAGAAAGTATGAACCAAATGTAAAATTTTTAACAATCAGACAAATAGGGTACAGTGAAATTACAATTAACGAGATTTTTAAGATTTTTTATAAATTTCAAAAGCTTCAAAGAAATCAAGTTCATGAATGGATTTAGGCCAGCAAATATTATTCATGACAAACATTATTCATGATAATTGCAGCTATCATTCATGATAATTGCAGCTATCATTCATGATATTTGCAAGGCATATCATCATGGATTAGCATTAGACCTACAAATCGATCTATGAACTTGATTTCTTTGAAGCTTTTTATATTTTTAAAAATCCTATTAATTGTGATTTCGCTGTACTCTATTTGTCTGATTGTTGGAAATTTTACATTCGGTCCACATTTTCTTAATTTTTCTACAGTTTTCACAACTAGTGTTTCTAAAATTCCTATTGGCCACTCCCCCCACCTTCCATGTAATTCTATTAGTTGAGCAGAATTTGGTTCCTTTTCTATATATATGAACATTTCTCTCGGATTTTTTTATGCACTGAAGACAGCATACTAAAGGATACCGAAACAGCTGTTTGCTTCCCAAATATTTTTCTTTGGTATTTCTGATGTTGTAATTTTTATTGGTTTTAATAATACAGCGCCAAGCCTCCTTTTAACATCTGGACCCAGATTTCCAATAGAGAGACCCCTGTAATGTGAATCCTTTCGCTTTTTTTTTTATGTTTTGTCATATACCTTAAAAAGTTCGTTAGGAATCATTTTGAAACTTTGGTAGTGTAAAGAACATGTTATACCTTATATTTTCCTTTTCCAGTAAAAGTTGTGTCATGAAAAGGAAAAGGGGACAAGTAAAAATTTGAACAAAAATCAAAATGTTTTGGATTACCCTGTAATGCTTTAAATGTGTTTTGGCTGTAGCATGTGATCATAAGGACTTTTCTCTTTATCGGTATAAAATTTTATGAGGCTATCACATATATATTCATGGAGATATAACGGTTTCTTAAATAAACTGCAAAAGCAATTCCATTTTTTTTAATTATAATACGTAAGGTATTAGACCCAGTGCAAGCCCATTTTCAGGAAATATGGCACACTACATTAGACACAGCACACAGCAATCAGAATAAAAAAATTTTAAATATCTTACGAAATATGAACACTTTTACTAAATAATTTTTAACTAAGCATGTGCAAGCTTTATAAAAATTTCCTCTGCATAATTTAATAGCCAAAGGTATTGAGCAACTTATATGAAAACACCAAACAAATATCATGTAAATTCAAAACATTACAAGAAATAGAATGAATAGAATTTCAATTCTCTCAAAATGAAAGCTAATCTATAAGGGGTTTTACTCACATTTTTATTTTGATTCAATCAATGCTCAATGATATTACAGTGCAGCCACATACCCTAAACCCAGCAGTGAGGACGCGTCCAAAATGCTGGAGGGATGCCAGCTTGACCGACAGTTTGAAATTTGGAAGACATCCAGTAATTCTGCGCTCTGTTTATTGCTCATTTTCTCTGAGTCAGATGACTGTCACCCCTATTTTACCATTGGACTCGTTGAGTTAGCACTTGCGCAGATGTTTCCATGGTTTCATGAAATGTGGTCGAATAATACAGTGTTTTCGATGATTGTAAATAAATATTGATAAAAACTCCTAACATCTTTCTTTTTTAGAACTTAAATTCTGTTTATTTATCTCTCCTAACGTTTTGAATTTACATGATATTTGTTTGGGGTTTTCATATAAGTTGCTCAATTACTTTGGCTGTTAAATTATGTGAATGAAATTTTTATAAAGCTTGCACACATGCATAGTTAAAAATTTAGTAAATGTGCTTGTATTTCATAAGATATTTAAAATTTTTTATATTCTGATTGCTGTATGCTGTGCCTAATGTAGTATACCATATTTCCTGAAAATGGCTTTGCACTGGGTCTATGTGTTATAATTAAACGATTAAAAATCGTTTTTGCAATTTTTTTAAAGACACCCTTATATCTCCATGAACATATATGGTAGCCTCTTACAATTTTATACAGATAATGAAAAAGTCCTTATGATCATATGCTACAGTCAAAACACATTTAAAACAATGTTTTTTACAGGATGATTCAAAACATTTTGATTTTTGTTTAATTTCTTACTGGTGCCCTTTTCTTTTTCATGACACAACTTTTACTGAAAAATATGAGGTATAAACATGTTCTTTACACTACCAAAGTTTCAAGATGATTCTGAAGAACTTTTCAAGATATTTGACAAAACGTAAAAAAGCTAAAATTGTTCATATTATTTTGTCAGCTATCTGTATATATACATTTTTTATAATAATATAAATAAATAAGTAGATAAGTGCTTATAAAACTTCAAGAGGCACAGACCAATTAGTTTTTACTGGGTAAAAAAACCAGAACAAAACTTATAATATACATATATATATATATATTAAATATAAAAACATTTTCCATTCATGAATAGTTTGCAATGATAATATTAAATAAAATATTTATGATAGTTTCTATAATCTTAATAATCTAGAACCATTTCTTAAAAACTTGTACATCATTTGCGATGCAAACCCAAGCAGATATTCTAAAATAATAATTGTAAGTTTTTTCCCCTTAATGGCAGATGCTTAGTTTTTAAAACAAAAGGGTCCCAATTTTTCCCTTGATTTACCCCTGAACACAGAAATATTTTTTAAATATAACTTCATAAATTGTTCTTTAAATATAACTTTACTAATTTAAACATATTATTCAGAAGGCTACTAATGAATTATTAAAAAAGGTGAATCAGCTGTTTAATTTTATATATATATGTGTTACAATTTTAGTATTTTAAAGAAGATGCAAACGATAGTGACAGGTTTTGCCTAATAAATAATGAATTAGTATGATCAAATGAAAACCATTTAACTCGTAATTAGAAAAAAAAAAAGAAGCACTAAAGCGCACTTATATATGAATTGCATACCAGTGATTTATCAGTTATCACTGTCATCTGATTAATATGAAATGTGCACTTATTCTTAATATTTACATATGAATATTATACAAGTGGTCATACCTATTGTATATCTAATATTCATTTGTAATTTGTACCTGTATGTATATAAATACCTGCAAATAGGCATGTAGTGTAGTTTATATAAGTATATCTATTAAAGTTTAATGATATTACCTGGCTGTGAATATGCTAAAGGGGATGCATGGACAGCCAAATTTTGAGTGTCTTCAATCTCTGACTCCAAATATTCAGCTTCTACATTTTTTAGAGATTGAAAAGTTGTTTCCAAATCCGCGCTGTATAAGAAATGAAAATAGAAATAGGCTCAATAACAATTTTATTTAAGTTATCATCCTAAACATCACTGACACTAATTATCACTTTGAGCATTTTATGTATGAATTTATATCTAAAAAATTAAATATATATGTGCAACAACAAGAATAAATAAATATAAAATTGAATCATATTAAAACGATTAGTTTATTCAAACTGAGATTTTTAAAACAAATCCCTATCAGGGTTTTAAAACACCTTTATTTTTTTTACTTTCTTTTTTTTTAATATAGAGAAAGTAATGGATTCGTAAAAATTTTCGACCTCGGGTTTTTGATGAATTTACACGTTTTGAGAGCTGTAGAACACGATTTGACAATTTTTAGAAAATGTCTGTCTGTCTGTCTGTGTGTGTGTGTGACAAAATTTTGTGGCAACTGTATCTCAAGACCTACTGCACAGAATTTCATACAAATTGGTATGTAGTTGCGCCTTGACATAAATTAGTGCCTATCAACTTTTGGTAAAAATTGTCTTACAGGTTGCATTGCCATCCCGCTTTTTCTAAATTTTTAACATAGTGATACAGGACAAAATTTTGTATAAATGTGCATAAAGAGAATTATTTTTTAGTAATCATTATGAAATTTATAAGAATTATTTATAATAGAGATAGTCAACTGCGAAAAAATTTTTGTATGCGTAGGAGCCTCGCCACCCCCCCTGGGGGGAAAGTCCCCCCTCGAGGGGAGTAAATTTTCAAGATGGGTATCTTTCGAAAGGTCTCGTCAATACTTTTAAAACGAATGGTCGAACTATAAATCTGTGATAATTTAAAACAAAGTTATCGATTTTTTTTACTTTTAACAAAAAAAAAAAAAAAACTTTGAAAAAAAAATCGCTTTTTTTTTTTTTTTTTTTTTTTTTTTTTTTTTAAATATTGTTACTGCGTGAATTTGTATAAGAAAATACAGAAGAAAGCCTTGTGGTGGCCACAACATACTAGTTTTTATTTATAATTATTATTATTATTATTGGAGAGGGGGTTTAATTGGAGTTTTGGGTTTTTTAACGTTAAATCTAGAATAATACTACTGGGTTTGAATTTTAAGTTTATTTCAAAAGAGAAACAGTTTCAGACTAAAATAAAAATATCATTTAATTCATTCATATTCTTAATGTTCGGTTTGGTATAAACTGAAGAATGAACTCTTGTTCCATTCTTTACAGTATTTTAACATAATTTAGAATTTTTTTTTTTTTTTTTTTTTTTTTTTTTTTTAGTTAATTTTGTGTAAAATTAAAACTAGTAACAAATGCAAAATATTTTAATCCTTCCATGTAGAATTTTCCTAGAACAAAGAATTATGTATTTTTATATGGGTAAAGTAAAAAATAAAAAGATAAAGTAATTAGAACTTCTGATAACAATTGTTTAAAACATTATTGCACAAACTAGCATTTTTTTCCCCTGTATCTATCAGTAGCAAAACAATATTTGTTTGTGACTTAGAAATGCTGAGGCCAGTCTCATATCACAAGAGAAGTATTAGCAATTTATAAAATCTGTAAAATATACAAGGAAAATAAATTGTGAATATACAAGAATGGTTATTTTGAGACATAATGCAAATCATATGTAAGTATTTTCAAATTTAGTATTTCTTCTTGAGATGTTAAATTAATTTGCAAAGCTGATAGCTTTTCTGCACTGTTTCTGATACTGGATAAGTGCATATTTTTATTAATTTCACAACTTAAAAGTGTGTGCTAGATGCTAGATAGGGAGGGGAGAAATTTAAAATTTATAAATTTTAAGATATAGCTAAGAATTACAAAAAACAAATAAATAAAAAATGTTAAAGAAAGGAGGGGGGGGGGGTTAAGGAATCGATTGTGCGTACTTCCGAAGCTGTAAAATTATAGGAAAAGAGACAGACATGAATTTAAAAATTAAAAAATGTGTTCGGTAGTGAGCAAACAAGCTGTAGGCACCTGGAAAGAAAACAGAGCACTGCAGATACTACTACTTAAGAGCTTAGTGATAAGATAAGATTTTCTGTATAATGATAAACACTCATTCATAAATTAGTAACAAATAAAATTACAGTGCAAAGAAAGTTAAAATTTAATACTTTCTTACATCCATGCGTTAAAATTAAATAAATAATAAAAAAAAAATTTTTAGCATTTAAAACCACGAAATGCACAAAAATGGTACATTTCATAACAGAACAATTGTTTTTTGAAGCAACATAATGTGAAATAAAAATAATTAATTTCATCGTCCCTACTCTCCTTAATAAACAGTAATCCACTGGCTACAATTTAAGGTTTTTAAATAATTATGAACTGATAAAAAAATTTATAAACTGAAATTTTGTATTTTTGAAAATTTTCTGCTAACTGTTAAAAATGGATGCTTTATTTTTAAATTTCAACTGTCTAAATAGCTTTTTTTTTGTAAGTGAGGAAAAAATGTGCAGTTTTTAAAACTGAACTAACTGCAAGTGTCCTTATTCTCTTTGTACAAAAACAGCAATTTTCTATAGAATTCAATGTGCAAAATTTATTCTTTACCTAACTAGTAGTTTATAAATCAATGGCTTAATAAATATTTATAAATGCCAAATATTACAAAAAATGAAATCAAAATTAACTTACTCGGGTATCTCTTCATCTGCAAATGAAAAATCTAAAAGGCTATACCGGGGCCGCCACGAAGAGGAGATTACACTTTGCTCTCCAGGCCTGGCTGGGCACAGATATGATGATGTCACGCTAAGCGATGGTACTCAGTCACACATACATTCCGCTTGCTTCATTTATAGTGTTTGTTGCTTGCTGTACTTTTTCCTTTTTTATTTTTTCAGACGCTACTCATTCTGAAAACGATTATATACAATTTATATAAGTCATGAGTATCTCACCAATATATTTTCTGTAATAAATAATTTTAGAAATAATTTTTCTTCAAACTTGTATTTTATTTTAATGACAACAATTCAGAAAATAATCTTCCAATTTGCTGTGAGTGTTTTGTGTTATCACAGGTTAAAATATTGATTTCTTTCTTTTTTATATTTTAGAAAATATTTTCCCCTATATATCATAAAGTGTATTTTAATATAATTCCCAACAGAGCTGAAGTGTGTTTATGACTTCGGTTTGTGTGTCTGGCCGTGTTCTAATTCCTGCAGGTTATTTTTGAACTGATATAATCTATTCAGGTTCACAATAACACGTTTCCTGTTAAAAGTAGTATGAAGAATAAAACTAATAGTCTTTGAACAGTCTCACAAAAGAAATCCAATACACTACTGTCTGAAATAAATATATTTCAGAAAAGTTTTATAGCCTTTATATCGCACAAAACACGGCAAAATTAACATGCATTATCCAGATGTACACAAGCATGTCTCCTTTTGCATGAGGTACAGTAAAATTGGTATCAATGTTTTTATTACAGGGCCTCACAAAATATTCAGGTACATTGTATTTTTGACTGATAATTTCTCAAAAGGCATTTTCAGCAGCAATTCTTGATTATTTATACTATTATAATTTTTTAATACATTATACGAGAAAAATTATATATATATATATATATATATATATTTTTTTTTTTTTTATACATATAGTATGCAGAGCTATATAAAAGCAACCTATTTTAAGATTCATCTAAAAAAGCAAATCTATAAATATTGTTTTTGTGAGATTTCTTTCTCTATAATTGCAATAAAAAGTAAAAAAAAAAATTTTATTGTTACAAATGAAAAAAAAAAAAAAAAAAAAAAAAAAAAACTAGTATGTTGTGGCCACCACAAGACTTTCTTCTATATTTTCCTATACAAATTCACGCAGTAACAATAAAAAAAAAAAAAAAAAAAAAAAAAAAAAAAAACGATTTTTTTTTCGTTAAAAGTAAAAAAAATCGATAACTTTGTTTTAAATTACCACATATTTATAGTTCAACCATTCGTTTTAAAGGTATTGACAAGACCTTTCGAAAGATACCCATCTTGAAAATTTACTCCCCTCGAGGGGGGACTTCCCCCCCCCCCCAGGGGGTGTGCCGAGGCTCCTACACATACAAAAATATTTTCCCTGTTGACTATCTCTATTATAAATAATTCTTGTAAATTTCATAATGATTACTAAAAAATAATTCTCTTTATGCACATTTATACAAAATTTTGTCCTATATCACCATGTTAAAAATTTAGAAAAAGCGGGATGGCAACGCAACCTGTAAGACATTTTTTACCAAAAGTTGATAGGCACTAATTTATGTCAAGGTGCAACTACATACCAATTTGTATGAAATTCTGTGCTGTAGGTCTTGAGATACAGTTGCCACAAAATTTTGTCACACACACACACACACACACACACAGACAAACAGACAGACATTTTCTAAAAATGGTCAAATCGTGTTCTACAGCTCTCAAAACGTGTAAATTCATCAAAAACCCGAGGTCAAAAATTTTTACGAATTCAATACTTTCTCTATATTACATATAGAAGAAAGTAAAAATGGATAACTTTATTATCGCAGTTCGATGGTTCAACCATTCGTTTTAAAGGTATTGACGAGTTCTTTTGAAAGATACCCATAATGAAAATTTATCCTCATCAGGGAGAGGGGCGACCCCCCCCCCCTCCCCAGGAGAAAAGCGATGCCCTATATATCAAAAGCAATTTTCACAATTGACATGATTATCTATCAGTATTATAAATAATTTATTTTTATTCAATAGTGATTATTAAAAAATAATTCTCTTTATGTACATTTATACGAAATTTTGTCTTATAGTACCATATCAAAAATTTAGAAAAAGCGGGGATGGCGAATCCTACTGTTGGAAGATTTTCACCTAAAGTTGATAGGCACGAATTTATGTCAAGGTACAGTTAGTTACATATCAAATGTTATGAAACTCTGTGAAGTAGTTAAAGTTGACACACAATTTTGTCACACACCACACACAGCCATTCTCTAAACATGGTCAAATCGTCTTCTAGATTTCTCAAAACTTGTAAATCTACCGAAAACCCCGAGATCGAAAATTTTTAAGAATCCAATACTTTCTTTTATTGAATATTAGAAAAAAGTAAAAAGGTGGTGCACAACTAGAGGTTATAACAAAACTAGATAGAAATTTACAACGTATATACAGACGCCACGAAGACAAATCGTTTAAAATTATAGATATCTTGATAGTGGAAGCTCAATTCAACACCAGATTTGGTGATGCACAACTAGATGTCATGAGAGTTACAAATATAAACATTTAGGGCCATTAGTTTTTGAGCTATGCGAGATACAAAATCCATTTTATACTTCGTATAAGAAAGTACTGTGATTGTCTTTGATAGTCTGAAAGAGTGTGGAATACTTCCTTATATTTTGTATAAGAAAGTGAAAGTCCATTATCTATATAAAAGAATTTTCTTTTTCATTACATCCAAAGCTTTAATTGGATCAAAAGACTGGTTTAAGTTTATAACTGCAATTTTAAAATTTCCTTCGTACATTAGTAATATGTAATAATATGGAAGAAAATAAAACATGAAGAAAAACTGAAACAATTAGTAAAATTAATGATTTTTTTTTTCTTTCAAAACAACTGGAATAAAAATGCACATGCAATGATTTATTTTTTCGAAACAATTGTCTTTAAAGATACATATACGCTTCTTTTATTCTTGACTAGCCGTCTATGTAGATTTATTATTTGCTTCGTCTTTTAGTAAAAATAAAGTTAAAAATCACAAGTGGAACCTAACTTGAACAGGCTAATCACTAGCTTGTTCGCGACACGTGAAAAATCTATCTGCTTAGAATAAAAGAGGTCTGCTTATGCATTCTTCTATACTCTAACTTAAAAAAATTAAGTTCTCTGAATGTTTTTCAGATAATCAGAATCATATATTATTGTAAATGGTATTGTATTATACACACTATTTTTACATAGGCACATTACAAAATTAAAGTTTTCTATAAAAAGCTTTAAAGTCTGTTTGAAACATATAGATCATAAATAGAACTGCATTTGATATTTTATAAAACATTAGTAATTACGCACTATATATTCATTAAGTTTTTTTTTTTTTTTTTTTTTTTTTAACTTTCTTCTATATTCAATATAAGAAAGAATTAGATTCGTAAAAATTTCAGCTTCCAGTTTTTGATTTATTTACACGGTTTGAGAGTTCCAGAACATGCGCGTTTTCAAAAAATGTCTGTTTGTCTGTGGGTGGGACAAAAATTTTGGGGCAGTTTTATAATTCAATAACTAATGTACAGAATTGCCTATAAATTTATGTATAGTTACATATTAACGTAAATTAGTACTTGTTAACTTTTGTAGAAAATTGCTGCTAAAAACGAGTACTTCTACTATACTGCAATTTCACCAATTTAAGTGATGGCTATATCTCATCTTCTGTTACATATAAATAAAAAAAAAACCTTAATATGGGAGAGAACCATTATGAAAAATTACGTTGATTCAATCTGGGTGCATATCGACTTACAGGTGGCGCTGCTATGCTGCAATTTACACTGTGAATAAGTCTAAATATCAACATCTAATACATAAATACACTAAACTTGATATGTGAGATAATCATTATGAAAACGAACGATTACTTAATTTGGATGTATAATGCCCAAAATGTGGTGTTGTTATTATTCAAATTCTGTGATTTTCAACATGGCTACATCTCAGCATCTGTTGGTTAAAATTGCGCCAAATTCCATATTTGAAATCTTTTTTGTAAGAAGATATAATTAAATTTTTGTTTATGTTAAACAGTATGTGGCGCTGTTATATTGAATTATATAGAAGAATGTTTTGTGATAGAAACAACATAGTACTAATTTCTAACAAAATATTAATTTTAAAGTAAAATATTAAGTGCATAAAAAAATAATTTTATAAATACAATATACTTCAAAGTTCAATAAACAAACTAATATCCATGCAAATTCTTTTTCTTAAAGTTATGATATAATTATTTTTTTATAATAAATTTTACTAGGTAAATAATTTCAAAATAAACGTACAATTGTAATTATTAATGACATGATTAGTAGAAATAAGTACTAAAATTCTAATAATTATATACCATTAAATAACTGAATATTTATTTTAGAATTTTCTATAAAAGAGGACTATTTTGAAGACAATTATTTTTAAATGCTGATTAAAAGGAAAGTTATTAAAACATGGGTCAATTGAAGCAAAAATTCTGAGATTTTAACTGACTTTTGACAAAATTCAAATCGATAAATTGGGCCCTTTTCTCAAATTTCAAATTCATAAAATTTGCTATTTCACAATATTTTGTTCTATAAAGACATAAAGATAAGCCATTTATTAAAAATATGTCCATATATTCAGTATTATTTCAGCTGACTTGATATTGTATACTGGACATTAAATATGATATAGAGTGACTTTAAAATGGAAGATCTACACTTTACATGATAAATTTTTGTTTTCACAAAAAAAGTAAAATATTTCATAAAAAATATTCTGTTTTTACAAAAATGTACCCAGAATAGTGTCAAAGAATAAGATAAAATTAATGTATAAAGTAAAAACAAAATAAAAACAGCAGGATGTGCATTATCATAATTTTGCAAAATTTAATCTAGAAAAATAATTTTTATATTAGATTATTTGTAGAAAAAAAAAAAAAAAAAAAGAATATCCTCTTCGGATAAAAAACATTACATTTAGTAAAAATTGTATTCACAATATAGATAATTTTAAAGAATAAACGTGATATACACTTATCATTTCACATTTAAGACTATAATATTCTTTCAAAATCAAAATTATTACATTGCCGATTACTGTGTTATTCAGACTGATTAATCAACATGTCAATGAACAGGCACAGACAAATATAATCTGTGTGAACAGGCTTAAGAAATTTTAGTTTGTTCTTTAAATTTAAAATTAGTATTCAATTCAAAACACTATTTTAATCTTTCAATGAACATATACGAAGAAAACAGGCATTTTAACTTACCTTGTATAATAGTTTCATTTTCAAAAATAGTTCCACCTTTAAACACTTCCGATCTTCCGTTCTCATTTAGTTTTTGTTTAGTTTCTGTTGTTTCGCGCTCATCGCTTGCGGTCACGTGATTAACGGCGGACGACGATGGCCCGAGATGAGTCACATACCAGCGACAACATAAATAAACACAATTTTGAACCAAGACATCTGTAAGTAATTAGCAAACGAACTGATTATTTACTTTCTGTGACTCATGCTGTCATTAATTTGTAAGTGCAGTAATTTATTATCTGAATGGCTTCTGATATAAATTTATAACCTCATATTCTAAACATTTTTTAATCTGTCTTTAAAAAAACTGCGTAGGTTTTAAAACCATCACTCCTGATTTTAATCTTAAAAATTTGAAACTTATAGAATTATACACACATACACACACATTTAAAAAAGAAATTAAATAACCAAATTTTTAATGCTATTAGAAATTTTCATGAAGAAAACTTTTTTTTTTTTTATTTTTTACTATTTTGTCAGTCAAAATATGAACTTTAAAAATGTCTTTTATCAAGTAAGCATATTATATGGTAATTATAATACAATTTAACATATAGAGTAACTTTAAGTTTTTTGAAATAACTTCTGATCCCATAGAGATCCCACTCGAAAATTTTCAGGTTATACAGCTTTTAGTATAACCAAAAACATATTTATTTTTGAAATTTTTTAAAAAGCACTCTGTTCAAAATTTTTAAAATTTTCACTCAACATAATGATGTTGCATATCAAATTAAACCTTATGAAATACTCTTTAATGTTAAAATAAATTTTTGCCAAATAAATTACATACAATTTCAAATTACGATTATACAAAACCTAAAAAAAAGAAAAATGGGGCAGAGGGTCCCTACGCTGCAAAAAAAAAAAAAAAAAACAGTACACGGAAGGAAGTATAGTAATCACGATTTGCGAAATGGATTTTGTATTTCACATTGCTCGAAAACGAATGATCGCTGAATGTTGCCAATTTATACATGTGACTGTCATGATGTCTAATTGTACACCTGCAAGTGTCATCTTAACACGAGCTCTCGTTTTAGAGATATAAGTGACTTCACACGATTTTTCGTGACGTTTGTATGTATGTGCGTGTGTGTGCATGTCGCATAACTCAAAAACGGTTGGACGTAGAAAGTTGCGAATCGGTATATAGGTTTGTTATAACATCTAGTTGTGCATCTCCCTTTTTAGATATTGTATGATTTTCCATTTTGAAGATATTTAGGAAAATTAAATTCATAATGACCAAAAATACATAGGACATGGCCATATAAAAGGCGGTAACTCAAAAACGGTTTGGACAAATCTTGCAATCGATTTTTAACTGACTTCCCTACTAGCTAGACGTTTGAAACTTTCAGAAAAGCTCAGAACACGTTGACAATGCATTTTTAAAATATTTTTAGCCAACTGTTTCGGATACCATCTGCCTGCAGCAGCGTTTATATGGTTCAACAGAAAATTTATTTAAGTAACTTTCCGACTAGTTAGACATTTGAAACTTTCAGAATAGTTCAGAACACGGTGAAAATGCATTTTTTAAATACTTTTAGCCAACTGTTTCGGATCCCTGCTGCCTTCTGCACGTTACCAGTACAATTCTTGCAATCGATTTTTAACTGATTTCCCGAATAGCTAAACATTTTAAACTTTTAGAAAAGCTCAGAACACGTTGACAATGCATTTTTTAAAATTATTTTTAGCCAAATGTTTCGGATACCTGCTGCCTTCAGCCGCGTTTATATGATTCAACAGAAAATTCCTTTAACTAACTTCCCGACTAGCTACACATTTGAAACTTTCAGAATAGTTCAGACCACGATGAAAATGCATTTTTAAATACTTTTAGCCAACTGCTTCGGGTCCCTACAGCCTTCGACAGCGTTATCAGTACAAATCTTGCAATCGATTTTTAACTAACTTCTCGGCTAGCTAGACATTTGAAACTTCCAAAAAAGTTCACAGAAGACGGTGACAATGCATTTTTAAAATATTTTTAATGAATTGTTTCGGGTCACAGCTGCCTTCGGCAGCGTTTATATGGTTCAACAGAAAATGTATTTAACTTTTTTCCCGACTAGCTAGACATTTGAAACTTTCAGAATAGTTCAGAACACGATGAAAATGCACTTTTTTAATACTTTTAGCCAACTGTCTCGGGTTCCTGCTGCCTTCGGCAGCGTTACCAGTACAAATCTTGCAATCGATTTTTAACTAACTTCCGACTAGCTAGACATTTGAAACTTTCAGAAAAGCTCAGAACACGGTGATAATGCATTTTTTAAATATTTTTAGCCAATTTTCTCGGGTCCAATGCCAATGCTTTTTAACATTATGTATATATTTCTAAAGGTGTATAAGGAAGTCATGTGGTACCCACATCAGATTTTTTTAACAGGTTTTTTACGCTTGGCAACACGTTTCTGAAAAAAAAAAAAAAAAAAAAAGATATGGTTTCTTTTTAAAAACTAGTATGTTGTGGCCACCACAAGACTTTCTTCTATATTTTTCTATACAAATTCACTAAGAGCAAATAATATATTAAAACTATTATTTATTAATATTATCTAACATAATGAATGCAAATGATTTTTATCTTAGAGGAAACTAATACTAAATATCCAAACAAAGACAATTTTATTGTCTGTAAATAACATCATAATAAAAGCTTTTTTATAACGGTTATCTCATATATCAAGTTTCGTATTGTTATATGCAATAGAAATTGAGATATAGCCTTCATGTTTTCGAGGACATTTTCAGTATTGCAGCACCACCTATTGGCCGATAAGCATTCAGATTGAATCAGCGTCTCGATGTCTCGTAATGGCATTCTCGAATATCAAGCTTTGTTTGATGATGCGCAATAAAATCTGAGATATAGCCTTCCCTTAAATTGTGGAAATCACTGTGTATCAGCGCCATCTGTTGATTGGTTGACACGAAAAGTTTATAGGCGCTGATTTAGGTCAAGGTGCATCTACATGTAATTTATATGCAATTCTGTGCTGTAGCTCGTTAGCTACAACTTTCCCTTAAATCGCGGAAATCGCTGCATATCAGTGCCACCTGTTGGCCAATAAGAATTCAAACTCAATCAGTATAAGGTCTGAAAATGACCTTCTTACATATCAAGTTTTGTTTGATTGCAAGCAACAGAACCTGAGATATAGCCAGGCCCACCAGCGGCCGAGCGGTTCTGCGCTCAAAGCTGGTAGATGGGAGGTGCCGGGTTCGATCCCAGGTCGCGCTCATCGACCTAGCCGTTCGGAGTTTTCCGTGGTTTCCTCCGAAACTCGCGTAAATACGGGCTAGGACCCCTTAGAAAGACCGCCACGGAGGGCATTTCCCCCTAGGCCTAGGACACATCAGGAGTCAATCGGCCTTAAATCCTACAACCAACCAACCAACCTGAGATATAGCCTTCAATTTAAATTGTGGAAATCGCTGTACAGCAGCGCCACCTGTTGAGCAGTTGACACCAAAGATTGGTAGGCAGTAATATAGGTCAAGGTGCATCTACATATAAAATTATATGCATTCTGTACAGTAGTTTCTGAGATATAGTTTTCCCTTAAATTACAGATATTTCTGTATAGCAACGCCACCTTTTGGACCGTAAGCATACAAATTGCACTAGCATAATGCCTTATAATGGCCTTCTTACATATAAAGTTTTGTTAGATTATACGCAATAGAACCTGAGATATAGCATCCCCTTTAAATTGCGAAAATCGCTGTATAGCAGCACCTCCTGGTAAGCAGTTGACACCAAAGATTGGTAGGCAGTAATTTAGGTGATGGTGCATCTACATATAAAATTACATGCATTTCTGTGCAGTAGTTTCTGAGATATAGCCTTCCCATAAATTACAGATATTGCTGTATAGCATCGCCACCTGTTGGCCAATAAGCATACAAATTGCACTAGTATAATGCCTTATAATGGCCTTCTTATGCATATAAAGTTTTGTTAGATTATACGCAATAGAACCTGAGATATATCCTCCCCTTATATAGCGGAAATTGTGTTATAGCAGCGCCACCTATAGCATGCACTAATTTAGGTCAAGGTGCATCTACATGTAAATTGATATGTAATTCTGAGCAGTAGTTCCGGAGATACAGTTGCCACAAAATTTTTGTCACACGCACGCAGACAGACATTTCCTACAAATGGTCAAATCGTGTTCTAGACCTCTCAAAGCTTCTAAATCCGTCGAAAACCAGAAGTCGAAAACTTTTACGAATCCAATACTTTCTTTTATTGAATATAGAAGAAAGTAAAAATGGAGTTAGTGTCACGTGGGGCCCTCAGGTTACCAAGGGGCCCATTTGTGATACCTCAGATTATTTGAATCCAGGAAACATTTGAAATCTATGTGTTCAGCGAATTTACTTTCCTTTCAAGAAATTTTGGTGTACCCAGACTTATCAAACACCCTATATATATATATATATATGTAAGTGTGTGCATGTCTGTATTATTCTGACATAAACCGAACACACAAAATGTGACTTCTGGTTTACTGACAACAAAAGAAAATTGGCGGATTTCTTTTAACTCTGTGGACACACCCCCTTGTGATTCCACGGCTCCATACTACGGTTACAGTTTAGAAATTTTTGCACCCGCAAAACAGAAAAAAAAACTGTTTTTTTTTTTAAACTGATTTTTTCTGTAAACAATACAGTTTGTTCTGTAAAAATAACAGAATTTTTGTTTTCAGCATGCTCAAAAACAGAAAAGGGGAAAAAAACAGAAAAAAGAAAAAAAAAAAAACAGAAAAAGGGATAAAAAACAGGAAAAATCTGTTTTTTCTTTAAAACAGCTCTTTTCTGTAACAAATACAGATATATTCTGTAAAACCCACAGATTTTTTTTACAGTGTACAAATCATTTTTGACATCCCCATTTGAAGTAAAGTTTTTGCCGTTTAAAAATTTTTGTAGAGACCGGAACAAGTAATACTTCGAAGGAGCCATATCTGGAAATTATCATGAGTGTAGCAGTACCTCCCATCCAAGCAGTAAAAGCTTTTGGCGAGTTACCAGACTTATATGCTGCCTCGCATTATCTTGATGGAGCGCGACACATTTCTGTTGATCAATTCTGGCCTTTTCTATTTAAGTGATCCATTCAATTTGCCCAGTTGATGGCAGTATACTTCAGAATTGATCGAGTTACTGTCCGGTAGAAGCTAAAAAAAGCGATTCCCTTAAAATCCCACCAAACAGACGGCACCACATTTTTTTATTAACTCCTTAACTTCCCCGGGCGCACATATTCGTATCGCTATGCCGATGCGTTAACTGCCTCGGCCGTATATATACGTCTTTCCAAAGTACGATCCTTTGTGTTACTCTGCTAACAGTGAAACTAGTCTCACGGCTTTGGAATATAATTAAATGACCATGACAGTGTTTTCGAAGGATTTATTTATTTCAGAGAAGATGAGGAGTGGGAGGAATCGGAAAGGGAATATTTCTGGAACAGTGAACGCATAACTCTAAGCGCCTGCGTGAAAAATGGTGGCACTGGGAAGCTAATCTCGTAATTTTTCGTCGGCAGGTAAGAAGTTAAAATTAGGTTTCGAAATGCTTTGGGCCTGTACATCTTTGTTACTCCATGATATCTTGTGTTTAACATTGTTGTAAACAACCCACTTTTCTTTCGCAGTGATGATTTATTTAAATAATGGATCATTTTCTTAAAGTTTGAGAAGCAAATCACAGACATCAAACCGAAGGATCAAATTGCTTTCTGTAAGAACATGTGGAACCCATATATAGTGTTTAAAAATTAAACCATGGCGTTTCACATGATCATGAATGGTCGATTTCGATTTTAATCTCTCAGCGATCTCACGAGTTGTTATTACATAAATTAATGCCTTTGTCTTCATCAATTTCATCTGGCCCTTCAGAGCGTCGTGCATCTTCAATATCAATAATTACAAGATAAAAAGAACTTTTTATATACCATGTTTTTAAATTTCTGTTGAATCATATAAACGCTACCGAAGGCAGCAGGAACCCGGAACATTTGGCTAAGAGTATTAAAAAAATTCACTGTTATTGTGTTTTGAGCTATTATAAAAGTTTCAAATGGCTAGCTAGCTAGCCGGGAAGTTAGTTAAAAATCGATTGCAAGATTTGTACTGGTAACGCTGCCGAAGGCAGCAAGGACTCGATAACAGTTGGTTAAAAGTATTTAAAAAATGTATTTTCACCGTATTCTGAACTATTCTGAAAGTTTCGAATCTCTAGCTAGTCGGGAAGTTAGTTAAATAAATTTTCTGTTGAATCATATAAACGCAGCCGAAGGCAGTAGGAACCTGAAACAATTGACTAAAAGTATTAAAAAAATGTATTGTCACCGTGTTCTGAGCTATCCTAAAAGTTTCAAATGCCTAGCTAGTCGGGAAGTTAGTTAAAAATCGAATGGAAGCCTTGTACTGGTAATGCTGCCGAAGGCAGCAAGAACACGAAACAGTTGCCTAAAAGCATTAAAATATGTATTTTCACCGCGTTCTGAACTATTCTGAAAGTTTCGAATCTCTAGCTAGTCTGGAAGTTAGTTAAATAAATTTTCTGTCGAATCATATAAACGAAGCCGAAGGCAGTAGGAACCTGAAACAGTTGACTAAAAGTGTTAAAAAAATGCATTGTCACCGTGTTCTGAGCTATCCTGAAAGATTCAAATGTCTAGCTAGTCGGGAAGTTAGTTAAAAATCAATTGCAAGATTTGTAATGGACAAACATACAAACAAACAAACAAACAAGAATCGAAGTTGATAAAAACATGGTAAAATCGCCTAAACGAAATTTTGAAAACCCATTTTGGCACTGGCGTTTTGTCAATACATCTTCTCTATACACATCGGATAGTTTTTTTTTTTTTTTTTTTTTTTTTTTTTCTTTTCGTGCTTGAGCAGCATTTTTGCCTTTTAGATAGTAAAATAGCAAAATCTGCCGAAAATGTTGTGCAGAGTCAAACAAACTTTTTCAAAAACAAGCCTTGCTGTATCAGCTGTCAAAATACATAATGATAATGCGGCTTGGTTGTGAATTCGGTGTGTAAAATATAATTAACTCCTCTGTTGAGAAAAAATGGAATTACTTTCCGTACAACCCAATAGTTAACCAGTTTTATACTACTCTACCTTTCCATAAATGACCAAACACTTTCGACTTTAAACGTTTTGTCAAATATCTCAAAACGTACTAAAAGAATCATTTTGAAACATCAATAGTGTGAAGAACATCTTATACATAACCTATTTCAGTGAAAGGTTTACTCTGAAAGCAAAAATGGAACCTGTAAAAAATTGAATAAAAATGTAAATGTTTGGAATCACCCTGTAAAAAACAATGTCTGAAACGCATTCTGGCTGTAACTTATGATTATAAGCCTCATTTTTATTATCCGTATAAATGTTTATGAGGCTACCACAAATATACATGGAGATATAACAGTTTCTTAAAAAAAAAAAAAAAAATCACTTCTTTAACTATAACACGCAAGGTTTTAAACCCAGTGTAAAGCCATCTTCAGGAAACTTGAACTACTGTATTAGACTCAGCATACTGCAATGAGAATGCAAATATAGTAAATATCTAATGTAATATGAACACTTTTACTAAATAATTTGTAACTGCGCATGCGCAAGTTTTCGCGATATTTCATTTGCATAATTTAATAGTCAAAAGTATTAAGCTACTTTCTGAAAACCCCAAACAAATATCATGTAAATTGAAAATGTTCTTCGCGATAGAATGAACTGAATTTCAGTTCCTCAAAAAAAAAAAAAAAAAAAACT
The DNA here is from genome assembly GCA_963930645.1 of Salticus scenicus. Lineage (NCBI taxonomy): Eukaryota > Metazoa > Arthropoda > Arachnida > Araneae > Salticidae > Salticus > Salticus scenicus. Next base: position 184,913,031 of record OZ005651.1, on the reverse strand, counting down.
AAACTATAAGGGATTTTATTCCCATTTTTATTTTGATTCGAGTAATGATAATACAGTGTTCGTTGATTTTAAACAAATATTGATAAAATTCCCTTATCATTTTCTTATTTTATAGAAGAACTGAAATTCAGTTCATTCTGTCGCGTAGAATATTTTGACTACTTGCGGAAGAGGGATTTGCATGCGAAAGAGGAACTGATCTTCCTTCTGCTGCCTCTAGTGAACTTTTCGTGTATGAAATTTTTTTCTGTTCACAAGGCTAAAGCAAATTCTACTTGGAAAATCCCTCCCGCTCACGATTGGTATGCTGGTACCCATTCTGGTTTGTCCGGAGGCACAAGATAGTATTAAAAGAATTTTTAAATTATTTTTTTTCGAAGTAAAAGCAAGTTATTTTAAATTTATACATGAGAAATTTCCATTTTCAAAAGTTGTCAATGCAAGGAAATTCTTTACTAACTATTTAAAAGTCTAATCGTTTTAAAATTATGTTTTCAAAATAATGTACTTGACCAATTGTTAAAAACTGCAATATTTATCTTATCCCTAATTTTATTAAACGGTTTCTTATTCAGAAGTCAATCTTGGCCGGTAAAACCGCAATAAATTCTTTCTCTTAGTTTGAGCGGCATTCATAAAAATTATCTGTGTTAAGTCAATCCTTATTTGATCATACAAGTTGCACTTAGTTTAATAATAGATGCTGTATCAGCAAATATTGGAAATTCTTTTAAATGTTTTCATAAGAGTTTAACCTTGGCTTCTCTAATTGCGACACTTTTAAATTGATTTCCTTGAGAAATGTAAGGCAACCCTTTTGAAACGGTCGAGGATTTGTATGATGATATTCGAGGATGGGAAAAATATTTTCTCTCTCACAAGTAACCAGCTTGACGAAGAAGGTTTCTCACTCGTGAGAAGAAGGATTGCCAAATTAAGTTTCTGTGAATTTTTGTAATCACTTCTACAGAAAACTTTGTGTCAAAAGGACCCGTAGCTAGTGTTACCCCCCCCCCCTCATTTAATGGCATACTGGATTAACTGTCATCCTTTTTTAAGACCCTGTGTTTGCTAAGAAAATAAAAAGATGTAATTGCAACTGAAACTGGTTTTTGTTCATGACAATGTTTCATTTTTTTTTTTTTTAATCCTTTCAATTTTATCTACAGCCATAACTAAATGGTTGGTTGGGTTTAACGTCGTACTAGTACTGCGCAGTGGGTAATTGGTGACGGTCTGGGACGCACCCCCTAAAGATGGTTCGGAGACATGACATTTTGATCCTCCATGGAGTGTATCCCGTTTCAACGTTCATAACTTCGTTTTTAATCAAGAAAATTTTCCTCGAGACTAGTAGCTGAACTATCTAATAATTAAGTCTGTTTTTTTTTTTTTTTAAATCTTTATTTTGTATACATAGGAACACTAAAAGTATTCATTCTTTTATTTCATACTCGTTTATAAGTATAAGCAATGTTGCATTGCAAGTATAGAACATTTACTTAGGTGAATAACGAGTTGAAACTATTTTTTTTTTTTTTCAATGGTACATAAGTAGATACTAAATATACCTCAGCAAATATAAAGTGTGAGGTGAGGAAAAATAAGGGATTTATCAGCGCCCCTCTTTTAAAATGATAGACTTACTCATCGTAATTACTGATTTATTACATTATAGCTTTGAATGATTAAATAAAAAACTAGTACATTATGGACATCACAAAACTTTCTTCTATATAGCAACGCTACTTACAGTTTAGCGTAAACAAATAATGAATCATAAATGCAGTTTGGTGTAATTTTAACCAACAGATGTTTAGGCGTACTCATATGGAAAATTGCAGAGGGTGAATGCTAACAGTGCCACCTGTCGGCATACTTACGCCAAAATTTAGGCAGCATTCTTTTTCATAATGGCCATCTTATATAGCAAGTTTGGGGCATTTATATTCTGTAGAAGCTAAGCTATAGCCTTCCAGCAAATGGAGAAAATTGCAACATAGCAGTGACATCTTCGGCCGATATTCACCCTAATTAAATCGGCATCGTTTTTCCTTTTTTATATGAAGTTTTGTACAGTTATACAAAATAGACACTTAAATATAGCCTTTCCGTGCACGGAGAAAAATGGAACATAGCAGTGCCACCTGTCTGCTGATATACACAACAATTGAATCAGCATAGTTTTTCTTAATGGATCTCTTACATATCAAGATTTTTGCAGATACAGTATAGATGCTAAAATATAGGCTTTGTAAATTGGAGAAATCACAGTATAGTATCGCCATCTGTTTTACAATTTTCACCAAAAGTTGATAGGCAAAAATTTATTTCGAAATGCTTCTTAATACAAATTTGTATAAGATTCTGTTCATTAGTTTTTGAGATAAAGCTGCTACAAAATGTTTGTCTCAGATAGACGGACATTTTCTAGAACAAACCGATATCGTTCAAGATATCGTAATACATTAAAAACCAAATGTTGAAAATTTTTAGAAATACATTAACAAATAAAAAAATATTAGTTTCAAATGTCTCGATAATTTTTTCTTAATCAAAATTTCCCAAATGAAATTCTAAATAATTGTTCGTTTTAATATTTGTAATTTACAATTGATTACACAGGCCTACGTCTACATCTAAGTTTTTTTTTTTTTGTGTGTGTGTGTGTGTGTGTGTGTGTGTGTGTGTGTGTGCGGAAACTGAAAATAAAGCTAGTTTTTTAACCGACTTCAAAAAAAGAAGGAAGGTTCTCAATTCAAACCGTATGTTTTTTTTATGTTTGTTAGCTCATAACTTCTGAACGGATGCTCCGATTTTGATAATTTTTGTTTTGTTGAAAAGGTCTTGGTCTGCAATAGGTCCCATTGTAATATCTTAACGATCGAAAGAAAATACAGGGTGCCCAAAAAAATCAGTCCCAACTCTTTTAACTGCTAAACGGCTGCAGCTATAGTGATAAAAATGGTATGTAAGTATAGCAAAGTGGTCCATGCAGCACAAGGTTTAACCGTTGTGCCACCTGGTGTAAAACACCGGAGTTAGTTTTCCTATCTCGAAAACGGTTCTAAAAGAAACTAGTTGGCATAGGTGGACTCTGCTCAGTTCCCCATCATATTTATATTCTCAGAAATTTCTAGTGCGAGACATATTATAATCTTGTTAAAAGAAATGAATTTGACCAAAGCTTGATACAGTGACAGAATGAAATCCCCGCCTAATAGGCTATCCACCGTTCACTTGGATATAATTATCTTATTCTAATTTATTAATTTATTTTATCAGGGTCAATTCTGTTGTTTAGTTTTCATGCAACTATTTACAATGCAATAAACCTCAAAATTCATATTTATATGAAAAATTTACAATTTCGCTATGTTGATAAAATCGTAAATTACGAATAATTTACGAAAATTTCCTAGTAGAATATTTGTATTGAATCATGTTCAAACAAATATCATAAACTTAAATTTGAAGTTGTCTAATGTATTTAGGATCCTCAAAATGGAAGTTTATGCTCAATTTTGCCTTATTCTGACATGTTAAATAAATCGTAAATTCCAAATAACTTACGAATTTTTTTAAATTGGAAAAATCATAGTCATTAATATTCATGCCAGTGTCCTAAATAATATTTCAAAAGTAGTCTGACATCTTTACGATGAAAATATCTCTCAAAATTGACGTTTATGTGAAATTTCGCCCTATATTGCCATGTTAAGAAATTCGTAAATTTCCAGTAACTTGCGAAATTTTCAAAGTAGCATATTTATAAATACTGATGTTCATTCCGGCATCAAAACTGATATTTTAAAACTGGTCTGATATTTTTACAGTAAAAAGTTTTCATTTAATGCACGTTTAAGTGGATTTTTGTCCTATTCTCCCACGTTAAGAAAATCGTAAATTTCTAATAACTTACGAAGTTTTTAAATTCAAATGTTGCAAATGAATAGGGTTCTTGCCAGTGTTGAAAGTAATATTTTAAAACTGATCTGACCTCTCTGCGATAATTTGTTCGTGAGATATCGTGTACACAGACTAACAAACTAACGGACTGACCCACTAACCCACTAACAGACTAACAGACTAACAGACTAACAGACACCCTACAGACAGACACCATAGAAATTTTGTCATTTTCGGATTCCTCACACCTGAAAACGTGTAGAAAAGTCAAAAAACCGAGGTCGAAAATTTTCACGATTACCTAAGTTCCCCATACCTATAGTATGATGGGGAACTAAAAGTGAATTATAAAGTTAAAAAGTAGCATCGATTTAGTACAAAAAGACAGTTTAGACATTCATGCTAGCTTTCCTATTTCGGATACGGTTCAAGACAGGGGGAAAAAGTGAATTATAAAATTGCAGAGCATCATCGATTTAGTAGGAAAAGATAGTTTAGACATTGATGCTAAAAATATAATGCTAAAAACGTGCATTTGTTTGTTCGCAATTTCTTACAATATGCACACTTGAGCTACATCGCACACGTTGTAGCGTAGCTGGTGAGACATACGCTATATAGTTCAAAATACGGTTACTTGATACTTTTTGTTTTGTTGTAAAGATCTTGGTCTGATGTAGACCCCATTGTAATATTTTTGCAATCTAAAGAAAGTAAAACGCCATCTGGTGAAAAACAGCGGAATTAGCGCTCATATCTCAAAAACGGTTCAAGATGGGAGAAAAGTTAATTACAAAGTTGTAGAGCATCATCGATTTACTACAAAAAGACAGAATTTAGACATTATTGCTAAAAATAGAACGCTTAAAACATGCAGTTGTCTGCTCGCAATTTCCTACATTGTGCACACTTGAACTACGTTGCACACTTTGCAGCGTAGCGGATGGCACGTATACTCTGTGGTTCAAAGTACTGTTACTGTAAGCGGTCACATGCTGGTGGAAAACAGTGGAGTTAGCGTTCCTATCTCGGAAACGGTTCAAGACAAGGAAAAAAAGTGAATTATAAAATTGCAGATCATCATCGATTTATTACGAAAAGATAGTTTAGACATTTATGCTAAAAACAGAACGCTTAAAACGTGCATTTGTTTGTTCACAATTTCCTATTTTGTGCACACTTAAACGACATTTGTTGTAGCGTATGGGTATATATTGTAGCGTAGCGGGTGACATTTATGCTATGTAAAATTCAAAGTATGGTTATTGTAAGCGGTCACATCGATTAACGCATAGACGTTTTAAACCGACTTCATAAAGGAAGAGGTTCACAAAACAAACCATGTTTCTGATTGTTGTTGTTGTTGAAATTTGTTAGCTTTTAACTTCGTAAGAGATGATTTAATTTTAATACTTTTCTGTTGTATTGATCTTAGCCTAAAATAGGTTTCATTATGATTTCATTAGGATATAAACCAATTACAGGATACTCACAAAAGTCTGTTCTCACTCTAGCTGCTGAGCGCATGCAGCTACACTGGTAAAAGTAGTATGTAAGTATCGATGTTGAAACTTCTGTCCGTCAGCTGCAATGCATATTTTGCTCTTTGTTTGAACTTTAGGCTGCGCAATTTCCAGCACAGCGGGTGACACGTATTCAGTGTAAAGTTCAATATATATGCCTAACAGAATTTTTGGTCACTAATACAGCGTAACCGTCCTTTACATTTCTAAAGACTTTTTAACTTAACGTATGTTCATTCAACAGATAGTTTTTTGCTCATATCCGATAAAGGCAAGAAAAGTGACACAACTTAAAAATGCAGTATTTGAGAAAAATCAACTTAAAAATAACTTGACTAGTATAAAACTGGTACAACTGTCTCTCGAGTGGATAACTTTCTAGATGGAGATGTAACTTTTTTGTTCACATTGGGTGCATTTCATGTATTTTTCAGTGACATAAACCATTTTTTGAGTTATGTCACTTTTCTTGGAAGTTGTGATTTGTGAAGCTGCCGTCGAACGTCTTCTGATGTTCTGCTATATGAATAAATTTTTACTGAAAAGAGAAAAATAAAATCTTTTTGTAAAAAAAATAGAACCGACTCCAAGAAATGGGAATGAAATGAAATAGTAAATTGCGCCTAAAAGTATAAAATAATTTCAATCGCCAAACAACATATAACACTACAATTAATCATAACTTTTGAAGTCGGCGCAAAATTAAATAAAAATTGATAACTTTATTCAATACAAAAATCAAATCCTATTCAATATACACATCTCACATTGTCACCTGCAAAACGCAGCCGAAAACAACTTTGATTCAAGAAAACAAATAAGATTTCGTAAGCAGCAAAAGTTGGCGAAGATCCTGGTATCCGACGTCCTTGGTGAAAGAAAAATCGCAAAATGTTCTGGCAAACATATTTAATTTCTTTAGGATATCATGATTAGTTTGATAAGGTGTATTAAGAGAGTAATCAAGAATATGAAACAATACATCGTACAATATATATTATGAAACTATACATCTTGCGTGCATGTTTTGATCGCCAAATCCAAAAGCCACCAAGTATGATAGTTATCAAAGTTATATCAAATTTGCAAAGGAAACTCTAACTTCGTAGAAACATAAATACCGCCTTGTAAGGAATGTTCACTGTTCTATGTAGATGCTACTAATAAACCAATTGTATACAGTGATAAAATAATAAAGGAAACATGAAAATGGATCATTCGAGACAACAGCATTTGTTGCTACCAATCTAAAAACAGACCTTTAAAAACTAATTAATTTTTTTTAATTTTGCGCCGACTTCAAAAGTTATGATTAATTGTAGTGTTATATGTTGTTTGGCGATTGAAATTATTTTATACTTTTAGGCGCAATTTACTATTTCATTTCATTCCCATTTCTTGGAGTCGGTTCTATTTTTTTTACAAAAAGATTTTATCTTTATCACATATAGATTTTTGTCAATAAAGGGTGTCTATCGACATAATTTTTTCCGTGACTTTTCCACCAATGTAATTACATGGTATGTTCTCATGATGGAAACATACTACAAACTACCGAAAATGAAGAAAGTGTTTCGGTAGACACCCTGTATTGAGAAAAATCTACACGTGATAGAGAAAACCTGGCTTCATTTTCGGTTTCAGCACACCAAAAAACATATGCATCAGCTAAAATTATCAAATTAAATTTTGCAAGCATTGCTTTTTGTAGGTCTATGTTATTAATTATAAAATTGGGACTTAGCAATGATTAATTGTTAATTGTTAGTTTGAATTTAAAAATTGATTAATCGATAGTCAACAATGAACAATTGGTTAGTTCTTTGTAATAAAAATCGTAATTGACAAATGACTAAACATTTACTCCAAAATTCATGACTGACAAATAATTTAATTAATAGTTTCTTGAGGCTTCAACTGGTATAATGAAGCACTAACGGGGACAGAGTTGAGGGGGAAAAAACTCAATTTAAAAATATAATAATAAATAGACTTTTACTGAATCAAGAAATTTAAATGAGCATGAAGAAATTTCAGTTCATGAAAGAAAAGAAGCACAAATGTATAATCTAAAAATATCTCAGCCCTCACAGAAAATAAATAAATAAATAAAATTTATTAATAGTAAAATGTTTTAGCCATTTAAAGAAAATAAAAATATTACAAATTATATAATATTTCTACCAACAAAAAATATAGAAACCTTTTAAAAAAATCAATGAATATTTTAACCAGAAATGTGATGTGAAATTATTCAGCCAATTAAAAATAATTGAAAGTAATCGGCAAAATTGGAAGAAAAGGAACCCTTCCACACAGCACTTCTTTTATATACCTCTCTCTTGAAATCTTGTGTTCTATTTCTTCTCCGCAAAGGGACTAGGTTACAGATAATGTTTCCGTTTTCAACGTCTTATGAAGTATCATTTATCGTCAATAAATCACGACTTTACCCGGAACGAACCATTTTCAGATAAGCCTTTGTAATTGCTGAATCGGGGATCTTTCTTGATGATGAGTCATATAATACAATTTTGTAGCGTCTTCCTTATTTGAATAAGCGCGAGCGAAAACGTTTTAAAATGAAAGGAAAGGATAAAGAACACATTAGATAATACTAGGAAAATTATTTTATCGCCAGAAAGACTGAAATGAGTCATTAAAAATACTTAATTCAAAACACATTTCAATTTACAAATGTCATTCATTTTTATTAGTTTAACTGCTTATGTACATTCTTTATTCCATTTATACATATGTTATTTTTTTTTCTCTATTTATTACAAGTCCAAGGACATTTATTTAACAATCTAAAAATTACACAATTAGTCACTTGCATCACCAATTTGTGATTTTTAAAAAAGATGAAGCATAGAAAAAAATGAAAACTAAACTAGAGTTTTAATATAAGAGTTTAAATTGGCATGAGTAAAATTTCAGACTTTTCCGTACGATTGATTTCTTATTTAAAATATATTTTACAAAATTCGGTTTATCATACGTATAGATAATATGATAATATTATGATAATCATAAATATGACAAAACAAAATATTTTTTTCTTGTTTTTGTCTGCATCGGAATTTTTTGAATGAAAATAGTTCGTGTTTATTTTTCTGGAAAAATACTGTTGCACAGTTTATAGAACTCTTATTTAAAAATAATATGGAAACAATTTCAACATTACTTTTAAATCGATTTCAATGTTTTTCAAATTCATTTCTTTTTTTATATTTCAGTTATAGGAAGTTGTTTTATTTAATTAAATGACAACGAATAACATAGCAAAATTTTTATGCGTTAATGGTGGCTGGTGCACGTAAATTTCGTCGTGGCCGCATTTGCCCTCAATGTTCCCATCCAAATTAAGGTACAGTCGGTAACAAAAGTGTCCGAACACTAGCAAAAATTCTTATGTAAAAAAAGTACACTTTTTACAGTTTTGTTAAATAAATCCTTGTCGAATCCTATTCTTAGTCAGTCTAAGAACACGATTCGATAAGGATTTATTTAACAGAACCGTATGAAGTGTACTTTTTTTACATGGGAATTTTTGCTAGTGTTCGGACACTTCTGTTACCGACTGTAACCGCAGTGGGGCAGTCCTCCATGGAGGATCAAAGTTGTGATGACAGGTCTCTGAGCCACCCTAAATAGGGGTGTGTCTTATAAGGTCTCCAATTGCTCATAGCGTAGCACTAGTACGACGTAAAAATTCACTCATACATTTACTCACTCTTTTGGCTTTTGTAACATCAAACCACAAAATATTTACTGTTTCATTTTGTCGGAATTAACAAAACCAAATAACGTCCATTTTGAAGCAATCAATGATCAAATATCTGTGTTTTTTAATTACACTATTCAACAACAAAATTTTAAATTAAGTAAACTACCAAATTTGTAAATTTGTACGGATTCGATGCTACTGAAAACGAAAACAATAATCAAAATCTAGAATTAGCTCTAGTTGTCATTTTACGAGCATTGCAGTATGTATTTAAAAAAAAAAAAAAAAAAAAAAAAAAAGCTCCTGTTTTATTACAGAAAATTCCTGGCAGCAATATTGCCAGAAAATATTCGTATGCTCTGTGAAAAATACGTTGACAAAAAATTTTCTGCTACAGAACAATACAGAGATTCTTTCGGTGGGTAACGGATTTATTTTTCTTTTTTCTTTTCATTGGGCACAATGTAAGAAATTTCGCATTAAATAAGATTGTCCATTTCTATCAGCCAGGTCCACCTCATTGTAGGCGACGGTGCTACCTCTCAACAAAGAAAGCACACTCTGTTGTGTTACTTAGCACATCTAAAACCTGCTTTACTATCAGATTTCTTTAGGTAAAACAGAAAAAATATGTAACCGACAGGTGGAATATCTATCAATGGTTACATATTCTGTCTGGTTACAGGAAAATACTTCTTTTGACAAATTGAGATTGAATTTAAAAGTAAATTTTGTAATTTTAGAAAATTTTCGGTAGGAAAGTTACAGAAGTTTTTTTATCCTTTACAGTTTTCTTTTTTTTTTTTAATTGTGACTGTAGAGAATTGTAATGTAGTGAATGGGGCGAAATAGAAAAAAACAATGTACACAGGTAAAGTCTAAGAGAGAAAACTTAGTATATCGAAAAGGTTACAATTGTTTCTTGATTCAATTTTATAAACAAATATTTACACTTAATCTCTTGTTATCATTTGTGTATGGCTTGGGGATATTTGTTTCTTGTTTTAGAAAGCCTTGAATTTGTATGGACTTTCCTGACAGGTCTTGGTGCGTTTGTTGGGAAGTAATCCCCTCTCGTCAGAAACAAGCTATTATGGCACTGATTAAAACGACATAAAATCGTTATTTTGGTTGTCGAATCGGAGCCCAAGATAAATGATGACCGCCTCACACTGTGTGGAACACTTGCACCAATGACTTGCGTAATTGGATTAATGGTAAACCGTGTTCAATTCTCTTTGCAATGCTCATAATTTAAAGATAATTTACAAACCATTCAACTTACTGTTTTTTTTCTGTATGGTACAACCAATTTAGCAAAGAATTTTGAAAAGAATATAAACCTATCTTAATATCTCTACAGGCTTAAAAAAAAAAAAAATTGCAATAAATGTAATTATTTAACAACTTTGACTTATGTAGTTATTGGTTGTCATGAAATTGTAAATAAAAGTATCGAAAGTTTTTGAAAATTTAACGTTCTAATCATAAATTGTATATTTCCTTAATTTCATTACGCTCCATCTCCAATTTCACATACTAGCTTATTATTTAGTGATGTGGTAATATTTTGACCTTCCATAAACATGGAAATGCAAAAAATCTCATTTGAAAGAATTTACAAAACTTTTATCAAAATTTCTTGAACAATGTTGTTATAGAGTTACAGTTTTCTTTACTATGTTTTACTTTACTTCTTTTTTCTTATTAGATTAGATGCACAAAATTTTGCTGAAATTTAGATATTAACCCCAGATATTATTCATATAGGAAACTCGGAAATCATTTTAGTCTAAGCTCGGAAAATATTTTTAAAAAATCTAATACATGATGATAGAAAAATGACATTTTCAAATAAACAGCTTATTTACATCTATGTATTGCTAAAAAATGTCATTCATGGATAACTTATTATGGGATATTCGGCAGGAAATTCATAATTTTTACATATAATATGAATTCATTATTTATTATTTTATTCTGTTTTATAATTCTCATTTTTTTTAGATAGAAAAACAACTCTGCATTAAAAAAATTCATAGTAGTATCTCTTTCTGATATTGTTAAAAAAGTCTTTATTACAATTGATGTAAATTCCAGGATTGTTAGGGATTTCTCGTACTCACTCGAATCTTACTATAAGCGAGTCAAGTAGCTGATGGCAGTAAAATGCACTAATATACTGGTGTTGAACAATAATGAACTAGCTGGCTTCACCAGCTAGCTGGCCAGAGACCAAAGAAAATTTTTACCAAAAAACAAGCTCTCGGGCGCCTGCGACGCCAATCGTAATTTGTTCTCTCTAAAAGTCGCATAATATAAAAATATTGAAAATTCAAATATTTTTAAATAAAATCTTAGGCGCCTGCGGCGCCAATCATAACTTGTTCTCTGTAAAAGTGGCTTAATACTAAAATATTAAAAATATAACGATTTTAAATTAACTCTTGGGTGCCTGTGGCGCCAATCGTAACTTCTTCCCCTATTCTTAGAACATTTCTATCGCTCTTTTATTTTTTAAGAAATAAAACACGTAAAAGAAAATATATAAGAACAAAAACACTTAGAGATGATAATAAATTTGTTGTTGGGTGAGTACACTGTGGGATATAAAAGTTTAAGGCTGAATAATTATGTTATTTTTACAAATTTATAACTATACATGTATTTTATAAATCATCAGACATTTTAATAAATCATCACATTTAAATAACTTTCTACTGCAATGCTATAAATTAAAGAATTTTAACTGTTAATATTAAAATATATTGCAGCAAACAAACAAAAAATGTGCTACCATTTTACAAACGCATAAGAAAAATTTATAAGAAAAAGTTCTTGTTGTTGTTGTTGCTAATCCTAGATGGACCAGCATAGGCTAGATCATCTGCAGGAAGTCAAAAACTTCCAGAAAGTCTAAAAAGAGTAGAGGTTCCTTTAACACCTCGTCTTTTGTAAAATTTAAGCACTTCATAAATTGTAAAAACATGCAAAACAATTTTAGGTTGAAATATCTAAGCCCAGCCCTTTACCAGGCGAAAAATATAGGCACGAGTGCAGCTTGAAAATTGTTGCTTCATGCTGCCCTCTTGCCTATCTGTGTTGCAGAAAAATGAACCGAAATAATAGGATTGAAAAATAATGACTAAAAACTTATTTTATTAAAAAGCTTTCATTCATACTATGGGTGTGTTTGTATGAGTGTGTATATTTTAGTGTAAATAAAGGCTATGTGTAAAAATATTTTAAAAATTAATGCTTTTTATAACAGATTTACTTTTTGAATGCTTTAATTTTAACATTAAATGGAAAAGAAAATTGCAGTGGTAGACCTCACTGGAAAGGAACTATATATATATCTTATTAGGTGTGAGGTTTAAAACAGACTGCTGCTAAGATTAAATCAAAATTAATTTACGTTTTTTAAGTTACGTTTTGCAATTTACAGAGTAGAAAATATTTTTAAAAAATTAACTGACACCTGGAATTAAAATATTGAAATTTCGAAAAAAAAAAAAATATTTTATCAAAATTAGTTACCGCCTATAGCCAGTGTTGTTAGATCTGGCGAAATTCTTATTCAATGATCGCCAATAATTTTGAGAAGTGATATTTGATGTACATAATAGACTATCAATCTTCGAAGTGATTAGACAAACGTTACAATTAAAAATTATTGGTGATAATTGCATAGGTGCCAAGTCTCCAGTTTTTCAAGGGAGACTTCAAACCGGAAAATTTTTACAGCTGTTTTCGGTAATATTAATCGTCGAAAATATATATAACATATTCCATTTAAAAATAGTGGGGTCAATTCTAATTTAAAAGTTAAAAATGTTGGCAGCTCTGTAATTGAATAAAATATCCGCCAGATCTGGCAACACTGCCTATAGCTTTTTATTAGTGAATTATTTTTTTTTTAATCGGTTCAGTAGTTCCAGTGATTACCCCCCACATACAAATAAAGTTAGCCGCTTAATATATTAGTATAGATAGCATAAACATAACTAACATAATGACAAAAAGAAAAGTAAATAATTTAAATTTTCACAAAAAAAAAAAAAAAAAAAAAAAAAAAAAAAAACTATTTTTTTTTTACGGGGATCCAACTCCCAAACTCTGGATTCAGAGCCAAAGTTCCCAACTTTTATAATTTATTCACGAGCATTTTTAACCCCGCCTTCTTTTCGCACCAAAAATGTTGTAGATTATTTCTTTTTAATATGTGACAATGATTAAATAAGAAGAAAGTCATTTTTCAAAATTTACGGTGTGAAAAAGAGGCTGGGCTAAAAATGCTCGTGAGTAAATTATAAAAGTTGGGAACTCTGTTCAGAGCCCGACGCTTTACCTCAAAACCACGGTCATCACCAGCTACCGTAGCAATAATTAATCTTTTTTTTCATGTTTTTTATGGGAATTTTAATTAAAATATTGAAATTTTGAATTAAAAAATAAATATTTCATCAAAATTAATTATAGCACTTACGGATAGTATAGCTTTTGATTAGTGATTTTTTTTTTTTTTTAATCGGTTCAGTAGTTCCAGAGATTTTCTTCCACATACAAACAAAGTTTTTCTTTTTATAGTATATTAGTATAGATTAGCATAAATAAGTGGCGCCGCTATTAAAGAATTAGGTTTTTTGGACAAATTATCATCTTCACTCGATAGTGAAGATGGTATCAGATGGCATGGCAGCACAGACAAATTTTTAATTTGTATATATATATATATATATATATATATATATATATATATATATATATTAAAATAGGGATTTACTGTGCTGTGAAGACACTGAAAATTTTTCTGTCTACAATTAATACATTTTCTATTAACATTTTCGCGACTGCATGTTTTTGACTTTTTGAAAGTAAGGTCCGCCTATAGGAGTTATTCTCCAATGTTTCCATATTTCAGAACCAAATTTATTGTATTCATATTTATATTACAAAAGGACATGCATTATAATTATATTCTTTCTTATCAAAGTATTTGCATCCATAGTATATTTCATTGTAAAAGTATGAATATTGGGTATATACTTAAGAAATGAATAATATACAAATTGTGAACGAAACGCCCACTGGAGGAGTTACAAATTTTCAAATGACGTGAATCTGCGTCAGCGTTCGCGAAAGTGTTAATTATATGAAAAAGTTACAAATTGGACTTTAGTGTATCGAACACACGACCTACATGTTATTACATTGACGCTCTAACCGAATAAGCTAATGGGCCATAGGAAAAATACGTCACATTTACGTTTCGTTTTTACGAGGATTTTAATTAACAATATTGAAATTTCGAATTAAATAAAATATTTTATCAAAATTAATTATAGCCTATAGCGCTCAAGGAAAGTGTGGCTTTTCATTAGTGAAATATGAAAATTCAAATAATAAAAAAATGAAAAACAACGAAAAAGAAAGAAAGTAAGGAAACATATATACACTATTTTGATTTATGTTTACATGCAACATATTACTACAAAATTTAAATTACTTTGTGAAAACTAAAATTTACAGTAAGGAAAAGTAACTCATAAGTGAGAATTTTAACTGTATTTAAAGGAAAAAATAATCATTACATAATTATATAATTATATAATCATATTATATAATTACATCATTATATAATTATTACACTAGGAATTTATTTACCAGATTACTGCTATATAAGCAAAAAACGTACTTTATGTATTTCAAATGCAATGTAAAGCTGCCAATCTAATCAGGAGGATTGTTAGTACCGCCCCCTTTTCCATACCACTTAATTTTTAGAGTACTTCCTCTGTTTAGAGTACTTACTCTTCAAATGCATTTATAATGAATTAAGAAGAAAAATATTCTAAAAAAAGACTGGTGGGGAAAAATGGGTGGTACGAAAAATCCACAGGATTAGGTTGGTAGCTCTGACAATGGTTAAGGAAATATTTGTCAGCATACAATTGAGTAACAAAAAATTAACAAAAACACATTTCTGAATGAAAGTTGCTTTTTAAATAGATATTTATTGAAATTTAGGTTAATTTGACATCATTTATAAGTTAAAAGTTTATATATATATATATATGCAGATAAAGAAAAAAAAATTATTGAAAGACTTTGTAAAAAAGAGTTTCTATTGGTAATAGCCGTTTGAATTTTTTCCGCTATTTCCTTGGCACTTTCCTTCAACTAGTTCATTACATTTTGCTAATAAATTAAACAAATAAAAATTTGTCAACTGTTGAACATGCGCAGTTAATTGTTCTTTAATTCTTTTTACAAAATTATTCTTTTAAATTATCGCAATGTTTTTCCTTTAATTTGTTGCTGGTCCCTGTTTTGTTTTCGAGACAAGTATACAATCACACTGAAATATATGAGGTATAACATGTTCCTTGCACCGCTGAAGTTTCAAGATAATTCAAGTAGAGATATTACTTATTTGATAGAACGTTTAAAATCGAAAAAACCTAGTATTTTATGGAAAAGAAAGTCTATCATATGCATGGCTTTTGAAATTATGGCTAGTTAAAATACAGCAAGAAAAATTCCTAAGTAATTTTTAATATTAATTATTGCTATTGTTATTATCATCATTATTATTATTGTTTTACGATATGATTTTTTGTGCCTATTACTTCAATTAAAAAAAAAAAAAAAAAGATGGAATTATTAACTATTATTATTTTTCAATGAAGTTTATTTGCTCTCTAGAATCACAGAAATCTTTTTATAGATTGGTATATGGGAAGTAAAATAAAAAGGTGTATTTTTTTATGGACTTTTTCTTATACACTTTCGTAGCCTACGGCGATGCGACTACGACACTTTACATGTTATCTCTTTTGGTGCTGCCATCTATAGCTTAATTAAAAACAAAATGTTGGATAGTAGAATGAATTTACTTTTCATATTTTTTCTTACATAACACATACAGTCCAGTGGCGGATTTAAGGGGGGGCTAGGGGGCTGAAGCCCCCCCCCCAAAAAAAAACACTGACATTCACTATTGAATATTGCAATTGTAAATTTTTTATTGGTCTAGAATAACAGTTTGAAAAATCTTAGCCCCCCCCAAAAGTCAAGTTCTGGATCCGCCACTGAACAGTCGGCAGCAAAATCATTGAATCACACATCCATATTTTTCATATATATATATTTAGTTTAATAGCTAATTTTTATCATCAATTTACTTTTTTATAAACAGCATAAGGCTAAGATCATGACTCGACAAATGTTTACTCAACAAAGTAGTATTAGGCGCTCACTTTTTAAATAGGAATTATTGGTAATAAATAATAATTAATAATTTTGCTGCCGACTGTAATCCATAAAATTAATGTAATATTATTAAAGAAAGTACTAGTCATAATATTTCTTTTGGGGTAAAAAGCTTGTTCATTTGAAATCCAAGCTTAAATCAGTACATTTTTATATATTTAAGAATGGGACTTTGACAAAGATAAAACTGGCAAAAGCTCACTCGATTTTACTATATATATATATATATATATACATATGTATGTAATATTTTTAGCTTTTTGTGAATGGGATACACTAAGTGTTTTCGTAATGAAATACATAGATATTTTTTTTTTCTTATCCTACATATATCAAATTAAAGTATTTTAATACTTATTTAATTTGTAGATATAAATTAAAATTCCTTGGACACTATATGTTTCTAACGAATACTACTAGAAGAATGAATATAGGCGTTTAAAAAAAATAATTCTCGTTAAAAATTACACAGTAACTACTCTTCTTTTGTGTTTTACAAACATCACATTAAAAGTGGTTTATGTGATTCCGAATAAATGAACAAAAAGTTGAATTCGAATACTTGATATCACATGTAATACTAAGAAAGATGTGAAATGGTGAAGTCAGTATATATTATTCATTTATAAGCAGTATCATACTAATATAGTATGTGTATGTGATTCATATCTTAAACTTTATTTACGATCTAATGAATGTTTCAGTTTAAATTTAGACACACTGATAGGTACTGCCACCTAGATTGTCATTATTCATTTGCTTCTGAAAAGCATGAAGTGACTAATCAGAGATCATAAAACGCTGATTTTTGATATGAGGATTGATTAAGCCTGTTTATAAACGCCTAATTTTCAAATAAAATTTTCCTGTTATATTACAAAAATATTAAAATTAAACGCATGTTACAATTATTTCGTAATTTTAATTCGAATTCTTAGCTAAAGTTTTGTTATTTGTATGCAGATTGTAATCATAGTTTAATACAACATATTTCAAACAAGTTACGACTTTTTAAGTGTTAAATGACTTTACTGCCTATTTTGAGGATTTTCACTGAGGTAGAAAATGTATGTGGCGTTATTTTCACCTATTTTAAATATTTTTATAGACCACATATAACAGTGGCGGATCCAGAACTTGACTTTTTTTTTTTTTTTTTTTTTGGGGGGGGGGGGGGGCTAAGATTTTTGAAAGTGTTATTCTAGACCAATAAAAAAAATTACAATTGCAATATTCAATTGTGAATGTCAGCGTTTTTTTTTTTTTTTTTTTTTTTTTTTTTTTTTTTTTTTTCTTTTGGGGGGGGGGGGGGGGGGTCTTTAGCCCCCTAGGCTCCCCTTAAATCCACCACTCACATATAATACTGTTGAAATTCCAGATGTTATGCATAAGATAAAAAGCACGTAACATTAAAAATCATTTGGCCAATTTCCATAACTGAAAATAAATAAATAAATAAACACATATTAAAACATTAACTATATTTACTGCATAATTTCATTGGATAATTTTGCGACTGTAATAATAACCAAAACCTGATTAGCGTCCTTGATTTAACGACCCGAAATTTCGTTTACAATTAAAAAAGATTTTATTAAAAATATAAAAAACTGGTCTTAAAAATAGCACTTCATGAGAATTTTACTTCTGAAAGCAAAACAAAACATTTTTAAGAGTAAAATTTTCCCCAAATATTCATTTTTGCGTAAATAGTACAAAAAATTGAAGGCCCTTCCATTTTCTTCCTTTTTTTTTTTTTTTTTTTTTCCAAAGAATGGTAAAAACCATGGGGGAAATGATAAGTATGAGACCTGAATGTGTATCAGGCCTGGTGCCCACATTTGGCTTCATCGGGCTGTGTTAATAACATGCGTATCATAGATCCATATGAATTTTTATTAATAATAATATCATTACTTTTTTAATTGTTCAAAGAATAAAAATAAAATAAAAACTAAAGTGTCTTACCAGACCTCTCCCTGAACACCCCCCCCCCCCAAAAAAAAAAAAAAAAAAAAAAAAAAAAATTAAATAAATAAATAAATAAATAAAATAAAAATAAATAAATAAATAAAATAAATAAATAAATAAAACAAATAAAATAAATAAATAAAATAAAATAAATAAAAATAAAAATAAAACGAAACAAAATAAAATAAATAAACAGTATTTACCCCAATTCAGGGTTTTTTGAAAAATGAAAAAATGTTTATATTTTTATCAGTGGAAATTTTAATTATAGATATTTAATTTAAATTTTGTGTTGATCTGTGACTAATCATTTGACTCTTAGGCTATATTAGTTTTTATTTTTTTATAATTAATAAAATCATAAACACTCATTATTCGGGAAAATGTGAAAAGTGTTAAAATCTTGGCGAATGTCACAACTGTAATTATCTTGATATCTTTGCTGTAGTTGGTCTTCATCGTTCCCGATATTTAAAAAGCGTTGAATAAAAACTAGAATATAAATTCAAACAGTTTATTTGTAAATAAGTAAATGCACGTATTTTTTATTGTTTGAAAAAAAAAATGCAATGGTTTCAAGATTTTAATGTTTATAATTTTATTTTAAATAACCATTTTGAAGTTAAATAAATTTAGAGTTGTTATGATTAACTACTAAGTTCTTTTCTTACCTCTCACAGCTGGTGCAAAATATAAGATGAAAGAGTCGTGTCGTCGTAACCAATGATGTTGGTGATTAATATTTAATACTATACTGTAAATTATCATTTAAGCAGTAAAATATTTTGTTAATGAAGACGATTCAGAATGTTTTGTAAAATTTTAGTTCTAATTCCTGGGGTTAATTAGGTGTAATTAAAGGGCCATCTAAGATATTAAAACTGACGAAAACTTGATAACTTTAATATAAATGACATTTCCCTCCAGCTACGAAACTTCCTACAAAGAACTAAACCAATTTATATATATTTGCGTTTGAACAGAATAGTAATTATTGTTCGAAAATACTGGTATGAAACGAGCGTATAAATTGCTTCTCTGTTTATTGGTATATAGATGAGGCGAAAAGCAAGAGAAGATGTGATATATATATATTAACCCTTTCATTCCCAATTTTTCCCTCCATAAAACAATAAATCTTATATTTAGTCATAAATTTATTTCAAAGGTAATATATATATAAATATTTTTTTAAAAATAGGAGTAATAGCACACTACGAATTAATACAGCTAACAAAGCAACTGAGAGGTGTTTATTTATGTTTTAATATAACCACTTATGCCATTAAAAATCATAGCTTTTCAATAAATAAAAATATAAAAATTTTGGAAGAAATACATATTGTAATTAATTAAAATACAAATTATAAACATTAAAAAATGAAATAAAAAATATTTCAAAGAGTTAATATACTTAACCCTATATATTCCAAATTTCCTTATTTTTGGAAAAATAGTTTGAAAGTTTTTTATTATATTTCTTTGCTGCATGAGAAACATCTCATATTAAATTTAGCTTAAACTATAGCTTAACTATAGGGAAAGCTTAAACTATAGGGACTTTGAAGTTCCAATGAAATCCTGTAGTAAATTCAGGCTATATTGAGGAATTTTTTTGATGGGACTTTAAAGTCCCGGTGGGAAACAAAGGGTTAACTAAATGCAACTGAAAAAAAAATTTCGTTTCATTTTATATGTGATATATATTTTGGTAGAGAAACATTCTTTCTTTCTCTCTTTCTCCATTTTCTTGTAAAATGTACTAAAATTAAATTTTGTAAGCGTCGAAAATTCATTTTTAACAACACGGAATTTGGCGGAAAAATTCTGCCTCAAGACAGAGGTAACCTAGACTAATATTTTCCGCCTGGGAAACTATCTATCAGTCTACAATCTTTTAAAAACGTCTGACTTTCCGTATTTTTGAATAATATATCTCAAAACTTTCATTACCGTACATTTTAAATATGCGCTCTTTTAACGCTGTTACGTAACGACCAAAAAGCGTAAAAACATAAGATAATTCTGAGAGTTTTTAAGAGAAAAAAAAAATGTTTATATTGCTATAAACTTTAAAAGTTAAATCTTTAACCTTCTTTTCCGTAATGCCTCTTTTAAAGGATAAGCTACTTTCTGACTTGCATCTCATTGTGACGGTTGAGAATTTTTAAATAAGGATTCCAACTGAAGAGCTAGAAAGCTTTTTATTTTAATTTTTTTCCTCACAGTTGTCTATTCAAATATCTTGTATTTTCAATGAAATTAAAATATTTTAAAATGAAATAATTTGACAAAAGAGAATTTTCTTATTTTTAAAATTAATTAATATTGACGAGTTCTGAATGTGCATATTTATGTGTACTGCAGAGGATAAGACTGATTGTTTCCTCAAGTGGCCAAGACGTGGGTGTGATACCTTTCATGACAGGTCTTTCTAAGGAATCCTAGCCCATATTTCATAAGTTTCAGCGAAACCTCCGAAAGCACTGAACGAATGAGACCTAGGTTCGTACTCGATACCTCCCACCTACGAGCTTTTAGAGAAAAACCACTAGTATACGAGAAAGAAAAATATAAACACATTTATTCAATTTGTTTTTTCGTTTGAGAACAGTTTCAAATTGTTATTATTTTCGGGAGAATATGTATATATATATACAAATATTATTTTCATAAATTAATGAAACGTGACGAAACAATGCTGTTTTATCTTTTCCATTTTGCATATAGAAGTATGCCTTTTTTTCTACAGCCTTTAAGTAGCTCTATAGCGCATTAATTTCAACTTCATGTACATATCTTTCGATTTATTTATTTATCTATGTGATTATTTATTTATTTATTATCATTTTGTGCTTGTGACGTATTTATTGTAGCACTAATGTGATTTCTATTTTAGCTTGTCTAAACTCGAATGCAACAAAAGTATTTTTCCCCCTATCTCCTAGTTTTGTTTTAATTATTAGAACAGGCTTCCCAGAACTGTGTATTTGGAGATAAATCAAATCTGTAAGTAAAACAAAAATTACGTGCGATGTATTTCCATAATTTTTCTTTATTCATTTATTAAAAAGAAAAAGAAAAAGAAAAAGAAAAAAAGAACCCGAAGAAGCAAAAATCAAAATTTTTGGTACTTTGGTTTATATATATATATATATATATGTTAGATAAACTTTTACACTATGTTTAAATAATCACAAAAATTTTGGAAATTTAAAACGACTTAATTTTGTTATTTAAATATTTGTTATTTTCAAAAATTAAAAAGGTTGATTGACTTGAATTTTTGAGTCTATTCCTGCCTGCATTGTTTTTTTATGTTTTACACCATTTTAATATGACATTTTTATATCTGAATGAGATATGTAAAAACAAAATTAATATTTTAGTTTTAATAATTGGTAATACCTATATGTAGTCTATATATTATTTTAAATGTTTACCAAACTTTAGAATCAAAATCGTCTTTATTAAATTGTAATATTTATTTTAAAATCTCGGCTCCATCAATCGCCTGTACTCAAGAATCAAATACCTTAAAACTTTCCCTATAAAGCAGCCAAATGGGTCTAAAAATTTATTTACGAAATCTCTGTGTTTGTGTTGTATGCAAAAATTTATGTCGAAATAACAGAGTTCATTTATCCTAAATTAACTAAGTGAATGAATATTAATCGTAAATATTCTGCTTGAAATGCAGACGTATCTTTACGTGGTGAGAATAAATTTATGTCTCCTGCGTCATGGAATTGGTTCTGTCCCTGAAAACTTTACTAGACGTGTATATGCATATTATTATTCTTATATTGTGATGGAAATTTATAATACTATGATTTTACTGCATTGATAACTGACGCAAACTGCGTTGATATCTTTTTCTTCGAGAAACAAATTGGAGAAAATTAGTTGGACATTTTTTTTTTTTTTTTTAATCGTAAAAAGTCGTGTTAAGCATAGAGTAAACTACGACCCTTTTTAAAATGAAATCGTTTTATGATGAAAAAACGGGATAAAAGTAGACTATTACAGAATTATGTGTACCAAGTACAAATATTTTTAAAATTTTATAACTTAAATCTCAAATTTAAAAGGGTGTTTTGAAGATGACAGGTGACCCTGCCAAATCCTTTGATAATGTGTATCGAATCATTTTTTATTGTTATGAATCTTGATGAGTAATAAATGTGAAACATAGGTATTCTAAAATATTATTCTTTTTGTTTCATTTTGCTCAGAAAGTTTTCACATTTTAGATATTGTTAATAGTTTCCACAGGGGGAAAAAAAGAAAAAAGAAAGAACGCTTGTTGTTTAGTAGCTGTAGAATTTTTATTCGAATAAACAAAACAGTATGGTTGGACATATTTAAAGAGATAAGCAGTATATGTTTATTTCGACAGATCAGATTTAATTTTAAAGTTTTAACTACGAACAAAAGTAATCGAAACATTTTATAGATAATCGGCCAATTCTTTGAAAATGTCTGTAACCTAATTTCCTTTATAATAAAGTTAAAATACTATGAAATTCATGTTCACTAATTTTTATCGCTAAAAATTTAATAAAGGAATCGTGGTAACAAGCAGAGTATTTAATATTTTTTTATAGGAATAAATTGTGGACGAATAAATTTGTATCGGTACTAGAAATCCTGCGATTTAAAAGTACTTTTATACTATATTTGATTTTAATACTAAAAATATATAATATTTCGCAAACGATAAACATTTTAAATTGTCACACTATAAAATCATAGAATATACTTTACAGCAAAAAGAAAGTAACCGTATTGCTCCAATAGTTAAAAGCCTTTGAAATGACGAAAATGTCAGCAAATATCTAAATAAAAATAAAATTAATAAAATTGTTTTAAAAATCTGTTTTAAAATAAGTGGATTAATCTCAGGTTAAGAAGTTTTTGATTACATATTAAAAACAGTTATTAAATTCGTGAAAATTTGTACACGATATTATTTACTATCATTGTTTATAGCTTATTTTGCATACAAAAATTTTAAATAAAACCTTTTCTTGTTTAAAATCTGTGTGTTAAATGTACAACAGACACAAAATCTAAGTCTCCAAAGGACATATAAAAAATAAACAAAATGTGTCATATTTTCCTTTTTTATATTTGTTTAAAAAACATGATTCATTACAGTACGTTCCTATATTTAAATTGCTGCTAATTTTAAGTTATCTCTGAAAATGCATAATTACAGTTCATGTTCGGCCTCTATCTTTGTTCACTAATGTTTCTTCCTTTTTAACTGAGAAGACTCTAGGTTTTTTGTTATTGCCTAAGGTACATTCTCTTGGTTTGTGTTTGTGTGTTTTTTTTTTTTTTTTTTTTTTAATCCTTCTAGTTGAATAAAATTAATGGGTATAATTTTTTTTTCAAGATGAAAAGAGATTGAAAACAAGCCTAAGTGTAACAAATTGTATAATTATCAAGAAAAACGTCAAATGAGTCCTGAAGAAGAAAATGCTTAGATGAGATTCATAAATGGTGCGGAATAGATATGCCCCCCCCCCCCCCCCAACCTCGAAATTGGTTGTACATTGGTTGTACTAAGAGCAATGCATAACAATTTTATTAGATTATTTTTTATTTATTTTTAATACAGAAATACAGTAAATAAAATGAATGAAATGTTGCGTAGTTTCATTTCAAGAAAATGGTGGTTACAATGACAAAGTTCAGTACATGAGTGTTTCAATGTAGCTCTTATATTTCAAATTATATTGATTCATTTATGTGTTAAATTTTTCGATCAAATATCTCTTGGTAACGTTGACTCTGTTTCTTGTATCTTGTATTAGTTAAAAAAAAATTGTAAAGAGTAAAATGCTAATTATTACAACAATTATTCTTTTATCTCTACATGCAATAAAAGAAGATGTGTGTGTCCCTTGCTTTGTAGAAAAACTTAGTCCATCGCTTTGTAGGCAATAATATGATTTAAAGTGAAAGGGAATAAATTGTAGCGTTGTCACAAAACATCATCCGCTAAAATAAAAGATATTGAAATAAACCCGATTAGCGAAAATTAATCTAAAAATTAAATAAGTATTTATGAATGCCATACTAAATGAAAGTTCTTTTTTTCCCGTCACTTTCACATTTTAAGGTACTGTCGTTTTATTTAAAAATTAAAAAGTATATTGGAATATTAAATTCATATTAAATAAGACTTTTTGTAGTAAATGGGTGCAGTATAATTGTTAATAACTATATATGTTTTTGAATTTATCATTTAAAAATTAAAAAGTAGGTTTAAAAGTGTAAAATTTTGCTCGGGTTTGTTAACTGTATTAAAATTTCGAAACGTACACGAACAGTTCTAGAGACTTTGTAAATGGTTTTCGAATACTGATTTTTGAATTTTTATTTAAAATTCAAAAGTATATTGAAATATTCAATTTATAATAAACTAGCAGGCTTTCCCCGCTTCGCTGAGCACTATACTTAAATGAGTTGTCAAAATTCTGTTACATTATTAATAATCTAAGTTAAAGTTTCCTTTGTATTCCGTAGAGGTTTTTCCCGTTCGCAACGTAAAGATTCCTGGTCCCCACTGCCTTCGGCAGCAACTTAACCGCTTCTTACTTCCCCTTCCCCAGCGGCTAAGTTAAAAGTTTTGCGAAATCTCACCAAAGTACATAATGCGTACACCTAATGAACATCCACACACCAAAACGCATCATTCTAAGATAATGTAAAGCGAATTCAAACAGAATAACGTGATTTTACGCGTGTTTATTGCCCCCCCCCCGACCCCAACGGGGTAAGTGGGTGAATTTCGTAAAATCTCGTTGCAATAAGTGTCAGATACATATAAACAATTTGCACACCAAATTTCGTGACCGCAGATCCCATAGCTTTACAAAGACAAATTTAGCGCTAAAGAAGTGGGGGGGGGGGGGGCTTGAATTTGCAACTGCCCCCCTCAATAAAAAAAAAAAAAAAAATCGAAAATCACAAAAAAACACGATACTTTTGTAATATCTTTAGTAGAGCTCTACTGAAAAATCCGGAATTTCTTAAATTTCCCCTTTGAAAAACGATTTCCTCCCCTCCTTTAAGAATCAAGAATTCTAAAATCGTACATAATGTTTTATTTATACTCAAGTCTAGTCTCATCATGTGCAATTTCTTCACTGTGATGTAATCTGGGGTCGAGTTATGCTTACAAACGTTTATTTGCTTCCTGTCCCGCTGGGGGGAAAGGGGTATTTCGATAAGTCCCGTTTCTTTAGGTGCCGGTTGCATATAGAAAATCCAAGCACCAAACTTCGTGACCGCAGTTCTCATAAATTTTCCAGGACAAATTTAGTGCTAAAAAGGGTATCTCGAATTTGCCCTTTGTAACACAACCCCCCCTCCCAAAGGAGAAAAAAAATGGTAGATGCCAAAAAGTCAAAAATGTGTTTTAGGAAACATCCTAAGAAAGTCGCATAGCCTTTTTTCAACATCTTTATTTCATTTTTGTTAGAGTTCGACTCAAATCAGGAATTTTCAAAATTTCCCGCCAAAAATCGATTTTCTCCCTTCCTTTCTCTAAAAATCGAAAATTCTTAAATTTCAGATGATGTTTTATTTGTGCTCATGTCTAGTCTCCCAATGTGGAAATTCTTTATTTTGAAGTAATTAGGAGCCGAGTTAGGCTTACAAACGTGCTTTTGTCTTTTTCTCCCGCAGGGGGGAATGGGGGGAGGGAATTTTCGGAAAAGTTGATAGATATAATTTTAAGTTGAGTAAAGACCTAAATTCCTTTCAAGCGCCGTTGAATTCCGTCCAGCCGTACTCAAGTGATACCCGGACAAACGTGTTTTTGTCTTTTGCCCCCCAGGGGGACGGGGGGGGGGAAATTTCTGAAAACTTGATAGATATAGTTTTAAGTTGGATAAAGATCTAAGATTCTGCCGAGCTCTGTTGAATTCAGTTCAGCCGTTCTCAAGTGATGCTCGGACAAACGTGTTTTTGTCTTTTGCCCCCCAGGGGGGAACGGGGGGGGGGGAATTTCTGAAAACTTGATAGATATAGTTTTAAGTTGGATAAAGATCTAAGTTTCTGCCGAGCTCTGTTGAATCCAGTCCAGCCGTTCTCAAGTGATGCTCGGACAAACGTGTTTTTGTCTTTTGCCCCCCCCAGGGGGGAACGGGGGGAATTTCTGAAAAGTTGATAGATATAGTTTTAAGTTGGATAAAGATCTAAGTTTCTGCCGAGCTCTGTTGAATCCAGTCCAGCCGTTCTCAAGTGATGCTCGGACAAACGTGTTTTTGTCTTTTGCCCCCCAGGGATGAACGGGGAGGGGGAATTTCTGAAAACTTGATAGATATAATTTTAAGTTGGGTAAAGTTCTAAGTTTCTGCCAAGCGCCATTGAATTCTGTCCAGCCGTTCTCAAGTGATGCCCGGACAAAAAAAGCGACATACAGACACGATGACACACACACACACACAGGCAAAATTTTCTGAAGTCATTTTTGGCTTTCTTGGTGTGTGAAACGTGAAGATATTGCAAAATTTTTCGATTCTGACAAATTTACAGACAAAACTCTGATTTTATTAATATAGATATGTTTTTTTTTTTTTTTGTGGTAAATTGGGAGGAATATATTTTCTAATAACTATACATATATATATATATATATATTTAATTTATAAATTATTCAGTGTAATTTTTATTAAATGAAGGTTGAAATACTTATTAATCCATTATAAATATTTAATTATGGAATTATAAGTTTGTCTGCTTACAAAGTAGTTATTAGAGTCTTTATTGGGTACAATTCGAAGCTTACTAGATATATTAATTATAAGTACTTTATCCGATTAAAATTTTACTTTGATGTAACTGGGTTAGACTACTTACTTGATAAGACATTTGACATACAATAACAAAAGAGTTGTCTTTAATGACCCATGAACATGTTCACTCCTCACGCACGTCAAGTAATGAAGTTGCGTAAAGAACAAAATTAGTTGCTCTGTTATGCAATTTCTGTCTTTAAGAGAAATCGAAAGAAATGCTTTTACATCCGTTTGTTATCTCTTAAGAAGCCATTCAGAACATTAATTGTATTTGTTTTAAAACACTTGCATAGCAAATTTCTGTGCCACATCATTAATAATAGCTTAAAAATAATATTAAATGTTATTCAATTTATGTGTTATATAATAGATATTGTACAAAAAATATTCTCAAACAAATTTGCACAAGGATACAAAAACTTTAAACATCTGTGCTTTAAAACTGCTAAATGTATTACATAAAAATCCTACTAAGACTGATATAAAGAAAAAAAGTTATGAATATCGGGCTTAATGAATAAAGAGCCGTTACCCACCTACATAAGTGTATTTAATAGACTAGATTTCACTTATTTGCGTAACTACAAATACACTCTTCAAATGAATTAGGAGATATTATTAGTCTGGTAGGAAAAACCATGTAATAGCGAACACGTTTAACAAAAATGAAAGAAAAAAGAATAAAAGGGGAAATTATTACATTTACAAAGTTGGAAATATGGAGATTTTGTCTTTGATGTAGAAAAATGACGCGTTGTATGTAAGGAATAAAGAGTGACCTGCAACATTACTTCTGTAGAAAGAGATTAAAAACAGCGAATTGAATGTTTTCAAATAGAGAATACGATGTGATGTCTCAGTAACATAACTTAGCTGAATCGGTAGCCTAACGGGACAGCAGTCGTTTAAAAGAGTATTAAACTCAATATGTTGTAGCGGAACAGTTAGGAGTTTGTTAGAGTGTCATTTCCATGGAATCGGATTTTGGAAACTAGATATGTTCTCTGAAAATCGGGACTAGTCATACGCCTGCAACAACCCAAAATGAGGATCGGCATTTTACACTAATGACCGAAAGAAACCGCACTATGAACGCCGCTTGATTCCTACAGCACCTTCAGAGGGCTACTGGCACCAGAGTTTCGACTCAAACAGGTTGAAACAGACTCCACTATGCGGGTTTGTATGCCCGCAGACCTATGGTTTCGTCAACAGTAGCCCAATGTGCTGTCCGCAGAAGATGGGCACACAAGCATCTTAGATGGGGACGAGATGAGGGAAGCAACGTGTTCTTCACAGATGAATCTCGCTTTAGTGTTCAACCTAACAACAGGCAAATTTTCATCTGGAGAGAAAACGGTACTCGGAATAATCCTGCATTTGAGCATAGAAGTCTGCATCAGTTCCCCTCTGCCAAACCGGGCAGAAAAGAATTGATGGTCTGGGCCGGCATTTCTATCAATGGCCGCACTAACCTGTACATTATCAGGTATGGAACTCTAACGGCTTAGCGATATACAGATTAGGAATGAGATCGTCAGACATACTGTGGTCCTTTACGCTGCAGCAATCCGGATGACTTTATTCTCACGTATAATGACTTCAGGCCACATCGTTCTCACATAGTGGGCGATTTCCTTTTCGACGAAGGAATCCTTCGATTGGATTGGTCAGCATGTTCACCAGATATGAACCTAACAGAGCATGTTTGGGACATGCTATAGAGAAGGGTGGCCATTCACTCATCACCCCAGAAGCAATTCAGCAGTTAGAAAGATCTCATCTACAGAAGTGGAGGAAGACATCACAGTCCCTCATTGATAACCAGATTCATGCAATGTTTCATAGGTGGGCCACATTGTTTTCGATAAGGGTAAACAATACCCCTTATTGAAATTAATTTTTATACGAAAAATCCCATTCCTTGTTTGTGTATGCATGAATCATGAATTTTTTGTTTACCGACAAATATCGTGAATAAAATTTAATTATTCCCCAGATAACACAAATTCGTCCAGATTAGGTCAAAATACGTAATCTGAACGTATAGACATATGCGTATTACAGCCAGATTCAGTCTATATTTAATCAGATTTTGTAGCTATTACGTTGAAATGTCCTCACCTGTTACGTCATAAGTACGTCTTTTAGCTGAAAAAAATGACATAAAATAGACATATTGTGAACATAATATAGACATGTCCATATTGCAGCCAGATTCATTCTATATTTCATCAAATTTTCTAGATATTACGTTGAAATGTCCCCACTTTTTACGTAATAAGTACGTTTTTTAGCTGAAAAAAATAACGTAAAATGGACATAAGTTAATATGATATAGACATGTCCATTTTCGTTCATATTATATCAGAAAATTACCCATGTTACTTTTAGATTTATGTAAACATAGATCCCGGCAGAATAAAATCTTTGGTGAGTGCGCTTTTTTTATTTTTTATTTTTGTTTCGTTTTGTTTTACCTAATGCTAGTATCACACATCAGTCTAGCAAAATCTACAAAATGGGCTTTCTGTAAAATACACAGAAAGAGCCCAAAAGATTATTTTAAAGTTTAAAACTTTTTTTTTTTTTTTTTTTTTTTTTATAATTTAACATTATAATTAAAAATCATGAAACTATTATTTTTAAAGTTATCTTGAATAAGGCAAAAAAAGAAGAAAAATAAAAACTTCCCATGATTTTTTTTTCACAAAATATTTAATATTTTTAAATTTCATTCTTTGCCAGCATCTATGTATGTAAATCAGTTTTTTATGGAATCTAGCTAGGATTCAAACTTAGGTCCTTTGGCCCAATGCACTAGTGCATTGGGCCTTAGTGGAATGATAGTTATTATTCCACTAAGTGATGTTCTCATTCAATATTTAACTTGCCTTGGCACTCCTATGAAATATATTTCATCTTTTCTTTATGCAAATAGATGCAGAATTACAAGTGATTTATTTTATTATTTCATCATCGCATTATGATGGCAAGGAAAATTTTATAGCTTTTCACTCCCTCTTATGATTTCCCCGTCTCTAGTCACCAAATTGCATGTAAGTCTATGGCGAAATTTGTTTGTAGAATATTACTCTTTGCCTAACTTTGCCTATTTTAAAATTTAAGAAAATCATTTTTTGGACTCGAATACTATTTTAACGGTTGTAAATTTTCTGAATGTGAAAACAGAATTTAAAAATTTCATTTTATAGCTAAAAAAATAAGAAAAATGCATTTAGTGAAAATTCGCATTTTTAAACTCAAAATTCAAATTAAATAATAATTAAAAACAAAAAATGAAAAACATGTACTAATTTAACAGTTGTGTATTTTCAGAATGTGAAAATGGAATTTAGAAATAACAATTATAGGTAATATGCAATTATGTAAACAATTTTACCCATGCAATAACATGGGCTTTATGTGACCTTGACAATCTGTGCTGTACACCCTTCAGTTATAACTTTGTTTGTATACTTTACACACATGTTTAAACGAAGGCTAAACAAATTTTTACAAGAAAGAAAAATAACCAGATGAAATTGCACTGGCTTGTATACCTGCTCACTTTTTACTCTTGTTTAGCAAAAATGTATGTAACAGTTACATCTGAAATTACAGATGGTAGAGCGTTAGCTTTTTTTTTTTTTTTTTTCTTTTTTTTCTTCTGGTTTGAACACTAGCCAGGCCATTTTTGTAAAAATTAATGTGACTTTTCCATTAAAAATGTGTTTTATAAATTTACATTTTTTATTATCCTTTTAACAAAGTAATGCATGAGACACTTAAGTATTTTTTTAATTTTCTCAATTTTACGTGTTCCACAGCTTTTTCATGGCAAAATACGAAATGCTTGCTAGCTTATATGCATTAATTCATATTCCATTAAAAAGTTTTTCTGTACATATATTTAATCTGTGTGTGCATAAATAAACCATTACATTTTATTTAAAAAAAAAAAAAAAAAATCATCATCATCATCATTTAACTTTATATTTTCATCCCATAATGTACCTGAAAATGTTTTTTGCACTCTGCAAACAAGTCATAAGCAATATTTTATATTTTGTAGGAAACATGCTTTTGTGCATTTAAATAATATATGTCACTTTCATTGTATTGTGCAGTATGAAAATATGTTAAAGTATGCTTTAAACCATATTGTATTCAAAAAGTTTTCTGAGTCCCTTTATTAGTCTTTCATTATCCATGTACAAATATTTAAAATAAAATATTTATTTATTTACTTATTTTATTTTATTATTATTATTACTATTATATATATATATGTGTATATATATATATATATATTTTTTTTTTTTTTGAGACATTAATTTTCCCTTGAAACATGAGATAAGCAAGCTCAAAGCAGTAAAGTATTTTCTTGAACTTCATAAGTTCATCCAAATAAAATATTTTAATCAAATTTGTTTAAATTAACCTGACAGGAAAATCTGTATTGTTTAATCTTGAAATTAATCTTTAATCATTGTTTTATTTTGAAATGAAATTGAGTTATACCTTTTTGTACATTAATTTTCACATTGAAATATTTATTTGTAAATTTACAAAAAAAAAAAAAAAAAAAAAGAGGAGGGGGTTGTAGGGGAATTATGCAGTCAGTATCAAGAGCGTACAGTATTTAAACTCGCATCCAGTTTTTTTTTTTTTTCACAATGTTAAATTTAAAAATAATTATTTTAAAAGTCAAATATTGATCTAACAGTTGTGAATTTTTTAATGGTTTAAAGCGTAATTTTCAAATGTGGAAACAATATATATATATATATATATATATATATATATACAGGGCGCGAAATTTCCGTTCGCCAGCTCGCCATTGGCGAGTGGAATTTTTACTGTGGCGAGTAAAAATTTGGTCAAGTTAAAGATAGAATTCTTACACGATACGGTGACAAAAAACATTTTTTTTTATAGATTTAAATATGGCAAAATCTTGTGATCTTATAACCTCATATTTAACCTCTCCTTTTTCTTTTCTCGGAGTGCCGAGTCTGAGCGCTAGTGGTCTGTACGGGCCGGTCCGGGCTCGGGCTCAATTGTTTTGTGTATACTCGGGCCGGGCCGGGCCTGAATGAAATTTTTTCCGGGCCTTGTCGGCCCGAAACTTTTTATGGTTTCATCGTTAATCAACGAAAAAGAAAAATGATAAAATATTTCTTCAGTCATTTATTTCACATAATTTTACAGGCTCGTGTATCACATAAAATTTTATTTCGTTAAAAAATGTCTGTAACTTCAATTTAATTGCTTATCAGTCTGTCTGTTCGCGATCTGATTTTCCGCAAATATTTTTAGCATGTCTCGAAATTAATATATTTTATTTCAAGTAATATTAAATGGTTTCCTATTCAAAATAGTATGCATGTCACTACTAGTTTGCGCATATGTTCAAACAAAAGAAATTAGATACGTTACTGTGTATAAGACTTTGTGCCCTATGGTCTGTAGAGTTTAGGTGGTATGAAGGCTATAAAAATCCTGCCGCTGTAACTTTTTCTCTAAACTCCCTTTTCTTTTCTCCAGTGCACTGAATGAAAGTAGCATGATTTTTAGCATGTACAAAAGCCTCTTTTGTATAGAATATGATTGGATTACCATTAAAATTTTATTTACCGGATTACATGAAAGATTCGTATACATTACGGTACATAAGAGGAAATGGTTGAACGTGCATTTTTAGTAGTAATAACCATTTTAAATACCGTCCTATATTGTTTGATGAGTGCTAATATTTTCGATTTGACTTTCTGTCTGTCTTTGTGCCTTCTGTATGTCTGTAATAATGAACTTTTGTTTACATATAATTATCTTTTAAAAGTTCAGCAGTTTTGTTAAAGAAGATTCTATTGCTTTCCTATATAAAACCTCTGCAAAACACATACTAAAATTCTTTTTCATAGAAAGGCATGCATTTTTTTTTTTTTTTCATATTTTTGAATCGGGCCGGGCCGTGTCAGGTCTGATTTTATCGTTGTTTGTCCGGGCCGGGCCCGGGCCGAATTTTTCAATTTCATGCCGGGCTGGGTAAGCAAAGCTTTCGTACGGGCCTCAAAATTCTGGCCCGTGCAGACCTCTAGTGTGCGCTGTCCGACGATCGCCCCAGTCTGGGAAAAGAAAAATGCTTAATGCATGCATAAAAGTTTTAATCTCTTTGGCAGTTTCGTTTCTCCGACTCTGATTTATCCAAGCAGAGTGAGAATAGACGAGCAGAGCAGCGAGCCTCTTTGACCGTCACCCACTATCCGAGAGAAGAGAAATGCGAAAGTTTGCCTATGTGATATTGGCGCATGAAAATGAGCCCGAGCCCTTTTAAAGATACTGCTTATTTTTATTTTGTTGAATAATTACCAAAAAAAAAAAAAAAAAAAAACAGTTCACATTCTCTAGTTTTTCACTGAAACGCCAAGGATTTGCACTTGTAATGACTTGTAAGCAACGATTTTATCAAAAAAGTTATTCTGAAATGGTTATTTCAAATGACAATTATGAACAAGCTATACACATCGACATTCCGTCTGATTACAAAAATAAAACGGACAAAAAAGACATTTCTCATGTAAAAAGTTAAATAAATGAATAGGTAAATAAGGAAGCTTAATGTTTCAAAATAAAAAGATTTTCACAGGGTATTGTTTGACAAAGAGTTTTTTTTCTTTTTTTTTTTAATGAACCTTTGCATTTATGTTATTAGATATTTTAATCTTTTTTAAATCTCAAATACAATACATTATAATGATTTTTAATTATAGATGGTTATGAGACATGATGATATACGACACATTTTTAATATATATAATTTTAGGTAAATTTGTAAAAGCATTTCAAATAGTTTGGAAAAATAAAAAACCTTAATGCGTAGGAAAGAAAAAAAAAAATTGACAACCCTAATTTATAGCGAGTAAAATTTTTTTGGGGCGAGTGTAATCTGAATTGAAATTTCGGGCCCTGCATATATATATATATATATATATATATATATATATATATATGTAATGAATAATTGTGGAAACAAATTCAAGCTACCACTTGAAAATTTATCAACACGATAGCTTTTTAAATATAGTCGAACCTCATTTATAAATAGCACCACAGAACTGGTGTTTTGAAATAATAAGTGCAAAATTTTGGATAAATACCATTAAATGCAAAAAACTAGCGAGATTCTTGCATTTTATCCCTGTTTTTTTGAATGATTAAATTGGCTGTTTTTCAAATCAAAAATAAAAATTTTCAAGCGCAACGCCTTTTATTTTATTTTTTTATCCCCTTAGTATAATTGCAACAATGTATTGTTATAAAATAATTAAATAAATGAAATTCCATAAATTGTCTGGATTATTTCTCTAAATCAGACATTTCACATTGTCATTTATTTATTTATTATGCTTTTTGTATACTAAGACAAATTAATTTTTTTCCCTCTCGCATCAAATTAAAAAAAAATATATATATATACATATTTAAAATGAAATTGAGAAAAATCATGCGGAAGAAATAGATCAGCTTTAGTATAGGACCACCTTCGTGAAGTTTGAAATTTTACTCCGAAGTAGCACAGATGTTTCTCGCCGAGGTATTTACAGATGCAATTGTAATAGCCCTTTTAACTCATGACCAGAATAGCAAAGATTTTTAGTCACCAAGATGGTCCTACTAAAGCTGTATAAATGAAATTTTAAGAAATGAACATAGTAACCGCTGCTGAGGAACTTAACGCTGTTACTATATGCCTCTATATGGAACTAGCAGGCAACGCCCGCTTCGCTGGTCCCTATTTTTAAATGAATCGGTATAATTACTGAATTCTCAAAATTGCATTAATTTTTATCACGTGAAAAAAAAAAACAGAAAAAAAATCTTATTAGGAAAAATGTCGCACCGGGTTCTCACTGCCTTCGGAAAAAATTCCCAAAATGCTCTTTCTCTTATTTCTATTATTTTCCACCTTCGCTCCCCCCCTCCCGTCTATCCTAATAATTTTAAAAATTTGAAAATATCCGCAATCGATTTGTAGGTATCGAAAACCTCTATATACCAATTTTGAATGCTCTAACTCTATTCTATTTTTTTTTGCTTCTCCGCCCCCCCCTACCCGGCCCTCCTAATAACTATACACTTTCGAAAATATCCCCATTCGACTTTCTATTTGTTTTTGCCCACCCACCCCCTTCCCACCCCTCCTAATAATTTTAAAAATTCGAAAATATCCGCAATCGATTTGTAAGTATCGAAAACCTCCATATACCAATTTTGAACGATCTAACTCTATTTTTAATTTTTTGCCCCCTCTCCCCTCCCCATTCTCGCCCCTCCTAATAACTTTACACTTTCGAAAATATCCCCATTCGACTTGCAGACCTTTAAAACCTATCTGTACCAATTTTGAACGGCCTAACTGTATTTCTATTTGTTTTTCCCATAGCCCCCCTCCCATACTGCCCCCCTTCCCACCCCTTTTAATAATTTTACAAATTCGAAAATATCCGCAATCGATTTGTAAGTATCGAAAACCTCTATGTACCAATTTTGAACGATCTGACACTATTTTTATTTTTTTGCTTCCCCCCCCCCCCAAAAAAAAAAAAAAAAAAAAAAAAAAAAAAAAGTCGGAAAAAATCAAAAAAATGAGTTTTTGGAAATATTTTCAAGAAGACGCTTGGCGTTTTTTTTTTTTTTTTTTTTTTTTTTTTTTACATCTTTGAGCTATTACTTTTACTCGAAAATCCGTATTTTTCTAAATCATTTATACCCCTTTCTCCCGTTAAAAATCCAAAATTCCAAAATCGCAGGAAATGATTTTTTCGTATTCAAGTCTAGTCTCCCCATCTGCAATTTCTTCACTGTGAAGTTATTTGGAGCCGAGTTATACTTATAAATATGTTTTTGCCTTATGCGCCTCCGAAAATCATTTATACCCCCTTCCCCCCTTAAAAATCCAAAATTCCAAAATCGCAGAAAACGATTTTTTTGTTTTCAAGTCTAGTCTCTCCCTCTGCAATTTCTTCACCGTGAAGCAATTTGGAGCCGAGTTGTGCTTATAAAGGTGGTTTTTGCCTTCTGCACCTTCGAAAATCATTTTCAGCCCCTCTTCCCCCTTAAAAATCCAAAATTCCAAAATCGCAGAAAATGTTTTTTTTTGTATTTAAGTCTAGTCTCCCCATCTGCAATTTTTTCATCGTGAAGTAATTTGGAGCCGAGTTATGCTTATAAAGGTGTTTTTGCCTCCTGCGCCTCCGAAAATCATTTTCACCCCTTTTCCCCCTTAAAAATCCAAAAATCCAAAATCGCAGAAAATGATTTTTTTGTATTCAAGTCTAGTCTCCCCATCTGCAATATCTTCCTCGTGAAGCAATTTGGAGGCGGAGTTATGCTTATAAAGGTGTTTTTGTCTTCAGCAACTCCGAAAATCATTTTCACCCCCTTCCCCCCTTAAAAATCAAAAATTCCAAAATCGCATAAAAGGATTTTTTTGTTTTCAAGTCTAGTC
Organism: Salticus scenicus; assembly: GCA_963930645.1. Classification (NCBI taxonomy): domain Eukaryota; kingdom Metazoa; phylum Arthropoda; class Arachnida; order Araneae; family Salticidae; genus Salticus; species Salticus scenicus. The sequence goes on along the minus strand of OZ005651.1, from coordinate 184,876,293 downwards.
TCTCCCTCTGCATTTTCTTCACCGTGAAGCAATTTGGAGCCGAGTTGTGCTTATAAAGGTGGTTTTTGCCTTCTGCACCTTCGAAAATCATTTTCAGCCCCTCTCCCCCCTTAAAAATCCAAAATTCCAAAATCGCAGAAAATGATTTTTTTGTATTTAAGTCTAGTCTCCCCATCTGCAATTTTTTCATCGTGAAGTAATTTGGAGCCGAGTTATGCTTATAAAGGTGTTTTTGCCTCCTACGCCTCCGAAAATCATTTTCACCCCTTTTCCCCCTTAAAAATCCAAAAATCCAAAATCGCAGAAAATGATTTTTTTTGTATTCAAGTCTAGTCTCCCCATCTGCAATATCTTCCTCGTGAAGCAATTTGGAGGCGGAGTTATGCTTATAAAGGTGTTTTTGTCTTCAGCAACTCCGAAAATCATTTTCCCCCCTTAAAAATCAAAAATTGCAAAATCGCAGAAAAGGATTTTTTCGTATTCAAGCCTAGTCTCCCCATCTGCAATTTCTTCCCTGTGAAGTAATTTGGTGCCGAGTTGTACTTATAAATGTGTTTTTGCCTTCTGCGCCCCCGAAAATCTCATTTTTACCCCCTACCCCCCTTAAAAATCCAAATTTCCAAAATCGCAGAAATTGAGTTTTTTGTATTTAAGTCTAGTCTCCCCATCTGCAATTTTTTCATCGTGAAGTAATTTGGAGCCGAGTTATGCTTATAAAGGTGTTTTTGCCTCCTGCGCCTCCGAAAATCATTTTCACCCCTTTTCCCCCTTAAAAATCCAAAAATCCAAAATCGCAGAAAATGATTTTTTTTTATTCAAGTCTAGTCTCCCCATCTGCAATATCTTCCTCGTGAAGCAATTTGGAGGCGGAGTTATGCTTATAAAGGTGTTTTTGTCTTCAGCAACTCCGAAAATCATTTTCACCCCCTTCCCCCCTTAAAAATCAAAAATTCCAAAATCGCAGAAAAGGATTTTTTCGTATTCAAGCCTAGTCTACCCATCTGCAATTTCTTCCCTGTGAAGTAATTTGGTGCCGAGTTGTACTTATAAATGTGTTTTTGCCTTCTGCGCCCCCGAAAATCTCATTTTTACCCCCTACCCCCCTTAAAAATCCAAATTTCCAAAATCGCAGAAATTGAGTTTTTTGTATTTAAGTCTAGTCTCCCCATCTGCAATTTTTTCATCGTGAAGTAATTTGGAGCCGAGTTATGCTTATAAAGGTGTTTTTGCGTCCTGCGCCTCCGAAAATCATTTTCACCCCTTTTCCCCCTTAAAAATCCAAAAATCCAAAATCGCAGAAAATGATTTTTTTTTATTCAAGTCTAGTCTCCCCATCTGCAATATCTTCCTCGTGAAGCAATTTGGAGGCGGAGTTATGCTTATAAAGGTGTTTTTGTCTTCAGCAACTCCGAAAATCATTTTCACCCCCTTCCCCCCTTAAAAATCAAAAATTCCAAAATCGCAGAAAAGGATTTTTTCGTATTCAAGCCTAGTCTCCCCATCTGCAATTTCTTCCCTGTGAAGTAATTTGGTGCCGAGTTGTACTTATAAATGTGTTTTTGCCTTATGCGCCCCCGAAAATCTCATTTTTACCCCCTACCCCCTTAAAAATCCAAAATTCCAAAATCGCAGAAAATGATTTTTTTGTATTGAAGTCTAGTCTCCCCATCTGCAATTTCTTCACCGTGAAGCAATTTGGAGCCGAGATATGCTTATAAAGGTGATTTTTGCCTTTTGTCCCCCCCCCCCGGGGGGGAACGGGGGGGGGGTATTTCGCAAAATCCCGTCGTAGTGAGCGTCAGGATCCTAAAATCAACCTGCTCACCAAAAATTGCGACTCTATATCCCATAGGATCGCCACAACCGTGTTGAGTCAGTGAATCAGTGAATCAGTGAATCAGTGAGTTTACTCTTTTATATATATAGATTTGTTTATGGGCTATTTGGCTTAAAGTGGCTATTCCGAAAGTAGACTCCTTGGCGAAAAATGTCGTATCTACTTCAGCATCAAAATTTAAAAGATTACCCTGCATTATGAATAAGTAAATCTGAATATAATGCTGAATTAGCTTTCATGCCAAACGTATTATACGTACCAAGAATTGAGGTATGTTAAAAAAAAATTATGAAACAAAATTTGAAGAAATATGTTGGATCATTATTATTATTATTTAATTTTGATAATGACGTCATTTTGTCATAGCCTAAGCAAATTTATTATTTAATATTTCTTTTCCCATTCGCGTGAAAATATATTTTATTATATGTCGAAAAATAAATCAAGTCAACAATTAAAAATTTGGCAACAATTAAAAATTAAAATAAATATTTTAAAAACTTTATTATAGAAGAAATATCTATATTATTATATAGAAGATACAATATAGGTAATGTTTTGCTTCCTCCCCCTCCCCGTGGGGGCTGAATTTCTAAAATTCCAAAAATTGGTTTTTAGGTATATGTATTAGCTATATTTTAAAACAAAAATTTTACGGATATCTGTTTTTTTCTTTTAGATATAAAGGTTTTTGTGAAATCACGTTTTGCCCCCTGTCCCCCCTTAGGGGCCGAATTTCTAAAATTCCAGAAATAGGTTTTTAGGTATTCATATTAGCTATATTTTGAAATAAAAATCTCACGTATATCTCTTTTTCTATTTGAGATATGAAGGTTTTTTAAGAAATCACTTTTTGCGCATGTGAAATCCCATTTTGCCACGCACCCCCTCTTGTGGACCGAATTTCCGAAATTCAGGAAATTGATTTTTAGGCATTTGTGTTAGCTATGTTTCAATGCAAAATTTTACAGATATCTGGTTTTTTTCTTTGAGATATGAAGGTTTCTGTGAAATCACGTCTCCCACCCCCACCCCCCTTGGGGGGCGAATTTCGCAAAATCGCTTCTTAGGGGGTGCTTACACTACATGTTCTATAACCTGACCCAGTTTCAAGTCAGTGGCTCCAGTAGATTTTGCTATACGTTGATGAGTCAGTGAGTGAGTGAGTGAGTGGAAGTACTCTTTTATATATATAGATAATAGATTAAAAATATGTCCTGTTGTACTAAATTCTGTAGTTTGCTTACAGAATTTTATAGCTATTACTCAGAAAACAAAAATTGGCTTCAGTTTTCTTTCTTTTTTTTTTTTTTTTTTTTTTTTTTAATATTTCAGTAGGTATCACGTTTAAATATATTTGTTACAATCGACAAAAAAAAAAAAAAAAGGGCAAAGCTTAAATAACCTATTATTTTTCCAGAGTTTATTCATCCACAAAACAAAGCTTTAATAAAACAATTTCTATTCTCAGAACACTTTTTTCCTTGCTATCATGTGGAATTTTTATACGTGAGGAGAAAATAATAAATATGTAGAATTCAGCTACATCACGATAAATTGATAATATAAACAAATGAGATACTTTTGTATTACTGCATGCCAGCAATTAATCACCATTATGATAAGCTTACATTTATTTTAAATTTATATAAAATATTATATGAAAGTACAGAAATGGCAATTATAACACTTAAATTAAAGGATTATGTGTCATTGTTAAATCCTTGAAGCCACTGGGACTCAAAAAGATCTAAATATTATGATGAGGGAAAAAAAAAAAAAAAAAAAAAAAAAAAAAAAAAGAAAGACATTTTTGAAATTGGATGCATTTTTAAACAAAAATAACTTGTTCATTTTAACAACTCCTCACCCCCCCCCCCCCCCACCACCACACCACCAAAAAATAAACAAATAAATAAATAAATAATAATAATAATTTTTTTACATAAAATTTAAAATCTTAAAAATGAAAACCAAGTCTTTCAAATCAATTCGTCAATAATTAAATCAAAATTATGCTCGCCCTCTGTACAAAACAAAACCCAAATTTATTTAAATTCTTAGAAAGAAGAAAATTCTCTGTAAATGTATTATAACAACAATAAGTTGTATTTTAAAATTCCAATGCAACAAATGAAAAAGAATCTAAATTAACCGCTAGAAAATTCTGCCCCCCCCCCCCTTAAATCATGAAAATAACACTATTTAAAATTTTAAAAGAAACGATTTGTTTTTTAATTGAAACAGTGAGACAGCTGGGTTACAAACTGATTAATATTAAAAAGAATGACTTATAATTCAAAACTTTAAATTTTATCGTTCATTTAAAGCACAATAAATTATTTTAGCTATAAAAGATTAATCTAGAAATACTAACAAAAACAACTCAAGATTTAAACACATGAGATGTTATTAGATCCCCCACTAAGCATTCAACTAACCTTGCATTATATAAATTGATTTGATTAGAAATATAACATTTTCTTAATATAGCACCTTTCAGCTTTACAACTAATGGTTATTTATTCTCTTTCAAATATATGTGCTTAGGCCGTATAATTCTTAATGACATGGAAGAATTATACGGATAAACCATGTAATTCTTTTGACATAATTTTCCATAACAAATCTTTAAATCTGTAATAATGCATTATTATTATTATTATTATTATTATTATTATTTTTACTGTAAGCACATGAATGTTAAATATTTAACAAATCAATGTTATCACAAACTATACATTCTTTTGTGAAATTCATATTTAAACCATATTTCAAAAATTCCTGAAAAATTATCCTCATATTTATGCAGAATTTTGAAATACCTGTGTTTAAAGTAGTATAGTCAGTTTTATAAAACTTGTCAACATATTACGCTAAAATTTACCATGCATATTGGAATGTAAATAGGATTTTTTGTTAACTATTAAACTTTATATATAAAAAATAATTTCCTCAACTTACAACTTTTAGAAAAATTAAATTGCTTACGAGAATTTTGATGCATTCTTTACATTCCTACATTTATTGCAATTACAATATAAAACAGTTTATAACTTATATAATAAAGGAACCACAAAAATACTAGAATAATAACTAAAAAACAATCAACAAATCACAATTAAATATGCTTTTATTTTTCAATTCATTTCTAGATAATTTAATTTTTATTTTAATCTAAGATTTAACAATAATAACAGTATGTTGTTTATTCAAAATTTCGTACGTATTTCAAAGCTTAACATTTTATCAAATGCAAAAAGATATTAATAAATCAAAAGTAAATTACTATTTTCTCAAAAAGTACATATTAATATCCAATTAGTTTTTCATAGATAGCAAAACAATCAAATAAAATTTTTTTCAGGAGATAGAAAAAATTATAGAAACAACAACGCAAGACAAAATTACGGACGAAGGCGATACAAACAATAAACGTAAACATAGGCAGAAGCAGCTATAGAAAGTTGAGAGAGCAAACCTCTGAACATTAAATAAATATAATAGTTCAATTTCCGATGGAAAAACTCTGTAGAAGATAAACTTTCTTAAATTTGTTTACCACATCCACATAAAGAAAATGGCGACATACAGGTTCAGTTTAGCTCCAGTATTTACGTAAACGGGATTAGTTCAAGTTTCATTCAGTTCATGTGCCTAAATTGACGTCCTTATTTTGTACGTTTTTCGTAGATACGTCTATTTCCAAAATTTCACATATTCGGAACATATTTTAGCTTGAGGTCTACGTTCAAAATTCGTCTATAGACGAAACTCGGACGCGATAGATGAAATATGAATGTAAAATGAACGTACGTGTTGTGTGGGTCCTTGTTCATTGCTCTTTTTTTTATTTGTTTTCTCATATCTTAAAACACCTATACATCACATGTCTAACAAACCATTTCTTCATTCACAGTTTATATCCAAAATCATAATATCCCCTAATTATTTTGAGCAGTGTAGTGTTATACACTCTTCAAAAAATGCTTATATTTATCGATATAAATAATGAGAAGTGTGTGCGTGTGCGTGTGAGCTACAAAACTTGATAGAATAGTAGCTTGGCATATGTACAAGTACACCACTTAGCTTTTTTTATTTTTGAATTTGAATTTCTTAAATTATTCTTTATATTTTTTTTCCGTTGGTTTTCTTTTTCATTTGTTTAAATTTTATTCAAACTGCGTAATTTTCTTTTAATATCACTTTTCTGTGTTCCTTTTCATATAATTCCTAATCATTTCATATCATTATTTATAATATCATTTGTCTGCGTTCTTTTTTACTATACAATTTATTTTTAATTCTTTTGTATTAAGTCACATGATTCAATGTAGTTTATATATAATCGTGATTTTAATATAAAAAATGCTTTGATTTTTACGATACCGCTACGATTCAAATCAAAATGAGTTCAATCTGGTGATGTCTTTCCCTAAGAAAATCGATGGTTAGGGTTTTTTTTTTTTTTGTTTTTTTTATTAAATAGAATGTAATTCTTCATTCCAATCCCTACCTTTTCAAAATAATTGTTGTATAATTTTTACAATACAATTATATAATTTCAAATTTTATTTACTTTTAATTTTATTATAATATAGAGTATGGGATAGAAAAACTAGGTCCTGCTACTAATTTTTACCAATAAATGGTGCCAAAACTTATATGTTTGGTAGATGCTGAAATGTTGTTGTCAATATAATCGTAGTTCTTGAAAAAAAGCAGCGCCGTTTTTCGTCTGATAAACACCCAAATTATAGTACAATCTGGTTAATACGCTGCCACAAGCAATGGGGAACTGGATACGAAAGAATGAGGGTATGGAAGGCCTTGTCGAGAGTAATGGAGACTCGAAGCAAGGTTTTTCAGCGATTTTAAGAGGAATATTTTAATTTTTATTTATAAAGTGATATAAAAAACTAGTAATGCATTTTTTTCTTCAAATATAATGTTTACCAAAGCGGACAATGCCTACTAGTTATAAATGTAAGTTAAGTTGACTGGATGGTTTATTTTTATTTACAGTCACATCGTGCAATATTTTGAATTATACCTATATTCATGAGAAATATGCAGCGAAAATTATAAAAGTTGTCAAAATTCGAGTTTGACATAATAAGATTAAAAGAATTAGATTTTCGCAAAACATATCCACAATTGCCAAGTTAGTAGAAACTGAAAAAAGGTCTTTTAAATAATCTGAACAAATTAATGTTTCGTTTAATCAGATTAGTATTTGTAACATGTGTTCGGAGGAAGGCAACACATTTTTTATACCGAGTAAAGCATGCAGGTTTATTTTACTTAAATTTTGGCGAATCTCTTTTCTTTTCGAGAATGTGTCCATGGTTGAAACACTGCTTAATTTATTTTGATGCACTTACAACCACAGCTGAAGACTCTTTTGCGCCATTTTGTTGTTATAAATTTTAATGGTGTTAGATTTCATGGTTTCAAATTACTGACGTTTATAATTTTCCTTATCTTTTAATATTCACATTAATAAACTTTGTGTTCAAACGTTTATGTGTCAAACTTTTTATAACTATATATAAGCCCTTCATTTAAATTTTGTTGTCTTAGGCGCATATTTTGAGTGTTTTGTGTTTCATTACACTATATTATCTCTCTCTCTCTCTCTCTTTATAAATATATATATATATATCTAAGAAATATTTCTTATAAAAGGAAAAAGACGCTCAAATGTAAAACATTACAGCATCGCAAATGTCTAAACCTAGTTCTGATTTTGTACTTCAAACAGATTTAGGCCCGCTATACACTGACGAGACATGAGACAAAGTTTGAAGCGACGTGCGACACGCGCATGCTCTAAATACAACTTCATCTCCTGAAAACTGTTTAGAACATATGTGTGTCGCACGTCGCTTCAAACTTTGTCTCGTGTCTCTTCAGTGTGTAGTGGGACTAAGAAAGCATTTTACTTACGAATATTTTCTTTCTTTTAAATTTCAACTGATTTACATCTCTTGAATATCTCGAAAACGTTTTAGTTACATTTCTGGATATTTATCTACATGCGTGTTATATTACTTCTTTTTTACACGCTGTAAAAAAAAAAAAAAAAAAAAAAATCTGATTAAATTCCATATTTGACAGGACTCTTAGTTAATTTTCCAAACAACTTTATTATAGTTTGTAAAATAATTTTTATGTATGAAGGACATTTCTTACAACGATTTACATTTATTTGATAGCCTTGATTCTTAACTATAAATTCCAGTTCATATTTTCCCTAAAAGTAAAATTTTTATTTTATTCCACAACTATCATTCCGTTTTGCGAAATTCGTTCAATGTTATTGGATTCTATTTATCTAACTGTTGTTTTGAGAAACAGAAAGCCATAGAACCCATAATTGAATCGTCAAATAATTTTATTGGTATTTTATTAAATGGAATTTATTTTATTCCTGTTTCAAATTCTGTCTTTAATAAGCGGCAGTTGACTTAGATGAGTAACTGAAGAATTTATTCATATGAAGATCAACTTTAATGATATCCTTTACATGGTACGGTGGAATTCGTTTATAAGAAGTTGGTGCTAAAATTCTCTGCTGATAGTGGAGTAAATTAATTTTACAGAGGTCGGCGAGGTCACTTTTTTTCATAACACATTTTTTAATAGAAATATTTAATAATCGTTTACAGTAGTAATTTTCAATTGAACTCGGAGATTCCTTAATGTAAATATTTGTATTCTGAAAAGTAACAGCGTTGATCCTTGAATTTTAGCTTTACTTGAAACATTTTTTTTTTTTTTTTTTTTTTCATTTTCAATTGTAGAAAAATCCCTTATTTGAAATATTTTCTCTTGAAAATTTTTTCTATATAATGTCGAAGCTATTTTACGTAGTCATTTTCTACAGATGGTCAATAGAAAATCCCCCTTTTTTTTAATTTAATAACTTAAATAAAAAATTTCAACATCATAAAATATTAACACAAATTTCTATTTATCAGCAGCAATATGCTTTTCATATAATTTTCGATGTTTTGGTTTTTGTGTTTGTTTAAAGTTGAGTTTCTTATTGATAAATTCTTCGGTTACACTGTCTAAGTCAACTGCCAATTATTAAAGACAAGTTATAATTAAAAAGGGGAATAGAATAAATGCTAATTAATAAAATACTTCTGAAATTATATGGAGATTCCCTTATGAGCCTAATCGCTTTTCATTTGGGAAAACAACCCTTAGGTAAATGGACTCCAAGAACACTGAACGAATGTTGGAAAGAGGAAATACAGATGTGGGATAAAATTAACAATGTTACCAAACAATTTACTTTTATGGAAAATTCGAGCTATAAGTTATAGTTAGGAATCAAGACTATTAAATAAATTTATTCAAGATTATTAAATAGAAATAAATAGATGCAAGAAACGGGCCCTCCATACGTAAAAATTAATATTCAAAATAGTTTTCTTAAAATGTGAACGAGTTTTTGTATTTAAGAGTGGTAAGATCTTATTTCTTGTATTATGAGTATCTCTTTGAATTTAAAATTTCTTGTTTTAAATTTTGAAGTAAAAATTTTATTCTAATTCTTCACATGAAAATCATTTATGCTATCAATGTATGTTTAAAAAAAAAAAAAAGTGTACTTTGTATTTCGAACCTTTTATTTAAAAATATGTGAATTAAGTCGAATTGGTTTATCAAGTTCTTGTGTCCCATTTTGATGGCTGTGCTATCAGTGCGTCAGAACTTCAGAGAAAATATATTAGGTAACGCAACAATGCTTCGTAGCATATTTAAGTTTCTGAAATTAAGAATTTATCTAAGACTCTTTAAAAATTTGTGACTTCATTGACCAGTTTTTTCTTTTTTTCATTTTGGTAAACTGCGAAACTTAAAAAAAGCTTGAATTATCTCACCTACTTTTTCTTATCTCAGAGATACGATGATGTATCTCTAAATAAAACTGTCACTAGAGAAATGAAAGGAAAAAATTATTCTATCCTTGAGCTTTTTGGGGTATCTTTTCAGTTCTATCATCAGAGAGCAAAATGTTTGGTTACTAATTCAATTTACTTTACAACTTACTTTTTAAAAGTCACATATCTGCCAATTTTTAGAGTTTTAAAGATTTATAATCACTATTTTTTAAAAGCAATTTTTACATATGGAAACGTCGAAAAATTTTACAAAATTTTACTACGTAAAATTAATGGTGATAAGTGCTCCGGAGGTTCAAAGCACTTTGCATATATAAAGTCGTATTTTTGGCTTTTACCGAATACCTGTAAAATAAATAAATAAATAAATAAATAAAATAAATGAACTATCAATAATTTTATCTAAATACATTTTTACCATAATACCTAAGAATGAAAAATTATTTTATTTATCTTACAAATGGAAATTTCAATTAATAATGGTACCACCTAAAAACCTACTGCGCATATACGTTATTACAACGTATATTAAAACATTACTCTGTAAGCACTATTTTTGTATAATCATTGATTAACACTAATAGCTAAACTTTTCCGTTGGTGTATATGCTGGCCAGTGATGTTTAACGCATCGATTACTGAGAATAAAATTTAATTGATTTAAACACAAATATGTATATATACCTAAAATCTTTTTATAAAGTAATGTGACATATTAGATTAAGGTACGGCTTACTGTTGAAAATAGGATATTACCTAGATAACAACGTGTTAATAATGGTAATAAAGCTGTGTGATAAAGTGATCAAATCTACGGTCATTATTAGTTATTGAGTAGATTGATCTTTAAATTCTATAAGAATTTCAGGATAACATTTTAGCTGTAAACAATACTGCTTATAAATTTAGAAATCTGCATAGCTCCCTTACACATTAAATTCTAAAAAAATTTTATATTATTTTTTGTTTTATTTTCTCCTTCATCTAAAATGTTACATTGTAAATCTTTTACATTTAAAGGAAATGATTTTTAGTTTTATCAGAAGTTAACATAAGGAACATAAATTGAATATTTAGATTCTTCAATAATATTATCAAAAATGTATTTGTGCATTCTCCTATCAATGATCCAATCTAACTTTTATGTTCGTGTCCAAGAATAGACAGACAGTCAAGTCCCGTACTATTTCAACCTGTAGCTGTAATAGTACGAGCTAGCTGTAATACTAACCGAGTCCGAGAGTAATGCTCAATAAGAAATTAAAATGATGGATTTTTTCTTCTCTAATCTCATGAATGTAGAAAAATGGCTTGAAAAATAGGTTCTAACTGATTTATTTATTCATTATATATTTTGCGATTGTAAGAAGGTTTTTTTCATTGTTTTCTAAAAATAACATCAGCCAATAGAAATCTTATTCTATACGCTATGTACTAGGCATTTACTGTAATTTTTTTTTTTTTTTTTTTTTTTTTTTAATACAAGAAATTTAGTCTCAAACTTGTTTAGTATTGAAATATAATTACACTGCTTTTTTTTATTGTGAAAATTGTAGCTCTGCTTTTGACAAATCGTTAGAAAAAGCTTTTACAGTTTTCTTTAAATATGAAATATTATTTCATTTCAAAATGAATAATTCTGAATATTTCAGTTGTTTCAATACGCGTTTTAACACTTTCCTAATTTTAATTATACTTCCATTGAATTTAAAAGTTCGTTCAACAAATTGTCACGTGGTGTTTTTATATGTTCTTGTGCTTTAACACCAAAATACTTAATTTGAAATTTTCATTCTCTGAATCATTTTTCCTTTATAATTTCAATTAAAAGTGAGATACTAGTTGTTTGTTTACGTGTAACTATCCAAGAAAGCTTTCTTCGACTTGCTTAAAACATATTTTGGGTGTGTTGAGGATTGTTCCGAAAGAGTATCACATTGAATAGCAGGGAGCGTTTTGGATCTGAAGTGTGTGAGTTGAAGGGGGGATCCGCAGAGAACGAAGGCTTAGAGAAAAGAATCCAGTGCCAAAAGTCGAGCTCCACCGCAATCAATTGGAAAAGACAGAAAAAAAGCTACGTAAGAAGCCAAATTCCTTCATTCTCTCATTCTTGATATGGACTTGCTAAGTTTGTTTTACTTGTCGTCCCTTTCTCTTGAGGTGCCAGTGTCTGAGAAGCCTGTTGTGTTTTTGGTGCTGTGCCCGCGAATCTAGCATCGTTTCTCTGAGAAGATATACAGAGAAAGGGCGACTTGCCTTCGGATAAAAACAATTGCAAACAAGCCAATTTTATTCTTTGAAAAGGTAAGCTGCCTTCTGATACATTTTAACATGTGCTAGATTCAAAGAAATATGTAAAGAAATTTGCATATTTTTTAGTGAGAAATTATTAAGAATTATGGTGAATTAATTGAAGGGAAATATTTTTGCCCATATTAACGAATTGAACATTTCCAGGCAATAATATTTTTTATTAGAAAAAAAAAATTCAAAAGGTTTGTGCTTTTATTGGACCAACTTTAGACAGATTAGAGCTTTTCTTTTCTTTCAAGCTTATTGTTTTTGACGGTAGAGTATTTAATCGAAAGCAAAAAATTGGCAGTTCCCAGAAAATATTCTTCGTTTACATAATTAATCTGAAGCGACATTGTAATTAACATATAAACAGGTTTCAATTGTTGTAATAATATGACTATTTGATCATCTTACAAACAGTTTTTTGAAAATTACTTGAAAAGTGTGTTTGTCAGTTTCATATGATATTATAATTTCATTAAAAAAAAAAAAAAGAATCTCCAATACCCGTGAGTGAATATTTTAGATTGTTCGCTTAAGATTTTTTTTTTTCAAGTTGTTAGAAATATTCAATTGTTTATGTTGCTTGCAGTGGAAAAAAAAAAAAAAAACTTGATTAGAATATTATTGTCATTCAGATCATGACTTTAATTTTTAGCATATATCATACATTAATTTTGATGTAATTTGTCATCTTTAAAATTTGCGTGTATATATACGATAGTTAATGAACACTAATAACTCCAAACTTACACTATAAAAGGAAAAAAAAATCTTAAAACAATAGATTATCAATGTCCATTTTAGAGAGAAAGAAAGACGTTGAGTCACTGCAAGTAGTACTGATAAATATAGAAGTAGGGTGGGATGGAAAATAATCAAAATTTTCATTATAACTAAACGTTTCTATAAAATCTTTTTTAGGGGGGGGGGGGGGCGAGGAACATAAAAATTTCTCTTTAAAGAAACATAAAAGACTATATCTGCATCTGAGAACTAATAGCCAATTAAAAAAATAACGAAAACTGTTTTTGAAATGATTTTTATGAAAGGAAAAATAAAGACTTAATTTATGTAGAATAGAACTGCTTAACTAGACAGATACAGAAATTAAATTAACAATTTTCTATTCAACATAACAATTATGAGCCAGTAAATACCTAAAACAATGTTTTCTCTGAATTCTCTTTTAATTTACAATGGAAGAGTGGTACATTTTAAAACCTTCATCTTACAATAATAAAGATAAAATGGCGTTAAGTGAGTACTGTATCCAATCAGTTTAAGCATCCAATTATATTTAGAACGGTTAAAATGTATACTTGTGTCAGTTTAGATTTAAATTAATTTAAAAAAGAGCTGCTAAAATGTATCAGATGTTCGTTTTTAGTAAAGATAGTTGGGTCATAATTTGAATTTTTTTTTTTTTTTTTTTTTTTTTTTTTTTTTTTTTTAATGTGTTAAATATGCTCCAGAAAACAACTTTTACCTACTTTAAAATTTTCCATGCGTATGAAATGTAAGATTCCAAAACCAAAATATAGAAAGCCAAAGACGAAAACAATTTCAAATTTACTTTTTTTTCCTTTCATCTATTTTACATGATAACTTTAGATTTGTCAAGTTTTTGTTTTTATATTTAGAAAATAGCACAGAGTTGTTATGAAAAAGGTGTAATTTAATCAAGTAATACTTCATTTTTTTTTTCTTCGTTATAGATGATTGATAGTTAATTTTTTAAGGAAAATTTGAAATTTTTAATATGACTTATAAACGAATGAGCTATACATTAATAAATTGTTAACTGCTTAATTTACAATATTTTTTTTTTCATCGGGAAATGCTCGCATGAAAATAAAGAGGAGCGAATTTTTTAACTCAGCAAAATCACAGCCACGAACTGTTCGCTTGTAAACAATATTATAAAAGGTAAAATCGCTTTATTGCGTTGTAAAAAAAATTAAAGATCTAACTCATTTAACAATCTACTAAAAACATTTTAAAAAATTTTCATAGAATTCAATCTCAAAGCAGTTCAACTGTCAAACGTATATTAATATTTACTAAGTTAAAATTTTCATTGCATTTACTCATAATTAATAAACTCGTTTTCATTGCCCTATCACGAATACATAATCTTACGAATACATAGTGGATGTTTGTGTTCAAAATGTAAAATCAGTTTTTATAGCTATGGTGGAAATTATGACTGCATGTTGCATAAAATGGTTATATCATTAATAAAATCTCAAAAAATATCATAAATACAAATTAAAAGAAAAAAAAATGTTAAAAAAATTCTTAGTTAAAAAATTTCTTTTTCAATAGCAAGAATCACGGGAGACTTGGCGCTAGATGAATAAACACAGGAAAAACAAACAACGTCTTGAACGCCAAATAAAAAAATAAACTAGCAGACAGCTGTTTCGGTAGAATTTAGCGTACCATCATCAGTGTATAAAAGAAATGAAACAAAAGTGCTCTTGTATATAAGGAAGTCCAGTTGTCTGTTAGTTCCTTATTTCCTTTAGCGTTCAAAACGTTATTTATTTTTTCTTTTCAATATCATTTGTGAAATTTTACAACAATTTAGACAGGTTTAAGTTGAAAAATAAAGTTCTTTACTAAACGAAATTAATAATAACACATGTATTCTAGAGAAAATGAAAATATATTTAGATAAATTATTTTGTGCACATTTTTATTAAAGTTAGTTAGGTTTATATGTTATTAAGTCATGCAATCCTTTTTATTTTTATCACATCGTGTTTTGATGAAATTGAACTATCAGTATAATATTTCTGGATATTGCACGGATTATCTGTTAGCTTGAATGAAAGAAGACTACATATAGCTCGTATCCGACAACTATCCTACAAAATTTAGTACAGCTGAAATCAAACTTTTACTTTTCTTTGTCCTGCAACAATGAGAACTTGATTTAATCTTAGGGTAAACGCTCTTTAGCTAGAGAGTTGTATTCAAACAAAAATCGTTGAAAATTATTTAATTATTACTCATAACACCCTACTGACTTTTCATCAACAAAACACACATGCACACACAAAATAAAAGCAACCTTGACATCCACAAATATATGAAATGATTTGGTACTTAACCTTACTCTTTATTCATTTTATGACAGTAAATTTAATCTTAATTTGTAATTAATCTTAATTTGCATTACGCCGTAAAGTAAAAAATTATATATTGTATTTTTCTAAAATTGCGGACAGTAACAACAATACAAGAAATACAAAAAAGTTCTTTAAAAATGTCAGTTTTAGGAAATAATATTAAGTTTATTAATTTGTCTATAGCGTTGTTTTGAAATTGAGTCAATTTGCAAAAAGAAAAATGTCTTTATTCTTTATTACATAAACAGTCTTGATTTTTTTTCACTGGTGTATGAGTATTATTTTCTCTATTTGATCTTTAGAACATGAAAAGTGAAACAATCAAATCATTAAAAAAATCGCACCATTAATATTGCAAATAATATTATTTATATTTCAACTAACGATTCGTAAGGAAAAAAAAAAAAAAAAACATATAAAGTTTTATGAAACAGGGAACTCTAGTTACCTGTATACCATAGCAAAAGAGCAACAGGGACTATAAGCACGTGATAAGAATACGTAAAAATTATTATGCTAAAAGAAAAAAATTTCTATTTTAAGAAATATATTTCGTTCAAAAATAGTTATTTTGCACTTTTTTGCTACATTTCTTTACGTTTAAAGAAAAGTGACAACAGATTGTTTTAAATTCTATGAAATTTTTCAAAGTATTTTTAAATTAAATAATTTTAAATTCAAGTTCAATTTTTTGGAAATAAACATAAAAATAAAATAAAGAAAAAAAACTGTTGAAAGAGATTTAAAAGAAAATTTTGTGAGAATGGTCATACTCTTAAACAAAAACAGAAACTTAACAAAATCACTAAAAATGTTAAATAAAAAATTAAAATCTGATTTCAAACAGGCACTTCTGTTAAATTTTGGTAGTCCACAAATGGTTCGGAAAATAAATAATTAAACTGAAATAAAATTTAAATTTGTAATATTCTGTTATTTTATATTTATACAGTTTTGCCAAATTTAGGGACTGTTTTGTTCAATATCTACCGCTAAATTTTTAATTGTAACGGTTGACTAATCACCTCGAAGATTAATCTTCTAGTATGATATCGTCTATCAAATATTACTCATCAAAACTATTGGTGATAATGAATAAAAATGACACTAAATTCGGCAACACTGTAGTTATAACTCTATTTCTTGAATACGTTTTAAGATAATTAAACATTTATGGCTAATCTATTTCATTATGTTGGTTTTCTTTTATAAAATATATATTAGGGGGACCGGAAATTAATGTCGTTTTTTTTACAAGAAATTCAAACAGAGAAATTTTCAACAAGTTTTTATTTTTAATCAATTATGTAATCACACTCGTTATCAACAACATTTTGAAATCTAGCGTGCAAGTTTTGAATGCCGAAATGATAAAAATCAATTGTTTTTTGAACAAAACCTCTGGAGATGGCACATCATTGAAATATTCAAATTTTTTGCCGCTTAGATAATATTGCAGCGTTCAAAATGAATTTAAATTTGATGGTGCAATATCGGGCAAGTATGGTTTCTGAGGCAGTACCTCCCACGACAATTTATTATTATTATTATTATTATTATTATTTTCAGGGTTCGTCTTGCGCATGCGGTCTTACATTATCGTTTTGCAGAATAACGCCTTTTCTGTTGACAATCGCTGGGCACTTTTCAATCAAAGATTGATTTAGTCGATCCAGTTGTTAAGATTAAATGTCTGCATTCATAGTTTGTCCATATTTTAGCAATTTTATATGAACTACTCCGTGAATAATCCACCAAACACACTCCTGTTTGTGGTGTAAACCTGGCTTAGCTGTACTTCGTGGCGATTCATTCAAAGAAAACAACTACATTCTACATTTTATTTATCATAAAGGACCCATTTTTAATGTTCAGTGATCAAGTTATCAAAAAATGATTCATTGTACCGCTGAAGCAATAAGTTTCATGTAATCGGTCGGCTAGTTTTGTTTCCTTCGAACATATTATGCGAGACCAAAACACTTGCTCTGCTTACATTAAAATTTTACTGCAAATGTTCTTAGATGGTAGGCCAAGATTGATAAAGAGTGTTTAATAGTTTCTAGATTGTTTTACATACATTTGCTTCCACCTCCGCCCTTAACATATCATTAACTAAAGTTGTTTGTCTTCCTGATCTACGCGAGTCAGAAAAATGAAAATTAACGAATTTGAACTTAAAAATAAACCATCTTTAGCATTTACAAAGGTTTAATGCACTTGAATAGACATCGCAAATGATATGTATAGCAACTGTTGCATTACTGCTCTTTCAAAACTCAAAAAGCATACTGTGCTGGATATGTACCTTTTCTTTTACTTGTCTGGCCGTTTAACTATAAATTGAAAAAAAAAATAAGCTTTAATAATTTAAGAGTAAACAATTCACTCTAACCTTGAATATCTTTAACACCAGTTCTAGCACACTTTGAGCTGATAAATGACAATCGAATATCGACATGAGCAAAAACGAGTTGCTTTACGGTCCCCCGTAATATATATATATATATATAGAGAGAGAGAGAGAGAGAGAATTATAGTTTAAATTAATTTTTCCTTCCAAGATATCTGCTTATGTACTAATATTTGGAGACTGCGATCCTTTGGCAAAAGGAAAAATATATTTTTGCTTCTTTTTGTTGAACATTAATGAAAATTTCATTTACAAAAATGAGATTCGAAAAGATAAAATAAAGCCGTAAATAAACTTCGTTTTATGAATTACGAGAAAAAGGATAAGGATATGTTTATTTCGCACAATATCCAAACATATATATACATACAGCATCCACGTTTTCTAACTAATGCCATAGTTTCATAGATGCCAACATTTTAATTTATTCCGGAGCATTTTAAATCCGCATTTATTTCGCGCCACTTTACTTAAAAAATAATTTTCTCCAATATGTAACTGCTATAAAATAAGAAGAAAAAGTACCCTAACAAAAAAGGGGTATGAAATAGATCTGGGGCTAAAAATGCTCCGGAATAAATAAAAATGTTGGCAACTCTGCTAATACTAATATTTTTAATATCATTGACTTTGATTAATGGATAAATATAAATAAATAAAATATGTAACATTTTCTGAATAATAATAATTATTTTTTTAAGATAAAAATTAAAAAGAATAGCTAAAAAAATATTGCAGGCAATAACTGTAAGCGTATTATAGTATATTTCATACATCCTGCTGAATTTCCGAGAGGGTAATTTGGTTTTAAATAATATTTTCTTTTCTTATTTGAAAAAGAAAAAAGAAAGAAAAAAGTATAAAGAAAAAAAATAGATTACTCAAAAGTGAAAACAAAACTTTAACAGTATATTTATTTTTGTATGTTATTTTCTGATTTTAAAGTATATTATAAGTATGTTCTCTCTCTATATATATATATTAGTATATCACTGAACTTGTGTAGGAAAATCAATTATAATAACGTTTGGCTCTAAAAAAAGGGGTATCAAATAAACAATGTTACTTTTTTAAAATGTCGTGTAGTGTTACAATAAAAGCATTATGTAAATCTTACTATTACTTTTCAATTGAAGCAAATGGAAAATCCTTCTGGGCACAGTAGAAGAACAATTAACGTCTCTCTAATAAAATAATTCCAAAAAATATTGCAACAATAAACTATTATTAATATTTGTATTATTTTAATTATAAAACAGGTAAAAATAAACACTAATCAAAATAATGATATACATTTTAAGTAAAAACGTTGAAGCCTTTTCCAGATTTAAAAAAAAAAAAAAAAAAAAACATGAAAGAAAGTAGACAGCTTCCGATGTAGAGCAAAATAAAATATTTGTTGCCAAAGACAGGGCGAATGAAAAGTACGGACAATTGTTCAGGAAAGAAAGAAAAATAAATGAAACGAAATGAATGAAAAATAAAAAATGAGCTGAAGAAAAGGGATAACCGTAACTTATTTAAAAAAAAAAAAAAAAAAAAGAATAAGAATCACAACATTAGATGTTGTGATTCGTATTCATTAAAAATAAACAACTAATTTATTAATATAAACAACAAAAACATATTTATAATTTTTATCATAAAATAAGTGGCAAATGTGGGGAAAGTGCAGTTAATGACAAATACTAATCATGTAAATAAAACGAGGTTAAATTAATAACATTCAGCAAAAATTAAGGGCATTTTGAATGTAATAATAAAGGCAGATGTGGGAGAAATTTTTATGAAAAGGGAGAATGGAAGCAGGAGAGTTAAAATAATAATAATAATAATAATAGTAATAATAATAATAACATGTTTCCATAAAAGAAGATAATGAGCGAGAATAAAGATATACAAAAGAAATTTGAATTCTTAAAGGATTTCAAAAATTCTCCAAGAAAATTTAAGAAAAAAAAAAAGAGGAATAACATAAAAGTACAACTTTTAAATATTGTACATTAGAACATAAATTAAAATTATGTAACAAATCATTATAAATAATAAAGTAGATCAAAGCTATAGAGATCTAAACGTTATATTTCCTAAAAATGCTAATTCAGAAGAAACATTTTAGAGTTAATTGAGACTATTTGTTAAATCTAAGGGCCTATTATAGATAATTTTAATGTACAAAGTATCTTAAAATTTTCAATCATTAATGTGGAACCTACACAGCTTTGTTTCAAAAACTTGGATTGCGTTTATGCGAAAATAGTTTCGATTTTGTAACAGATTTTGTTTGAGGTCAGAGATAAACATATTTCAGAAACTGATTTAAGCTTATAAATGATATAAATAAAATGTGTAACGTTTTATACGGAAACAGATAACTTAAACTGAACATATTTTCTAAACAGTTGAACTTAAATTCCTTTTATACCTAGAAACTTCTACCAAAATCGTCACTTTTATTGCACGAAATTACTTGCCTTAACAACTGTAGTGTTTCTTTGAAAATTAAAATTAAAGTAAATATAAATTTGTTAGATGTATCATTAAAGTTCATGTGATTAACGCGTGAAAGAATCTTCGTTTTATTTTTTTTTTTAACACCTGGGATTATAAACAGCTTATTTCATGAAACAATATGAGAAATATTTGTTTCTAAAGCTTTTTAAGAGGCTAGAAAACAACAAAACAAGTTGTACATTTTAAAGCGTTCACTTTAAAAGAGAAATCTTTAACGTATCAGATCATTTTGAAATTAAAATGTTTTAAAGGGTTTACTTTTCTTCAATATATAATATATTTAAAATGCGAAAACAAATTTGTTCTCTTAAACAAACAAAAAAAAATAAATAAGTAAATAAAAATGCGGCTAAAAATTAATGAATTTTAGCTATACTGACTTTTTAAATGTTTGTAATTTTTGCAATTTTTGAGCATGAACAAACTGATGTATGTTATGGAAGTCTGTTCTTAGATTTTTGAATATTCAACTTTTTTTTTCTTTTTTTTTAAGCGTTTTACAAGGTTTAAAATTTGATTGAATACGTAATAGCCATAAATATAACATGTTCTTAATTTTAAATATTTAAAAAATATGTTCCAAATGCTAAAACTACTCCCATAAAAAGAGTTACCAAGAATATACAAAATATAATAAAAAATGTCTTCTTTATTTGCGATTTGCCCATAGCATAACGATGCAAAACACCCACTCAACCAACTAACCAACTTTATTTTCTATAAAAATCTTGGAGGAATGATTTAAGGGGAGTGGGCATACGGCATATCAGCATGCAAGGCAAATGAAATTAAATGTTGTCTACTTAAGATGGCTGCCGCAATAGCATCCAAGGCAGGAGCAATATTGAGTCTATCACAACATTAGCTAGTACAAATTGTATTGTTTAATTTATTTGACAATTATTCAACAGCTCTGAGACCTACAGTTACAATAACTTTCGCCCCGAATGATCTATATTACATAATTTCACAATAACAAGGCACATTTTCTTATATAACCGTGTTACTTAATGGCTTTTGCGATTGCGATTTTGGCTTCATGTTTTTCTGAACATGTCATCTTATCTTATATCATTCCTCGACGATAAAAGTATTAAATTCCAACGGCTTTTCAAGAATTCTTATACATAGACAAATCGCATTGAAAAGGGACAAAATTTTATTGCTGTTTTCACTATATGGTTTTGACAACATATTAAAATTAAAAGTTTATTACTTTTTGAGATAAAAAGTATGATTCATCAATTGAATGTAAACCTTATGATTCTTATATACGACATCCACGTTTGGAAAATAAGCTTAAAAATCATATTTATGTAATTTTGAATTATTAAAGAAAATTGTATTAAAGAGAAAAAAAGCAATACTCAGTGAATGGATATATCCGGTCTCAGTGATTTTAGGGTTAAAACACCGGATGTCCAATAAGTCAGTAGACATTTCAAAAATTCATAAAACTTGAAGGAATTAGTAGAATTGAAAGCCGTTTGTGAGAAAGTTATTTTCATGATTTTTTTTTTTTTTTTTTTTTTTTTTTTTTGTAAAGAAAATAATAATTAAATTTTCGTCGATAGAGGGCGCTTCACGGATACTAAACGACAAGTATGTAAATTAGAGTCCTGTAAATTGCACAGTTTTACGATTAACACAGCTCATTTCTTATTTTTCTTCCAACTTGTGCATACATGAAGTTTTAATTTTGAAGCAGACTCAGTGAATAAAGCGTTATTGGTGAAGATGTTTTTCCTCAGGTAAGAAACGCCGACTGAAGCTGTAGTTGGCGTTGGCGTTGGCGTTGTTATAAATCGTTTTGAAACTCTAATTTCTGGCGATGGCGACACGTGGAATAGAATTTATGCGCCTGGAAACGTTTGCATGCAAATAAATATTATTTTCCATGGGAATGTTTGATTTGCTCACGTACAGCGCCTTTTATAGGCTAAAGTTTTAACTATTATTAATCTTTTTCTTTACCAAAAGAAATCTGCCTTCACTAGCAATACTTTTTCGCAAACTGAGTTTCTACCAGTTTCTTTAATTTTTATGAATTTTTGAAATGTCTACAGACATATGGGACACCTGGTACTTTTTTTAATAATAAAATAAAAATCATTTTTAACTTACGAACGTACAATTTTAAAATATATTATCTTCATATCATAGATATGTAGATAATAGAGATTATCTACACAACTATGATATGCAAGTAATATTTCACGTTCTCTTGTTTTAGTACCAATAATTCTGATGAATGTATTTTGTAAAAATAAAACACTCCAAAAGGTTCAACGTGCAAACTCCGACACACATTACATATATGGCAGGTATATATTTTAATCCGATAAAATTTTTATATAGTCTGTAATTTTTTTTTTTCCAGTTTTTTTTTTTTTTTTTTTTTTTTTAATCTTGCTGAATAATAAAAAAAAAAACCTGGAAAAATCTTTCAACTTTAAAAGAATGTAAATTTATATCTATAAATATTAATATTTACACCATCTACAAAAACATCTCGGAATTTCGTAAAAACTAAAACATTTGAGATTTTAGTTAAGATCTATTTGCATTATTCCAAAATTCTTTAGTTTCGTGAGACTCAAAAACATTTTTCCGCACTCATTTGAAGCTAAACTTTGGTGAATGTTTGTTACATTTTATGAGCTCCTGTATATGTTTCATAATTTATGTTTCAATGCAGTTTTTATCTTAATTTTTTTTTTTTTTTTTCTAGAATATAATTTTAAATCAAAGAAATATTTCAACATACATTATTTAAATAAAATAGAATGATAAATTAATAATGAAAATAATGAAAAGATAATATTTATAGGTTCTGTTTAACTGAATTTATTTAATTAATTTATAAATGGCAATTTATCAAGATACATATTTTTTTTATTACAGAATGAAGCACATGTTTAACTGATGAGTATAAAAAATACGCTTAATTGCTGGAACACTTTGCGGGCGTTATCGAATGAAAGAGATTTATAGTCAGATGAAAGATAATGTCAAATAAATTAATGTAAAACGTTTGCACTGGTGGTATTACATGACTTAAAAAAACAGTCGCTTACATAACTTAAAAAAAAAAAAAAAACATTTTGATCTATCATTTAAATTAAATAAATACATGGCATAAAAATAAATCCTACATGTTTAAAAAAATAGTGTTTTGAGTAAAAAATGGTAAAAATCTTTAATTTAACAAAATTCAACTATTCACTATTATTATTATTATTATTTCCATACCAAGTTGCTACAGTACAAACATTCTTCTGAACGCTTGATAAATATATGGACTATTTCAAACAATATAGAGTTGAAATTTCTTTTCATTTTCTTTTCAATTCATGTCCATTTAATTAAAAATATATGTAATGTGACAAGAAAGAAAAAAAATCGAACGTAATACATATATTTTTCAATACAAGTAAATGTATCGAAATTTAAAATTCATACTAATCTGCCTTTTTATTTATAAGGAAATAGCTGAATACGTTACATAAATTTTATTAAATATCAATTCGTTTAATTTTTTTTTTAATTCATTGTTGAATCTTGAAAATACTATTAATGCATTTCACTGGAAAAACTTATACTCATTGATAAATACAAAAACTTGCAAATTTATTTATTTTAATAACATTATTTTGAACCTTGTAATAATGAAAATTAAAGAATAAAATGATAATGTAAATGCAGTTCAATAAAATGCCAATCACAGTTCTATAAACAATATTGTAACAACGTACGTTGTTACAATATTGTTGTACGTACCCATACATTGCTTTAAGCATTTGAAAAAAGTTCTTAGCGTACTTTTTGTACAAAATCTTTTGTATATTGTTTACGAAACGCTTTTTCAAGAAGCATTTTAATATTAATCGAAAACGAGTTACATATGTAATGATTGTTTTAAAAGTTGTCTAATTGTATATTGTATTTAAAAAAAAAAAACGTAAATTAAAAATAATATTACAGTAAGTAATAATAATTAAAATATTGTAAGATATTTCTTAAATATTAAGTAAAAAACAGTATCTCACGGATGGTGAAATTTACTTGCTATTCTATTTACATTTTGATGGTAGAAAATTTCAACTACCCAGTTCAAAAAGCAGTGTATGTGTTAATCAAAGAGAAAAACATGTAAGTTTTCTTTTGGCAGAACGCATAACTGTCAACAGTAAATTCGCTTGTATGTTTTAAAAGTAACTTGGTAAACTTACTCGTAAAATGTTTTAAGCAGAACAGTGATATTTTTTAACACTTCTTGGTTTTTCAGAAAACCTCATATGTTTGTTGAAAGGGGAAAATTATCTTTTCCCTTAAAAATAATTTACTATAATTTTGTTTAAAAAGCAATACAAACTGTGTTTTGAATTTTAAGAAATGCAAAAATGAAGCATGTGTTAGCTTAGCTAACACACACTGAATGTGTTAGTCAGACTGATGACTATTTACTTCTTATTCTTGCTTGCAAAGTTGTGTTTTCAGAAAAATTTAAATAAATAATTTATTTTAAATCACAATATTTTTTATACAAATCATTGCGAATATTGTTACTTTAACAAATAAAAGTAAAATAACAGTAAAATAACAGATATGTTATTCTCTTTAAATTTGTATCGTGTTTTAATGTTTTAATTATAGATAACACAGGCCTGCGAAATTAAAGTTTTGGAAAAATGCAAGAGAAGTTTTCGCTGATTTTTATGTTATTTGGCGTGTTGATTTCGAAAATGATCCCCATTTTTTTCCCCATCACGTCAAGATTTTTAGAAAAATCGATATCGATATTGTTTTTCTCGAACAACATTGCATGTACTATCTGTAAACAGTGATTTTTTTATCCATTTGAATCTATGTAAAATGATTCTTGGTGTAGTAAATTGATTTTTGAGCAATCGATTTATTTTTTGTAGGTTTAAATGGTTGAAAACCATAGTCGGTAGATCGCACGAGAAGCCTCTGGTTGAGAAAAAAAAGAAAAATTCCCTTGGGTACTTTTTACATCAAATCACGGTGCAGTTTCTAAAAGAAAAACACCAACATACTATTATATTTGTTTTTATTAAGATACTTACATAAAATATACGATTGACCAAGAGAAGCAAATAATATGTATACGTTAAAAATCGAAATAAAGTTGAGTTTTTCAAGAAAACGTGACTGACGTGATAGAAATTTTTCGTTATATTTTTTGAAATCACCACCAGCAAAAACATAATGTTCAATTATCAATTCCCTTGTATTTGTTTTATCGAAGACCTATGTAATTAATTATATAAGTACAAAAAAACAGGTAAATCGTATATAGGTATATTTATGGGAGCTATGTGTTATTCTATCGTGTTTTATATAATAAAGAACTTCAAAAAGTTATAAAATTATATGAAAAATTTGTTTTCGACCATGTCATACATAAATATTCATTGATGTATAGCTTATTTTTTTTTCTCATTAGATTTTATTAGATAATATTCTTATTTTGAAACATTTACAACATTTTATAACACTTTATTTCAACTCTTTTATTTTTCATAGTATTATAAATTTATGTTTGAAATATTGTATTGTCTTTTCTTATTTTTGGAAATTTAATTCTTTAATGCTCTTTATTTATTTATTCTTATTTTGTTATAATTATATTTCGTTTTATTATTTTCGTGCAAAATTTAGAATTAGGCTTTCTTTTCGGTTTGTTAAGCATGAAGGTTTGAACTCTGAATAAATAAAGAAAGAAAGAAATAGATACAAAGAAATTATATGAAAAATTTCTTTGTATCTATTTCTTTGTTTATTCTGGTGATACATCATTGCGGGTAATTAATTTGGCATTAAACTCACAATGATGTCATTACCAGAAAGTTGGAATATAGAATTTTTTTTGTTGTAATTTGAATCATCTTTTTTTAGTAATACTTTTACTATTATCCTACATTTTTCTGAATATTGAATACATTAAGTCATTATAAATACAATGCATTTGAAAATCTTAAAATGGGATTTAAATATATCAAGGGAACATGAAGATTATGAAAATAGATGCAATTAAAAATATCCAGATAGTTATACAATGTACGAATCTATATGAACTTTTAAAATAATACCATTCTACAGCTTCTCAAACATTATTTAAAAGCTTTTACAAAATTTTTAACTGTAAATTTACACTAAGGGATGAAAAAAAAAAAAAAAAAAAAAAAAAAAAAAAAAAAAAAGGCCACACTTAGATACTTTCCTCTACAACCGCAAATTTTATCGTTTAAAAAGCAAGTTTTCGAACAGATTTTATAAGGTCGTTTTTCACCTACACATCAGCATTGAACCCAGTGTTAAAAACAAAATGCAATTGTCAGAAAAGCAGTAATTTTAGAAAGTATTTCAAAAGTGATAAGAATAAGGCAGTTAACGATGCCACAAAAAGTATTAATTTTAGAATGAAAATCAAACAATATTTTAATACGTGAGATGGCAAAATAATTAAATGTTAACGAAATATTGTTGAGATGGTTTTTAGCAATATATAAAATGTTTTGGCTGCTTAAACTGGAACTCGAAATTTGGCTTTAGGCGGCCATGTTGCTCATCCAAGCGAGATAACCGCAAGTTAAAAAGCAAACGTTTAAAAAATCGATAGGTATCAGGTTCAGAACTTAGAAAAGATTTAAAAAAAAAATTGTATAGCAAAATACTTTCTTTAAAAATAGTGCGGAAACAATTTAACAAAGAAGGTTAAAAACCAGAAGATCTGCAAAAAAAGATATTATTAAGGACAAGAATTTTTTAAAAAAAAAAAAAAAAAAAAAAAAAAAAACAAGACTTCAGTTGACTAAATTTTTTTTTTTAATTAATTATTGGGCTAAACTGGATTTCTCTAATAAGTCAAGTTTAACTTATTTCCAGCTGATAAAGAAAGCTACTAGAACAACAAAAATATGGTCACTTTAATGAAAATATCCCTATTACACTCATGTCCATAAATTAAGGATAATGCTAGCTGCGGCAAATAAAGGTTCAGAAGCAAAACAAATATGACTTATTCATAAAGTTCATTTATTAAACAAAAGATCAAGAACAAAAAAGGTGGTTTATGTAGAATACCATTCATAAAAACTACGATTTTTGCTCCCTGAAGCAATTACAAAAAATATCTCCTTTACAAAAATTTAGCATTACATGGTTGGTATGATGATTAATACATTATATGTCTTCCAGATGATGAAATACACTCAGTACAAACCCTAAGCATGCTGATATTAAATTATCGAACTGATCTTGGGGAAGATTACTCCACTCAGTAAGCAGTGCTCTCCTGAGTTCCGGTAAACATGTAGGAGATGGTTGACGGGTTGCAACTCGTTAGCCAAGCATGTCCTACACATGTTCTGTAGGATTCTAGACAGGAGTGAATGCTGGCCATTCCATACGAATTATGTCTTCAGATTATAGACATCCGTGTACAATGTTTGCACGGTGAGGACGCGCATTTTCATCCATAAATATAAATTCTGGGCCCATGGCACCCTTAAACAAACGTACGTGTTGTTCTCGAATGATGTCCCGATAAATTTGGCTTGTCGTGATTCCGATTTGAATATGCAGATCTGCTCTGGAGCCGAGTATGATTCCCCCTCCAAACGAGCACTTCTGCATCACCGTAATGGTGTCGTTCAATTATGTTGTCTTGGTGATGACGTGTACCTGGTGTTCTCCATATGAAAGTCCGACATGAATCTGACAACAAGCTAAACCAGGACTCGTCGGAAAACATCACACAAGCCGCTGTCCACATTGCATGTTCTCTACTCCAAGCTAGCCACTGGCCACAGTGCGTTGCCGTGAGCGGAACACATCTGACAGGCCTGCGAGCAAATAGACCAGTATCTCCTAAATGTCTATACACGGTTTGCCTTGAAACTGTGGTGCCCGTGGCTGTAGGTTGTTGACGATTCAGGTCTGATGCTGTGCTCCACCTGCTTATTTTGGCAGTCACTGCCAAATACTAGTCGTCATTCGGCGTTGTAACTCGGGGCCGACCAGTACTGTAACTTCAACTAGCATTTCTATCATTTTGGAATCGTTGTCAAAGACTAGAGATGACACTTTGGGTGATTCCAAGTTTCCTCGATACTTCTGTCTGAGTACGCCCACATTCCAGTCGGCCGATAATTCTACCACGTAAAAAAATCATCCGCATGCGTCCTCTGTAGCATAACTATTCGGTTGTCGCACTGAGCAGCTTACAGAACGCTTGCGAACAATTTTCCTTTATTGCTCGTATTCCTTATCTACCCCATTCTTACACTTTCACACATACTCTTACACTTTTACACATATCGGCATCATCCAATGTCTCCCTATAATTTGCATATTATTCTTAAAGATATGTGTGGTATTTCTGCAGGTGAAATTTTTGCATTAAAGTTCGATTTCCATGTAATTCTGAATTATCTTTAATTTATCGACATGAGTGTAAAACAGTGATACATTCTCCGTACATTATGGTACGGAGGAGCATAATTTTTCAAGGAGTCAAGCAAATTTTCATGCTCAAGGGATCAATTAACTCAAAATGAAACACGGCCATTATAAAAGTGGCGTCTGTCCGAATATTTTGGAGATATTTCCGACTTTTCCGGTAACAGCATTTCCAGATGATAATGCACTTTGCTATACGGTGTCTGTGGTGCGTTTATTTGATTCAAATTATTAAAATTATCTATCCATTGCCATGAGATAATTCTGTAAGTATTCACATCTTTTTTCACTCTAAGTTAAATCCCGCAAAGAATATCGTAGAATTTCTTCTTTATTAGACCTGGAAATAGTCCTAATCTCAATCCGCTCGAAGAGTTTCGTCTATAAAAAGGCGCGGGGAAAGAGAGGAGGATTCGAAATGGGCAGCCTACAACTCATCAAGAACTAAAGAAATTATTTACGATATTTGGCACAGTGAAATTTCTGAGATTTATATTAAAACACTGTACAATATTATGGCATTGCGCATTAAAGCAGTAATTCCATATAAAGGTGGAATTAACCCAATGCAGAATACATATTTTTATTAAAAAAGTGTTTAGATCTAACAAATAAATTGTTTTATTTCATATATTAAAATATAACTTATTTATTTCATAAAATAAACCATAATAGAATATAAAGTATATGTTCATTGCATTATGCTTAAAAAGAAAGTTTTATGTAGATTTTTATAAAGTACTTCGTAGAGTGTAATAAAGTGAATTACTAAATCGAAAATGTGCATAGGTATCACTTCATCTCTTTGGTATTATGCAAACAAGTCAGTTTTACTTGTTTGAACCATTATTTCTGAAGTTATTACAAATAAAAAAGGTATAAGTCATTTTTTTCTGCAGTGCGACTTTTTTTTTTTTTTTTTTTTCCTTTAGTGTATTTTTCTTGGGTTCCAAGTTTCAGAAATAATTAGTTACTTATAATACTCCTTGCGAATTTGTTTTCATTTAATCTTTTAAATATTTGTTTGAGTGTTAATCAGCTTATTTGTCATACAAGTGAGCATTCATTTTGAATCAAGCAATTATCTTTATTACGAGCTCTCAAATTTAGCAACAAGACGAAAATTCAGTTTCAAATTTCAGTTTCAATTTATTTTTATTTATTTTATTTTATTTTATCTATTTATTTATTTATTGCTTGTAACTAATGCCGTAATTGAGATATAAAAACATGAATGCACACATATGTTCAGTTACATACAGAAAAAACATAGTTTAAAAAAATAAACATTATAAATCATTTAAAATCCGTATGGAACATTTCGAAATAGGGCATTAGTTTGTATTATTTTTGCAATAAAATAAATCTTTCGATCTTAAAAATTGCTTTCTGTTCTTTAAAACACTTGCATAGAAAGTACAGATGTCATAGTAGTACATGATTTAAAAAGCAAAATAAATAAATAAATAAAACAGAAGTAACTGATTTTAACGTCCCTTGTCCCCTTTAATATAGATCGCATTATAGGGTTTATACATTGCAAAGTTGCTTATATAAAGGGTACAGAGTTTTGGAAAAATCAATTAAAAATTTCTTGGAATTCACTTTCAAGATTTTCAAAATTTAAACTTTTCACAGAACACATTGAAAAAAGGAGCTTCCCTAAACGAAATTTACCCCACAACCTAATTAAAGAACACGTAATATTTCAGCATTTTATTATAAAAAGTCTTACGACAAGATAAAAGGCCGATTTAAAGCACTTTCGAGGGTATATGAAAAATATGAAAAATTTTAAACTTCTCTAATGTGTTACTTTTCAAATTGGCACATTTAACGTTAAAATTTATCTAAATTGATCATTTAATGTAGTAGATGCTTAATTGGGGTCCATATGCCTTTTAATTAACAATATTGTTATCAAGGCAGTGTTCAATATCAATGTTTATCAACAGACAAAATTAAAAGAGGTTAAACCTCAAACATATTTCATAACACCAGGAAAATATTTTAATATTTTACGATCGGTCACATAAAACATTATAAATTATTGGAAACTCAAAAATTTGGATGTACGTTATTCCTAAACAGCATAACTAAATAGCGTAAAATTTTATACATAAAAATAAGCTTTACATTAGCATCTAAATCAAATGTCAATTTTTTATTGAAAATTTGAAGTTTGTTTCTATTTTACTATAGGGATCTTCTTCTTAAGTCTATTTCATTTAAAAATAGTAATTGTACATGTAACTGCAAATCGAAAGGTTTCTCTTTCGACAATTCGCCTATTAAAACGTATTTTTGTTTTTCGGCCTATTGTACCGACAGATATGTATATTTAAAACATTTAAGATCAATATAAAGTTTGTTCACATAGCGATAAAAATAAATATTTAAAAAAAAATTTTAATGAGGTATACTGTCGATTTAAATGCTAACTTGATGTTTTGACTTCCTTAAAAAAATTGATAACAACAGATTTAGTTAAGTTCTTTAGCTAAAAAGATTTTAAGCGAATTATTACTTTCTATCACAATTACATTCTGCCAGCATTAACTTTTTATTTTTTTATGTACTGATAGGAATCATAGCTCATTAGAATTTCTTTTTTTTTCACATATGATTTTAACAGGATGCAAAATAGATATACTTCATGCTAGCTATGTGATATAAAAAAAATTATTAGTTTATCTTTTTTTAAGGGGCTACGATAACCTGGTCGGAAGAGCGCCGAGCTCGTAGGAAGATTATGGGTTCAATACTCGAGCCGGCAAAAGACCGTCGTGTAATGGTGGCTGGTGCACGTAAAATCTGTCAAAGCCGCAATGTTCTCCATGTTCCCATCCAAATTATATCTCTGTGGGTGACCGAAGCGGGGGAGCCATCCCCCCCGTGGAGGATCAAACTTGTGATGGCACGTCTCCGGACCATCTTTAGGGGTGCGTCCCAGACCGTCCCCTATTACCCTTAGCGCAGTACTAATGCGACGTTAAAACCCAACAATCCATCTCAATTTAACCCTAGAACACTAGC
The DNA here is from genome assembly GCA_963930645.1 of Salticus scenicus. Classification (NCBI taxonomy): domain Eukaryota; kingdom Metazoa; phylum Arthropoda; class Arachnida; order Araneae; family Salticidae; genus Salticus; species Salticus scenicus. Next base: position 184,844,652 of record OZ005651.1, on the reverse strand, counting down.
GTGTTCATACCTACCGCTATCACTAGAGATAAGCAAAATTTACGTGCTCATGTAAAATTCGTTTTATCTGCTTACAATATATTAATGTTGTTTTTAAATATATTTAATTATTTGCTGTTTTATCCAATATTACTAACTTTTCATTATTTGAATAATTATTTGTGTTTAAAAATATATTTGAAAACTATAAAAATGTATAAAATAGAAAGAAGACTGCACGTAAAATTTACGTATAAGTAAATTTTACGTTTCACTGGTGTCCTAAGGTTGAATACAAAATGTCGAAAAATAGCATAAGACTTCAGTTTTAAACCATTAACTATCAAGATGATTTAAATCTGAGTACAGAGAGAATTTTTGCGTGGTATAAAAAGAAACATATAGTTCACTATTTTTAGTTGTAGTTGAATCATAGACAGATTGTGTTTGACAAAATATTTTGCAAGTAATTTTTTTTTTCAAGTAGGCTTGTTTTCTTAACTAGCACTTGTTTTCCTTCTTTGATATTTTCTTAAAAAAGAAAAATAATAATAAATAAATAAAAAAAACCCTCATTCTTAAACTAGGGGAAGATCTTCTTACACAATTGACTGATTTATGCTTACAATATCATCCATTGGGAATATTTATTTTTGCACAGTCGAACTCGGTTATAACAGCGACCAAGAGACGGAAACTTTTCTGATAATATAGCCGTAATAAACAAGTAATTTGAAAGCAAGTAAAATCGCTCTATGTAACTAACATAACAATTAAGTAAAAGCTTTATAAGAAGACATAACAGCGAGCAACTGTTGTATGGAATACTATTAAAATACATTTATATCATATATCTCTTTCTGAGAAAGAACTTTTTCTATTTAACGCAATTCATATTACTTACAAACTTTGAATAAACACCATACAATGCAATAAACTCGCAACAATTGTTTCGGGTCGAAAAACACACGACCCTTCATCAGGCGAATAAAGTAAGCACGAGTGCTGCAGTCAAAGCGGCAACGCACAAAATCGTTTAAAATGAAAAGAAAAACTTTATAAAATAGAAAATAAATATAGCTACTGGTGTGAATAGAATTGTACAAGAAGACAAGAAAATAAATAAATGAGTGAGATTAAACATAAAACAAACTAAGGATAACAAAAATTAAACGAAAATCTAAGTTACGTGAGTAATTTCCAAGCATCAGAGAAGAAAGGAGTGGAAGAAATATCATTAACAAGATTTTTCGAATTTTTAAATATGTAAAATGCTTCATGAATATCCAAATGGGAGGAACAGACAGGAGATGAGATTATGTTAGTTTTGGAAAAATCAAAACGATGACCTTGAGACCAGCAGTGGGAAGCAACAGAAGATTTGGTAATCTCTTCATTACGAACATTCCGACGGTGCTCATTTATTCTGTATTTCAAACGCCTCCTAGTTTGACCAATATAACCTAAGTTGCAAGACGAACACGGAATTAAATAAATTCCAGAACGGTTTTCGGTGGGAATGGGATCCTTAAGAGAAGATAATTTTATTTTATTGACGGGTTTGTAAATAACTTTGAAACCAAACGGTGAAAGAATTTTAGAGATTTTAAAAGAGAGTGAAGAATAAAAAGGTAAAACAACTGGGATGAGACTGTGATCGTTTAATTTGGGAGCAGAAGGTTTAGGATTCTTAAATTTATGTAGAGCTTTATCGATGATAGATGGGTTATAGCCACGAGAGAGAGCAAGAGATTTTAAATAATTAATTTCTTTCGAAAGATTAGACGGATCAGAACAAATGTGTAAGGCACGATAAACATAAGTGTAAAAAGCAGACATTTTTTGTTGAGGGGCGTGGTTAGAGAGAGCATGCGGCGGCAAAGAGACTGAGAATGGTTTTCTAAAAACAGTAGTTGAGAAACAATCCTTTTCTTTATTCACAAGAACGTCAAGGAAAGGCAAGAAGCAATCCTGTTCAACCTCAAAAATGAATTGAATGCATGGGTCAATCGAATTGACCAAAGAAAGAAAATTGGACAAATCGACATCAGGGGAGACAAGAACGAAAGTGTCATCCACATACCTAAACCAATGAGGAAATTTATATACACCGAAGAGGTTTTTCTTCAAAATAGTGCATATAAATGTCGCAAAGTAAAGGAGAGAGAGGACTACCCATGGCCATACCATCATTTTGGGAATAATAAGTACCATTAAAAATGAAGGCAGTTTGCCTGATGCACAACTGAACTAAATTTACAAGTTCCTCAATTTCAATAGAAGAATAATGGAATTCACGTAGTCTTCTCTCTAAACAAACCGGAGCACCTTTAACCGGAACATTTGTAAAAAGTGATTTTACATCTAAAGAAATCATAGTATAGTTAGACGGAGAGATGCATTTAATTTTGTCCACAAAATCATACGAGTTTTTAACAGTATAAAGATTAGTAGTAGTTAGATGAGAAAGAGAGTTTGAAAGAAATCGAGCAAGATTATAAGAAGCCGTACCAATATTAGATACAATAGGCCGAAAGCAGAGAGTGGGCTTATGAACTTTCGGAAGTGCATAGAAACGAGCGCAATTAGCAGCAGAAGGAATTACCATGCGTTTGGTATAATCATTAAGAATGACGGAATTTTTAACGTGGTATTTGACTTGATCAAGATGATCATCGGAAGGATCTTTTTTAAGTTTCGAATAGGGACCTGAAGTAAGCAAGGACTCAACATGGGAAATATAATCCGATTTGTTGAGTAGAACAATTTGTCCTCCTTTATCAGCTCTTGTGACAATTAAATCGGGGGCGGAGTTTAATTCAGAGAGGGCGGATTTTTGAGAAGGAGTAAGGTTAGACTTTTGAGGATGATTATTGGTGGAAATAATGTTAGATAAAATGAAACGAAGAGATTCTAACTGTCCTGGAGAAATTTTACTATTTTTAAAGGAATTTTCAATGGGAGCAATCAAATCCGGAATGGAGGGTCTCGAAGTACGCGCAAAATTCAGACCCAAACTGAGCACGTCGCGTTGAGTATTAGTCAGAACGTGCGAAGAGAGATTAACAACAGTATTCTGAGCAAGAGGAGAAATGGGAGAAGTAAAGGAATTACTTTTAAGAAGATAATTAAATTTCTTATTTAAGTTAGTTTGATGCCTAGAAGACTGAAACGCAACGTATGCGAAATTTCTTTTTTCAAAAGAAGAGAAATCATGAACAGAATTGCTAATAGACAGATGTAAAGTATATAATTCAGACTGTATTTCAAACTAGGAGGCGTTTGAAATACAGAATAAATGAGCACCGTCGGAATGTTCGTAATGAAGAGATTACCAAATCTTCTGTTGCTTCCCACTGCTGGTCTCAAGGTCATCGTTTTGATTTTTCCAAAACTAACATAATCTCATCTCCTGTCTGTTCCTCCCATTTGGATATTCATGAAGCATTTTACATATTTAAAAATTCGAAAAATCTTGTTAATGATATTTCTTCCACTCCTTTCTTCTCTGATGCTTGGAAATTACTCACGTAACTTAGATTTTCGTTTAATTTTTGTTATCCTTAGTTTGTTTTATGTTTAATCTCACTCATTTATTTATTTTCTTGTCTTCTTGTACAATTCTATTCACACCAGTAGCTATATTTATTTTCTACTTTATAAAGTTTTTCTTTTCATTTTAAACGATTTTGTGCGTTGCCGCTTTGACTGCAGCACTCGTGCTTACTTTATTCGCCTAATGAAGGGTCGTGTGTTTTTCGACCCGAAACAATTGTTGCGAGTTTATTGCATTGTATGGTGTTTATTCAAAGTTTGTAAGTAATATGAATTGCGTTAAATAGAAAAAGTTCTTTCTCAGAAAGAGATATATGATATAAATGTATTTTAATAGTATTCCATACAACAGTTGCTCGCTGTTATGTCTTCTAATAAAGCTTTTACTTAATTGTTATGTTAGTTACATAGAGCGATTTTACTTGCTTTCAAATTACTTGTTTATTACGGCTATATTATCAGAAAAGTTTCCGTCTCTTGGTCGCTGTTATAACCGAGTTCGACTGTGCAAAAATAAATATTCCCAATGGATGATATTGTAAGCATAAATCAGTCAATTGTGTAAGAAGATCTTCCCCTAGTTTAAGAATGAGGGTTTTTTTTTATAAAACCCAACCAACCAACCTTTTATAATTTTGAAATAAAATTAAAAATTGTTTAAAATTGTTAAATATCACAGAAGAAACATTATGATTCTTGAAAGTTATAACCCACTTTTACTATCTTCTACAGTTAAATTCTTCAAAGAAAAGTCTAAAAATGTATACCCCCCCCCCCCCACACACACACACACCGGGCCTGTTCTTGTCGGTTCCTAGGGATTAGTTATAATGTTTATTAATATCAAAATTATAAATAATAAACATATTGTATTTATTGTTTCGTTAAACACCAAGCACTTTAAAAAAGTATTACAAAAGGTAACTCCGATTTGTGGTTTTACTTTTCGATTTTTATCTCAAAAGAGAAAAAATCGATTACATCTACGTAAATTTTGACACTAAAACAGAGGTTATATGACGTTATAAGCAAATTCTTTTAACATTGAAACCTATGAAGGACTGGACGGAACAAATATTTTTGACGTTATAAATAAGTTGAAGTTTAACCGAGGACACTATAACCTAGTTCAACCGTGTATTAAATTTGAAATATAAATTAAAACATCGCAAGAATCGGAAACAATGGCAATAATACATATTGGAATTTCTCCCCATTTCTGCCTAAACTCTGGGTGCGCATTGTTTTTATGTGCTTTATACAGTTATGAAACTTCCAGACTTCAATTTCTTTTTTATGAAATCGATTGATATCGCAATTATTTTTATTTCAATAAACATTAAAGAAACTTTATTAAATCGAGTCATGGTTTTGGCGTTAAGAGCCGAAATTCGATCCGATTTGCCTATTTTTAAGATGCAATTTTGGTATGAAATTATGTGGTGCTATTATTAAATGCATCCACTTATCCTTAAATATTTTTGGTATCGAGAAAGCCTTTATTGTGACTCGGCTAAAGGGACTTCATTATTATTAATATTATTATTATTATTATTATTTTAAAGCTGCTTAAAAGGTTTAAAAAAAGGTTGCTTAAAAAAAGTTAAAGATTCTTTAAATTTGTATTCCTGAATAAAAGAACTTTTTTTACTTTCTCTTACCCCATGGTAGAGAAAGTATTGTTTTTTGGTCGAATTTTCGAAACTGAGTTTTTGTCATATTTACACGTTTACAGGTCCCCTGAATCCAAAAATCATGTTTTTAGCGGTTGGTCTGTGTATGTGTCTGTCTGTGTATCTCTGTGTGTGTGTGTCTCTCTGTATGTTGTCAACATATCTCAAGAACAAATAATAGCAGAAAGTCCAAACTTGGTATACTAAATGTGTATTATATAAGGGTGCTACACTAAACTTTTCGTTGAGATCAAGTGAATGGTTCGTGTACAGGGACACCTAAGAGAATTCAAGTACATTACGTCTATGAGGCAAATTGCAGGTAAGTAGAGTTTAAACATCTATAGACTGCACTAAACCAAATGAAACGAATATGTATTTTTTATGTGTGTAAAAAAAGTTTCATGTAGAATATGGTATGGAAATCATTCACTGTTCGTTTACATGGCTGACACAAAAGGACTAGATTGTAGTGCCACAATACTTGAAAATTGATGAAAGTGTATTTCAGGTTGTGCCGTATGTTATTATTATAGGATTATATTTATGTGCACCATGTCGTGTGTACATAACTTTCAGAAGATATACAGGGCTGCTAATATTTAAGCCATAACATTCTTTTTTATTGTTAGTGGAAGTGGTTTACTATAAAATTTAACATGTCCAAGAAAGGTGCTCAGGAATTAAAATTAATTTCTCATAGCCATATGGTGAATAATGTATTTTTTTAGGCTAAATATTCATCGCTTTATTTATTTATTTTCTTGTATATTTAGACGTTTTGAGGCTTCCTGAATACCGAAGTTAAGTTTTTAACTTTTGATCTTTGTCTGTGTCTCTTAGAGTAAATTAAAAACAAATAATTTCAGGCGATCCAAATGTTATATTTTGAATTTAATACATTTGTTACTAAAAAAGTTTGATCAAGATTGATAAGATTGAAGAAATCTTGCGTGTGAAAGTTGTCTGAATAATTTTTAACGAACTTTTGAATTTAATAACAGATTTGAATTCTATATAAATGTAGGTACAATAATGAAACGGGAGGTTGAGGGGTGGTAGTCCTCCTCACATAGAATTATTTGTGAAATAAAGCTGTCCCGAAGCCTAATTTGAATTATTTTAATATAGGTTTACATAACAGTACTTGTTATCTTATCCTTTAATCTCCAGTCTGTATTTATAGCATTAAATTTCAGGGTAAGAGAAAGTCGTATGAGTGACACACCAGATTATTAAGAAAGTATATTTGGACATAATTGCTTAAAGTTGGTAATTCAATATAAGGAATTCTTTTAGAAGCAATTTCATTATTATTTTTTTTTCATTCTATCTATTCAATAATATTTTTGTCTTTTTTTATTATATTGTATCATTCTTTTTCTCTACAGTGGTTTTACTACACTTAATCATTGTTCATATTTTTAAAAGGATCACAGATTTCTATATTTTGAATATCACTAATTTTCGATAAAAAATATTGCTTTATTTAATCGTCGAACTTTTGAATTATACATAAAAATAAATAAATAAGTGAAATAAAAATAAAAATACAGGTCCTCAAAATATGGGCGTCTGGGACCCCTAATTTTCGCCCTTATAAATTAATTATTATCTTTAATAGTTAATTTTAGAAGTGAAAATAGATAGCTAGGAAGTTTCGGTTGATTTAATGATAAATTTTAAGAGCAATTTAAACGGGAAAATCTTTAGATGTTAAAAGTCAGCTACTTTTGTATTACCTTAGAAGCACTTTGCAATAAATACATTTAAAGTACCTCTTATGGAAACAAACATTCAAAAACATTATATATTCTCTTTACAATGGCCTTATTGAATTCAACCAATGAAATTCGGTTTACCTTTACTTCCCTTTCAGAACAGTATGTTCAAACACCAAAATAAGTATATGTTGTATTCCCAGTTTCATTTTGAAATGAATAAATAATTTCATGTATTAAAGTTGTGCGATTACTTTAGAATGCTTTTATTATAAGTTTCTTAAATGATTTTCACAAAAGATTTTCCTGAGTGATTTATGTAAGTTAACTCTATCAATTAACTCTACATGTAAGTCTTAGGGTCCATGCGAACACGAAGTACATTCTGTTTACTGAACTAAAAGATATATATTGTATTCTGGGAGTGCACAGTAACATATTATTTCAAAATTTGTGTAATCAGAGTAAAAATAAAATTCCTCAATTACTAGGAGTTGTTTTTCTTTTTTCATTTTAAAACATTTTGCGACATAGCAATAGAATTAAAGTATAAAAGACATCCTTTTGCATACTTTATGCATCTTCGTCTGCTTTTGTAAAAGTTTGACAAACTAATTCATATTTTCAACATCCCATGTAATAACTTCTTTTTAAAAAAGGTATAATTATGGCACAATAAACAAGTCATTACAGACATTTTGAATGTTTTTTTTTTTTTTTTTTTTTTTTTTTTTAAGATAAATGTCGTAAATTAATGCAGAATACGTCTAAAAATAACATTTATCTCCCTTTTTACTCTGAATTTAGAGCAGGGTATTAAAATTGTTAACAGTCGGAAAATGGAAAAAAAAGAACCAATTTAAAAACAGCTAATTCTTTTTAAAGAGCTCATTCGTATAAAAAAAAAAAAAAGTAAAAATAAAGCTATTTAAAATATGCGTGATACAACTTTTTAAAACTGTTGGTTTCAAATTCAAGTTGTTAATGAACCCTGGTGATGAACATGAGTTGTCATAGCGAAATATAAAGAATTGAAATTCCTTTCTTCCCTTGTCAGATTGCCAGAACCACGTGCATTGCGCTGTCTGAACTGGGGTATTTGGCATGGAACCATTGTATGTTGATAGTCGGGGTCTTTCTGCTATGTAGTCTAAAGCCAAATGATAGTCAACAATGTATAATAATCCATTTATTTTGACAAGACTACACGCTACAATACCAAAGAGACTATTTAATAGTTATTTTTTGTTTAAAGTTAGATATCCATTTTAAATCAAGTGCTACCAAGATGTTACAAAATGTTTAAGAAAATGAAATATTTTGATATCGTTTTTGTTTTTTCGGGTTACATTTAAAAAAGATTTATCCTCATACACAGTTATATAAAAGACATAATAATCAAACTACACATAAAAAAAAAAAAAAAAAAAAAAAAAAAAAAAAAAATGCTTTACATGATTCATTGTGAAAATGTTTTTCCTAAAGATAAAAAATACACAATTTAAATATACAGTTTCGGGAACAAGATTCTGAAACTAACATTGATAATGTAGAATAAGAAGATGCAAATAATGCAGAATCAGAATAATCATAATTTGAAATGGTGGATGTTTCTTGATATGATAGCATATTGAACGTTTATAAATTTTTTCCGAACTTTTATATTCCACCAAGATTTTACTGCTACAATAATCCTTAATTCAATCATAATTTAAATATGAAAATTTGCGAAATTAAAAGAAGTTACAAAAGTATTTTAGTCGGAAAGCACACATAATATGAATGAGTAAGTAATATAAAATAACGTGGGGAAAAAACGTTATCTAAAATATTTTAAATAAAATAGCATAAAATAATGGAATAAATATGACTCTCAATATAAAAAAGAAATTGCACATCATAACTTCAATAAATAGCATCTGTACAGCTAATTTTTAAAATTGCTATTTGCACATAAATTGCTGTTTGCTTGATTGTCCAGGCTGTATTTGGAAATGATAATTGTTTCAAATCATTCACATCAAAACCGTTAGGGACAAATAGTTGATCTTTGTTAAATAATTCGCATAACAAAATGTAAACAAACAATTATCCTGTAGTCTGTGTCACTTCTTTTAGTTTTAAATATTATACAAGCTCGACAAAAGGCCTCAGCAGAATAGAATACAGCTAGTTTTTGTCTCTAAAACTACGTAGATCACTTTTTGTGGTAGGTAGTATTAACATTAATTACATTATCTTAAAAGGCTCTTTAATGTACACTTGTCAGATATTACCATAAAGAATATTTTTCCAATAAGAAATCTATATATACTGTTGCTATTATTTACATAGATATTTTCATATTAACAATTTTTTCCATGTCAGAATAGGGTGATACCTAAATAAGAGCGACGAGTATTTTGAAGGTTTAATTACTCGTGCAGCTTTCGCGTTGAATATTTTAAATTCGTTGCCTTTGATTAAGGCAAATCTGAGAAAATATTGTTAGCCATTAAAATTCCATTTAAACTTCAACTTTTTAAATTTTAAATTAATTTTAAACTAGTATGTTGTAACCATCACAAAACTTTTTCCATATAATTCTGTTTTAAATTCTACATTAAACTACCACTTACTGTGCAACAGGAACAAAAGTTTAAACGTCCCTCACTATAAATATTATACATATGGAGTTTAATGTAATTTTAATCAACAGATGCTGAGATGTACACATGTACAAAAACGCAGAAGGGGAATAATATCAGCGCCACCTGTCGGCCTATATGCGTCCAAATTTAATCAGCATAGTGGTTCTGTTTCATAATGGCCCGATCACATAACAGGTTTTGTGCAATTATATACAGTAGAATTCGGGATATAGCTTTTCCGTTCAAGTGGAAAATTACAGCATAGTAGCACCTAGGCCGATATATAACCAAATTAAATCAGCATAATCAGCACAGTGGCTTTTTCATGTACAAAGTTTTGTTCAGTTATATACGATAGAATATGAGATATAATCCGCCCTTTCACGAGAAAAAATGCAGCGTAGCAGTGTCACCTGTTGACCGATTTGCACTAAAACTTGAAGCCCTTATCTATATCAGGGAGCAACTGCGTATAAATTTATATGAAGTTCTGTGCATTAGTAACTCAGATAAAGTTACCACAAATTTTTTGTCACACACACAGACGGACAGACAGAGATTTTGTAAAAATGGTCAAATCATTTTCTGGAACTCTCAAAGCATGTAAAATCATCAAAAACCTGAAGAAACGAATTTTTTTACGAATCCAATACATTTTTCTTTTCAATATAGAAAAAAATAATAATTTTTAAATTAATATGTAAAGGAGTTAATATTTTGATGATATAGTAAGATAACTAGGAAAAAATGTGAAAATCGAGTGAAGCTGACAAGAACATGGCTTTAAAAAAATGTTGATAGCAATAAAAAATTTGCCATTAAAGGCAAGCAGAAATAAAACCACCTAAGTTAATTATACTGTAAAAAATTAATAGATTTTTTAATAAGGATTTAAATGATATTTTCACTTAGTTTATTTTTTGGTAACGTATTTTTATGCCACATTTGGAAATATTTTGCCAAGTAGCAACAAGTTTTACGACTATTTGGTGCTTATGCGTAATCCTGTATGTATATATACAGGATGTCAAAAAAAATTAAGAAGAAGAAGATTGAAACGCGCGCTTTAATTCTTTATCTGTCAGAGATATGATGGTAATGTAAATTTAAAATATTGCAAAATAAAGTAAGAAAAAAGACGAAGTTAAAAAGTGCACTTATTTATTTTTAAAACAGTGCACTTTTAAATGCTCAAAAGACGCCCAAAAGCAAATATTCTGTCTTTTGAAAAGTTTATATTTTCTAGCTAATAGAAGATAGATATCCATTATTAAAGACCGTATTTTAAAATTTCTATACCTTAAAAACTAACTGAATTATAACTGAACTGAACAGAAAAATTTTACTAATGTAATTTTTCTTTTACTCATAAAGCTCATTTGTAACTATCTTGTCAACTCTCGAGCCTTCAATTGCTAGACGCAAGGTTTAAATCCCAGTTCAGGCATGGTTGTTCATAGTGGTTCGGAATCCCGTTGAATGCGTACGTCCGGTCTAAAGTGTTTTAATGTGTAAAATATAGCCATAGAACCACAACCCAAATAAAAACTGTGTCATATAAGATGATAAAATTTATCTCAAGGGGCTGTGCAAAAAGTCAAAAAGTGTAACGTTTTGAAAAATTAACTGGAAGAGATGTTTAATAAAGAGGTCATTCGTAACATGGTCAAAATTTTTGTCTCAGACATAATTCATGAACTAAAATTTTATGCAGGTTATTATTTCCAAAAGAAATTATACTATTTAAAAATATATATTAACGAGAATTTTCTTTTTTCAAATTTTATAATGGTAGATTATAGTAATTCTCTATGCTACATTGATCTCTTAAAATAATAATAATAATAATAATAATAATAATAGAATAGAATAAATAAAGGAAGAAAAAGAAAATTCTTTTATAAATGGAACTTTTTACAATTTTTATCATCTAAAATACAAGACAAAGGTAAGATTCGGTATGAAAGAAAAATGACCTTTTTTCCTTTAACATTTACCTGTGCTACCCCATATCATGAACGACTTTGGTGCATGAAAGTAACCAGTTTTTTTTTTTTTTTTTCCTTATACGTTGCGCGACCTATTAATTGCTTTGAAGGAAGAAGTGAATAAAAATCTTGCCAGTTTCTTTCAAGAAACAAATGGGGGGAATGTAAAATAGCAGTAGAACAAGTTTATGATTCTGACTAAATTAATAGTCATACAGAGGTTCAGAAAATATTTTGTTAACAGTGGAAGATGTAACATTAATCACTTGTTTTTAAGAAGGGCCTTGCGCACCCGGAGTGCAATATCGCGCGTGTCTGGTGTAAAAATGAAGAACAATATAAACATGAAAAAGCAATATAATAAAATGCTTTATTTTTTAAAACAATAACTTGCTTAAAAAAATTGTCTTAAGTCTAGTTTTAAGTCTAATAGTCTTAAGGCTAGTAGTTTTTCGCTTTGTTATACCATTCTTCTTCAATACCATTCAATTGAATATATTGCTCCCTTTTTCATGTGTCCTGAAGAAACTGAGATCTAATTTTTAAGTAGCACGTTACCATGTCCGTTAAAATAACTTTGCAATTTTTTTTTTTTTTTTTTTTTTTCTTAAGAAATAATAATATACGTTTGAATTTACCTTATAATGTACATAGATATATTGAATGTGTAATATATGATTCAAAATTATGTATGTATGCATGTATATGTGATTTATAAGTACAAGAATAAATATACCAATCAAATTTGGATTGGTAATTCTTTAAACATACATTAAAATCTCAAACCTAACGGTTCTATTGGTTTAATATAAAAAGTCCAATAAATATTTTTTAATTATAATTTGTGTTTGTTACTACTTTAAGAGGAACTATTTCTTTTTAAGTTATTTTCTTTTAATTTCATTTTCATAAATAAATTGAGAAAATAAATAGAAACCATTGAGTTGATTCTTTAACTATTGACAAAAGTTTTTGAACATAATTTTAGAATAGTCTAAAAAATAATAAAATTGGCAAAAACTAGATGAGCTTACAATAAAAGATATTAATACAGTTCTTATAAAAATAAATAATAAACATTTACAATGCTATATTATTACAGAGAAAAAGGTTGAAAACTGTAAAATAACATCCAAATATTGTAAGTGTGTGTATAATTATTCAAATATGACAGTTCATTTAACATATATTTAACATAGCGTGAATATTCACGTGCATATCCATATAGATAAAAACAGTGATACATATTTACATATAAACTGGTCTAAATATACCTGCCAAATATGCATGTAAATGAACATACGTATGTTTGTTCATATAAATGCATGTTTGACATGTATTTTTAGACCAGTTTTGTAACTTGTAAGGACTTTTTTATTTAATAATTGCCATCAACTTTGAAGAATTATTTTTTATACATATGGTAGTTGATTAGTCATACACATAATTAAACAAATATTAAAATCAAAATTTAGTGGTGAATATTGAAAAGAAAACTCCATATCAGTTGGCAAAACTGTTTTAGAAAGACATACACACACAGGAAAGAATATATATATATATGTGCGTGTGTGTGTGTACAGGGCTTTCAAAGGTTTAGAAACAAAGAGATTTTTACATGGTAGATAAATTCAAGCCGTATAATCTTTATACATTTACTCAGTGACAATTACTCTTAATAAGACTGATAAATAATTTATAAATTAAAGAATAAAAGTTATTTAAAAAAATCCTTTCTTTTGTAAGAAGTTAAAAGTTGAATAATTTTGATATTTTTAAAATATTTTGACATTTAATAGAGAAATATGTGCTTTCCATTCCTAACGTATGAATACGATTACTAGCTCTAGCGCGTGTTTTGCATACGTTTCTCATTAAGATGAATTTATCGAACTTATGAACTGGTATAAAAACCATACTTGGTGCAATACTTAAAGCAGCTCATTTAGGCTCCTGAAGAAAGGGTTTTATGCGGCAAGAACGCTATAATAGTGCTTTATCGGATTTAAATCAGGTTAATGAGAATACTACATCTTTATACTAATGTCCTGATCAAGACTATATCTCTCTACAAGCACAGATAGATGTCGTAGAAACTTATCGTCCGTTAGAAGAAAAATTAGTGTAACTCTAGTATAGATAGCCATAGTCTTTAAAGGTTAAACTAAAACATTTTTTAAATGCAAATACAAGAATTATTTACGCATATATAAATTTTATATATATATATTCATCATATTTTAGATAAAAATAATTAAATATTTAGAACAAAAAGTGTGAAACACAGTTGGAAATTAAAATGGCAGATAGATATTTCTTGTTCAAGCCGAGGAGAGATAGCCATCCAACACAAGGAAGAAAAGGTGAAGTTTAAATAATAAAAAATAACACATTTCATATAGTTAATCAAGACAAACATATAGCAAATTGTAAAGTTTAGCCATTTTATCCAGTCATTCGTTTTGGTTTAGGTATTGTATTCTTCTTCACATCTGTCACGGTGATTCTCATCAAATTCTATTCCTCGGAATCTGTAGAATCTCATAATTTCAAAAGTATTTCATCTTCATCGCTGTTGGAAATGTGTTTTTGTTTTCTCTTGCGATTATTTTAGACTTTTCCCGATTTGAAGCTTTTTTATCAAATTTATCTGTTCCTGGGATGAAAATTTTTGACACTTTTCAATATTTTCTTGTGATGTGAAAACCATAGCTACCTATTTATCATTATATGGGCATAAATACCATTGAAAAACGTTTTCTAACTGTTTTTGTCTTGGTTATATCAGGAACTGGTGCAATATTATAAAGTACTTTCATTGGGGATGGTACATCATGAGCTTTTGATGTTTTAAAGTTGGTCATCTCCCCACAATTTGGCGTTGTCATATCTCTTCAAATTGGATATATCCGAATTGAATTGTAGATATCCATCCAATTTAAAGCGGTCCATATAGTAAAAAAGAATAAATAAATAAATAAATAAATAAAAAACGCACGTATTGTAAAACATCCAAATACCTAACTCAACAAAAATATTTAATCACTAATTTAAATAAACAGTAAAATTTCATTTACGTTTTATAATCGAAAAACACAGCTGCACGTCGTAATCAATGAACTCATTGAACTATTTTCTACAAACAAAGATTACGTTGCCACCTATGATCAAGTTTAGGAAATATTTGGAGTGGTCATCTCTTCTCTGTGGCCAACTATCCTAGAGTTATCCTATCACCAACAAGACTTGCGAAAGTAGCGTCATATATTTGACTAATAAATTATGCTAAAAAAGGTTGTTTGTACATACTCAGTTAAAAATTAATTAGTACAAATGATTATTTATCGCGATATTCAATATTCAGACATTTAATATTTTTATATACTGATTACATTATATTGTTTGTACTGTAGCATATGAAGTTTTCTGAAAATGGCACTGCACGGATTTGAAAACTGTTCTTGTTATAAACAAATAAGAATGAAAAATCATGCGGCTCACATTGTTTAATAACATTTTCTAACTGTGTGGAGTTTGCGTTTCTGCAAACTCCATCTTAACTTAAATACTTAGGTTACTAAGAAAACCAGAGACTTTAATTGAACAACAAATAAAAGTTTATTTGAAACAGATTAATGGGAGGGCGGCCTGGAAAATAGATCTTAGCTCAGCCAGCGTATTACTAAATCAAAAATATATAAATCAACAATTTAGTTATCTTAAATATCTCACCACGGCAGATAGTCGAAGGTGTAGAGACGGTCGCACTCGTACTCCAATACTACGGCTTCACTATGGGACAGAGGATTCCCTTCTGCCCCAGCTTGAACTTTCCGAAAACTAGTAGACACTCACCAACACTCAACACTACTTAACTTCACGCCACTAAAACTCCACTGCTCTACTTCTCTATATCCGTAAAACTAAGATTCATCACAACCACTATAATATCCTCCAACATCCACTATACGATCCTCCAACATCCACTATACGATCCTCCAACATCCACTCTATCTACTAAAACCATCTCTATTTTTCTACTTCTTCCTACACCCTCCTTTCACTACATTTCAATCCGTACTTTTAAAAATCACTTTTAATTTAACTAATATTCAAAATCTAAGTCTTTTAATGCAGCACCCTGCAGACACAAAACTACTCCGACCTCAACCGTCACCGAGTCACTGGCGACGGAGTGATTTTAACCGTCCCCACTTCCTACCTTGCTGGATCCAGCTTAATTAAAACAACTGTGGTGACGTTCTGACGTCTCAACCTCACAGTCCCCCTCCAGGAAAAAAAATTTAGTCGGGAAAATCCCCAACGGATTTGAACGAGTAAATTTAAAGAGCTTCATTCCATCTCTAACTATCTCAAATCTCTGAAGTGTGAGTGCAGCCGTCACTTAAATTTTAACCGGGTGAGAAAAACTTAAAAAAAAATTTTGCTAAGTCCCTGAGCGAAAACTCGGGGACGCAAAAAAAATTAATTTAAAATTTTAAATAAAAGGCGTACATTTACCCCGAGAACTCCGGGACTCTGACTGAGCTAAAACCAGGCTTACAGTAGGATTTACACACGTCTCCCTGTTAGGCCAGGGAGGCAAAATATTAAATTCAAACTTGATCATGCGTGTCTTTACATAGTAAGTCGCTTGGGACAAATGCGACATTTAAAGTTTGTTATAATCGAAGAATAATTGTTCTTTTTAAAGAAAAACATGAAAAAATCATGCGTGAAAATCATGCATTGATCATGCGTGTCTTTACATAGTAAGTCGCTTGGGACAAATGCGACATTTAAAGTTTGTTATAATCAAAGAATAATTGTTCTTTTTAAAGAAAAACATGAGAAAATCTTTATTAGTAGGAGTGTACTGGCTGGACTGGTATCTGGAGCTTTACGTCTGCAAGGGAGATGACTAAACGAAGAATAGGATGAACTTTCTTCATACTAGAGCAGACGTCGGAATGTGCAGGCTGTCCACATCCAGGAAAAAGAACTTTTTGACATCAAATTAAGAGATCTTTCACTTTAGATAAAAATAGTTTTAACATCAGATTAAGAGAATAGTCCATCAGAGTGTGTCTGAAATGGGAAAAACTTTTACAGTATGCATAGTAAAAAAAAATAGTTAGAATTCATCTCTGGAAGAAACTGAGACATGTTCGTCTCTATTAACATAATAGATAGGTTACATACAGAAATATTTCTCCCTCCTTAGCTAAAGCATAAGCGGAAAAAACTGAGCAGTTAGTCTTTTTAATGTTATATGGTTAAACACGCTTTTTATGCTAATAGCTAAAAAAAACAGTTTTTTTTCCCCTCTTAAAGTACATACAGATAAACTTTTAGACAAATATTCAAAAGTTTTACAAATACAAATATGCAGTTTATAAATACATCATTTATAGAAAGACAAAAGAAAAAGGGGGGGAAATTTACAAAGGGGCCAAAAAAACATTTTTTTTACCAGCTTTCTGCAGGAGATGGCTACAAGGTAAAAGACTTTATACATACATAAAATAGATATTTAAGAGAGAACAAAAATGTTGACATTGAAGCAGAACATTAATTTTGATTTGAAAGTTCATGGCTAAGTTAAATTTTGTATTTTTAGTTTGGGAAAGTCCATAACTTTCGTAAGAGTTCTTAAAATATAAAGTCCCAAAAAGGCTTCAAAGTATGTCGAACATTTTGTACAGCTCTGACAGAAATGCACTTGTAATAGAAAAAAAAAATAGAGAACGGTATCACCTGATGTGAATTTGCAGCTGTAACTTCAGCAAGGTTAGAGGTCTTGGTGAATGTTCTCGATGTACTCGTCAGCTAGGCCACAGGGTTGCAGGCTTTCAGACCGGGGTCTAGGGCTATCCCAAAAGGCTTGTACAAAGGCTTGCTCGGCAGGTGATTCATATGGCTGAGCCTGTTGTCGGAGTCTGGCTTGACGCCGGGTATTGAATCGGTGGTGGAAAGAGAACTGGTCTTTGCCGATCGAGTCAGGAGCTGCTAGGAATTTCTCCATGTGCCGTCCGCTAGCTGATGAAGAGGGTGGAGGTCTTTTTCGAACCCTTGCCTTTCTCTTAGGTCGGAAGGAGTCGGTGTGCACTGAATCTGGAACTGCTAGTACCTTCTGTGGGCGATGTGTTCCAGAGGACTTTGAGGAGGGGGCTTGTGGCCTTTTTAAATATTTATTCCAAGCTTTTTTCTTTTTAATCTGCGGTATAAAAGAGCTATTAGTAAAAGAATAGTCGC
The DNA here is from genome assembly GCA_963930645.1 of Salticus scenicus. NCBI lineage: Eukaryota > Metazoa > Arthropoda > Arachnida > Araneae > Salticidae > Salticus > Salticus scenicus. The sequence continues at coordinate 184,826,851 of OZ005651.1, read as the reverse complement.
GTTTGCGACCAGTTTGCCTAGGAAATTTCACATTAGAATGGTTTGATGACCCACTACGAGCTCGCTTTTGTGCGACGGGTCTGCTAACACTAGATCGATCAGTGGAAGTGCCCTGAACAGATTGTTCGGGTGTTGTAGGAGTAGGTAGTTTATCAGCTGTACAAGAATCAGGAGCACTAGGCTGGGAAGTGAGGTTAGGCGTAAGGGCGGACTGTTCGTCAAGTGGGTTTGAATCCTGCACGCTATCACTATCAAGAGTTTCAGCATATGATTGAGTGCGCTCTTTAAAAATGCGTATCTGATCAACATTAATGGTCGTTGGGGTGCCGTTAAAATCAATTGTCAAATTATTATTTTCTATCTTTAAAACAGAGAAAGGCCCAATGAATTTTGGCCCAAATTTAGCTACTTTAGAATCTTTTTTAGAGCTAAGAAAATGTGATTCTAGGAGTATTTTATCTCCCACTTTTACTTCTAAAATTCTACGTTTAAGGTTATAATATACAGCTTGTTGCTCTTGAGCTTTTCTCAAATTTCTCTGAACTTCTGGTAGCAATTCTTCAATATTTCGCGTAATAAATTGAGATGCGTTTTGCTGTACTAATACCAGTTTTTGAAAGGGGGTCAGAATCTTTCTGCCCAAAAACAATTCAGCGGGAGTTTTTCCTGTTGCATCACTTACCGCTGTACGAATTGCATAGCCAAAATGATAGAGAAACTGATCCCAATTTTCATGATTTTGACCAATGAACGTCGCAATCATATTAATTAAAGTTCTATTGACACGTTCGGCCTGATTAGCTTACGGCCGATATGGAACCGTGAAGACATGTTTAATTTCGAGTGTATCGCAAAGTGCCTTAAAAACATTACTTATAAATTGAGGACCATGGTCCGTTACAATTTGAAGGGGGGCGCCGTAACGAGAAATATAATTATTAAAGAAGGCAGTGGCCACTGCTTGTGCCGAGGCTTTACGTAAAGGCACAAATTCAACCCATTTACTAAAATAATCCACCATAACTAACACATAACGAAATCTATTTGGTTTAGAGAGGGGGTAAGGACCGATTAAGTCGAGTCCAAGAATTTGATTTGGAAAATCAACTTTAATAGGAATTAATTTACCGGCCGGCTTTACATTTTTATAATTATATTGCTGGCACAAGCGACAACTCGAAACATATTCATTAACAAACTTCCTCATTTTAGGAAAGTAACAGGCATCTTTGAGCTTTTTATAAGTTTTCCTAATGCCAAAGTGCCCCGAAATTGGAGAGTCATGAAACTCAAATAGGATGGCTTGACGAAGAGATTGGGGAATTACAACTCATAATTCACCATAAGATGATAATAATTTTGAATAAAAAAGCAAGCCATCGATTAAAGAAAAAGATTGGGACCAGTTTAAGGCAATGGCTGATTCAATTAATGAAACTGACTCAGGATCTTCTAAATACTTATAGATTAATCCAAATTCGGGATCATTTTTTTGTTCTCGGATTCATTGATCTCTTGAATTTAACACAGATGCTGGCATAAGCGCTAAAGCTACTTTTTCCTGATCAGATACGAATTTATTGTTTAAGGTAGGTACTAGATTTGTAGAAGCACATTGGTTTACATGTTCACTTTCAATTTCCTTTACACGAGTTTCAGTCACGTCTGCTAATATTTCGGATTGAACCGGTTCAGCCTTTAAATGCGAATGATGAATATATGAGGCTTTAACAGTAGAATTTAACTGATCATTCTTTTCATTTAAAGCAAGGGATTGAGCTAACCCATTAGATTCAATCGTATTTTCTTGAGTTTGAGTAGTACGTGAAAGAACGTCAGCTACGATATTGTCAGAACCAGGTCGGTGTTCGATGTTTATATTAAAGTTAGATAACTTAAGAGTCCATCGAATCATGCGAGGGGAGAGATTCTTTCCAGTTGTTAACCGAGTTAATGCCGCATGATCTGTAACGACTGTTACTGGAAGTTGCGTAAAATATAAACGAAATTTTTGCAGCCCCCAAAGCACTGCTAAACATTCACGTTCAGTTACTGGATAATTTCTTTCTGCAGCGTTAAGCGTACGGGACGCATATGCTATTGGGCGGCCTTCATGGCTTAAAACGGCACCAATGCCGTACGAATAAGCATCAGTAGCTACTTGAAATTTAATGTTATAATTAGGATGAGCTAGTACAGGAGGAGCGCTAAGTATAGTTTTTAACTTATCAAATGCTTCTTGTGCTTCATTTGACCAGTGAAATTTAACTCTTTTCCTTTTGAGTTTAAAGAGGGGCTCGCATATGTGAGCAAAATTAGGTATAAATTTCCCATACCAAGCACACATGCCTAGAAATCTCGAAACTTGCTTGGAAGTTGTAGGAGGGGGCATGTTTAAAACTGGCTGAACTTTTTCATTATCTACAGAAATACCAGCAGGCGTTATTTTGACGCCTAGGTACTTAATTTCCTGTCGTGCAAAATGGCACTTAGAGGAATTTAAAGTTAATCCTGCATTTTGCAGTAGAGTAAAAACAGTTTTTAAATGATCTAAATGCTCATTGTAAGATGAGGACATGATTATTATATCATCGAGATAAACATGTACAAATTTATTCAAAACAGGTTTAAGAATAGTTTCCATGGCTTTTTGGAATGTTGCCACCGCCCCTGAACATCCGAAAGGCATTCGTTTAAAACCAAACGTGCCATTTTTAGTTATAAACGCTGTTTTTGATATATCAGCGGGTTTCATTGCAATTTGAAAATAACCCGATGTCAGATCGAGAGTAGACATAAAATTTGTCGTTGTTATATGTGCTAACAAATCATCAATTATAGGCAAGGGATACTGAGGATATTGTGTAATAGAATTTAGCCTACGATAATCGATTGCAAATCTCCATGCCTCAGGGTCAGTAACAGTTTTACCATTTTTCTTACGACATAAAACAACAGGAGATGCGTAAGAAGAAGTTACAGGCATAATAATATCATTTTGCAACATTTTATCAATATGCCAATTTATAATATCTTGTTTGGCTTGATCATAACGATAAGGCTTACTAAAGACTGGTTTACTCGTTCCAGTGTCAATTTCATGGGAAACAACATGGGTTAAGCCAGGTGTCTCAGAGAATAACTGTTTAAACTGATTAAGAAAATTAACAAAATCAATTTTTTCAATATGAGTGAGGGCACTTTCCTCTAAATTAACAATTAACTCTGTCGGCTCGACAGGTTTAGAATTTGACTTAGAATCATCAATATGTAAAGATTTATTGGCAAAATTTATTTCAACATTATTTGCTTTCATAAAGTCTAACCCTATAATGCAGGGATGCTGAAGATTGTCGATGACGTAAAAAGGCCAATTAACACTTAAATTATGAATTTTAACATTCAGGCTGACTTCGCCTCTATTAACACAGGACTTGCCTTGAGCCGTTGTAATATTTAAATTTGTCCGCTTTAAAGGTTTAAAGTCAAAATACTTTTTATAAGTTTCATATGCTAGAAAGGAGCGTTCAGCACCAGTGTCCCAATAAGTAGGTATGAAAATATCATGAATTATTGCATTCAAATTAGGAAGGTCCACCGGACTGATACAAATTGTGTCTAAACATATGGAGGTGGTTGAGTTATTCAGTGGCTGTTGACCCTCCTCACAAGAGCCACTTACTCGTTTAACTGACGACTCTGGTTATTACGAGAGTTACGAAAATTTCTGTTATTTCTATCAGCTCGAGAAAAGTTTTGAGACTGATTTTGATTAGAACGATCGTTCCGAGAATTTTGAAAGTTATTACGCCTTGTCTGCGGCGATTGACGTTCTTGCTGATAGCGATTGAAATTTTGAGGGGGGGTGAAATTTTCACGCCTAGAATTTTGCATATTTCCATTACCCCGTTGGCGATTAAAGGTGTTTTCCGCCCTTGGAGGGTGTCGTTCTTGATATTTAGCTAAGGTTTGAAACAGACTGTCGTAAGAGGTGACAGGTTTCAGATCAAGGTAATCTTGAATAGGAATAGTCAAAAGCGGGGTTATGATTTCCATTGCAGCGGCAAAAGATAAAACTAAATCCAGCTGCTTTATAATGTCGAATTTACGTAATAAAAAGGTGGTAGGTTTGTCATAAAACGACATCTTTGTCGTATAAAGTTCTTGACGGAGTTTGGTTTTATCCACAATAGAAGAGAATGAATTTTTAATTTTGAGCTTCAAATCCTCATATGTAGGATTTTGGCCTAGAGCTCTAGAGGCAATGGTGTCATACCAGATTTTAGCATCTCCTTTTAAGGAGTATTTTAATAAATTAAATTTATCATCCTCGTCAATTTTACATATATCAAAATACTGTTCAAGATCTTCAAAAAATTTAAGTACATTGTTTGAGCCAGTAAAATAAACACGAGTGGGGGGGATGTCGAACTGAGTTGGGCACCACTGTGGAGTTTGCGTTTCTGCAAACTCCATCTTAACTTAAATACTTAGATTACTAAGAAAACCAGAGACTTTAATTGAACAACAAATAAAAGTTTATTTGAAACAGATTAATGGGAGGGCGGCCTGGAAAATAGATCTTAGCTCAGCCAGCGTATTACTAAATCAAAAATATATAAATCAACAATTTAGTTATCTTAAATATCTCACCACGGCAGATAGTCGAAGGTGTAGAGACGGTCGCACTCGTACTCCAATACTACGGCTTCACTATGGGACAGAGGATTCCCTTCTGCCCCAGCTTGAACTTTCCGAAAACTAGTAGACACTCACCAACACTCAACACTACTTAACTTCACGCCACTAAAACTCCACTGCTCTACTTCTCTATATCCGTAAAACTAAGATTCATCACAACCACTATAATATCCTCCAACATCCACTATACGATCCTCCAACATCCACTCTATCTACTAAAACCATCTCTATTTTTCTACTTCTTCCTACACCCTCCTTTCACTACATTTCAATCCGTACTTTTAAAAATCACTTCTAATTTAACTAATATTCAAAATCTAAGTCTTTTAATGCAGCACCCTGCAGACACAAAACTACTCCGACCTCAACCGTCACCGAGTCACTGGCGACGGAGTGATTTTAACCGTCCCCACTTCCTACCTTGCTGGATCCAGCTTAATTAAAACAACTGTGGTGACGTTCTGACGTCTCAACCTCACAACTGTACGTACATGTTGCATTCTTAAACCTTCAACTTTCTTTGTCTTCTTTGATGCGACGGAAAACTGAAGGAAAGAAAGGCAGACAGAGAGACAAACTGAATTCATTATCATTCTGAAACATTTTTGGAAAGAGTTGAAAACGCTTAATACAAACGGAAATGAAATTCTAGGAATTTCCAATTGTAGCCCTTAATATATATGAATACTTTAATGTAGCCCTGTAAATATGAATGCTAAACCATAGCCTCATAAACTAGATGCCTTCCGCGTGACTCGGAAACTTGGCAACAGTTCAAGCGGTAGGCTGCGCCACCTGGTACAGATTGCATGGCTTTTTTATTCAACAGTCACCAATAATTTAAAGAAGTGATGTATGATATATATAATCGGCATTTCTTCGATTCTATTCGCCTTTTATGTATATCAAATCCCACTTTTAAAATTTTTAGTGGCTGTTGAATACAAAAGTCGCGCAATATGTACCAGGTGGCGCAGTATACCACCAAGTTTCCGAGCCACGCGGAAGGCATCTAGTTTAGGAGGCTATAGCTAAACATACCATATTTTATGCAAAATATTTTTTAGCATATAAACAATAAATGTTAATTTCATTAGGATTTATGCACTACAAAGTTATTTAAATATGATTTATAAAAAATGCCCCCTCATAAAATGCCCCCTCATAAAATGCAACGCAGTGGCATTTTTTCGAGTGTCCTTGTACATAAATCATTTGTGGTGTTAATGCCATTTTAAATAGGGTAAATAATAAATCTATAATAAACTTGATCTATAATAAACTTGAATAACATATCTCATTTTAAAAGAATTATGAAAATATTTACAGGCGCTAGAGGCGAACAGAGACACAGATAGACAGAAGGACAGTCAAACGGACAGAAAGGCAGATAAATAGACTAGTTGAAATCACAATTTAAACATTATTAGAAAGTGTTAAACAGACTTACTAAAAGTGAAAATGCAATTACAGCATTTTCCAATTATAGTCCTTAATGTATCTGAATCGTTTTGTGTGACCATGTAAATCTTAATGCTAATTATACTATATGATAAAGAAAGCGTTTTTTTTCTTTTGTGCATGTGAATAATAAATATCAATTTCATTAGGATTTGTGCAAAATAAAGATATTAAAATATAGTTTATATAAATACCTCTCACAGAACGCAATGCTTTCGAATACTTTCGGAAGTCCCTGTGCACAAACCAGTGGTGATATTTACTTCATTTTCAATACAGTCGAACCTCGTTTACGTGAATGTCAAGGAAAATAAAAGATTTGTTCATGTTATCAGTAATTCATGCTATCAGTAACTCAGAAACTAATCTCCATTTTGTTAGGGATTGGGGAAACAGGTCATGTTAAAAGTAATTCCCGTTAAGCGTGTTCACGTTAACGAGGTTCGACTGTATAGGAAAAATCCGATAGTCATCTTGAATAACATATATCAGTTCTAAGGAATTTCGTTGATAGTTACGGGAGTTAGAGGGCGGACAGATTGACAGACAGACAAACCGAAGTCATAAACTCTTTTCGACTTACGATAGAAAAGATTAAAAACGTAAGAAAATTTTAATATTTTTAATTGAAACCTTTATAAATATTATCTCCATGAATATATGTGCCATTTTCACACAAATTAATATAGATAATTAAAAAAAAGCGTTGTAATCATTTACTACAGTTACAACCCATTTCAAACATAATTTTTTACACTGTATAATTTTACCGTTTTTCTTTAATTTGTTTATAGTTCCCTTTTCACCTTCAGGACAAAACCTTCACGAAAATATATGAAGTGTATCATGCTGTTTATACCCTGAAGTTACAAGTTAATTTGATGAATATTTTTCCAGATATTCGACAAAACCTATAAAATCGATATTATATTGTCCATTATCGGTATGTATATATATATGCATACACATAGACATATTTTATTTCACTACATTTATGTAGAAAACTTATGTATAGTTCTTCATATTTTTTAATTTTTAAAATAAGCATGCGCAGTAGAGTATATGTATTTCTGAACATGTATAATAACGAAAGTCATTATTTGGTTTCAAAACGTTAATCTTTATGCTTATCGAAATTTTCTTTCTATAACTGACGATAGAAATTATATAATTTTTCTTCATATGCATACGATGATTACAAAATGAAGTAATACTTTCTTAAACTTTAGATTTGGTAGAGTCTTGGGCATAATGTAGAAAATAATAGGTAAATACATGGTGAGATATACAGTTTCCCTTTTCCATAGAAGAAATTATTACGAAAAGGCATCTCGAGAAGAATTTAAAGGGCTCTGAGTATTTTGAGACTAAATTACCAGTAACATCAATATTTATTAATAAAAGTCATCCAAAAATATTAATAAAACACAATTTCAGTGAAAAAAGTACTTTTGACATTAACGTTATCCCTTTGAAATAGAAACAGTATATACTTTACAGAATAAATTTTTTATACTTTATTTTTTAAGTAAGGTGATATTAAAGTGGTATGCAGAAGAAATAAATAAATAAATAATGTATATATATATGATATGATAAGTACGATTCCCATGGATTAAATATCATATTCGAAATAGGGAAGTCATGAAATGTCTTCTTTCTTTTTACCATTTTCTCTTTTATGACATCATTTTAGTATTTTGAAATGTATAATTTTAAAGCAAAGTTTTATATCGCTCTACAGTACATGAATATAAAATTAAATATCTCAAAAATACAATATAATGTTAGGTACCTTTAACTGTAAATGCGATATTCGGTAATTATTTAAAAACACATGTAAATGCATTATTATGAGTAAAGTACGGTTTTTTTTTTTTTTTTTTTTTTTTTTTTTTTTTAATCAATTAATTCTAATGGCTGATGAATCTTTTTAGCCATTTAATTAATTTTTAAAATATATAAAAGAAATGTAAGTTGTTTTCATAAATTACCTCTTTTATTATTATTTAATTTTAATAGCAGCAATTAAAATACACGTAATGTCATTTTAAAGTATTTTTTCATCGCTTTCTAAATTTGAAATGGCAGCTATAAATATAGATAATGTAATACAAATGTAAAAATTAAAGGAAGGAAAAAAGATTAATTTTCTGCTATGCTCATCAACGATTTCTAGTACAGTCAACCGGTAAATCCCATTCAGCAGAAAATACTACACATTGATGCCAAACTCATTATGAATGAACTTCTGGAACGATACCATTTAATCTGCTAGTGAATGTTACAGTTGGATGATATCTGCTCTTCAATCTTCAACTACATTCTAATTCTAAATCGTTCTGAATGAATTTTAAGAAAGTTGCCCCTTAATGTCATAAGACAGCACAAATTTTAAACTATTTATTACATTACATTAACTAGTTTTGTCTTAAAAAGTTTCCTTTTTTTTTTTAATCCATCTAAATGTTACTTTTAGCAAAGTGTGGCGTGGGGAAGGATTTTATTGTCGACTGGAGCATGCAGGTGCCAAACGTCCTGTTACTCACGACTACGAAGCAGTCGTGTTTGGCAATTTTCCCACTTTGCAAGCTAGTGACAAAACTATTTATATGCCGCGCTCATTTCAGCTATCATTGACAGAAAACCTCACTTGTTATTTCACTGGGATCAGGGTCACATTCACTCAGATAACTGGAGAGAAAATTTCTTTATTTTGTGAAAGTGAAATGTTTTTTGATATTATAAGTAAAGAGGAAATGTTTAGGTATAGATATTTATGAAAGCTAGCTTGAATGATGTTTTCTAAATGCATTAGGATGGATAAATAATACATGCGCAGAAGTTTTAGGGAACATATGCATTATGAAATGTATTAAAGTAATTGTGATATCGGTTAGTATTTCAGAGTATTTTTAACTTGTTCCAGAAATAAAAAATGTTTTATTTAAAAGCAAGAATTCATTTATTAAGACGGACAATTAATGGAATATACAAAAGCATCTTTCTATCTTTAAATTAATAGTTATATTTCTACTTAACTCTTTCATGGATAATTTAATTACGCTCATTTATACTATAGAAAATCACCAGAACTTACGAGCAAAATTATAAAAAATATTTTTTTTTTCCAACAAGTTATAAAAGTAAAACTCTGTTGAAAAAAATCCAGGACGAATTCTTGAGTTGGGAAATAAAATTAGGTGGTTAATGTAAGTAACCACGTCTCTTCAAGAAGTTCATGAGAATCGTTTAATTTATCAAAATACTGAATCATGAGACTTTAAATATTTAAAAATATATTTACGATTATTTCAGTTACCATTGACCGAATATTTTTTTCTATACTTTTACTGGGATAAGGGTGACATTCCCTTCTATAACTGAAGATATATCTATATATATTATACAGGGTGTCTGAAATTAAACGACCCTATTTTAAAGTTGTCTACAGGCGAAACTATTGTTTAAAAAGTTATGAAATTTTGTGTAGGGCATAATAAAGGTATTGGAATTTGTTTGAGCGATTTGAAAAATTAGTTCAGAATTTCACCACCAGGGTGCTTTTTTAATGAATTACACCTTTAGCATACATTTATGACAGTTTACAAATTTTATTACAACAAGACATGTTAAACATGACGTCCATCATTGTCAGCTACTATCAAAAATCGTAAGATAGCATATTCCACAGCTGACAGCTGTGTGTTCGGGAAAATATCACGAACATATTATGAAATACTGTCTTAAAGATCAGGTAAAGTTCTTGGATTATCACGACTTACCAGAAATTTTAAACTCTCGCAAAGCCAAAAATCCCGGGAAAGCCACGGATTAGGAAGTGTATAATTCATTAAAAAACGCATCCTGGTGGCGAAAAGTGAACTATTTTTTTTATTATTATTATTCTATAAAACAAATTCCCATACCTTCATTATGTCCTACACAAAATTTTATAAATTTATAAGCAATAGTTTTGTCTGAAGACAACTTTATATAGGGTCGTTTAATTTCGGTCACCATGTATATATATATATATATATATATATATATATATATATATATATATATATATATATATATATATATATACAAATAGAAATGCTTTTTGATATTTTAAGTAAAGGGGGTGTTGGTTGGTGATTCTATAGTGGTCAAGGCTGGTTGTCTGTCCATAAGTTGGACCTTGGCTTGGGTGATATGTCCTCCATGAGGGATCTTTCTAAGGTATCCTAACCCATAAATAAAGGGGAGAGGTATATCTATAAATGTTTTTGAAACCTAGTTTGGATGATGTTTTTTAAATGCATTTGACTAGATCGATGAAGAAGAAAAAGAAGTTTGAGTAAAAATGAATTTGAATGTGATTATCATGTTGTTTTAGACTATTTTACAATTAAAAAAATGATTTTTTTAAAGCAAAAAACTATGTTTTTAAAACGCAAAATTAAAGGAAGGTAAAAATTACCCTTCCCTACTTTTATGGCTATTTTACTATCTATGACGTTAATATCTATTCTATTATTTATGAGTTTATTTGTATTTTTGAAAAACTTGAATCCACATACTTTTCATTTTTAACAAATAAATTAAAATCGAAATTTAGTTCCGACGTTCAGTTCTTAAGCCATATCAATTATACACATTTATATTTCTTTTTGACATTTGCAGTAAAAACGTTAAACAAAATAAAGATTAAATATAATGTAATAACTTTTACATAATTTTTCTTTTAGTTTATTTATTTGAAAAGAGTCTTTTAATAAATTATTTTTAACAATAAAAACTTCCCGGTAAAGAAATCAAATTATTTTAAGCATTAATTGTAATAATGAAGTACAAAGATATTTCTAAATTTTAATTTTCATAGATAGGAAATTTTAATGAACCTTTTCGGTGAGAAAAATGAATATCATTCTTATATGTGAATAAAAATAAAAGGAAATTAATAAAAGGAAATATCCGTTGTATTTTCTTTCTGTCATTTGCATATATTATAGCTTGAACTATCCCTTAAATTAACTTTAAAATTTTAATTAATTTTGCTACAGATTTAGAATCTTCATTTATCAATTATTAACTGATGCGGGTTGGCGTCAGACCCTGATTTTTTCTTAGATTCTTACCCCAGTATATTTATATAATATTTTTTCACTCGATTAATCGTGGAAAATTACTACTAAAAACTCTGAAAGAAAAATATTGCGGAAGAATCAGGGAATAAATTTGGCCTGTTGTCATCCTGTGACAGTCCATTCATACAACGTATTATTTTCCGATGTTTCATTAGCATTTTTAGAGATTTAATTCCTGTGAAAAATTATTTTAGACTGTATTATAAGTGCTTCAAACACAATATCAGATTTCATTAAAAAGAAATAATTTCCTGTGTAAGTTAAACTAAAAATATTTGTAATTCTTCACTCTGTGCTACCTGGTGTTATATAAGCTTTTCCTGTGATTTTTATCCTCAAACTTTAAATTGTATTGTTTCATCGCAAGATTTTATTCTCGATTCCAAATATTTATTACATTATTATTCATGGTTTAGTGATTAATATGAGTTTCTTAAAATATAGAATTATTACAATTCATCGGTAAATAAAAGCAACAATCAGAATCGAATTAATAATAAATTAATACAAAATTGCATCCGTTAATTGAAATCGAAAAACATCTGATAGGTTAGAAAGAAGTTAAAACTTCTTCACACACCATAAATTTTAAGTCAGCACAACCGGTTTCGAAAGGACGTAGCCTTTCTTCATCAGGTGCAAACACGTGCTACTGCCTTGGAGGCAAAAACAAGACAAAAACAAAAGCCTTTGCCTTGGAGGCAAAATCAAGGTCTTGCTTTTGCCTCCAAGGCAGTAGCACGTGTTTGCACCTGATGAAGAAAGGCTACGTCCTTTCGAAACTGGTTGTGCTGATTTAAAATTTATGGTGTGTGAAGAAGTTTTAATTTCTTTCTATTGATTGTGCGCGAGTTTTTGAATTTAGTTTTGGTCATCTGATAGGTTATTTACACAGGCCTCGCAGCATTACTAAAATTTTACTCCAGTTTTATTATATTGGCACCACTATCGTAACTCAGCAATTCTTCTTAAATTTTTAATGCTAAAAAATTTCTAAACTTTATGTAAAAAAGTAGTATTTTGTCGTGGTGGTGACAGTATAATAAAATGAGTGTAAAATTTTAGGAACGCTGCGAGGCTTAATTCACAGTAAATCAACACTATTGTTTTGCTCATAAAAATTCCCAGCTGTGGACAATTATTTACCAAATAATTTTTTTTTTTTTTTTTTTAATGCATTACGAATATTATTACTTTACGATTGATATTAAATTTAGGTGTCCAAGTCAGTTGAAACAAATTCCGCTATTTAAGCAATGTGATATGTAAAATATTATTTATATTTTTCAAACTGAGGAAAATAGTTTACCGTCTGTTTCGAAAACTCTGGGTTGCAAATGAGTATTTTCTTTTTTGATTCCATAAATTTCAACTTTCTTTCAAAATTCATACAAAAAAAAAAAAAAAGTTTTGTCAGGGAAAAAAAAAAAAAAAAAAACTCGCTAAGTAAATACAGACAAAATAAGATTATTTTTAACCTCCAGCGTGTCACTCGCTTTAACATCTGAGCCCTATTCTCTAATCTTTCATTCTGTTTCAGAAATAATATGCTTGTACATTAGGTAAGTGAAATCAAAACATTAATTTATAATTTTTTTTTAGTCATATAATGAATTAATATAATAAAATGATATAAATTTCTATGTAAAATTGCAAAAAGTGTACATTATTTTAAATAGTTTATATGCACTTTATACTTACTTAAAACGTTTTAGTTTGTCCCAATGAGAATAATAATTGAAACATATCCCAATTTATTTTTTTACTTTTACTTACTACTGACTTAAAAGTAAAAAGATTCTTCTTTAATTACTAATATGTGCATTAAAATTTTAATAAACTTTTCTTTAAAAGATCAAAATGATTTCGTAATTTTCAAAAAATAAAAATAAGTATAAAGAAAATAAAGAATCGTTATTACATTAAATAATATAAAAACTATTATTATATTTGAAATAAGTAAGTCTAACTGTCAGTAATTTTCGTAAAAATTATGAATTTATTCTAATAACATTAATAAGAATTAACGCAAAAAAAAGTTTTCAGTTTTTATTTGTAAAACGTGTTTGATGTAAATGCTTATTCAACCAAATACTTGTCTTACTGAATCAAACTTTTTTTAAAAGTTAATCAAAGATTTAAACCAGATTTTTTTTTTTTTTTTTTTTTTTTATGTAATAGAACTTTTTTTATTTTGATGCTTGATCGTTTAAATCTAACAACAATAATAGCAAGAAACCTGTATCATGTCTACAGTATTATGCTTCCCATTTATTTAATCTTTTACTAATTTTTATTCACTACTTTGTTATTATTACAAGATTATATTCTATAACAGTAAGATCTATACCATAATTATGATTTAAGCATTTTGTGTGAAGACATTTATAGTCATATTTCATATCTTCTCGCGGAATATAATATTCATCATTTGAACCCTTTAAATTGAATGTGAAGAAAATTGTATTTTTCATAAATAAAGGTGCATTTTTTCATATTATTTAAAGTTATTTTTTTTATAACTACACCTATTTTAGAACGCAAATAAATGAAAGTTTTAACATTTTCAATGATTTTGCACTTTTTAAAAGATACTTTTCTTAAATTTGTTTCATATTAGCTTCAAAAACTGTAGTGAAACTCCCTTTTTAATTTCTTTAGATTATTTAAAGCGTTAACTTCCGACTCGCACAAGTCGTGAAATTCCATGCTGGTATGTACAGAATCACCAATTATATTTTCTTTGATTTAGTTTTCACGCTCACAAAAATTAAATCTAACGTATATATACTACATTTTAAAAGTTTTTATACATATTAAATACCTTTAATTAAGTAATTAAAATAACTTTTCAGTGAAAAATTTACTTTGTAAAATTAAATTTAACAGCTTGAAATTTCACATTTATTAGCTTTTAAAAGGTACTAAAAATAAAAGAATAGAATAATTTAAAGACATGCTTTTTCTTTATTATTAAATAAAAGTTGAAAAATTTCTTGAAAAAAAAAAAAAAAAAATGGTTAAATCTCACACTAGTGTGGTAGAATTTCAAAACAGGATTACTTAAAAATGAAGTAATCCTGTTTTGAAATTCTCCCAGACTAGTATAAGATTTAGCCCTTTCTGGTCGGCAGATTTTCATATTTGTAACAATAACTCCACATTTTGGAATGCCTCTAAAATGTTACTGCATTTAGCAAACGATTTTTACGTATTCGTATTAAAAATCATTTAAATTTTTTTTAAAGCAATCAATGCGGTAAATGCCACCATCATATACTTATATTTGTTCACAGCACTTAATAAGTTTTAGAAGAATAAGCCAAATATTATTTATTTATTTATTTACTTTTTTGTAATAATGTCATAATTTAAAGGAACGCTTAGAGGCGGAGCCATCTTTTTTTTTTTTTTTTTTTTTTTTTAACCATTTGCAGACATTCGACAGCCAAATGTTAAAACGCTATGCGGATATTTGAAATATCACTTGAAAAAAATTTATTCAAAGGATGTAAGTATATATTCGTATTCATGTTTTCCTTTATTTTATGTAACAAGCATTCCATAATGGATTAGGACAAAAATATAACATCTTTTTAATAAAGCGTCTTACCTACGAACACATTTGTATACTAAAAGATATTTCTGACAAACCATTAGTAATTAACGTAAAGCTTACAGGTATTATATGTTTTTCAAATAATGCAAATCTTTCTTTACCTTTTTCTTTAATTTTTAATATTTTATCTAAAAATTTATAGCTCTAGTGCTTTCAAAAGTTTATTTTGTATAATTTATTGATATGCGTAAACTACACAGGTATTCATTAGCGCATTTTGGTTCTTCATATTCCTTTACATTCTACAAAGTTAATTGTTTGATACGAGTGTACTTCATCATTCATAGTAGATCCTTTTTTTTTTTTTTTTTTTTTTCCGAGACGAACACAAAAAAGAGGCGCGCAAACAACACCCGTGAATGATAGCTCGAATTGAACAATGGTGGCAGACTTGATTATTCCTGACTTCAAACAACATGGATCCTACATGCAAAATGGAACATCTTCTTATTTGGGATTGTATGTATGGGATTTTTTACGGCATTTTTCCAACCATCTTATAATAAACTGTGTATTTCCTACGAAAGGGCTAAACTTTTTGCCTGAACTTACTTTTCGCGATTTTGAGTTACCGTTTTTATTTAACCCTTTATCTGAAGCATCACGAAACAGACAAAAAACGTATTTGAAATATATTTTTTTAGTTACTTAAGAATAATTTTTAAAAATATATGCGATAAAATTTAAACCTATCACTTCATGATTGTAATTTATAAGGATTTTGTAAGATAGTAATTCAGAGTATCATCGGTACATTTATATTATTTCTAAGATTAATGGTAGATCTTTGACATAATATCCCGTTAGTAGTCGCTAGTTGGTCGATTTGCTGCCCATCCTTCAGTGTTGCCAGATTTTTTTTATTCAATAGCCACCAAAAATTTTTAGAAGTGACATTTGATATGCATAAAACGCGAATAAAATCGAAGGAATGTGGATTACATCACTTCTTAAAATTATTGGTGACAGTTAAATAAAAAGTGCGCAATCTGTAATAGGTGGCGCTGTCTGTAGCGACTACTAACTGGTTAAATATGTTAGATCTACCGGGAAGTTCTGTCCTTTTGAATTAAAGTACTGATATCGGAAATTTATCCTGGATAACATTTAAGATATTCTTAGGTAACTTTTAAGATGATAATCGGAAAATTACCACATAAATATAGTATATTGTTAAGCAAAAATTTTCAGTGTCATTTCATTAACTCAAAAGGACTGAACTTTCTGATAGACATATTTTATTACACAGGGGAAGATCGGGAATAATGCTAAACAAAGGAAGCTACAGAGCTCTCCATGGAACAAAAACGGCTACATGTAGCATTTAATGGTATACAGTGAAATTAAAGTGAGAATTATATAACTTCTGTTCTTATATACCTTTGATATGTCTTCCATAAATTCAATTTTATATGCTTTTTAATCTAATGGTAAGTTCCGTCAGTAGCTAAAGTGGTAAAATGTCTACTGAATAATGGAAATGCTTTTCAGGTGATCCACGACAGAAGGTAATATCAGTCATACACAAGAATAGGATTTTCTACCACTATTACCATACGAAAATCTTTATCGTACTTTTGAAGCAGATTTTTGGGATTAAATAGCATAATGATTATTATTAGAAAATACTGGTAGGAGCAGAAATATCTCTATACATTTACATGGAATTTCCCTTTTAAGTTAGTCGATTTAAAGCACTGTATAACATTTATCGAAAACAGATCAACAGCGGGAAGTAATAGAAGAAATCTCGCTTTAATATGCAGAACACAGTACAGTAAACACAGTATAATCCAAAATATAGTAAAAGAACATAGCGCAATGTGCAATAAAAGCATACTGAATTCGTTTTGTGATCTGAATTAATAAATGAGACAAGCAAATTTAAAAGTAATAATAATAAGTTCTCAATGTTGACAAACGAGTTGCAAATGCATACCTGGAAAAATTTATAATTTATTTCGGAGTACTGTTAGACCTGCCCCTTTTACACACCAGTATGATTTTAGAGAAATTTTCTCCAATATGTAAATCAGATGAAATAAGAAGAAAAATGTTTTTAAAATATACTGATGTGAAAAAAAGGGTGGGGCTAACAGTATTCCGGAATAAATTATAAATATTACCAGGTATGCAAATATGTTACAATTCAGTTAAATTTAAAAAATGAAATATAACTACTGAAAAATATTTATGTCTTTAAATCTCTGATAATTTTTAGTCAGTCAGGGAAAGTCTTCCTATTTTAGCTTATATGTCCATTTTACTGCTCAATATTTCATAAATGCGCCAATTATCTCTCCGAATTTTGGTTAGCAATACCAAAATGAAAAGTACATACAACAGAATTGCCAACTTTTATAATTTAATCCGAAGCATTTTTAGACCCGCCTTTTTCCCACACCATTTTATTTATAGAATAATTTTCTTCGATATATAACTATGGTAAAATAAGATTTAAAAAAAAAATTGCACTTAAAAAATGTGGTATGAAAAAACACGCTTCCTACTGCAAAACTGAACTACCAGTGCCCTTGTTGTGTTTTCTAAGCAAAAATCAAGCCTCTGGTATCTTTTTTTTTTAATTTTAATTTATAGGAATGTGTTCTGCGTTATTTCCTGACTGCAAAAAGATTTAAAATTATATGAAGAAAGCTTCATTCAGTAAAATTTAAATATTTTACCAACAAATTAAATCTTAATTAACCCTTTTTTTTTTCAATAAAGGGAGAATATCATTCAAAATATAATAAATTTAATAAATTAATAATATAAATTTCTATTTCTACATGTAAGCCAATCTCATCATCTAATTTCCGAAATACAAAATGAGAAAAAATGTCATTAACAAGCAGTTACTTTCACAGTAAGAAATTTTACAATGAGGTCAATTACTTAACACATTTAGCAGTCACCTAATTATTGATACTTTTAATGTGCAAATGTAGTTTGCTTCTACATGTTTACAAGGAAGTTTTATTTATACGGACCTTAAAATTTCACCGATACACTCACTTAAAGAAAGAAATAAAAAAAGAAAAACTAAATTCAGATTATTAAATAGGACGAAGTGAGGGTAAGTATAAAAACGTTTTGGCATAGTTCGACATTTACCTTATTTTGCTCAGTTGTTATTATAGTTACACTTCTAAAATTTTTGGGCATAAAATACAACTAAATAGCATTTAAAAAATAGAAGCTCTTTAAAATTTAACAATATGACACTTAAAGGGAAAAAACTGTGCTTCGTAGTTCTACTTGCCACAAGATTTAGAGTAAGTGAAACTTGGCCCACTAAACCCATATTCAGTAATGTCATGTACGTATAATGTATGTATACATATGTCATATAATCTAATAATAATGTCATAATGAGATATTTAAGTCAAGTTTCCTGATAGTGAAAACCTTCATGAATCTGGGACTTTTTGAATATTTTTGAACTTTTGAACTTTTTGTCGACTTCCCTCTAGCACTTCACATCTTAAACATTTTAATATAAAATATAAATAAATAAAATAATAAAATAATAAAATAATAATCAGATTATTATTGTTTATTGGAGATTAAAAGACGTAACTGAAAAAGCAAAACAAAGCAAAGCAAAAAAATATATGTGCTGCCGTTCAGATGTATGGGACAAGTGTAAACACTCTGGTTAAACTTGCCCGACATACAAAATTAACAGGGTAAGGGTAAACCTGGAAAAACTTAAGAAATAGAATAAATCTGAAGTTATATTTAAACTCTGCAGTCGGTAACAAAAATGTCCAAACACTAGCAAAAATACCTATGTAAAAAAAGTACACTTCATACGGTTTTGTTAAATAAATCCTTGTCGAATCCTCTTCTTAGTTAGTCTAAGAACATGATTCGATAAGGATTTATTTAACAAAATCGTATGAAGTGTACATTTTTTACATAGGAATTTTTGCTAGTGTTCGGACACTTTTGTTATAGACTGTATATACAAAAATTTGTTTCCTCATCAAAAATTCTGCTGTTAGTTTATTTCACAAATACAGAAATGAAAAAAACTTCGAATTTTGAAAGGGGTCTCTTGTCGGAGAGGGAAGTTTTAAGCAATTTTTCAAAGGTCTAAAACTATCAACATGTTTTATATTTAATTTGGTTTCTTAACGCTAAAAATAGCAAAAGAAAATTCAAACAAACAGATATGATGCCTATTACTTTCAAATTCAGCTTACCAGTTAAGTTATAAACCGGGGTTACACTTACTCTGTGGTAACACGTAAACCACTTTACTCTACATTATAAAATACGTTATTTGTACGTGTAAACGATTTGTATAGTTGCATGAAATGGCAGTAAAAATTATAAATATTAAATTAGGTATGTAACTTTTTTTTTTTTTTTTTTTTTTTTTTTTTTGGGGGGGGGGGGGGTGGTGTAAAATTCTGAATATGAGTAATAACAAAGCAACCTCTCGTACGATATGCGCCAAATTTAATACTAATTGGCATAAGTGGACTCCTGCTCAGTTCGCTGTCCCATATTCGCATTCAAGTATTTTCACCTATTAGCCAAAATTTCTAAAGCAAATTGTTTTCTGAGATTTCTCAAAATTACTGTCCATGGTGATGTCCATGGTGTGTAGATGATTTTTATTCCAGAAATGTAAACCATAAATGTCGATAGAAAGTCAATTTTGCGCCAACTAACGACTTCGTCGGAAATACATTTTCTTTCCA
This sequence comes from Salticus scenicus, assembly GCA_963930645.1. Taxonomy (NCBI): domain Eukaryota; kingdom Metazoa; phylum Arthropoda; class Arachnida; order Araneae; family Salticidae; genus Salticus; species Salticus scenicus. The sequence goes on along the minus strand of OZ005651.1, from coordinate 184,807,223 downwards.
GATTTTTTTTTAATAACAAAAATTGATAAATTTGTGTCAAATAGTGATTTTTACATGGTACAACCATTCATTTTAAAATATTGCCGATTTTTACGTTCTTCTATATTCAATAGAAGAAAGTATTGGATTCGTAAAAATTTTCGACCTCGGATTTTTGATGGATTTACACGTTTTGAGAGCTGTAGAACACGATTTGACCATTTCTAGAAAATGTCAGTCAGGCTGTCTGTGTGTGTGTGTGTGTGTGTGACAAAATTTTGTGGCAACTGTATCTCAGGAACTACTGCAGAGAATTTTATACAAATTGGTATGTAGTTGTACCTTGACATAAATTAGTGCCTATCAACTTTTGGTAAAAATTGTTTTACAGGTTGCGTTGCCATCCCGCTTTTTCTAAATTTTTAAGATGGTGGTATAGGACAAAATTTTGTATAAATGTGCATAAAGAGAATTATTTTTTAGTAATCATTTCGATATTTACAAGAATTATTTATAATAGAGATAGTGAACTGGGAAATTTTTTTTGTATGTGTAGGAGCCTCGCCACCCCCCCCCCTGGGGGGAAGTCCCCCCTCGAGGGGAGTACATTTTCAAGATGGGTATCTTTCGAAAGGTCTCGTCAATACCTTTAAAACGAATGGTTGAACTATAAGTCTGTGATAATTTAAAACAAAGTTATCGATTTTTTTTTTTTTTTACTTTTAACGAAAAAAAACTTAGAAAAAAAAATCGTATTTATTTATTTATTTATTTATTTATTTTTACGAAATTTAACCAAACTTGATATCTAGTTGGCCCCTGACATAAACTGGTGCTGATTAGATTTGGGGATCAGTCGCTCAACAGGCGGCACTGTGATCGTATTTTTTTCTAAATTTTTTTTTAACATGGCAGTGTAGGACAAAATTTCGTATAAATATACATAATGAGAGTTATTCTTAACCTGTGATTTTAAAAATAATATGAATTATTGATAATAGTAGTAGTTAATTAGGAAAAAAAATTGTGCACGTGGGGGCATCGCTTTCCCCTCTGTTGGAAGTACGCCCCGGGGGGGCAGGCAAATTTTCAAGATTGGTATCTTTCGAAAGATCTTGTCAATACCTTTAAAACGAATGGTTGAACTAAAAATATGTGATAATTTAAAACAAAGTTATCGATTTTTTTTTTTTTTACTTTTAACGAAAAAAAAACTTTGAAAGTAAATTGTTATTTTTTTATTATTATTATTATTTTTTTTTTTTTTTTAATTGCTACTGAGTGAATTTGTATAGGAAAATATAGAAGAAAATCTTGTGGTGGCCACAACATACTAGTTTTTGAAAAATATTCATATCGAAAATTTACACCCAGGCAGAGGAAGAAACCTTAACTTCTACATGTACAAATATTTAATCATGATTGGTTATTGCTGTTATAAATAAAACTTTTAAATTTCCAAATGATTGGTTAAAAATAATCTGCGTTGTGTACATTTATAAAAAACCTTGTCCTACGCTAACACATTATATATTATGAAAATCGGAATGACAACGTAATCTTGCTCAGCGATATATACCAAAATTTGATAGACACTAATTTATATCGAGGTGCAACTAAATATAAAATTTCTTAAAATTATATGCATTATTTCTTGACTGCGAATTGTCACAAGACTTTTGTCCTATATACATAGATACCGAGGCTGACACCATTACAAAAGTTCTCAGAATGCATACAAGAACCGCTAAAACGTATGAAGTTGCACATTTTAAAAAAGGTTCAATACTTTTTTTTTATGAATGTAGAAGAAAGTAACAAGGCAAACAGCACATTTTTTAAAGATTTTTCTATTACTCACTAAACATATTTTTAAATTCTTAAAATTTTACTTGTAAGCATAAGAGAGGAAAATTAGACTAGTAAAAGGTTAATGTTATAAATGATATTCAAAAATAATAAATAATGGGAAAAGGCAATAAACATTATTAATTGTCAATATTTTGTTTACGGTGCAATTATGAACTTACAAAGTCATAGAATCTTTTTCTTGTCCTTTTTTCTTTCTTTCTTTCTTTTTTTCTTTTTTTTTTTTTTTTTTTTTTAAGTTTGACGTAAGTGAATATTGCTGTTGTTCTTCCTGGCATAGATTACTGTTATATGACCTCGACATTTCTGCATCCATTAAAGAGGGATTTATATATAATGACATGACTTTGCGTGTTTTATATCACGTTGTTCAGCGGATGAAAAATATTTGCCATCTAATTTTAATTACCGTCCGCTGTTTCCAGAAGTGATAAAAGAAGTTTTCACATACCTTAAACCAAAGAAAACTGTCTCATTAACTGCAACCTATTTTACCACTTTATTATTTTAGCTTATGAATTATGCTGCTTAATTTCTATTAAATATTTTTCTCACACACATAATTTGGGGGCAATAATACATTTAAAGATTAATTTTAAGGAAAATTCTAAAAACGGAAATATTGTGACATTAACGTTTAAAGATTTTTGGTTGCATAACATATTTGAAATAACACTTATCTAATTATGAAACAATTAAAGTTTTAATTAAAAATAAATGATAGTAAATGAGCATATATGTTATTTTCTATCTGTATAGACATGCAGTGAGCAAAAAAAGTATTTGAACACCAGGTAAATTTGTTGTATCATACATAAAAATAAATACAAAAGCAACTAAAAATTAAAAATTAAAAATACGAAAACATTTACAAAACAAAAAATACATTTAATATCTGATAATTATATCTAAAGTATGAAAGTATAAAAAAGTAACATTTGTACTGCCACCAAAATATTTACACACTAGCAATAAGAATAGAAATATAGGAATTATTATTATTATGAGTAAAAAATACTGCTAATATTTAGTATGCGTATCCTTTGCTTTAATTACAGCTTGTAATCGTCTGGGGATTGATTCAATTAATTTGTGACAAGTTTCGCTACTGATTTGTAGCCATTTTTCCCTAAGAACTTGCTTAAGCTTTGACGTTTTAAAATTTTTCCTTTTCCTTATTTTCATATCCAAAATAAGCCATAAATTTTTAATCCGATTGAGGTCTGGTGATTGTGGTAGTGTTTCAATTGATTTTTTACATTATATAGCAACCATAACCGCGTAATGTGTGCAGTGTGCTTTGGGTCTTTATCCTGTTGGAATTAATTGAATTAGAAATTCCTCATTTGAGAGCACTATTAAATAAATTATCTTACAATATATGAATATATTGTTTGATATTCCTATTGCGTTCAATAAAGGCCATTTCACCAATTCCGTTAAAAGGCATGCATCCCCAAATCATTATATGACCACCACCATGTTTTATAGTTGGTGTCAAGTTTTTAATTCGAAGAGAAGTGCATCTGAGCCAAAAATATTGAACTTGCTTTCATTGGAAAAAATAACATTTTTCCAAAACTCCACTGGTTTGCTGGCATAAGCTTTTGCAAATTCAAGTCTTTTCACCATACAGTGCGTTGCAAAATTGTATTGCATCACTGAAAATTCACTGTTCTAAGATTTTGTAAATGTTTTGAAAAATATGCTTTATAATAAAGATGTGTCATAAAAATATACATGGAAAAAATATGGTTTCACTAAGTTTTAGAAAAATGCATATTTATTTTCAAATAAAATTCTATTTTGGCTTGTTGCAAAATTATAGGACATATCAAATAATGTAGAACAAACAGCTTGAAATATATTCCCATAAATAAATTCAGTAATCAGTACGATTCCTAGAACAATTTATCACTTGAAAAAGACGACTTTTCATCCACATAAGTTTGACAAGACGTTAGCAGCTATAGAGTTCCAAAAGCAATAGATTTGCAGTAATAGCATTTTTCAACTCATCAACCCTATCGTATTGTTTGTTTCCTGTATAAATGTCTAGGACTATCATCCCCCATAGATTCTGTACTGGGTTTTAGATCAGGAGAGCAAGATGACCAAGCAAGTGTTGCTATCTTTCACTGTTGGAAAAATCTTTTTGTTTCATCACTCTTGTGGCAAGAAGCATTATCTTGTTGGAATATTAATTTATTTCGTCAAAATTTTCAAAGAAATGGTAACAGAGCATTTTTGAGTACTGTTATGTGTTCCGAACTATTCATTCTATTCGATATAAACTGGATATCAAGCTTTCCTGAAGAAGAAAAAGCAGTCCAAACAATGACGTTACCGCCACCAAAATTTCGTTTTGAAAAAAGAAGTCTTGCCACTATCCAATAAATCTGTCGGGACCGTCTAGATTGAACTTTTTTTCATCTGAATAAGTGACCTATAATAAGAACATGAGTTTAGAATTAAAAATATATATATTATTGGAAAGTATGTTTATTATTATTATTATTATTATTATTATTGAGAAATTTAACTTACCAATTTCCAGTCACGGTCCATGTTTTTTCGGGCGAATTCCAGTCGACTATCTTTATGACATTCTAGCAATCGAGGTGTTTTATTCATTCGTTCATGTGTGATAAATGAATTTCTCTTAAGGTTTCTTCAAATTGTGGTTTTGTAAACATCTAATTTCAATTCGCTTTTCATTTGTGCGAGACATTTCGTGGAATTCGATGTAAGAGTAATTGCTCTTTCATCTTCTTTGGAAAGCTTTCTTTTACGTTCAGAAGAATGTTTTTTGCTATAAGCATTTGGGTCTTTTAGATAATTTATATTACATGGCGAGATCTTTTAAGTTCATCAGATATGCTCTTTATTGAAACATTTCTCTTGCGTAACGCTTCCATTTTAGCAATTTCTTCTTCTGTAAGCCTTTTAACTCTTGGTATTTTCTAAAAAATACAACAAAATTGCAAAATAAAAAAATTAATTAATTAATTATATTAACATAAATATTAAAAGTGTTCTATAATTTTGCAACATCAAATATTTCAATTTTCTTTTTTAAATTTTGTAAATTTATTTAAACTTGCAATGTTTAACATTCAAAATACTTTATTAAGGGTAAACATTTATATTTTAATAGATTTCATTACTAGCGCATTATAAATATTAAAAACTGCAAAAAATCGTAGGTGTCCTATAATTTTGCAACGTACTGTATTTGTTTCACTAATAAAGGATTTTTTTTTTTCGCGGGACTCTTCCTCGAGTACTTGCATCAAGAAGAATATTTTTAATTGTTGAAGATGTAACTATTGTCTCCGACGTTGAAGCGACATCAACAGCCAATTCTATAGCACTTAGAAAAGGGTTTTTGAAGATTATTTTATGATAGCTGTCCTTTGTGTGGCATCTTGGCTTTCTTGGACGCCCAGTTCGCGGCTTATTTATTATCGAACCTGTCTCTTTTTTTCCTCTTAATTACATAACGAACACTAGAAAAGTTTAAATTTATTTTTTTCTCAGTAACTTAATCCAACATTTTTAAGAAATATAATCTTCCCACGGATAGCTACAGAGAGTTCATACGTTTTCGGCGCCATAACAACAAAAACTCCTCAGAATTCCTATTCCAGTGACTTTAAAGTGCGGGGCTAATATAATGTGGGAGTGATGTGCTAAGTATTTGCATAATGTTCACGTTTAATACCTTTTTTAACAGTCAATGTTTCGTGTGCAAATACTTTTTTGGCATGAAAAATGTTGTTTTATTCTTTTTAAATGTGTAATATTAATGCTTAAGGTAAAAGGGTGGTTATTGTTATTTACTTCTTATTTAAATAAATTAATAGTTAAAACAATAGCTTAAAATTTGCTTTCTATGGTTACTTATGCAAAATATTGTGTGTGTGCAAATACTTGTTTCGTTCACTGTAATTCCTTGAACGATACTGCAGAATGAATTCGGCAGATTTCAATTATTTTTTAATATGGTAAGTTTCAATTACGGTTCTTAAGTATTATCTCTTCATTTAAAAGTAATTAATTTTATTTATTGAATTAAGTTTAATAAAATGAAAACGTTAATTTACTATTTTTACTATGAAAGATCTTTATATTCTTTCAAAGGTACTGTCATTTTTTTTTTTTTTTTTTTTTACAATTCAGAGTAAGTTACGCTTAAATTTTATTTTTTGAATGTTATTTTTCGATAAAAGTAGTTGTAATTGTTTTTTTTTTTCTTTCACTTAAGGATTACTTTTGTCTCTTTTCATATCCATAAAAGTTGACAAACAATTCCAAATTAACGTTGCATTGTAAAAAAAAAATTAAATAAATAAACATTTATGTATAAATATGTTAATTTTTGTGAAAGAAATGATTAGCTAATGAAAAATATAAATGCTATTTTGATAATTAAATGTATTTGTTTTCTTTCAATATCTTTTACGCATAAAAAATTAGCAAGTTTTTATGCATTTCGATGATCTACATCAGAAGTCGTCAACCAGTGGTTTGTGACAAAATATTGGTAGTCCACAGAAAAATATGAACATTATTTGTATTTTTTATGTTTTATTAAAAATTACACTGATGTTAATTTTAACATCAGGATTTTCTGAATCGATGATACCCACAATGTTGCTTCAGAAATATCTGGATGAGAGTTAGGATAGACAGATAAAACCTTTTATCACAAAAATTTAAATTGAAACTATTAGAATTTATTCCGGCTTCGAATTTCTCATCTATCTGCATTTGATATTTAACTAGAAGTTGTTCTAAATTTATCAAAATATTTGAATTCTTCAAAAATTTAAAATGTACGTCAAAAATAAAACTTCTCATTGGATTTTAATAATCTAACAATATAATATACATACTGCTAGATTTGCTAAATACAGTTTCATGCGTAGAAATAGCCATTTATCACTGTGAATAAATATTTCATCTGAGAGTCTTATAATATGGAAGCAATAAAATGGTGTTCACGTTTAGTCTTATAACTGTTATTACAATAAAACAATTTTTAAACATCGTTATTATGATTAAGTATTGAAGTTTATCTATAATAAAATAAGCATTTGTAATGTTATATATATATTTATTTATTTATAACATGACAATTTTCTGAATATTATTTCAGAAATATGTTTAATTGTTTTAATTAATAACATTAGTGATCTACGAGATTTTAAATTATAAATTTATTGGACTGTGAGATTTTAAAATGGTAATTTAGTAATCTGTGAAGTCGAAAATGTTGGCGATTGCTGCTCTAAATAAAATAATAATAATAATAACAATAATAACTTTTTTTCCACAAAAAAGAAAACGCAAATTTTCTTGTTCACATTTGAACAACAACGAAAACAGAGGGTTTGAAAAACTTTCGCTTTCATTCCTTAAATATTAATCTAAAACAGTAATGTTTATAGAGCAAGGGTTTTTTTTTTTTTTAAATAATTATGTTAATTTTAATGCGACAAATACTGTGATACCGGTTTTTAGTTATTTGCAATTAGCATTTTAAATCTCATATTCAAAATTAGATTGATTATCGCCCGCACCTTGCAGGACTTATATAGAAAGAGATGACATGGCCAGAAAAACATGAAGCCAAAACCTTAACTGCAAAAGCCAGTAATCAACACAGTTATATAAGAAATTTTGCATTGTTATTATGAAATTATGTAATATGAATCACTCGAAACAAAAGTCATTGCAACTATAGGTCTCAAAACTGTCAAGAAAATGCCAAATAAATAAAATAATACAGTATTAGGCAATGTTTTGTTAGATTCAATATGGCTTCTGTTGTAGCCTTGGCAACTATTACGGCAGCCCTCTTCAGTAGACAACAGTTAACTTCATTTGCTTTTCATTCTGATACACCGTATGCCAACTCCTTTTATATCATTTCTCCAATATCCACACACTTTTCTTTACCGTTTGAATTACGATTACTCTTTTAACTTAGGTAGAATTGCAAGTTGACTTTGTGCCGAGCGTACAGGTCAGATATATGTTATTTATTTATTTATTGGTTTGCATATATAGATCGACCGCATTTCTTGCGACCATGGGAGCCTCTGCGAATGTTCTGACTCAACGAGTCCAGTGTTAAATAGGGTTGTAAACCCCTATAGTCGACAGAAAATAAGCGATAAGGTAATGCGGAATGACCAGATGTTGGCCCCCTCCCAACATGTCGGTCAATGTTAAATCCCTCTAAGTTTCTAGAATCGTCCTCTATAAAAAGCACATCAAACGTGGTCACATTATACAGTCGGCAGCAAAAGTATCCGAGCACTAGCCAATAATTCCGATATGAAAAAAGTACACTTAATACTGTTTTGTTGAATAAATCCTTGTCGAATCATGTTCTTAGACTGACTAAGAACATAACTAGACAAGGATTTATTTAACAAAGCAGTATTGAGTGTATTTTTAGACAGGTATTATTGCTAGTGCACGGATACTTTTGCTGCCGACTGTATATCTGAGTGGTTACGTCGCCATTCCGCTTACTGCGTTCGTACGTAGGAGAATGGATTCGAGTCGCACGCTATCTCAGAACGTCTTATCAGTCCTTCGAGTTGTAATCTTATCTTGGGCTATCTATGCTCATCTAGACGAAGATTTAGAAAATAACTTCGAATCAAGCATACAATCTAGTATACGTATGTAGAAAGCAGCGAAACATACATCTGACTTTATGCTTGTCTCGAAAATTCGTTTGTAATCGTCATAGATAGCAGGACAGATTGGACAAGACAAATTGGTTTGTCAGTTGAGTGGGTTTTACGTTGCACTAGTGCAACGTGATTGGCAACTAGCGACGGTCCTCGCAAAAGATAGGATTACAACAAGAAGAAATGGAAGTAACGGCCTGGGAAATTCACCGATACATGGGGCAGCGATTTATTTATTTATTGCTATTGTGCAAGCAAATAATAATAATAATAAATAAATAAATAAATAGGTCGAATGGACTTTATCCGCGTTACGTAACCCTTGACACGTGACTACTACAGGGAAAATGCAGAAGTTTAATGTTTACATTTATGTTTTATGGGAAAATATTTGTATCTTAGAGGGAAATTCATAGGGAAATCAAGAATCAGAAGTCACATGTTCGGTATGATTTAGCCTCGAACCCAAGAAAACGGATATTGTCCATTGTCAAATTGTATTGGGATCTGCAGTTGTAAAAGAGTCGAACTGTATCAATTATCCGATTGTGAACGCTCAAAGCGTTGACAGCATCCGTAATCATTAGATTATGAACGTTGACAGAGCTTGTTATCAGTTTATTACGGATTTAATTCCCGAACAGACCAAAGATCGTCATGTGCATTAATAGAGGCTGGTGAGCGTAAAATCCTTCGTGGCTTCAATATCCTACATGTTCCGCAAATTGAATATGTCTGTTTGGGGCTTTCCGAAGCGAGAAAGCCTTCTCCTTCTCGGAGGATCAAACTTGTGATGGCATGTCTCCAGCCACCCCCCCCATCCCCAGGGGCGATTCTCAGACCGGCACCAGCAGCACAAATAACTAGATTTAGTGATATGTTAGACCCAATCAACCACTCAACTAGAAATGGTATTCACCAGTAAAATCATCAATTTTGTAACAGAGGAAATTCAATTAGATTAATTGTGAGAAACATTTCAGTATTCAACTGAATTTTAAGTGATTATCTGTTAGTTAAGGTACATGTTTAATAATACATCTCTAACACAAGATAGAAATACAAGTAGATTTTAGCTACTGTGGACAATAGGATTATACAGTGGAAGTGTGTATTTTTGCAAACTCTTCACCCTTTGGAAAAAAGTTAAATAATCGTGGTTTCCAAAACAGCGATATTTATCCTAATTTTATCCGGATAGTCTTTCCTACAACCTAGCCAGAATAAAATTTTATTTTAAAACTGCATCACCATAAACTTGCATTCTTATAAAGTTCCAATATTCTCTACGAATTATGTCGTTCCGTTTTTACACCTAAACTTTAAGTGATTAATGCTGAAATGATGGATTTACCCTGTTAAAATGCTTTATAATATCTCAAGTTCTAATTAACAAGTATCCCACAGTGGACAACTTATCTGGTGGCCTAATGGTTAGCAATCTGGATTTTAGGCACTGAACTATTATCTCCGCTCATGTACAAATGATTGTAGTGGTTCGGAATCAATTTTAAGCCATTAGCTTCCGGCGATTATAGTGTGCCAAAAATGATTCTACAGTCAGTAGGAAAAGTATCCCAGCACTAGCAAAAATTCCTATATAAAAAAGGTACACTTAATACTGTTTTGTTAAATAAATCCTTGTCGAACCATGTTCTTAGACTGACTAAGCACATGACTCGACAAGGATTTATTTAACAAAGCAGTATTAAGTGTACTTTATTTTACATATTAATTATTGCTAGCGCTCGAATAATTTTGCTGCCGACTGTAGTGAAACAAACCAAATATGGTCAACCCCACGAAATCCATCCCGTCGTAGGCTATTTTAATAAACATGGATTCCCATTACAAAATTGAAAATCAAGCAACAGTAGTTTTGGTCAGTATGTGAGAAGTTATGCCTCCCTTTACTACAGATTATCATACAGTTTTTGCATTAAGAAAACACTTTACAAACACGTATTTAAAAAAATTAAAATTAATTAAAAACATTTTAAAAGCATATGTACATATAGTCTTTATAATATATCAAGTTCCAATTAACAAGTTATAATTAACAAGGACAACATATCTGGTGTTATAAGTGTCTGGTGTTATAAGAAAGCACCACAGAACTGGTGTTTTAGAGTAATCAAAACTTTGAATAAACACCATAAAATTCAGTAAACTCGCAACAATTGTTTCGGGTCGAAAAAAACATGTCATGTGCTTTTTCTGCCCGAAAAAATTGTTGCGAGTTTATTGCATTTTATGGTGTTTATTCAAAGTTTTGTGCTTATTACTTATAACATATCTGGTGGCCGAATGGTTAATAATCTGGACTTTAGGAGTCGAACTATTATCTCGGCTCATGTACAGATGACTGTAGTGGTTCGGAATCAAGAACCAATTTTAAGCCGTTAACTTCCGGTGATCATAGTGTGCAAACATTGATTCTAGAGAAACAAACCAAATTTAGTCAACCCCACAAAATCTACCCCGTTGTAGGCTAGTTTAATGAACTTGGATCCCCATTACAAAATTAAAAGTCAAGCAGCAGTAATTTTGGTTAGTACTTCAGAAGTTATGCCTCCCTCGACCACAGATTATCGTAAAGTTTGTATTAAGAAAACACTTTACAAACACGTATTTAAAAAGATTAAATTTAATTAAAAACATTTTAAAAGCATATGTACATTCATTCGAAGTTTTTCGCTTTAATTTTAAAGCATCTTCAGGTATCCCAACAATGTTTCTTTCTTGCAGTTTAAATATGTATACTTAAACAATAGTTTACTGTTAAAGTTAAAAACATAGCTTGAGATATTGTGCAGAAGTACTTATAACGGCATTCAACTTAGAAAGAAAATGATTAACTTAAGTTAAACATAGGCTACGTGATGTAACTAAGCTGTCAATTGGCAGAAAAACGTTTCAATAAACTTGCAGTAGGAGCTATGGGAAACACAAGATTGCCTATGTTTAACTTAAGTTCATAATTTTCCTTCTATGTTGAATGCCGTTATAAGTACTTCTGCACAATCATATGTCAAGCTATGTTTTTAACTTTAACTGTAAACTGTTATTTTTAAGTATATATTTAAACTGCAAGAAATAAACATTTTTGTGATTCCTGAAGATGCTTTAAAAGTAAAGCGAAAAGCTTCGAATGAATGCCCATATGCTTTTAAAAAGCTTTTAATATATATATATATATTTTTAAATACGTGTTTGTAAAGTGTTTCTTAATGCAAACTATATATTGCACGTGTTAGTTTAACCACTCCCTCTTTCAAGAGATAATGTAGATTATCATACAGATAGGAAAATGAAGCTAAAACGCGAGCCGGAGCGATTGTAGCACGACAAGTGTCAACTGAGGGGAACTAAAATCTTCCACATTTGTTAGGTCTACATAAATAGCACCGTTGATCAAAAATTGAATTTCTTTTTCACGAGTAGTTAGTAGCAGGTTATAATATGTGAAATTTTCTTTTTCTTCATTTTCTATTATTTTTGAATTCACAAAATCATGCTCAAACATTCACAGCTATTCTTCTATGAAATAAAATTAATTTTTATAATGTTTAAAAATATAGTTTCACAAACACATTTATGTTTAAATACAAATTAAAATTACAAATTATACTTCTGAAATAGCAGTAGGAAATCGTTAAATTTTAACATCGCTTGGTTTAAATAACACAAAATGCTTTAAAATGAAAAAAAATATTTTTGGTTCGTGTATATTTTCAAAATTATTTGCTTAATATTTACTACTTGCTTCTTAAAATAAATTGCTTTTGACAATCAAGTTTGTAAACAATAACAAAGTTGCCAAACGAAAACATAGATACAATGAAAATAAGACAAGTGATTGTGTAAGCTGGAGTGCTCGAGAAACTTACAGCCATTGCCAACAGGGTCACTGTAGTTGTATTTTGATTACCATTGAGTACACCGGAGTGTATAATAATCTGTGCTCTCGACTATTCTGCAAATGTCCGAAAATGTGAGAATGTGACATTGTCTGGTCACTGTTTAATCGTTAACCACTGTTGAGCTTTCGATTTCGCGCTCAAATCGAAGGGAATAAAGTAAAAGATTCATCCTTGTTTAGGATAAAAATTAGGTTAAGCGGTTCCGTTAAGTGGGTTTTAACGTAGCAATAGAGCTTCCCAGTACGCTATTGGCGACGGTCTGAGATTCACCTATAACATTATCACTCTTGGCGTTGCCTATAGGTAATACCTCCTATAATAGTGCCTTAGAACTGAGCTTCACTTCACGGAAGATGGGCTGATTCCACCAAATCAACACTTCCTATAATAGCTATAGAACGATGAGGAATGGATTTGATCGGCCGATTTCCGTAAAGTAAACCTCAGTTCGGTGACATTATTATAGGAGGTGTTGCTATGGCAGACACTAAACAACAATTCAATAAAATGCAGTTAAGTTAAATAAAGTCTTTAGTGTTATCTAAACTCCGCGACAAAAAGATAGGTACAAAGATTCTTTTTTTTAATTTTTCATAAAATAACCTAAATTGACCATATCATTTATTATTGTCATAAAATAACACTATTTCAAGACTAATTTTTTTTTTTTTTTTTTAAGACTAATTTAGAAAAATTTAAGAATAAAATTTTTCTAATTTAAGACTACAATCTGCGACAAAAAGATAGGTACAAAAGTTTTTCTTTTTTTTAATTTTTCATAAAATAACCTTATCTAAATTGTGTTGATAATTTATTATCATAACAGAATATTATCATATCAAAAACATACTAAATATTTATATATCATATTCAAAATATTCATATTCAAAATAATCATATTCAAAAATTTAAAAAAATACCTTTATACCTATCTTTTTGTCACGAAGTGTAGTCTTAAATTAGAAAAATTTTAGTCTTAAAATTTTTCTAAATTACACTTAAAAAAAAAAAAAAAATTAGTCTTGAAATAGGGATATTTTATGATGATAATAAATGATAAGCACAATTTAGATAATGTTATTTTATGAAAAATTAAACAAAACACCCTTTGTACCTATCGTTTTGTCGCGGAGTGTAGAATTAACCAATTTTCTTGTTAATAGATGCCAGAATTTAAAAATTGTTTTGACAGATTTTTATTAGTAGATTGTTTACAATGAAATGAAAAGGCATTTTCAGAAAATAAGAAAATTACACACCGGGACACTTAAGGAGCCTAGGGGTGATTCGGAGAAATGCCAATTTTTATCCCCCGCGAAGGAAATGGCCTTCTCGTTTCGATTGTCCCTATGGCTAAAAATTTTACAGGGTGGAGTGAGTGGATATTACGTCACACTAGTGCTACTCTGTGGGCAATTGGCGACGGTCTGTGACACGCACTCTAAGGGCACAGATTATTATACAGATAGGACACTCCTGTATATTCAGTGTTAACCAAAAAGCGACTACAGTGACCTTACGGGCAACGTCTGTGAGTTCCTCGAGCTCTCCAACATACTCAATCGCTCGTCTTATTTTTATTGTATCTATGTTTTCTTTTGGCAACGGTTATTGTTTACAAACTTAATCGTTAAAGGCAATGTATTTGGGCCCTCTGTGGCCGAGTGGTTATGTCACCATACTGCTGATCGCCTTCGAGTGTAGGAGCTCGGGTTCGGTTCCTACGATGGCCCTGGGTATTTTTCCAATTCTTCGTATTGTAATTCTGTCGTGTGCTATCTGTCTTTATATGACGAAGATTTACAAGCGGGCTATAAGTCAAGCATACAAATCTGATGTACAATCGGTAACAAAAGTATCTGAACACTAGCAAAAATTTCTATATAAAAAATGTAGAGTTAATACTGTTTTGTTAAATAAATCCTTGTCAATTCATGTTCTTAGACTGACTAAGAACATGATTCGACAAGGATTTATTTAACAAAGTAGTATTAACTCTACTTTTTTTATATAGGAATCTTTGCTAGTGTTCGGATACGTTTGTTACCGACTGTATATGTGATATCAATAAGCAACGTATTTTAAAAAACAAGTACTAAATATTAAGCAAACAAGTGTTGAAAATATACATGAAACAAAAATATATTTTCCTTTTAAAGCATTTTGTATTATTTAAACCTAGCAGTGTTAAATGTTTAACGATTTCATACTGCTATTTCAGAATTACTGTTTGAAATTTTTATTTGTTCTTGAATATGGATGTGTTCGGCAATGTATATTTCGGGAGCAAACATTCAAACCATGTTTTCTTCTTTGAATATAATTTTTCAGAAAACATAAAAAACTAATAAATTAAAAAATAACTAAACTTAAACTCTAATTATCGTTTGTTTAGATGTACTACTAGTTACTAGAAAGATATGTAAAAATACTATTTTATGTTAAATTCAAAGAAAAAACACTAACGCTTTTTTTTTTTTTTTTTTTGAAGAAAACAAGGTCTGAATATTTGTTCCTCAGTTTAAAACATTATAAAAATTAATTTTACTTCTTAGAAGAATAGTTCTGAATGTTTTGAGTATGATTTTGTAAATTCAAATGTAATAGAAAATGAAGAAAGTGAAAAACTTTACATACTATCCTACTACTAACTACTCACGAAATAGAAAAGCAATTTTCGATCAAAGGTGATAGTCATGTAGATCTAACGCATGTGGAAGTTTTTAGTTTCCCTCTCTTAGCCCTAGGGATGCTACTATCGCTCCGGTTCGCGTTTTAGTCTCACTGTCCTATCTGTATCCTAACGGGAAAAAAAAAATCCCATTTTTTCCAAATTTGTGCCTTAAGGTTGGTCCGGAGACATGGTGTCACAATTTTTATCCTCCACGGAGGAAATAAAATTTTACGAAAAATGCTTCAAAATTGGGTTGGAGATAAAGTTAGGCGGGTTTTAACGTCGCACCATAGCTACGCATTGAGCAACCTTATAGGTATTCATTTTACGGAATACAAATCGAAATTGAGATAACATGTCTTCGGAATTTCTTTTTTGGGGTAACTTTCAGGACATTTTCAATGAGCTCTATAGCGAAGTTAATCAAAATAACCCCAATCTTACCCCAATCTTACCCCAATCTGACGGTAGAATTTTTTGTTACGAGTAATCATTTTCTATATTAAAATAAATTATTATCCTGGGATATAGCATAGCCCACTGGTCAGTTCTAGTATGATTTTAATCAATCTAACCTAACTTTGGGATATAGCTAATTCCTGTTTAACTTTATTTATTTTTCAGCAATTACTGTAGAGGCCAAAGCATGGGGCGAATAAACATTGATTATTATGTCCTGAGGAACTAAAATTCAACTGGATCATATTAAACGATTATATATTAAACTAATACTATACGATTATTATATTCGTGTTATTAATATGATACGATTTTTCAAATTTTTTATTGTTTATTGGTGTGCATAAAGAAACATATATACAAATTGAAAAACACGATTTCTTGCCCAAAAAGTATCAAAATCTGAAAATTACCGAGATTTTCAGATTAAGTGAACTAACTAAATACTAAGTGAACTGTACTAAATTAATTTAACATAGTAGCGAATGTACGCATAGCAAATGGTAATTTTTCAAGTTTTATTCCAAACTATGGCAATTCGAATTATAAAATTTGACGATATTTGTTTAGGATAATTTTCAATCGTTGAACTGATATTTACTTGACGACGATTACCGGCTTTTGAAAATCTATTTTTACAAAACGCATTAGGTTTATCAAGTTTTAGAAATCATAATAGCCAAGAAGAAAACGACTTATCAGATTTTTTGTCACGGATTTGTAAATATTCAGGTGATGGTTTGATTTTCAATAGCATTATTGATTCCCTCCAGCCGTACTTTTTGTCAGACTATCGATGACAGATGGTTAAAGAATCCACAAGAATTTGTTCATGAGTCAGATAATATATTTGTTCAATACAAATGAAAGGTTGCAACCTTTTTGCCACGTACCTGTAAAAATTCGGTGCTGGTTTGATTTCAGCAATATCATTGATTCTTTTTGGCTGTGCTTTTATATTTTATCCTGTGCTTTTTGTTTGACTATTGAGGACAAATCATAAAAGATTCCTCTATAATAGATATGAGTCAGCGAAAATATCGGTATATTATAAAATTAAATGTTATCACTCGTATTTTACTTAAATGGTAGCTCAACAACATAAAAGTTCACATATATGTTTACGGTAATTTACCAACTTGAACCTCGTAAATATTTTCAGTTAAGTTATTTGCCAATGTATGGACAAAAACTTCTTATTTGAAATTTGTCCTATGTGTATGTCGCCATTGTTTTATAAATATATTATCGTTCTAATACTGTTCTGTAGTAACTTGTAATCAAATAACGACCGAAAACTGTACTTACATTCATCTAAATGTAAGTCAACCTGACATGACGATTCGACTTCTCTTCATAACAGTTAAACATTAGTTAAGCGTAGTTAAATAAATGTGTAATTTATAAAATTATAAGTATATGAATAATTTTTCCATGTATAATTTGTATCTCTATGTATTAACCCCTTACCTGCCGACGAAAAATTACGAGATTCACTTCCCAGTGCCACCATTTTTCACACAGGCGCGAGTTATTATGCGCTCACTGTTCCAGATACATTCCCTTTCCGATTCCTCCCACTCCCCATCCTGTCTGAAATAAGAAAATCCTTCGAAAACAATGTCATGGTCATTTAATTGCATTCCAAAGCCGTGAGAGTAGTTTCACTGGTATCAGCGCAACACAGAGGATCGTACTTCGGCAAGACGTGTATATACAGTCGGTAATAAAAGTATCAGAACACTAGCAAAAATTCCTATGTAAAAAAAGTATAGTTAATACTGTTTTGTTAAATAAATCCTTCTCGAATCATATTCTTAGTCAGTCTAAGAACATGATTCGACAAGGATTTATTTAACAAAGCAGTATTAACTCTACCTTTTTTATATAGGAATTTTTGCTAGTGTTCGGATACTTTTGTTACCGACTGTACGCCCGTGGCAGTTAACGCATCGGCATAGCGAGACGAATATATACTCCCGGAGCAGTTAAGGCGTTAAATATATATTTAATTAAAAAAAGTTTTATAAGTAAGACTTAAGAAAAAGTATTTTTTTTTTTTTTTTATACCTCATAGCTCAATAAAATCCAAGCTGTGATTTATGGTAAAGATCAGTGAAAATTCGGGATAAAATCTAAAACTTTCTACCGACATAAAGACATGACTAATAGCAGAAAAAAAATACTCATAACTTTGAAATAATATTAAGCACATTTAACCGACTTCTTTTGTGTTCTATTTTGCTCGCTACATGACGTTGTAAAAATAATGCTGGCAATATATCAAGTAGAATTTAATTAAAAAATAAATAAAAAACACACAATCGCTATAGCTTTCATAAGATATTTGGCAGTTTTTCACATCTGATTTTAAAACAATGGGTAGAAATTTTCAACTTACTTCTTGATTACAACCCACACTTGAAACATCTACTTCTTTTATTATTTAAAAGACTAATTCTAATAAAACTAAAGTTTAAATTTAAAAACGTAATAGGAATTGTTAAGCAAATTTTTCTTTTTAGAAGATAGCTTGAATCCTCAAATCAGACAGAAATGAAATGCATTCAGTTTCTAGTTGTTCTCTGGATCTGATTTGCACAAAAATGTGTATATTTTAAACTGCAATAGTTTTTCTTAATACACTGAGCTATATTACTAACAGAGGAGAATACTGAGCGATCTGTAGTCTGCTTCTAAATTTAGAAGTGAGAAATTCCGTATTATACGCGAACAGGTTAATGCGAAGCTTTTTGCCCTGCTCGATTCGAGATTGACCTGTTTTCCGAAGACCGCCACCTTCCTGTGTTATTCAATACGAAATTATCACTTCATTTTAGCTCAATGTTTTAGCATTAGTGATTAAGCTTAAATTCAAATTGACAAAAATTTCATTAAACTTTGTTAGGCAAGGTTGTCTAACAAATGGCCGTATTCGCCATTAACTTCAACTCCCGGTTCAACGCAAAACTTGAAAAGCGTCTAAAGCCAGGGTACAGCTTTCCAGCAAAATTTGGCACGCTGTTTCTGCCATCTAGCGTCGAGGATTTCATATAATCTTTGATTGGTTATTTTCACCTGAAAAATCTGAAACTAACTATGCCGCTAGATGGCAGGAACAACACGGCAAAATTTGCTGAACATTTGCACCCCGCCTTTATACGCTTTTCAAATTTTCATGTTCAACTGGGAGTTGAAGTTATTAGTGAATAAAAGCCAAAGAAATTTTCTGTACTCCCACGAAATGTATAAATATTCAGCGATAAGCACTCCCTTAACGTTCCACTACTAAAGCATCCCGTAGGCTCATGTTCCAGCAGTTCCTAATCTAAGTGAGGCCTGTCCTCACGTCTCATGGGTAAATTAATTTCCAAGTAAAAAGAGGGCCTGGGATTCTCAAATATAGACTCCCAGTAACTCCCAGCGTCCGTACAGTCGGCAACAAAAGTATCCGAACACTAGCAAAAATTCCTATAAAAGTACACTTAATACAGTTTTGTTAAATAAATCCTTGTCGAATCATGTTATTAATCAGTCTAAGAACATGATTCGACAAGGATTTATTTAACAAAACAGTATTAAGTGTACATATTTTTATATAGGAATTTTTGCTAGTGCTCGGATACTTTTGCTGCCGACTGTATCTGTGTGGATCCTCTGCTGTGTGGTGTTCTGTCGGACTTCAAATGGCTTGGGGACCATTGACTTGGAGACAGAATGGGCTCAAGAGAGCCTGGGGCGGTCAGTGGTGTGGCGCTTGCACCTAGCTCCATTATCTTAAGTTTAAAATCATGTGTACTTAACTTGAACCTTGTTGCTAATAATATATTTTCCACCCAAACTTTGTCACTTTTTAGTTTTCTGTCGCAGAAACACTCGTAGGCTTCAAAATTCAAACCACTCCTCTACATTTTTAAGTTTGACTGCATGTAGAAAATTTATTATATCAATGCGATTGTCTGCGTTGGTTGAATAACAGCGTACAGTCGGCAGCAAAAGTATCCCAGAACTAACAAAAATTCCTCTATAAAAAAAGGTACACTTAATACTGTTTTGTTAAATAAATCCTTCTCGAATCATGTTCTTAGACTGACTAAGAACAGGATTCTACAAGGATTTATTTAACAAAACTGTATTAAGTGTACTTTTTTACATAGGAATTTTTGCTAGTGCTCCGATACTTTTGCTGCCAACTGTAGTAGAGCTACCGAGTAAGCTGTTTACGACTGTCTAGGATTCACCACTAAAGGTAGTCCGGTGGCATACCATAACAATTTTTATCCTCTTCGGAGAGGATATAGTTCCCCCACTTCGGTATCCCACCAGAAACATTATTTTACGAAACATGGAGGGCACAGTAGTCACGATAGATTTTATGTACACCGGCCACCCTTAACGTACACGACGGTCTTTCGCCAGCTCGGGAATCTAACCCGCCGTTCTCCGATATCGAGTTTAATAATCTGTTAACTGGACTACACTGACCTCCCTATCAATGCGATGTTTCTTTAACATTTACAGTCAACAGCAAAATTATTGAAGCACACATCCTCATTTTTCACATATATTTATTTAGTTTGATCGCTAATATTTATCATCAACTTACTTTTTTATAATCAGTATAAGACTAAGATCATGACTCGATAAATATTTACTTAACAAAACAGTATTAGGTGCCCTCCTTTTAGGTAAGAATTATTGCTAGTGTTTCAATAATTTTGAAAAATATACGAGCGCTAGCAATAATTCCTATGTAAAATGTACACTTAATACTGTTTTGTTAAATAAATCCTTGTCGAATCATGTCCTTAGACTGAATAAGAACATGATTCGACAAGGATTTATTTAACAAAACAGTATTAAATGTAATTTTTTTTACATAGGAATTATTGCTAGCGGCTCGAATAATTTCGCTGCCGACTGTACAGTCGGGGAAAAAAAAAACGCAACACTCAACGTAACTTCGTTGCTAATCGATGTAGAAAAATATAATAGGTATCATTCGACGGGGAATTGTAAGTAGTTTCAGAAAATGAATAGAAATTTTGAATTGGGGGTCGTCTACATATTAAAACGCGCACCAACTTTGATTTTTTCAATAGTAATGCCCCATTTTTATTTTATATTTGAATTCCTGGGATCGCGACAACGCGAAAAAGTATATTGGATGTATATATTTACTTATTTTTTCACAGAGTTATAAGCGTTCGAAGTTTGAAGGTGCTAATGTTAAATTCATATTTCAAACTTTTATTAATATCTTCACAAAAAATAACTTGATCGGTGCAATTTTTTTTTTACGAGATACAGTGAAGAAACCCAAACATAATCCATCATTACTTTTGATACTGAAACATATTTTTAATTATGAAAAATATTAATAAATTCATATTCATAAAAATTATGAATTATGACCTATATAAATTTTTACATAAAATGAATCCTAATGCTGAAAAATATGGGTGTGCAAATTTGCAGCTCATTCCAGTTATTAGTTTTCGAGATATAAATAAATCTTTCTTTTGGTGGGGTTTAGGGGGCCGTCTCTTATAAAGTATTGCATGAGATAACGAACCAAATCTTAAAAAATAACAAAGCAAATTAAACAAAATATTTTTATTTTTTATTTACGGGTCAAATTATATAACAACGACGTCAAACGCAAAGAAATGAAACAAAAATGATGATTTTTTGACATAGCATCAAAAATTCCTGTTTTCTAAAGAAGACAAGCCCCGCCTTCACCGTTCTTCAAAACAAAACAATATAGAAAAGAAAAGTAAATGTGACATTGAGTATTCCTGTTAAACCCCTTATTTTATGTTGACAAAAATATGCACAAGTGGTATTTACTCCATTGATTAATTGGCGATAAATTTTGAACCTTTTAAAGGAACACTAGAAGAAAAAAATTAACTAATTAGGCGGGGTTTACTGTTTTAAACAGAAAAATAGGTTTAATGTGAAATTGTCAAATATAAAAAACGAATGGAATTGGAATGCAAGACAGACTTGTAAAATCGTTTCTTAAATAACGTCAAAGTTAAAAAAGGCTTAATCATTTACTTCATATATTGCTTTATTTTATTTTATTTATTTACTTCTTTATTTACTTACTTATTTATTTTGTAGGGGGGGGAAGGTTATTATTTTAAGGACACTTTAGTCTTTAAAATTTTATTAATATATTTTAACTTTATACATTTTTAAAAGCATATTATAACTTTTATAAATATATTTTAACACTTTTTGCGACCGCAGGATTTTGTCTTTTTGACAGTAAGACCCGCCTACGGGCGTTATAATCTCAAAATAAAATATTTCAGAACAAATTTTCTGTATTCACAATTATATTTTAAATGGATATACTTTATAATTACATTCTCTCTAATCAGTATATTTCTATCCATAGTATATTTTATTGCAAAAATATGAACACTGGGTACACACTTAAAAAATACGTAACACACAAATTACGAAAGAAACGCCCACTCACACAGTTACAGACTTTCAAATGGCGTAAATCTACGTCAGCAGTCGCGAAACGGTTATTTAAGAAATTATATTTTCATAGAAATTATAAAACCAATCCTACAGATCCAAAGAGTTTAACTGACTCAAAACTGGTAAGTGCGATTAAAATTGTTTAATATTTACTTCATGAACCCTTACAATAATTTATCCGAAAAGATTTAGTTTATGCGTTGTTGTGTTGTATATATATCTATATTATTTCCTTTCGTATATTATGTTACCTACCTACGAAAGAAAGTTTAAGCTTCAATGGTGATCAGTATAGCCATAATAGACACTTTTACTTGAAAAATATTGCACTTTTTTCAAAGGGTGCTGTATGGACTAATCGCAAGTGTAATGTATTTAAATAGACCTAAAATTATGTAAAGAAGTACTGAAGTATATACAAATCTAACTAGTATGTTGTGGCCACCACGAGACTTTCTTCTATCTTTTCCTATACAAATTCACTCAGTAACAACAATAAAAAAAGAAAAAAATAAAAATAAATAAAAAGTATAGAATTAAGGGGAGAGGGAAAAAAAAAAAGTGGGACTTTATCAAATTTTCACATTTTACCCAAAATTTTGTCAAAGTCCCACTTTTTTTTTTTTTTTTTTTTCCCTCTCCCCTTAATTCTATCAAACTCCAACTGTTTCCGTGTTCTGACAAACTTAAACAAATTTTTGCATTTTTCCCCCAATTTTATCAAAGTCCCACGGTTTCCGTGTTTTAACAAACTTAGAATAATTTTCACATTTTACCCAAAATTTTGTCAAAGTTTGTCAAAACACGGAAACCGTGGGACTTTGACAAAATTAGGGGAAAAATGCAAAAATATGTTAAAGTTTGTCAAGACACGGAAACCGTAGGACTTTGACAAAATTAGGGGAAAAAAAGCAAAAATTAGTTTAAGTTTGTCAGAACACGGAAACCGTGGGAGTTTGATAAAATTAAGGGGAGAAAAAAAAAAAATTTTTCTAAGTTTTTTTTCGTAAAAAGTAAAAAAAAATCGATAACTTTGTTTTAAGTTATCACAGATTTATAGTTCAACCATTCGTTTTAAAGGTACTGACGAGACCTTTCGAAAGATACCCATCTTGAAAATTTTTGCCCTATATCACCCTGTTAAAAATTTAGAAAAAGCGGGATGGCAACGCAACCTGTAAGACGATTTTTACCAAAAGTTGATAGGCACTAATTTATGTCAAGGTGCAACTACATACCAATTTGTATGAAATTCTGTGCAGTAGTTCCAGAGATACAGTTGCCACAAAATTTTGTCACACACACACAGACAGACAGACAGACAGACAGACAGACAGACAGACATTTTCTAAAAATGGTAAAATCGTGTTCTACATCTCTCAAAACGTGTAAATCCATCAAAAACCCGAAATCGAAAATTTTTACGAATCCAATACTTTCTTCTATTGAAGATAGAAGAAAGTAAAAATTGAATTCAAGTTAATTAAAAAACTGAGAAAGAAGCAACGTTTTATTAATTTTTATAATTATTTTTTTCCTGAAAGATTTCCGGTGTGAAACATAAAAATTTTGTCTATTTTTTATAGGATCTTAATTTTATTTTTCTACATTTACAATTAGCCCCCTAACACATTTTTGTTTATAACTCTATAAATACTAAAGATAAAGTATATAAACCGTATACTTTTCCGCACTGCCAGACTCTCAGAAATTCAAAATTGAAGTCAAAATTGGGTGTTCCTATTGAAAAATTCAAAGTTGGCGCTCATTTCAATTTGTAGATGACCCCTAATTCAAAATTTGACAACATATTCAGAAAGTGCTTTTAATTTCCTGTTGAATTATGTCTATTAGATGTTCCTGCGTCAATTAATAACGAAATTACAGCGGGTGTTGCGTTTTTTTTTTTTCCCCGACTGTACTTTATTTTTATACAAATGCTGCTAGGAAAACTTGTGTCGTTATTTAGTTTACAGCTGCACTATGTATATAAAGTTTGAGGATGTACAAATTGTTCTGTGTAGGATGCTTTTGCTGATAACATAAGTGTGAAAGTATCAAACACTTTCAATTTCGCATGTACAGTCGGTAACAAAAGTCTCCGAACTCTAGCAAAAATTCCTATATAAAAAAGTACACTTAATACAGTTTTGTTAAGTAAATCCTTGTCGAATCCTGTTCTTAGTCTAAAAACGGGATTCGACAAGGATTTATTTTAAAAACTGTATTAAGTGTACTTTTTTTTATATAGGAATTTTTGATAGTGTTTGGAGACTTCTGTTACCGACTGTATTCTATATCAATCCAAATTAAATAATGTAAATATGCATTTTAATGTTTTAAATTTTTTAACTTAAAAGTTTTAACAATAGGAAGTGACATGTCATTTCATTTCAAATAAATTTAAACAAAAGTAGGAGAAATAAATTGGCATTTGGTTCATTAGTTGGTAATCCTATTCATTGCTATCATTATAATCTAGATTAACTTCACGAATATGCTCCCCCTTCCCTTCTACTTAAAAAATTAATAAATTTATTGGTTAAATATATTCTTGAAGGAAACTTTTCTGAATATAATTTTTTTAATTCTAAATAAGAAACTGAAGAAAAGTGTTAGAATTGATCGATTGGGAAACCAAATTAATACTTCTGACGTTTCTTTAGGGCGTTATCTTAATATTAACAAGATATTAATCACTTATGTGGAAACGTTTTCGTCTGACATGATTGAAAATAAATGCTCTTTAATTATAGCAAATATAAGTTTGTTCATAATTGATATTAATAGTTAAATATCGTAGTAATATTCATTAAAATATTTTCAGAAATACTCATTTAATAGAAACAAGTCGTTCCGGCTCATTTGGAAGGGCAGGCTAATTTCCTTTTTCTTATCAAGTAGCCGCCATTTTGTTCCGAAATAGCGGCTACAATTTATTAATGGAGTTGGAGGAAATATTAATGAGGGCTGTGTATGTATGGAATTTTAAGGAAATAGGTTCATAAATATCTTTTTTATGTGAATTTGAAATTTTCTAGTGACCTACACCTTAAAACAAAAGGGTGTATCAAATTGGCAAACGAACATATCAAAGACATTTCTAAGATAAGTCTCCTCAACAAATTTAGTTCGAATTAATTCAGTATTACAAAAGTTACCGTGTTGAAAAATTAGGTTGGTTTCTTAAAAGCTGAGATATTGTATATATACGGTATATAATACCATTCATATAAAGATCAGCTTTTAAAGCATCCGTTAATTTTATTGCTTTACACATCTGAATCTAAGAAAACTATTACGATTTCCTTTTACAAAATTAGGCAGTGCTGTACACCTTTTCTGATTCTGAGAAATGTTTTTTAAAGTTTACAGAAAATAATACATAAAATGTCTATGTAGGCTTATTATGAGACTGTTTTGAACGATAAATTCCAGTACTTTAAAGTGCTGAAAATAATACATTAGTCTGTATTTAATGAACAATTTGCAAGAAATTGCATTTGATATAAATTTCAGTTTGATGAAGTATTGCATTGAAACTGTTTAATATAATCCCAAAGTCAAAACACTATCATATTCATTTTCAATCATAACTTTGCTTCATAAGTATTTCTCAGAATTCGCTCGTGACAATTCACGTAATACCATGATCGCAGAGATAAAAAGTCAACACACATTTTGTAAATATATATAAAGAGTGATTGAATGTTGCATAAATATTACAGTAAAAATCAATTTTTGAAACCTTGGAATAAACAACATGTTGTTTATTATATACATTATAATTAAGACCAAAAGTATAAATTTTATTGAAAGATTTAATATATTGTGATTCAAGTAAGAGACGTTCATTCAAATTCTTCTTAAAATTAAGAATTTTCATAGTAATATTATTAAAGTCATGTTGATGGAAATGCATATATTCAAAATTTGTAGTAAATTGACGTGATTTTTTAATATCAGATCGATGTAAGTTAATACGCTTATGCAATAGATTACTAGTTTGATCAATATATATGATATTGCATAAATTACACTTGATAGAGTAAATGATATTAAAAGCCTTACAAAAGGTAACATGAGAAGAGCTATCACAGAAATGAGAAGCATCAGCAAGAGGACACGTAAGACACCTTGAAGAATGACATTTTTTGAAAAACAAATTTCGAAGAGGAGGATGATATAGGTAGCAGGATTACGATCCAGAGTAATTCTTATGCATTATTCTGTACCGAGCACAAGACAAACCATATAAGATTTGCCTTTTTTGCCAGGCGCTAAGAATTTACTAAAAACTACCATGTAATGAATAAAAAAGATAAATATTCTAGAATTAATATATTAAATAAAAATACTAGAATTAAGGGGAATATAAACAATCATTATACAAAGTAATATTGATGAAAAAGTATAAAAATTATAATTAAACTTGAATAATTTCTATAATTAAAGCTTGATTAATTTCTATAAATATATATTTTGAAAATCTTGAATAATAATGGTACACAATTGAAAGACAGATATATATAAATTTTGAAAATCTTGATTACTAATGATACACAATTAAAAAAAAAAAAAAAAAAAAATCTATAAACATATATAAAGTTTGAAAATATTGAATAATAATGGTACACAATTTAAAATTAGATGATATTTGCATAATTTAAATACAAAGAAAAAACAAACCAACAAATAGGTAAAGTCGAAATAAGCAGGAATATATACGTAAAAGTATTCATAGCAATGATGAAACAAATTCATCCTTATTTGATTAGGACTATATGGAAAAATAGACATTTCAAGTAAGAAACCATACTCTTAACATAAATAGAAAAAAGAATTTCATTAATAGAATAACAAACATGGAGTATTAACTTCAATTTGCATTTAATTGAAGATGTAACTAAAACGAATGATTAATTTGCATGAACTAGAATACTAGAAATTGAATTTATCATAAATTTGCCATTTAAATGAGACCCAAAATATTGAAAGAATGTCAAATAATAATGAAGTAAAACAAGCATTCATGCTAGTAGTTATATTATATAGAATGTAATGTAAATATCAACAAAATATAAGATTCAAATGTAAAATGAAGATACTACATATCACAATGTATCAAAAATTATTAATAGCCATTAAAATTGAGAAATAATACCTAGAAATCTTGCTAATTAAGTGATAAAAGTAGTCCGAAATAATCACGAAATTGCAAAACACTGAATGATAATAATAATAATAATACAGCATAAAATGTGCAAATTGTAGCAATAAAGTGATGTATTTCAATTTTTTTTTTTATTATTATTATTTAGAAATCTGCTTAAGTAATAGCAAAAATTGTGCATACACATTATGACATAAAAATAGCTTAGAAACAAAAACAAAAAGCTTCATTTCCAATTAAAGCGCTATATGCAGCATTTATTTTAGAAATGATAGAAATATAGATAATCAGTACGTACAGTAGTAATATAATATTATCAGTACATACAGTTGGAATTTAAAGTTGATTTAATATCAGTATTCAAACAATTAATGTGATTAAAAACAAAGACCACCCAAATCAAAGCAAAAAAGAAATAAAGTCAAATCTAAATGAATTAAAGCAAGTTGGAATAAGAAAACAGCATTATTTGCATTCTAACGTTATCAAACGCCTGGTAGAATGCAAACATGTTAAGTAAATGAATGTTTTTCTGTCACAAAGATAGCAAAAACTAAGTATTTCTTTGTGCACAGGCCCGAAACATCCATTTGAAATAAAATAAGAAAAAACGTATGTCAATATAAACTCACCATAACATATGAGAAACCAATAAATTAGTTAAGAAATTATGTATGATAAAACATCAATAAAATTTGTAATTGTGCATCAATAATCACAAATAAGCAACATAAAAATGTATATATGCATCAATAATATATATATAGTATATATAAACCATAGCAAAGGTTCTCTGATTACGAAGTTTCAAACATTTCAGAGATGAAATTTCGTTATAATATATATATATATATATATATATATATATATATATATATCACTACCCAATGAATTACATTGCAGGATTCATACTGACTTTGTCGAATATTCTCATTGACTTCACTGTTAAAAATGGTTTCTTAAAAATGAGCTAAATTGTCTCAAAATAGCTCCGGAACAATATATACTTAAATTTGAAAACCCATGTACTCATTTTTGAGTATACTGGCATGTCAAACATGAGGATATTGCGATTCTTATTGGTCAACCCCCATTTTTGAGCATGTCACTATACTCAAAAATGAGTACATGGGTTTTCAAATTTAAGAATATATTGTTTCGAAGCTATTTTGAGGCAATTTAGCTTATTTTTAAGAAAGTATTTTTTACAGTGTTCTTTCTAAGAAAACGTTTCGCTAACATAAATTACTATATTTATTTCAATACATAGAATTAAATAATTTTATTTCTACCTGCGTTAGTTAAAAAATAAACGCTTAAAAGTAAGAATAAATGTTTACATTGCAGTGAAATAAATCTTAATATAATAACCAGCATAGTGTTTGTGTTAGATTGATGAAAAAATTGATATCTTGTGGTTTATATATATATATATATATATTAATTTATGAAATTTTAAAAAAACTGAATGTTGTATTTATATAGAAAACCGAAATTGAGAAAAATAAGTTCTTAATTATATTTTATATATAAATACGAATTTCTTCTTTGTCAACTAATACATATCCAATTTATTATAGTGGCCTCATAATATTTGATAAAGTAATAAAAGAATGTTATTTTAAGAATGTGTTAAATAATATGTTATGTTAATTTAACATTTAAATTTAAAAAGATTTAATATTTTCTATTCATTGTAGTGAAGATATTTTATATCTTTTATTTATTTATTTATTTTTTTCTACGAAGAGTTATTCTGTACAATCTTAAATAAAAAATAACTCTTGTGCAAGAGATATTTTAGAATTTTAGGTTTGCTTACTTATATATTTTACTTTAATTTATTTATTTTTACAAAAGAGCAGCGCGCCTATCATTTTACTTAAATAACACGTTTACAGTCTAAATGTATGTTTAAAAATTCTCGACCTGCGTCACCTAATTACAAGTGAGTAGCTCAGAAGCCAGTGCGCTTAAAAATTATAAAAATTAATGATTTTTAATACATTGATTACTAAAATTTTTAGTTTATTATCAGAATATATATATATTAATTAAACAACGATTAAATCCTTTGCAACCTGAAAATAATATATATTTTTTCTCTTAAAATTTACAAAAATCAGAATGTGTCAAAAAATTGACTTAACCGCATTGTCTTGAGCGACTCAATGCATAATATCTATAAAATAATATTTTTTCTTTAATTAAAATTTTGTTTTAAAATCTGTTTTATCTGCATTAATAAGGTAAATTTAAATTTTATTTAGAAAAATTTATTTATTATTTCTTAAATATTTCCTAAATCAATTGTATTAAAATAATGCATAGGAATAATTACATATCATTAACATTTATTATAAAAAAGTTCAAACAGCTAATAATATTTTATAATAATATTGATTAAGAAGTTTATGTTTAATTTATATCAATAAAATTTACCATTTTTCATGGTAAAATTATATATTTTTAAGGGAGTTTATTCAATATGCAAAATACATTTTCATACGTTCATTATGTAATTGTGCAGATAAAAAAACGAAGTAATAAATGCGTTTCCTTATTACTGAATACTTAATTAGTAAATATATTTTCTGCATACAAATATATAATTTGAATCATTAAATTAAATGCTATTTAAAAAAAAGGAAGACGAAGAATGTAAAATTATTTTACGATATTAATACATTTCCACTCTTACGATTAACATTAATTGTAGAATTAAACGTCACTAAAATATTAGGTTCTATTTATCTAAACTATTCAAGATGCTTGCTTGGGTTCGTCAGCAACAATGAGAATAAAATTTTTAAGTGTAATTTATTACTTAAGATTTTATTATTTAGTGCTTATTTAAGACATATTGCAAGTATTAAGTGAATTTTGTTTTACAGAATTAAAATTACAGCGAGTATAAATATGTTTTATATGAATACATGTTTTTTGCGTTTCTTTTTAAATAATAGAGAAATATAATAAATTTCATTAATTTTATTTCTTCAGAAATGACAATTATTCTCGTTGTCATTTAATGTTTTCAATTAAAAAATTAAATTTACATGTGGTAACAATCTGTCATTTAACCTTAATCTTTATATAGCAATTATTAACAAATTTGCATCATAAGGAAATCTAAAAAGAAGCAACGCCTTCGATTTCTATTTTTTGGCTAACCACTAACAAAACCGATCAACAAAGTTAAGCGTATATATACGCTAATGATGCAAATTGGTTAATAGTTTATATTTTTTCTTCCAAAAAATGTACATTTTATTGTTAACTAATCGTGTAAATGTATTTTTATTGTTAACCCTTTCCTTCCCCGTGATTCCAATTGCATTCATAACATTTCAGATTTTCTTTCTTACCCTCTAACACTCCCGCTGATTCAAAATGAACAATATTAAAATCTATAGACATTTTCCCACCAAAAAGTACCTATTCTAGATGATTTCACTATCTTTGTTGATAATTGAAAGTATATTTTACGCTATTCTGATAATAATATCGAAATCAGTTTCCTGCTTTGGGCCATTTAAGTAAATTAACTGTTTGAAATATTTTTTATTTTATTCTTTAATGTTTATAATATTTATTTTAATTGATTGCAATATGTATTTCTTCCAAAATTTTCATATTTTTATTTATTGAAAAGTTATGATTTTAAATGGCATCAGTGGTTATATTAGACATAAATAAACACCTACCAGTTGCTTTGTTAGCTATATTAATTCGTACTCTGCTATTACTCCTATTTAAAAAAATATTTATATATATTACATTTGAAATAAATCTATGACTAAATATAAGATTTATTGTTTTATGGAGGGAAAAAGTTGGGAATGAAAGGGTTAACTAATGAATACTTTGAGGTAAAAAAATATTTTTATTATATAAAAAATATATCCTTCTTTTAATGATTTTATCATTAAATTATGTTGATTGTAAAGCAATTTAAGTATTGTTCAAGAAAATACTTACTTTTAGAGTAGTTTTTTCCCTTTACAATACAGCACGTGCTTAATTTTCAGTAAACAGATCAAATGAGAGGCGGAAGGAAAAAACGAATTGTTTTCAAATATAATCATCCTGAGTTAAAACATATGTAACAATGGAATTACAGAGAAATTTTTCATAAACAATGTCCAATAAATAGTTTGAATTATTGAATACTATTATTCTCAATTTCCATAATAATAATAATAATAATTGAATTAATATTAAATAAAGTAAATAAAATGATATATTTCGAAATGAGTTTCAACAAACGTAGAAAAAAAATGGGATGTTTCCTGATAAATAATAAAACAATTATCTTTTATATTTGCCTAAATTAAGCTCTTTAATTTTTCCATTCGTTGGTTAAATTTTCGTGTCATTATTATTTCAAACTATAAATTATTG
Source organism: Salticus scenicus (assembly GCA_963930645.1). NCBI lineage: Eukaryota > Metazoa > Arthropoda > Arachnida > Araneae > Salticidae > Salticus > Salticus scenicus. The sequence goes on along the minus strand of OZ005651.1, from coordinate 184,775,528 downwards.
ATATTTAATATGTTTATTCTTTTCTATCATACGCATTAATTTAAAACTATTATCGCCCAATGGTCGAAATTTAACCAGTTTTTTAAGTAAGCGTTTAAATAATAAAGATAGAAGTTCAAAATTTACATGTAAACAAGGTTATTAGACACTATCCTAAGTGTAAAAAAATAAATAAAATACATAGTGAGTTTGTTACATATTTATATATATATATATATACCATAGAAGCTGAGATATAACCTTTTCCTAAATGAAAATTATCTGCAGCATAGCAGCGCCCCCTTTCGTCTAATATGCACCCAAATTGAATCAGCAAGTTTTTACATATTATCCATCTCACATACCAAGTATGATGCATTTATATAAAGAAGCTGAGATTTTTGTCTTCGCGTAAGCGGAATTAAACAGGCTGAAATTAAACGTGGCACAGCAGCGTCACGTGGCGGCCGATTTGCACCCAAAATGAAGCGGAATGGTTTTACATAATATCTATTTCATATACCAAGTTTGATATGTTTATACACTACAGAAGTTGAGATATGGATTTCACTTAAATGCGCCAAATCACAGCATAGCAGTGACAAATCATCTCCAATTTAAATCTAGGTCTAACCAAATATTAATCTTGCTTAAATTTAATCTATTGGTTCGTGAAATACAAAATTTTGCTAACACATCATACACACACAGACAGTCATCTTCTAAAAATGGACGAATCATGTTTAGGACATCTCAAATCGTGTAAATTCATAGAGAACTGGAAATCAAAAAATTTTCACTAACCCAATACATTCTTCGACATCATTTTATATAACAGCGCCCCCTATCAGTTAATATGAAAAAAAATTTAATCAATATATCTTCTCACAATTACCATTTACTTATGCAATGCTGTGTAATTTTCAACAATAGATGTTGAGATAGAACTATTTGAGAAGCTGCAGAAATTAATACCAGAGCTACTTTTCTGCAAAAATACACGAAAATTCAGTAAGAATAAATTTTTATAATATATATCACACACAGGATATAGTACATTTGTATAGCATAGAAGATTAAATATAGTTTTAGCGTAAACGGAAAATAAGGCAGAAGAGCAGCACCAACGGGCGTCCAATATGCATACAAAGTGAATAAGCATAGTTTTACCTAATATCTATCTCACATGCCAAGTTTTGTACATTTACACACTGTAAAAGCTTAGTCCTTCCCAAAATAAGATTAAATTGCAACATAGCAGCGCCACATGTTGACCGATATGCACTTAAACTGAATTAACAGGTTTTAACACACACATATATGTATATATATATATATATATATATATATATATCTTAATCTTATACTAACAAGGAAATCCTTTCAAGTGCTAATCACCGATTTTCATGAAAAATTTACTGGCATAAGATTTAATCTTAAATAGTATATTCCGAAGATATTAGATTGCGCAGTACTAGTGCAACGTTAAAACCCAACCAATCAACCAACCTAAGATAATAGCTGCTGAGTTGCTACAGAAAAGCTATAAAAATTATTAAAAATGAGAACATGTCTGCAATCTCTCCAAATAAGCGCTTGTTTGGCGGATTTCTTTTTGTGATTTTCATGTTAAGATTAAATACAGGTAGACGTTCTATTGCTTTGATAACCCAACGAGATCCATTCGACGTTGAACACTTGACAGTGCATAAGAGATTAATGAGGGGCAGTCACTGCAATACCCGGAATTCTAGCTATCATTATTTAATATTTATGGTTGCTAAAGATATTAATCAGATGTAGATGTTCGTCTTTCTCTTTGGACAGGGGCCACGGTAGCCTAGTCGGTAGAGCGCCAAGCTCGTAATTGGAAGATTGCGGATTTGGTACTCGAGCCGTCTAAAGACCATCTTGTACACTAATGGTGGCTGGTGCACGTAAAATCCCAAGTGTGGAATGACGAAAGTCTCTTGATGAACAAAATTTTTGTACGAAGACCGGAAAGGAGCTGAAGTTATCATTATTCAACAATGCACCAAAATAATGGATATGATTTTGCTGATAGCGTCCGCAACACAGGAGAATGTGTTCAATGGTATCCATTACATGTCAGCGATCTCAAACGCCGTTGTCCGTTATCTGAAAGCGATGCAACAGAGCTGAAGGTATGATCATCTTGCAAAGAAGTCGGGAGATCAGAACATCGTACCGTCTATCAGTAAGCCAGGAGTATGTGATCTTGATCGGATTGGTTTCTCCATGTGAGACCATCAGAGGCGAGGCGTGGTTCAGAAAACTATGGAAGCGCCTAAGCGAAGCGCTTCCAAAAGCAGAGGAAGAAAAAATTCAGTCTTTCGATGAGGCGACGTTTCTTGATTACTTTTTAAAAATCTTAAATAGGGGAAGCGCTGCTTCCATCGCTTCCATGCACGCTTCGCCACTGGAGACCATGTATTTGCTCTGCCGAAAAATATAGGATGTAGAATATTTGAAGCATCTGATCGAATAATTGATTATGTCTTCGGGAGAACCTACTAAAACGTCAGAAAGACTAGTATTTTTAGCAATTCTGTTTGCTTTTTAATTAAGGAGGTTATGTCCCTGTGACCGGGAACCCCCACCAGCCGAATACTAACAAAAAAAGAGGAAGCACGACAAATCTTATTGTGTAGCATAGAATAATCTGAGGAGATTCGATGGAGACTGACTGAAAAGCAGAAAGCACCGACAAGCTATCCGGAGGATTGCAGTCGGCACCAAAATTATTCAAGCTCTAGCAATAATTCCTATGTAAAATGTAAAAAAAGTACACTTAATGCTGTTTTGTTAAATAAATCCTTGTCGAATCGTGTTCTTAATCAGTCTATAAGAACATGATTCGACAAGGATTTATTTGACAAAACAGTATTAAGTGTACTTTTTTTACACAGGGATTATTGTAGAGATCGAATAATTTTACTGCCGACTGTATAAAGGAAGAGCTTGAGGAGGCGAGTTCGTCAATCGTCGAGCTGATAGCAAGGCTTCAGCTGTAAAGTTTCAATTTATACGAGAGATCCTATATCTGAGAATCATAGAAGCATCTTGCGATAGCCGTTAAGGTCGGAGATCTGGTCGTGTCAGTTGCAAAAATATCGTGGTTGGACGAGAACTCCGAAGCAAAGGCCGAAAAAAGGACTCAATGATGGAATCATTCAGCTCCGGAAAGGTAGGGATGAAACTGGAAAATAATCAGACTATCTAAACCTAAACAACTACTAATCACATCAATCCCCTCAATGAAATACGGAGAGAAATCGAGCTGCAGTTCTTTTTTGGAGTCATCAACTTCATTCAGGAAACTTCAAAGAGGGGATCAGGTGCCAAGAGGAAGATGACGAATCCAGACCCTACTGAAAGACTGCAAATGAATTTTATGGCCTATAGAGAGGACATCATGATGTTTGCGAAGGAGAGTTATGGGGACCCAAGAAAGGATACCCAGAGCAGCACGAAGACCACAGTTTTTTAAAACGTCAAGCTTCTTGATAATTGACATACTAACCGAGGTCATGGTAGCAGCACCATATTCAACTAAGCTTCCAACAGAGGAAGTAAAAAGCGTAATCAGATGATGCGACCTAACCCCATAACCTTTCTGAGAAAGGACCTAGAGGATATTAATTCTCTTGAAAGCTTTCGACCGCAGGTAGCCCTCATGCTTCTTAAAGCCACCCCGACGGGAGAAGATACCCCCCAAAAATTTGACATTATCCGTCCAATCAATGAGGCCATTGTTAATGCTGAAATTAAAGTCACACACACCATTTCTGCGAGAGAAGTTAATTACATGGCATTTATCCGGCCGAATAGAAAGCTTCCAGTAAGAGCACTAACGGAAAACATTCTGAAGGGCAGCCTGTGGCTTGCCGCGACAGTAACTTAGAGAATCACCAAAACAATAAATAAAGATACCATCCGCATATACTAAACTCCTGATATTATAATTCAAGATTTCAAAGAAGTCAAAGAAGTCAAATAAAAAGATAGTAAACAAAATGGGGCTAAGGAATGCGCCCTGCGGAGTTCTGTGCCGAGAGGAATGAGGACACGAATCCACGCCCCTCCAAACAACCTTAAAGGCCACGGTATACCAGTCGGTAGAGTGCCGGGCTCGTAATTGGAAGATTACGGGTTCGGTACTCGAGCCGTCCAAAGACCGTCGTGTACACTAATGGTGTCTGGTGCGCGTAAAATCTGTCGTGGTCGCAATGTCCTCCATGTTCCTATCAAAATTATACCTCTGGGGGTCACCGAAGCGGGGGAGCCATCCTCTCCGTGTAGGATCAAAATTGTGATGGTATGTCTCCGGACCACCTCTAGGGGTGAAACTCAGACCGTCGCCAATTGCCCACTGCCCAGCACTAGTGCGACATAAAAACCAAACAACCTTAATGGAACGGTCAGACAAGAAATTATGGATCCAACAGAGTAACTTGCCCATGATACCGATTTGGGCGCACTCCTGGATGAGGCCATCTATATATATGGAATCATACAGTCGACAGCAAAATTATTCGAGCGCTAGCAATAATTCCTATGTTAAAAATGCACACTTAATACTGTTTTTTTTTTTTTTTTTTTTAAGAATCCTTGTCGAACCATGTTCTTAGTCATAGTCTAAGAACATGATTCGACAAGGATTTATTTAACAAAACAGTATTAAGTGTGCTTTTTTATATAGGGATTATTGCTAGCACTCGAATAATTTTGCTGCCGACTGTAGCAGACTGCAGATCTAAGGAAATGCCCTATAATCAAGAGTCCTGTTTTGGAGGAGGAAGGTGCTTATCCGCTGGGCAGTCACACGCTCACCAATCTTACAAATAACAGGTTGGAGAGCAATGGACCGATTAGAAGAGGCCGAACACTTTGACTTGTCAGGCTTCACAATGGGGAAAATCAACGCAGAGGTCCAACCAGAAGGGATATTCCCCGTAAGTAGAGTGTCGTTATAAATTTCTAATAACAACTCGAGAGAATGGGAACCGATATTCTTGGCGAAGAGAGTAGGAATCCTGTCCTCACTACGAGTAGAAGACTTTGTACGCTAAATAGCAGTGGGGGGGGGGGGGTCAAACGCACCGCTATAAAATTCAGAGAAAATCTCAGCTTGGGCATCAGCGTCCGAAACAATGTTGCCGTCTTCAGAGAGACAAAAATGAGAATCAAGAGCGGACGAAGGCCTAATTTTTATTTTACGGAACATCTTAAATAATAATTAAGGGTCACTAGCATACCTACAAGCAGAGTCCCTGAAGCGCCTTTTAGCGTCCTTGATGGCCTGGCGAAGTAAAGCGGAGGACTTCTTGTATTTAATCCAGAAATTAACAGAAACCAGCTCAATAGTTTTTTTGAGAAAATACTCTATGTCGGAAAATAGGGCTTTACAACGAAGTTACCACCAAGCAGAAAAAGCTTCCAATGAGGTTTAACAACCCGAGAGATTTTTGTCATCGTCCGCTGGATGGAAGCTGAAAAACGCCTCATAGTTCACAGAGGGGACGGACAAGAGGGAGGCATCAACCGCATGACAGATACGTAACCAACGATAACGTAAACGAGGAGGCTGAGAAACTGGGTCCGACTCAACAACAAGAGATACAGGAAAATGGTTATCGCTGAAAGGGTCATCCATCACCTGGAACGAGATCCAAGTAAGAATGTCAGCCGAACACAGAGAGAAATCCAAAAGGAGAGAGAACCATTGGGTGACAGAAGGGTACCAAAAGAAGAATTGATCGAACAAAAAGAGCTGTCAACAAGCCACTCAACAAAAGCCTCACTGTTCCGAGAAGCATGGGGAGAACCCCAGAAGGGATGATGAAGGGTGAAATGTCCCAGGATGAGGGAGGGGCCAAGAAGACCATGACAGAAGTTGCGGAGATTCTCAGTGACTGATCCAGAACGAGAGTAAACAGTCAAGATGTTCAAAAAGCCCGAACCAGAAAAGATGCAAACGCACATAATTCCGTTTTCCGAGGAGGACATTTGAGCCGGAGCAAGGAATGAAGGGAGATGGAAAGTGGTTAACGGCAATTAAAAGGCCCCTGCCAGAACAGGACGTCCTGTCCAAGCGGTACACCACCTTCCCTGGAATAGTGAGAGATTTCCCAGTATGAAGGAAAGTTTCTTGAAGAACCAGGATATCAAAGGAAGGAAAAAAGGGGTGTGGATATGTAAATATAGTTTATTCAAGATGCCTCTGCAATTCCATAGAAGTAACTTAAGGCTACCCACAAAAGAAATAGGAAAGAGAAAAAGAAAAAGAAAAAGAAAAAGAAACAAACAATCTCACAGGCTACACCCTGCAGCTCAACAGAAGGATAAAATTTTGGACAGAGTATCGGAAAGAATTCGCCAGAGAGCTCCGGTGTTTGCGCTTTACGGCAAAAGATCCCCGATGGACTCCTGTAAGCTTTTAACTGATTCGCTTAAGGGAGATATGGCGTTATATAAAGAGTCAGAATTTTTCCTGATGACTTTGTTTAACACTTTAACCATGACATTTGTACGAGTCTCTATACAATTTTGTAAAGAGTTCATATCAAGAATTTTAGTACTACTTGTAACTTTAGCATATGACGCCTCCTTTGAAGGTTTTTTAACGAAGGTTCTATGGTTTTCTATAAAAGATAAGAAGTTCTTGCACTTATACAGTCGGTAGCAAAATTATTCGAGCGCTGGCAATAATGCCCATGTAAAAAAAGTACACTTGATACTGTTTTGTTAAATAAATCCTTGTCGAATCGTGTTCTTAGAACATGATTCGACAAGGATTTACACAAAACAGTATTAAGTACTTTTTTATATAGAAATTATTGCTAATCCTCGAATAATTTTGCTGCCCACTGTAGTTAAGAAATTCAATTTCCTTTGTCCTGGACAGGCATTGGGTGTAACCTGAGTGATGTTCTCCGGAGCAGTTAACGCAGACCAAGGAACCAGTACAGGGGCCTCTCATGTGAAAGCCACACATACCACATATCTGAGCTTGTTTACATTTGCCTGAGACATGATTAAATTTGTGAAATTCCGTACATACCTACGTCTATCAATAAAGTGGCGGATTGCTTGAACGGAGAACCACAATTTCATCTCAGATGGGCGGACAGTACCGAGAGTAGCATATACAAACAGTGGACAGGTCTCTAATACTATCCCTTTTCACAAATCTACGAAATTCAGGAATTGTTGTTTTCTAGCTCCTGCGTAAGCTCGTCCAGAGGGATGCTAACAGGGATGTTGAAAATTAAGAAACGGTTGGTAATATTTTCCCAGATTACCCGAGAGGAAACAGCCACCCCCGCAAAATTCGTTGGTTGGTTGCTGGGTTGTGTTTAACGCCGCACTAGTGCTGCGCAATGGGTAATTGGGGACGGTCTATGACAACACATCTAAGAATGGTTCTGAGACATTTCATCATAATTTTGATCCTCCACGAAGGGTATGGCTCTTCCGCTTTGGTGATCCCCAGACCCTAGTAGCGCAGCGATGGAAACCAATATTGGACGATATTGGAGCAATATTGGCCAGTATTGATCAATATTGCACCAACACCGCCCAATATTGGCTTCCATCGCTGTGCTACCAGGGGAGGTACAGGGTGATTATTGTTTATTGATAACATATACATCAGATTTGTATTCTTGACTCGCAGTCCACAGTACAGAGTGATTATAAGGAAAGGGCATGATGTTTACAAACAAACGCACCGTCAATCTGTCTTTGCCATTCTCGAGTGGCAAAAAAACAACCTGTATTGGTTGATATACCAATATTTTGCCACTCTACCCATAACTTGACTGCGAGTGTCGTCACGTGCCCTTTCCTTATAATTGAAGTTAAGATTTCAAAACGCTATAATTTTAAAACTACCCATCAGAGCAATTTGATATTTTACCAGAGCAATCGTGAAGGAATGAAATTTTGTTAGGCAAAAAAAAAAAAAAAAAATAATAATAATTCCAAAATGTGCCGTTAATTATCAGTAAAGTAATTGTTTTATGAAGCTCCTCTTTTTCTCTTTCCACTATGACTGTTTCCGCTATAAACACGTATTCTTGTATTTTTGCTAAAACAATTGTGGTAAACCCTTGAAATCTATTGTTTCCTGCTATTCCATTGTGTTGCTAACAAAATTCCTGTGTTTAATGAGCCTATTTAGGCGATTACCCAGGCATTACCTTGACAGCGCCATCTATAGGAACATGTTGAAACTACTTTTTTCCTCCTCAAACAAAATTTCATTGCCTCGCGATTGCTCTGGTAAAATATTAAATCGCTCTGATGGGTAGTTTTAAAATTATAGCGTTTTGAAATCGTAACTTTAATTATAATCACCCTGCATACAGCCGGCAGCATAATTATTCGAGCAATAATTTCTATATAAAAAAGTACACATAATACTGTTCTGTTAAAAAAATCCTTGTCTAATTATTTTCTCAGAATGACTAATGGCCGTATTCACCATTAGCTTCAACTCACGGTTCAACGCAAAAACCTGGAAAGCGTCTAAAGGCAGAGTTCAGCTTTCCAGCAAAATTGCTGTTTCTGACATCTAGTGTCCAGGATTTCATATATTATTTAATTGGTTATTTTCACACAAACAAACCTGAAAATAACTATACCGCTAGATGGCTGAAACAATGCGTCAAAATATAATGAAAATTTGCTCCCCGCCTTTATACGCTTTTCAAATTTTTGTGTTCAACGGTGAGTTGAAGTTATTGGTGAATAACAGCCTAATGGCCGTATTCACCATTTACTTCAACTACCGGTTCAATGCAAAAACTCGAAAAGCTTCTTAAGGCAGGGTACAGCTTTCCAGCAAAATTTGACACGCTGTTTCTACCATCTAGCGTCGAGGATTTTATATAATCTTTGATTGGTTATTTTCACCTGAAACATCTGAAAATAACTATACCGCTAGATGGCAGAAACAACACGGAAAAATTTGCAGGAAATTTGCACCCTGCCTTTATACACTTTTCAAATTTTTATGTTCAACCGGGAGTTGGTGTTATTGGTGAATAACAGCCTTAGAACACGATTCGACAAGGCTTTATTTAACAAAACAGTATTAAATGTACATTTTTTACATAGTACATTATGTACATTTTTTTTACATAGGAATTTTTGCTAGTGCTCCGATACTTTTGCTGCCGCCTGTAGGCTGACCAGATCAGAGTACCTTTATAATAGAGAAGCATTAAAATTAGCTGCAATTATCCGATTACGGATGTATTTTTTCATTCTTAATAAATAAGGACTACAAATCAAATATCAGTGATAAATAATTTACTATCTACAATTTTTGAAAACTTAGAAAAATACCTTCAAATTAAAGGCTGTCCCCAGAAAATGGAGACATTTGGTCAGTTTAATGTAGACTATGGTGACCAGATTAGATTATCTTTATAAATTAAAAGCGCTAATAATTATTATAATTCCCTAGTTAGGAATATAATTTTATATTCTTTGTAAATGGGGACCAAAATGCTAATAATTATGATGCATAATTTTCCTGTAAACATTTTTAAAACCTAGAAAAACGGCTTACAAAAACGAATTGTCCTCAGAAAATGAGGACATCTGGTCAGCATAATGTAGACAGATAAAAATACGAAATTGTATAACATGTATAGCCCTGGATGTTTTTTCCAGTTCTTCGTATTGTATCCTGTCAGGTGCTGGGCCGCGGTAGCCCAGTCGGTAGAGCGCCGGACTCGTAATTGGAAGATTGCGGGTTCGGCACTCGAGCCGGCCAAAGACTATCGTGTACACTAATGGTGGCTGGTGCACGTAAAATTTCTCATGGCCGCAATGTCCTCCATGTTCCCATCAAAAATTATACCTCTGGGGGTCACCGAAGCGGGAGAGCCATCCCTTCCGTGGAGGATCAAAATTGTGATGGCATGTCTCCGGACCACCTCTAGGGGGTGTGTCCCAGACCGTCGCCAATTGCCCATCTGCGCAGCACTAGTGCGACGTAAAACCCATCCATCCATCCATCCTGTCAGGTGCTATTTGCTCTCATCTCAATAAAGATTTACAAGCTGACTTTAAGTCTAATGTTTAAGTTAGCAATAACATTTAAAAACGTTAATTCAAAATTACTTTGAAAATCTGCCATCGGTTTTACATTATATTTTGTCTTGCCTTTTACTATCAAGCATACATTAAATACTTCTGCTTAATATTATAAAAAATATTATTGTTTGATTTTATAAAAAAGCTGTCTGGATAATTTTTTCTGCTAGTAACAGGAAAACAATATCATCAAAATCAAGTCAGTCGAAAAGTTTGTATAATTGTTTTCCATTTGTTTATGATTTTAACAAGCTGACAATTTCATTTCCATTTCGTTATAATCCGTCATGTATAGCAGGATTTTTAAAGCTAAGATGATTACTTTAGTTATAACAATTTTATTTCGCTATTAAACTTAAGTCATACATTGAATTAAATTATATTCCATCAACTGTAACTTACTGAAGTGATGAGACCTGTTGTTTATCACATTCACAAAATGCATAAAAGTGATTTGTCAATCATTCATGAAATTTCATTCATTCATTTATTTTATGGGATATTGTTGAATGCATGTTCAATTTTCTCTTTCTCTCTCTCTCTCTATATATATATATATATACTCAAATCAAAAAGGGAAATTTTCAAACTGTCAGGTTATTTTGAGTAAATCAGTTAAGATTTTTTTAATAATTTAGCATATTATGGTAAATTTGTAAATGATAAAAATGCTGATTTGTCTAATAATCTATTTCTATGTAAGTTATATAAAAATTTGAACAAAACTCTGTATCAACTTATTATTTAAGGATATTTTATTTTATAGAATAATGAATACTAGCTTTATTGCAACAGTATTGATTACAGAATATAAAGGATTTTGTTCAGTTTACATTTTTAAAATATCTTTTAGCTTCGATTATACTTCCATTATTCAAGATGGTATCAAAATTTACATTATATATATATTTTTTTTTCTTTCTTTCTTTTCTTAACTACCAAAGATTGATAGAATTTAAAATCAGAGACTTCTTAAGGATTTCTGCAACTAAAAACTTAACTGGTTTTTGGACTTTCTCACACAGATTTTTTTTTTTTTTTTTTTCCAGATTTAATTCAATTTAATCCAATTTATAAATTTTCTTTATCTGGAATCAAAATAGAAAGCTAATTGATAATGAGTTTTAAATTTTTAGGACGACTAGATTCTATCAAAATTCACATTTATTACTACATAGAAATTCTTTTTTTTTTTTTTTTTTTTCTTTTTTTTTTTTTTACTGCCGAAAATTGTTAAAATTTAAATGGAGGGACTTCTTGGATTTCTGAGATTAGAAACTTAACTGATTACACTGCGCTGCAAAAAAAAAAAAAAAAAAAAAAAAAAAAAAAAATTGGCCCCGATACCATTCCTGCTGATTCTTATGTAAAATTACCTCCTGAATCTGAATATGACCTCCACTTTGCCAAATCACCCACCGTTTTCTCGGACGCTACACACTCCTCCAATTTTTATCACTGTTCAAATCAAATTTACGACCATAAAATTACCGGAAAATGGAAAAATATTATTTTAACACTTGTAAACAGAAAAAATATAATGTATAATAAATAATATAAATTGATTAATAAAATATAATAAATGTAATTTATAATTTCCGAGGTTCTACCGAAGAAGCTGTTAGACAGTAAGGGCCGATATTGATCCTAGGTCCTGCTTGTCGATCTAGCCGTTCGGGGGTTTCCGTAATTTTCTCTGAAACTCTTTTAAATACGGACTAGGAACCCTCATAAAGACCTTCCACGAAATACATTCCGTCCTGGTCTAGGAATCTTGTGTTGTCAGTCTGCCTTAACAACTACACCCCCCCTCCCCTCCTCAGAATAATAATCAGAAAACATTCATTTCATCACTACGGGCCTATTTTGAGCTGTCTGGAAAATTAATTTTCAAGGGGAAAAAAATTATTCGATTGGAACTTTTCGCGGTACAGCCATGTACAAAAAGACTTAATTTAAGTATCGAACACTGGTTATAATTAGAGGCTCTAAAAATAAGGGCAGTTGATAAAACTGCCAGAAAATGTACTTAAATCATCCACTATTAGTGCAGTTACCTTATAGGGGAAAAAACTTAAACACCTTTTTATTGCTTTTATATTAGCATAAATTCAGATGAAAAATTTAACTGTGGGGATAAATTCCTATTTCCATATATAAAATTATGTTCCCTAAATCTATTAATATATGCATTGTTAGATTATTAAAATTTAATAGAAAATTTTGTTTCTTGTGTACATTTGAAAACTTTGAAATGATCTGGTAAATTTAGAACAATCGTAGCTACGTATCGAATGCAGATTAGAAATTCAAAACCTAATTATCTTCTATTTCTCACTCATCCAGAAAATTAGAATATCTTATGTTGTGAGTATAAGTGATTCAGAATATCCCAAAGTTAAAATTAACGTCATTAGAATTTCTACTAAAACATTAAAATTACGATTATTCTGCGGACCACCGGTGTGCGACCAATGATATAAGAAATATCTCCAAATATTTCAAAAGGGGATCATGTTTTCTATATCTGTTCTTAAATTAATTATTGATAATAAATTAAGACTTTTTCTTAAATCCAACCACTAAAATATTACTCCTAATAACTAAAATCCAGCACATATCTGCAAAAATTTGTTTTTAATGTAATAATTATTAGAATTCTTATAAATTGCTTTGTTCTTATAGAGCATCTACGTTTGTCTATTTTTTAAATAATGTAAAATCTCGATATTTATGAAGTTGCTTGGTAATTACTTTTATCAATTAAATGTATCAATTGTATCATTTATATTTTTAAATATTGATACAAGATATTTCTTTTCAGGTTTTCTAGTGTAATAATATCTAAAAGATATGTCCATTTATGTGGATGAAACTGATCCTGGTGAAGGTAAGAAAAATGAACATTACATTAAAATATTGCACTTCTGGTTGCTGTTGTGAAAAATATATACAGGGTGTCCATGTTTAACCTGAACGACCTTCATTTTCTCAATCGTTAGTCCTAGATGCATACTTCCAATTACAAAATTGGTTCTAATGAAGAGTAGATTTCAGATATGGCATTTTTTGAGCAAGAGACTATATGCATATTAAAATACAAAATTTAATTTTTATACGATCCTTCTTTTCCTATGAGTAATATTTAGAAAAATATTATCCTCAGTCTAAGAAGCAAAGCAAAAGAAACTCCATCTCTCTAAATAAAATAGTCTGAGTTACTTAAATTTAAGAATTTACCTACCCCCCACTTATGATCACTGATCTGATAGATTATTTGATTGCACGAAACTTTTGAAATCAATGTAATCAGCAAAATTGCTTTTCTTTTAAGATAAATTGAGGTTTCTAGACTTTTATTCAAACAGAATATCCGGGTCCGGGGCTAACTACTTAAAAAAAAAAAAAAAAAAAAAAAAAAAACGTGTTTTGAAACAGATTCTATCTTCTTAAGACGATTCTGTGAAGAAAAAGTATAGTTTCCGTTTAAAAAAAAAGAGTTTGTTTCATATGGGGGACCTAGGTGTTTCTAGACTTTTATTTAAACATCTCCATTTGTGTACAATCCCTCACACTATGCGTTAATATTTTGAACTCGAATTTCTCCTTGAATATTGAACATAGGAATGCTAAACTTTTTGTGTTTGAAATGTTTTTGTATGGACGAGATTTCCTTTAATATGAAAGTAGGAACCTGGGGCTGTATACAAATTTAGATTATGTATTTTTTTTAAATATTTTTTTTTTCCACTTCAAACTTTTAATATCTTCACTCTGCATTTAATTCTAACTATTTGTGTAATTGAAGTATGCATCTAGGACTAACGATTGCGAATATAAAGATCGTTCAAGTTAAATGTGGACATCCGGTATACAAAAAGGATTTTTAATGATAAATAACATTTTTTACAGTAAAAAGAAAATTTAAAGTTTTTGTAGTTAAAAACTCTTCTTGAATGCAAGAACATAAAAATTCTCGGAACTACATAGAATTTTCTGTTATCAATATCTGAATAAATATCCTCAATTAAAAATCTCAACCATTGTATATTTTATTTAAATTTGATTACAAGTGATAATTTGTTACATAAGTAAATTTCTTATGAATATATTATTTGAAAACATTTTAAATATAGTGAATGTTTGTGAAATTATTCTAAGGCAATAATGCCGTAACAATGTTATTTTTTAAAAAGCAAACGTTCCTTAACATTTTGGGGGAAAAACTTGTAGTATTGTTATTGTAGTTATTCTATTCTGAGTTTTATAGTGAACGTTGTGTTAAGGATAGTGTTCCATGATTAACTGACAAACTTCTCCAATTTACGTGACAAGTACTGTATATTTGTTTATTATATATAACTCTCGGTCCCTTTTTGATTTTTTAAGACGACATACGGCTTAATTATGTATAAAAGAGAACTTTGTGCATAAACAATCAAAGTAATAATCAGATAGTATTATAACTTATTCTTTTATACAGGAGTTTAAGATTCTTTTATTTGTTTTTGTCCCAAATTTTTATACATTTCACTTTCAGATGCCGAACCTGATTTTCAGCCCAGACATGTTATAGTAAAAAAAGGAAAAGATGTGAAATCAGATTACACCTTACATGAAGAGTTAGGAAGGTAAACATTTATTATTATTTATTTATTTATTTATTTACAATGAAATGACTAGAAAATAATTCATGTTTTTTTTTTTTTTTTTTTTTTTTTTACAAACCTCATTAAGGCAATTCATTTTTGTTTGAATTTTTTAACCAATTTTGAGTCGTTTTAATCACAGAAAAAATATAAATTATATTATTCAAAAAGTACTGACCGTAGCATTATGCAGTTTTCACATAAATGCGCAGAAAAGCATATGATTTTTTTATTTATAAGAAAATATTGAATTTTTTCATCAAAGGATGGTGCTGTATTCGAAGTATCCTCTCACATTTTAAAGAGATTCCCCTTCTCAAATAACATTATACTGCGAATACTGATTAATCTGACTTTAGCATGTTGCATATGATTTCAGAAGTTAGCGAATATTTATTTTATTTTATTTCTTTATTTTTGCTATTGCTGCTGTTAATCTTTCTAAAATTAAAATAAGGATTTCGTTAAAAGAATGAAGCATCGACATTTAAGCTTTATTATGAGAATTACCAATGCGCAATATCTGATGACGGCCATCACATTGACATTTATAGTCCTGGTACAGTAGTTGAATGTACTGCGCCACTGTAAAAAAGTAATTTTACAATTAAAGCGCCACCTGATGGAAAAAAATTAACTTGCCAAAATAAATCGTTTGTTACTAAAAAGAACCCCTTGTTTTTCTGTGCATTTTAAGGAAAAATAAAGCTATGTGCAATACATTTTAAATAATATGATTTTTGTTTTGTTTTTTCTGTGACTTTTAGATCATCCGGTACTTTATAGTCAGCTTTGCATGCTAAAGCATATAAAAGTATACATATATTAACAAGAATATTTGTCATACTTTTTAAAATCCCAACTTAAGAATTTACGTTTTCTGACTTTCAAATTAAACACAAAATAGCAAAAGCGTTCCTCTTTTCAGAAGAGAAAAGCATTAATTTTACAAACTGGTGTATTAAGTAATAGCAAAGAGGTTTATTTTTTTTTTTTTTATTTTTTTTTTTTAATCATATGTTTCATATCAAAACATGTAAAGTCATGTGTTACTGATATGACTATAAGTTTCATCAAATGCGTATATTAGTTCTAAAAATCTTATCTGTAAAGATAAAATGAAACCTGAACAATGAGTTTTATGCTTTTCGTATGATATTTCATATTATTCGATTTTTGTATCTCATTGTCATATGTTCTATCTAAAGAAAGGACTGAATATTTTAGCCTATTACATTCGGGAAATTATTCATGATGTCAGATGACTAAGTTATACGATTACTCACGGGTGTCACTGACTATGAACCTGTAAAAGAAAGAAAACTATAGCAGAATTAGTAGTGATTTGGTTGTATTATTACAAAATTAAATAGAGCAAGTCATACATGTTTGCATATCGTGTCATTTTCTGAGAAGCTTAAAGCTTATGCGTCATAAATTTTCTGAAATACTTTTAGCTGACTCGTTTTAGCAGAAGTCTTAAAATAACGCTTACTGTTTAATCAGTGTGAATTTTGCATAACAGTATAAAAAGAGATTTATCTGCATTAATATATATGAAACTGAGTAAATAAGTATTTGATATGTATCACTTTAAATGGAATAGTAGCTGCACGAGACTTTGAATAACTTTTTAATCATGTGCAAGTACGAAAGAAAAAGAAAGAAAGGAAAATAAGTAAAGCTCTAATGATAAACTCCTCTGATAATTTGTGAAATAAATAAAAAAGTTAGTTTTAATCCATAAAAGATTCTTCATAGAACCTTGTAATTTAATCTGTTAAATTATTAGTGTGTGTATGAGAAATAGAGAGGGATTATAAACGAACGCAAAACTAAACAGTTTAAACTACAATAGAAAACTCGTATTTTTATTGAATATTTCAAATTCACATTATAAAACTGGTGAAGTAAGGGGGAAATTTTGACTCATTTTAAGTAAACTGCGAGTTTTTTTTTTTATTTATTTATTTATTTTTTTTTTTTGAAAAACAAATGATTATTATATTTTAATAAAACTATTTATTTTGTAAGTGAGACCCCACCTAGGGTCAGAAAGGCTCTGCTGTCGACGACTGAGCTGACAGATGGAAGGTGTCTGGTTCGAATCAAGGTGACGATGACCGGCCTTCGTCGTTCAGAGTTTTCCATGGTTTTCTACAAACTTGCATAAAATAGATTAGGATCCCTTCCCATTTGAGGGCATTCTCCCAAGCCTAGGTTCCTCGTGGGAGACAACCGTTCTTGACGCCATTTTATAACTAAAATTCCTTTTTCTTTATGTGTGTGTGATACTTTAGAAAAAAACCTAAACATAAAATGTATACCTTGGAAGAATAATATAAAAGGAGATGACATGTTCGGAAAAACATGAAGCCAAAATCGTAAGCGCAGAATCCATTAAATAACACAGTTGTATAAAAAATTATGCAGTTATCGTGAAATTAAGTAATATGGATGATTCGAGATGAAAGTCATTGTAACTATAGTCCTACAAGCTTTCAAATAAATAAAATAACAAAGTACTAACCAAAGTTTTGGTAGACTTAATATGGGTCCTGCAGTAACCGTTTTAAGTAGACAACTATTAACTTCATTTGCGCTGCATACTGATACGCCTTATGCCAACTCCTTTTATGTCATTCCTCCATGGTGTATTCATATTTTGGATTGAACTCTTTTTTCATCACTGACTGCGAATTAGTAACTAATTATTGTCATGGAAGTATAAGCAAGAAAAAGAACACGTCTTTTAAATCTGATCATTGGTTGTCAAATCATCAACAAAATGTAAAAACTAGAAAATTTAGGTCTTTAATCTTAAATTAATTAAAAAATAAATGAATTTTTATTCATTTTTTCCTATACGCTAACTTTCAGCAATTAACTTAATTTTGATTTTTTATATAAATAGCTTTATTTTCAGTAAAATTTAAGAATTACAAAAACGCTTTCATGTAACCTTTCGTGATCCAAACTTTTAAATGTTTACACAGTTCCCCCCAAACACGTTTAGCGTTCTCAAGGTAAAACAGTGAAAGTGTATATCTAGGTCAAATGGAACATTGCGATACGAATCGAAGCCAAAAAATAAAAAGAGAAGGTATAGAACTTTGAAAAAAGAAGTTAAGATAAAACAAATAAACTAATATACACCCAAAGAAAGGATTTGATTAAAACTACAAAATGTGTTTTGATGAGGTTATTATTTTTTTTTTTTTTTAAACCAAATTTTCGTTAGAAGTAAAAAATCAATTTTGTTACGACAGTACAAAATATATTGTTAACAAACTTACTAAATTTCAACATATCTTTGTATTTGCGTATATTAATAAAATATTTTGTTTAATTTTACATTAATTTTTATATAGTTAGTGTTTCTTTTTTGTACTCGCATTCCATAGTTGCGTATTGAAAGACCGGATTGATTCAATTTTTAAGCAAATATTATAACTAAATCATTTTCTGGAGATCTAATAATTGGGGGTAATTTTTAACCTCTCATGTTTAAGATATCGTGACTGTTAATGAATTTGTAGTTCAAATAAAAAATTAACTTATCAAAGTTTAAGCTTTCAACTGAAATATAAATTTTTTATTTCAATGTTGACAAAATGGTTTGCGATTCTTAAATTTATTAATTGTTAAAGTTTGCGGCAATGAGAATATTACGCAATATGTAAAATTTGAAACAAGTTAGGGCGAATAATTTTAATATCTCTTACATTAAAGCAGATCCATTTATTTAAACCAGTGGTATTTAAAATATGGGTCGCGATTCTAAATAGGCTTGCGCCATCTCGGAGCCTTAAGGTGAATGAAAATTGGTAAATAAATTTACACTGATGTCCAAAATTAAAGCAACAACCCGTTTTCACATTTTCTTCTTTTGCATAAATATTTTAAACGAATGAACATGTGAACCAGATTTGCCAATTTCTACGGATTTTTATATTCAATATCCGTCACAAAATTTTAATACTAGTTTTTGTTTAAGTACATGTTAGTCTAATAAACTATCATATATATCAAATATCATTCTTCAAAAACAGTCTTAGTTATAAAATAAGAGTCCCTATGAGTTGGCAACACTGATATGAACATAAGATGTTGTTTGCATAACAGTTTATATCAAATTCTAATTTGATGTGTAGAGGATTTATAATTTTTTTTTTTTTTTTTTTTTTGGACCTTACTGGTTTTTAATAAAACAAGAGCTATATATTTCTGAATGCCCCTTACCTTTAATTTTGTCAACGTCGGACATATATATTTTTAATGTTATCGCCGACTCTATCTAGCGTGTGCATTTTATTACTATAACTTCCTGTTCTTAACTGTTAAATTTGGCTTTCCTCGGACCGTGCTACAGTAATGTTATCCTCATTTGTTGAACTCAAGCAGCAGTCTTCATCAAAGTTACCATCTAAGATAGCACTAAATTTAAAGCAAAATAAATTATCTTATTTTTAGTTATTTTTTTGGATTATCATATTCTATGTTTAAATATTCTCCATGACTCTCACCGTGTTAAATTTCACGTCATCAATGACTTTTTCCAAATCTTTCTGCTCCAGAGAAGAAATAATGTTAATGGGTAAAGATGGAGTCAGCCATAAGCTCAATGCCAAACATAGCCTTATATGAAGTTAGATTTATACCTGAATAAAAAAGTTTATTCAAATTTAAAAAGTGGTGATGATAAATAAAATAATTTTTTAAATAAGGTAACTATTTTGTATTTCTCGAATGTTTCAAAAATTCATTTCCTGCATTACACACAATTTTTAAAATGATCTGGATAATTTGCTTTGTTTGTATCAAACGCATTTAATGCAAATAAGTAAATTCCAACCTTTACATCCCCTTTTAATCTATTAATTTGTGACGATTAAAGTTTTAATACTTAATTTTAATAATAGTAATTGTTGAATAACTTGACTATTGTTAAATTAAAATGCACTTATAATGATTTTAAATTGGTGAAAATAATAAACATACCGATAAAAAGGGATAAGTTAGCTAACCATTTTTCTTTAACTCAAAATTTTTATCAGTCTAAATCACGTAATATTTTTGAATTTAAGCCATAAATTTCTAATTCGCATTTGGCCCACCAGTGGCCGAGCGATTCTTCGCTCAAAGCTGGTAGACGTGAAGTGCAGAGTTCGATCCCAGGTCGCGCTCGTCGGCTGGCAGTTCGGAGTTTTTCGTGGCTTTCTCTTAAACTATGAAAAGAGTAACTTTAGGGTTTATTCGATTATTGAACTAATATAGGAAATAATTAACACGTTGAGCACCACGCGAATTCTTAACGAAATCCCCGTCAGGCTAAAAAAAAGTCATAATTATATGTATATATATATTCATTCAAGTTCACTTTTTAAAACAGAACCAATGAGTTTTGAGCCAAAGAGTTTGAACCAATTATTCGGTGAGAATAATCTATATTGACTGCGGGTTAGGGCTAAAGGTTAGTGATGAATTGTTAAGTGACGTTTATGAACAGAAGTTTGCACTGTATACTTTGAAATGTTTTATAAATCATAGTTAACGACCCGTTATCGATCCCAATTACTAAGAATCGTGCTTATATGAAGTGAAGTCAAAAGTTATTCTCCCTACAGCAAAGAAAAAAAAAAATTGCTCCAGAGTAAAGAAATGAACACATGAGTAACATTGCAAGCTACGTCTGAGTAAGATTTCTGCAAAACTTTGTATTTTTCATATTTTAATATAACAGCTGCTTTGAACACAATGCAATGCGTGCTTTCAGATTAGGATTTAAATCTTTTTGATTATTTGGGTTCTACTTATTTGACTCGAATTTGTCATAAGACTGTGATATGATTGTTGAAATCGTAATAATCAATGCCATGTGATTGTTGAATTCGTAAAAGGATAAATATCACACTAGTTGGATAAACTCATTTACTCTTCTCTTTTGTTCCGAGCAAACTATAAGGATTTCGTTATAATCTCGTAATAAAGAAAGTATTTCGTAATATATACCGAGGCACTTACATATTAAACATATTTTTTCTGAATGAAAATGGGGCTATTTTTCAATGTTATATATATATATAAACACCAGACAGGATGTCTGAATTAATAATTACATATGGAAATGAAGATACAACAAAAGGTATGGAAAATTTTAATAAACGTAGCAAAATAACTTTTAAATTTTCCAAAATAATGTTAAGGACAATTACAGAAGCAGGATAAAAAAAAAAAAACACCAAACATCATCCATTTGTATATTAATTTACATGTAGCAAAAATAATTTAAGGTTATTGAACGCGATACATTATTAATGTGACAATAATATTGAACTTTTTAAATAGTTAACATTGCGATGAACTGAAAATATAATTACAATTAAATAACGATAAATATAAAACTTTATACGATAAAAGTAGCATAGTGTAAGTGTATTACTAACAACAATCATTTTCCCTTGGAAATACTCAATTTTACTTTTCAGAATTGAGGAGATGAGTTGAATAATTTTAAAGATATCAATGATTATATTAGACAATATGCCATATTATTTTAATGGTACTAATTTAATATTAATTTTATTTTATCCTATTGTTATTTTAAACACTTTTATAAATGTCCTTACTTTTTACAGTATACAATTACTATTTTATGTATATTATTTATTACTATTACTTAACTTATACCTAATACTACCTATATACTACGTTCAATAACCTCCATTTCTAAATTGAAATATTTATTTAAATACATAAATGTTACTTAGTAGTGGTAATTATTAATAATAAAATTGTTATAATGTACTTCAAATTTAATAAATGTGCAGAATGAAACACATTGAATCAAAAAATTAATAAATACTTGAAATGCATTGATAATTTTTACTTTTTACTTTAACTTTTAATTATTAAATTCAACAACCCACCCACTCAGTCAAGCCAAACTCCAGCACCCTACCTCCTTAATCAATCATCTGCTCAGCCTATATATTTATCCTATAGTAATAGCATTAGAATTTAAAACCCAAATAAAGAGATATGAAAACAAATGTTCTACACATTTTCAGGAGAGGATTATATATATATATATATATATATATATGTACAGAGAGAGAGGGAGAAAATAATGGTTATATATATATATATATATATATATATATAACCATTATTCTATTCTATTTCACGCACGTTGTGACCTCTTAACTGAGTGAAAAGTAATTCTATAAATTTTGACTGAAAAATTTTAAACATTTAAGTTTTTCTCCTAAGAAAATGTTTAAAAATACTATAATGTTACCAATTTTTTAAAATTTTGTAGACAGGTTAGCTTTCCAAGTCTAGTTTCATTTTTTGAAAGAAAGTTTAACTAAAAAAAGATATATTCAACAACTTATTTTTTATTTAAGAATGATTTATCAAATGAAACATTTAAATCAATCCATGTATTTAAAAAATATTCGATGCAGAAATTTAAAATGGAATATTACACAATATTTTCTTATGACACTTCATACGCAATACTTTCAATTTGAAATATAAATAACATGTATGCATAAATGTTATTTTGAGCACAGTAATAAAAATGTAGAAATAAAGAAAAATAAATCTGTATGTATTTATGTAGTCGAAATTTGAATAAAGAACTCAGAGAAAAGTTTTGTTGAATTAACGAAATTTGGTACACACAACAAAAATTTTTGTTTAAGTATGTTCGAACAGAAATATTGTTTAAATTAACAAAATAGTTTTTGTTGCAATTTTAACAAAAATATTTTATTTTCCTTACAATTTTTTAAATTACAAATATACAAAAGTTACAGTAAAGTTAAATAAAAAATTTTGTTAATATAAACAAATACAAAGAAATTTTGTTAACAATATCTTTTGTGTCGCATAACAAAACTGATTTTTTTTTTCTAATAAAAATGTATTTTAAACTAACAAAACACATTTTATTGTTTTTATCAAAATTTAATTTTCTGGGTGAGATTGTGCATTTCTTGAATCTAACAAGTTTTTATGCTAAAAAATCGACTGTGTCGTTGCCTAATTATACGAAGAAATTTTTTAATAAACAAAATCTAATTTTTTTGTTTACATCAAAAATGTTGTCCATAATTTTAATAATAAAACTAACCTTAAAGTAACATTTATTTGAACATATGTAACCTTATAGGAAAATACATATATATAACGTATTAAAATTAATTCAAGAAAATTTGCACTAAAACATCATAAAGGATTTTTTCCTAGATTTAACAATAGCTTTTTCGCAATGTTATATAATCTCTATCAGAGAATCAGTAGAAGATACGTTCTAGGAAAGATAATTTCCTTTCTTACCTTGAGGCTAAGCAGTGAAGCGAATCGAACTCATGACCTAGTGAGGAGGAAAAGTAATATCTCTTAAAGGTAAAAGTGGACCTCTTTCCGATTTGGATTTCTTCACCCGAGGTGATGACATGGACAGTAAAATTGTTTCCGAGCATAAAATAGGTCTCTGCGGATGGGAAAGAGAGTGTTTGCAGACATTCTCGAAACAGGAAATGTGTAATGGGGATACTTAAAAATTTAAGGAATGAAAGAAGCTGTAGATCCGTTTTCCTGAATACATTTAACTTAAATTTGGATAATTTTGAGTCTTGTATTTAAACATCTCATACATTTATTTTTATTGAAATTTGCTTACTTTAAGGATTTTTACATATACACCATTTATCTTATTCTTACTGCAGTGGTGCAGATAGTTGTAATGCTAATATTTTTCTAAGATAATCATTATTTAAACAATAATACTTAAAATTTATATTCGTTTATTTACAAATACAAGCTTTAATTTTGGTAAATTATTAATTTAAAAAAACTAACACTTCATTACATTAATGCAGTTAATGCATTCATTACAAATTGTATTTATTAACCCTTTCAGGGCAAGCAAATTTTCTTAATTTAAAATCAACAGTCACCAGAAATCACCAACAATATTAAAATACAATAAATAAATGTAGTTATTCGTCTAAGTTATAAAAGAAAAATTTTATAAAAAATTTTTGGGGACAGTTTTTGCAATTTTGAATTAACATTTGTGGTTGTATTATACAAACACCGCCCATGAAAGGGTTAACCATGACTTATTTTTCTAGTGTCAATGTCATAGTTTGCTAGAGTATAGCTTGCTTACAGTTTGTTTTACTGCTCTATTTATTCCTTGAATTGTTTAAAATTTACAAGTTATTTTATATCTTCATGTTTTCTTATCTTATTTTTTAATACTTTCCATGACACATAGACGAACATTTTAAAGAACGCCTGAAAAAATGATACCTTCTTAAGAAACTATTAAGTATTAAAAGTTTCTTAAGAATTAGTTTTAAGAATATTTTACAATTTCTATCTCGCAGTTCCACACCTATGGTCGTCAGGTTCTGTTCTGAATATGTGCTAGTACCTTTTCCTTCTTACGATTTTCCCGTTTTTAGTCACCAAATCCCATGTAAGTCTATGTTTATAGAATTACTCATTACCTAATTGATATTTTAAAATTCCGTTTTAACTTTCAAAATATTCCCAACCGTTAAATTAGTACCCTTTTTCCAAAGACCGAACTTTTTAATTTTTAATATTTCATTTTACAGCTAAAAAATGAGGTAAAAAAAAAAAAAAAAAAGCATTTAGTGAAAATTCGAGTTTTTAAACTCAAAATTCAGATTAAAAAAAAAATTAAAAATATTTTTTTGGAAAACGAATAATAGTTGTGTATTTTCATAATGTGAAAACAGAATTAAAAAATAACAATTAGGTGATGTGTAATTCTATTAAAAAAAAAAACTTACCTATAGAATAACATAGGCTTTGAATATCTTTAACGATCTGCGATATACCCCTTTAAATGGACTTAATATTTTGACTTGGCACCGCTGAAGATTTCATATAAAAGTTTATATTTCAGTTTAACATTTATAAACTAGACTATATTAGGTTTGTTCATTAAAATGCAAGCAACAGTTCTTATGGATTTTTATATTTTTTTTACAGATTTGAAATTTTTAAATTGCATTTTCTCAGTTTACATTTTTTCACGAATTCATGATCTTCTAAATGTTAAAACTTCTACAGATATTTAAGAAAAAACTTAATAATTTTTTGGATGTTTAATAAAGAAATAAGGATAGACTTTGAAATTTATTGTTTAGTTTTTGGGACAAAAAAATTAAAAAACGCATGTCTATTTTTCAAGAAAAAAAAAAAAAAAAAAAAAAAAAGATTTTTGTTATAGTGTTTCTTTTAAAGATATTGCAAAATCCATCTCTATTTCTTTTAAGTAAGGTATATTAAACATCCAAAAAAAAAGTTAAGTTTTTAGAAGTTTTAGCATTTTAAGGATCATGAATTCATCAAAAAATGCGAACTGAGAGAACGCAATTTAAAAATTTCAAAGCTGTAAAGACTGCATCGAAAACTATACGAATTGTTGTCTGAATATATATTTTATTGAACAAACCTAATATCGTTCAATTTACAAATATTAAATGGGAATATAAGCATAAGCTTTTATATGAAACCTTCAGTTATGCGAAATCAAAGGTGCTAAATCGCCTTAATCCTGGGTTTCTCTCGTTCACAATCGACTTTAATGCACAACTAACCAAACAAACTTCAATTTTTAACACTCAAGACAGTCGTTCAACTCTTCTAAATGCCTTCCTCTCCAAAAGCTAGCATTGTTTCTCATTGGTTCACCATCATTGTTTTTCAAAAATTAACAATATTAGAGAAAGAAACATCTTACATAAAACAGATTGTGTCAGATCATCAAATTCTTAAATACATGCTGCATTTATTTTACTTATAATTGCTTCACGACATAAGGAAAATGAAACAATGCAACTTGCTCAATTTATTCTTAATTAGAAACGTACAACTCCGTATTTTAGAAGGAAATATCACTTTTAGTTATATATTTTTTATAAGCAGGGATTTTGTGCTAGGGTCTGAAATGAACGAAAAATTTCAACCCTTTGCATTCGAGAGGTAAACTCTCTGCCACCCCTTGACCACTTGATTTGATATAGTTATGTTTGATATGTTTAATAAATGTCCTTCTTTGAAGCATAAAGTTAGATAAAATGGTGAAATAAAAAGTTTCAATCGTTAAATTCTGTGAAATTATTTCGTATTAATGGTAAGTAATTCACCAAATATGCGTAAAACCATCTGGAGCTCCTGGTTCGCAGGAGCGAAAAAAGCCTCGGGTGCAAAGGGTTAATAAAATACCACAGAACAAAGATAATGGTCTCTAATATGTTTATATAGTTATAACTTTTTTATTACTGTCTAAAAATTTTATCCTTGATAAAAAAGATACAAAGGGGATCGAAGTATTTATCTGCGAATGATATATAAAGTTCACATATTATTGAAATAATTACAAAATAAAAAGAACTTTTTATATACTATGTTTTTAAATTTTCTGTTCAATCATATAAACGCTACCGAAGGCAGCGGGAACCCGTTACAATTGGTTAAAAGTATTAAAATAATTCATTGCTATCGTGTTTTGAGCTATTATAAAAGTTTCAAATGGCTAGCTAGCCGGGAAGTTAGTTAAAAATCGATTGCAAGCTTTGTAATGGTAACGCTGCCGAAGGCAGCAGGGTCCCGAAGCAGTTGGTTAAAAATATTTTAAAAATACAACTTCACCGTATTCTGAACTATTCTGAAAGTTTCAAATGCCTAGCTAGTCGGGAAGTTAGTTAAATAAATTTTATGTCGAATCATATAAACGCTGCCGAAGGCAGTAAGGACCTGCAACAATTGACTAAAAGTATTAAAAAAATGTATTGTCACCGTGTTCTGAGCTGTCCTGAAAGTTTCAAATATCTAGCTAGTCGGAAAGTTAGTTAAAAATCGATTGCAAGATTTGTACTGGACAAACAAATAAACAAACACGCAAACGGACATGGTAAAATCTATTCATATTTTAGTGATGTTTCGAAAATTCCCTAGAATCAATATAAAACCAACTATTAACTACTCTAAGATATAAATTCTCGCGTATGGGGAAAAAAATGTATTACAGTTTATCAAAAAGACTGAAAAATAGCTATTTTAAACTATTATTGTTAACTATTAGTTGTTTTTATGACAAAAACGGGAAATTAAAATCATTCTATATGTAATATAATATTTATTTTATTTTTAAACTGAAATGTAAACTAAGATGTGCAAAACGAAATATGTCTATGAAATGCTATTTTTATAATATATAATATTCATCCAACTGTAATATTCCTGTTACTTTTTATATATAAAAAAAACATATATGCCTTAGATAAAGAATGATTAGTTAGATAATTTGGGTTCATAACAAAGCGTGAAAATATGTATTATTTATTTATATAAATTCTTCCATCTTGTTCGCTTTTGTTAATAATTAAAACAAGTTGTTCCTTTGAGATTCTATGGCAATCCCCTAAAAAAATCTTATATAGACAAAATCTTCGCGTCTTCCACAATCATCGTTATGATCAAGGAAGTGAAACGCGATGATCCATAAAAGTGTTAAATTAATTACATAGCTGGGAGACATTTCTCTGATTATGAAAAGCGTAAAACTTAAGCACGGTTAATATATGAAGATTATATATTTATGTATTTCAAACTTAAGAAAATGTGACCTTTTTTCAATAATGATAACCAGTAAAAAAAAAAAAGAAGATACCTAGAGGTAATGAAACATATGTTGATATTTTTAAATTTTAAACTAGTATTTTTAGCAAAATAAAACTAGTATGCACTTCAATAGTTAAAAAAAGAATAAATAAATAAATAAAAATTTACTAGTTTAGACATTTGTGATAAATGTCCGTATAATGTGACTTGGTCAAAGTCATCAATAGTGAATCTTCCAGTAATTGACCACTTAGGCATAAATATTTAAACAGCAAGAATTAATGTGTGGAAGTTCTGAATCTGATTTGTAGAATACATAACTAACATCTAATAAAATGCTCTGTTGCAATTTGTAATAGCAACTGATGTTTTTGATTTGATGTTAGCATGGAACAATTATAAAGTTGTCCACATAGCTAAAGCAGTGTTGCCATAATTAGGGACTTTTTTATTCAATAATCACCAGTAATTCTGAGGAGGGATATTTGTTACATATAATAAACGATTAATCTTCGAAGTGATTAGACAACTGTTACAATTAAAATTTAGTGGTAGATATTGAATAAAAAAGTCCCCTAAATTTGTGCAACACTGGCTTAAAGTAAGTAGCTGTTAGTATTAGCTAGGTATTACGAGATGTTCAATTCAATCTTAAAACATCAAGCTGAATTTGGTTTTAAAATTTTATTTACTGAAAAATTTAGGTCATTTATATTTGTTTTCTATTACTACATTTTCATTTATAAACTATTTTTATTGTAATTAAAGTGTGGTCAGTTACTAGGTATGTAAAGTATTATCAGTGTTAGTAAATAACTAAATCGGTCAACTACTGAATTTCTGTTTGTTTTCAACTTTTCCAATAACTGACGTATGTGGTCAATTCCCAAATGTGCAGCATTTGACTTTGATACTGTATTTTTGTCGGATAGTTTAAATGGTTTAAGAAGAATGTGGAGCCATTTTGGAACAAAATCGTCGAAGGAGGAATTAGTTTGATGAAGGGAAGGGTGAATGTGGATGGGTGGGTCTAACAGCATTAAGGACCTTGGAAACACTAGCGACTTCAACGCGGCAAGGGTGGGTTCTATTCAAATCTTTTTGGTGTGGTTTTTTTAACTACCGCATGCATCGAAGGGAGATTTCCTCCTCTGACAAATCTCCTCCTGCGATAACTGGCGTAGAAAACTTGTGTTTCATTTGTAAAATTCTTTAAAGAGCAATAAAAAGTAATGTCTTTCATTGTAAACATGTCCAAAAGTTCAAAGGTGACTTTCCGAATATCTACAATTTGACTTTCCGGCTCTGTTTCAGTCGCTAGTGTTTGCAAGGTCCTTAAAGCTGTGTTCAGACACTAGCAACAGAAGTAGAGCGGGAAAGTCATAAATTATCCATGATGTATAATCCAGTCCTAGTTAATATTTGATTCTTATAAGCTCTTTATATTAAAATTCTGTACATTACTATAGTTTATATATTTACATTGAAATATAATTCGAATACATATTTTTACCAATTGCTTTCAATTTAAGTAAATCTTAAACAGGAAAATTGGAACGGTCCGCTACTAATACGACTATGGTCATTTGCTGGGTTTAAATAGTAAAAGCAAAAAAGTGAAAAAAAAACTGCGTGGGGGGGGGGGGGGGATTAATGCGACAACCTAATATCCAGCTTTTCCATTTAGGTAAAATACGTGACTTTCAAATACTCAAATATCCTTTGGTGATACTAACATTAATTTGCCAACGCATTTTGCCATGAGGTTCAACAAAAAGCAGAAAAAATATACTGTATATGCGTATTATAATATTGGGTTGTTCGGAAAGTCATTTCGCTTTTCTCAGCAGAGGACTTAATTGTATTTTTTTCACACCTTCTTCACATTTAAGTTGCATTGCCATTACATATTGTGACAGCTGATATAGCAAGGCTTGCTTGTGAAAAAGGTCGTTTTATTCTGCTCAATAGTTTTTGATTGGTGCCCTATCAAATAAAGAAAATCAGAAGCGACATTTTCGGCATATTTTGTTTTTGCTATCAAAAATGCGAAAATACTATTCAAAGAAGGAAAAAAAGTATACGATGTGTGCACAGAAAATTTATTTAAAGAACGCTATTGTCAAAACTGGTTTACCAAATTTTGTTCTGGCAATTTTGAGTTGAAGATGCATAACGTTCTAGAAAACCAGTTTGTGCTAATGAAGACAAAGTATTGATTTATGAAAAACTGCCAAATAACAACTCGTGAGATCGCTAAGAAACCGATCAAAGTGGAGAATGTATAATTCATTAAAATATTTATACAATATAAGAAAATCGTCTTTCATTTTCGAAGGAAAAAACGAAATTACTTTACGAACAACCCAATATATATATATATCATTCATAAACTCATTTTGCCAGCTTATCAAACTTTTCACCTCCAGAAGAAGTCTCTTAATTAATAACACTGCTCGGTATGAAAATTGCCTCTGACACGATTTCAGCATATTCTTATGTAAAGTGGCCTCCTGAATCTGAATATGACCACCGCCCAATCACACACCGTTTTCTAGATACACCCCTCTCCCTCATTTTTATCATTGTTTGGTAATTTTATACCCATCATTTTTCTTTGGAGAGGAATTATGGTTATTTTAACCGTTAAATGTCTTCTGACCTGAGGAGCGACAGAGGTAGGAAGTTCTAAAACACGAACATTTATAGCAAAGAGAGAAAATTTGATTTGATGGGATTTGTGCCCAGAAAAGAAAGGAAAATTAATAAAAACAATCAATTTCTGTTTCTTTCGTTTTTTTTTTTTTTTTTTTTTTTTTTTTTTTTTTCGCAGTATTTTTCTTATTTTTTACATATTCCAGCTTTCAGTTTGCCATTTTATTACCAAAACACCTCAAATAATAAAAATTATGCAGTGAAAATTTTTTATTAAAATGTTGGTGAGGGGAGAAAAGTCTCAAAGCCTTCGCAAGAAAGTTTGACTGGTTCATTGTACAATGTTTCCTTTCAATAACTCCCTCGTTAAATGTTTTGGGCAGTAAAACATGAACAGTAAAATGTCTTGCTTTGACGCATGTTAAAGGTCATTGCTCTTATCATTGTAGTCGTCAGTCGTTATCTACCTTTAGTACACGTTTTGCGATAAGACAGTGAACTTTATGGTGTTGTCGACGATGGTGATCTTTAACACGTGTCAAAGGAGGATATTTTACTGTTCATGTTTTACTGCCCGAAATATTAAACGTGGGAGTTATTGAAAGCAAACGTCGTACAGTGAATCAGTCAAACTTTCTTGAGAGGGCTTTTGAGACTTTACTCCACTCACCAACATTTTGAAAAAGATTTTCACTGTATAATTTTTATTATTTGGGGTATTTTGGTAAGAAAATGGCAAACTGGAAGCTGGAATATGCAAAAAATAAGAGAAATATTGCGAAAAATAAAAAAAGAAACAAACTGATTGTTTTTATTGATTTTCTTTTGTTTTCTGGGCACAAATCCCCTTAAATTTCCTCCTTACTACAAATGTTCGTGTATTAGAACTTTTTACCTCTGTAGCCCCTCAGGTGAGAAGACATTTAACGGTTAAAATAATTATCGTTCCTCTCCAAATCAAACTTATGGATATAAAATCCCCAAACAATGATAAAAATGAGGGAGGAGGTGTATCTAGAAAACGGTGGGTGATTGGGTAAAATAGTGGTCATATTCGGATTCAGGCGGTCATTTTACATAAGAATCTGCAAGAATGGTATCAGATCTCGAAAAAAAAAAAAAAAAAAAATCTGCAGAGCAGTGTAATTCAAATTTTAAATGAACTAAAAAGCTTGTATGAAAATTTTGAATCAGTAAAATTATATAAAAAAATATAAAAAATATATAATATATATTAAAAAAATATAAATAAATAAAATATATATATATATTAAAACAAAAAGTATTTTTCAATTATAATTAGTTTTCATATTCATTTTATCAGCTTATCAAATTTTTAGTTAATTACAACAATCTTATTTATCCAAAGAGTGTTAGTCAAAAATAATTTTAAGCAGTAAAAAAAATATATATAAAAATATTAAAAACATTTTTTTATTATTATTTATAAACATTTTTCATATTCAGTTTATCAAAATTTCCATTTATCATAATTTTATTAAATCCAAAGGGCATTAGATAAAATATAATATTGCATAAAAATTAAGGAAATTCGTTGTCTTTTTAATCAGAAACTGTACTTAAAAAATATCTAAATTTAAAACTAATAAAACTCTTTATATTTAACAAGAAATAAAAATCATGTGATACACAGAAATTATGTAGCGCTTTAAAAAATAAATAAATAAATAAATATTTTAATAACTCTACCGAAAATTTTAACTTTTAAATCAACCCGTATTCTCTATTAATTATTCACAAATACGTGTGAAGTTATTTATATATATATTTATTTACAAATGTAGTGCATGTTTGAGTAATCCTTTATTCATATCATGCGAATATCTTAAAATTTTATCAGTTTTATAAACCTTTGACATCAATAATAAAAAGTATTCTTATCCATAATCCGAATTACCTTGAACCGACCCTAAGCATGATCTTAACTTACACCCATATTAAAATTCCGTTCAGATCGAAAACGTATCTTTTAAAATATAATTTAAGTAATATCAAACGAAAAATGTGTTGAAATATGTTTCTGGTGTTTATTTGTGGGATTACACTCCTTCTCATAATTATAAGGACACCCGTTTTTCTATATTAACTAAACACTAAACACTATTATTTAAACAAATATATTTTTTATTAATTTGAATTTCATTAATAGATGATATTTAAAAAGTTTTATCTTTTTTCTATCTTAAAAAACTTTAAATACGGTCAAAAAAAAGGATTTTTCAAGTGTTCACAATTATAAGGACAGCTCGAATCTTCGTATTTGTTTTTTTTCAATTATTCTTTAAATTAATATTTTTGGGGGTCTCTTTTTAGGGTGAAACAGTCAGACATTCTCTCTGGTATATACATACATATTTTCTTTAATATTCTGTTTCAATACCATTTCATACAGCATAGATGATATTCTGAATACATTTAAACTATTTAAAATTGCTTTCCACTTCCACGCACTTTTCTAATATGATAAGTTAAGGTTTTTTGAACTTTTAGGCCGCGGGAAAGGCAACAATAAAGAAGTTTCTTTTTCAAACTATTTCCTATTGCTCTAGAAGTAGAGCAAAAATGTAAGTCTTGTAGAAAAAAATATTATTACCCCCTAAAATCTAACAAAAATCTCAGAATTCCAAATTTAAAATTTGCGGATATTCTCTTGATGTTCATAATAATTGAAAAAATTACTAAATTCATTCTGTCTTCAGTAGAAACAGCTCCCTAGAGCACCATAGATCCACCTTTAAAATGCCCGATTCATATCTGCCTTTAAAAAATCTGCTTTGTCTTTCGCTATCTTCAGATCGTGCCAGTAACTGTTAAAACCATTTGATTAATCAAAAATAAAATGTTTTTCATCCGAAAATGCAACATTTTACCATTTAATATTGTCTTTATTCAACTTTAACACAGACGTTCTTTCCCCCATTAAATGCTTATTGATTATTACAGGTTTTTTATTCATTTTAACATATTATTAATTATTTTAAACATGCATAAATGTGGACCCCAACCTTTCGTTAAAAATTACGAACAAATTCAGCAGCAGTCATTACGAGTAGAACAGTAAGAGAAATTACGAGTCTTCGATCTCTGTAAAACAACTATGATTTTGCATCAGATCTCTCTCCTATCAAACCAGCAGTTCAACATTTGATCACATTTCCTTCAGCCATTTTAGATCTTCGAATTTCATTAGAAATTCGGCGGATTGAAATTATCCTTCCACTTAAAAAACACATTTATCATACTTCACTACATGAACGTTCTTTTTTTCGAGAAATTATCAGTAATGTCCGTCCACGAAAAATTGAAGTCTTATATATGAATTAATCTAGCCCAGTAGTTAATGAATTCGCATGTCAACTGTAATTTATCCGCTTGTAAGTTAAATAAAACGAAAAAATCTTGATTGTCCCTATAATTATGAACATCTAAAAACGTAGAGAAAAAAATATTTTGCATGATTTTTATTAATTTTGTTTCATATTAAAAATATTATAGCAGTTTTGGTTTTTAGAATACTAGATATATTAAAGTGCACTTAGTATAATCTTGTTCACAATTATTTTTACATAAGTTATTTCAAAATATAAAATGTCCTTATAAATATGAGAAGGAGTGTATATACGCAATTCTAATGGTAGATGTTTAAACTGCAATCTAATTTATGCTAATTTATTATCAAGTGTCAAATATTTTTGACGCACTTTAGATGTTCTGTACAATTGTTTACTTTTTTCTATGTGGAGGTTGAGAATACATAAATATATTTAATTGCGAAAAAAATGAAGTTACACGTCTTTATAAATTTACATCAAACATTTTTTTATTATTA
The DNA here is from genome assembly GCA_963930645.1 of Salticus scenicus. Taxonomy (NCBI): domain Eukaryota; kingdom Metazoa; phylum Arthropoda; class Arachnida; order Araneae; family Salticidae; genus Salticus; species Salticus scenicus. Next base: position 184,741,589 of record OZ005651.1, on the reverse strand, counting down.
TTATTATAAACATTTACGCATTTAAATGTTACATATTTTATGTAATCTTTTTAAATTTGAGATAAGTGTACTATTTTTGTTGCTTAAGAAAGGCTGTAATGTTGTAAAATTCAATAAAATACGCTTACTCTATTAGGCTAACATTCCATTTGGGATAGCCTAATCCACTTCAAACAATAAAGGCCCATAAAATAGACTGTATCTCGAATATTTCGTGTGTCCCTATAAAACAAGTATAAATGTTACATGCAGGGTTTTTTTTGAGAACATACTGAAATAAACCACTGTAACATAAACAAATTTCATTTGCTTTACTATAGATTAGCATAAAATGGCTTATGGAACAATTATCACCTATTTGATATAACGTAAACCCTCTTCACATCTAATTTAAATATTATGAAAATTAGACCTCGGAGAACGCTTTTGAGTAAAATTATAACTAGTATGTTGTGGCCACCACAAGACTTTCTTCTATATTTTCCTATACATATTCAATCAGTAACAATATAAAAAAAAAAAAAAATACGTTTTTTTTTTTTTTCCAAGTTTTTTTTTTTTTTTTTTTGTGAAAATTAATACATATTCAATCACTAACAATATTTAAAAAAAAAAAAAAAAATGCGAATTTTTTTCGGTTTTTTTTTTTTTTTTTTTTTTTTTTTTTTGGTTAAAAGTAAAAAAAATCGATAACTTTGTTTTAAATTATCACAGATTTATAGTTCAACCATTCGTTTTAAAGGTATTGACGAGATCTTTCGAATGATACCCATCTTCAAAGTTTAACACCCCCGGGGGGAACCGATGTCCCCCCATGCACAATTTTTTTTTTTTAGTTAACTACTACTATTATCAATAATTCATATTAATTTTACAATCACAAGTGTAAAATAACTCTTAATATGCACATTTATACGAATTTTTGTCCTATTCTGCCATGTTAAAAATTTAGATAAAATGCTATCACAGCGCCTCCTGTTGAGCTATTGATCCCCAAATATAATCAGCACCAGTTTATGTCGGGGACCAACTAAATACCAAGTTTGGTAAAATTTCGTTTAAAAAAAAAAAAAAAAAAATTTTTTTTTTTTTTTGTTAAAAGTAAAAAAAATCGATAACTTTGTTTTAAATTATCACAGATTTATGGTTCAACCATTCGTTTTAAAGGTATTGACGAGATCTTTCGAATGATACCCATCTTTAAATTTTAACCCCCCCCGGGGGGGTACTTCCCCCCAGGGGGGGGGGGACCGATGCCCCCCCCATGCACAATTTTTTTTTCCTAGTTAACTACTACTATTATCAACATTTCATATTAATTTTACAATAGCAAGTTTAAAATAACTCTCATTATGCCCATTTATACGGAATTTTGTCCCATGCTGCCATGTTAAAAATTTGCATAAAATGCGATCACAGCGCCACCTGTTGAGCTATTGATCCCCAAATCTAATGGGCACCAGTTCATGTCAGGGTGCAACTAAATATCAAGTTTGGTTAAATTTCATTCATTGTTTCGTGAGATACAGCGTCCACAAAAAAATGATACAGACAGACAGACACACAGACAGACAGACAGACAGACACACAGACAGACATTTTTTAAAAACTATCAATTCGTGTTCAGGACATCCCAAAACGTGTAGATCCGTCAAAAAACGGAGGTCGAAAATTTTCGCGAATCCAATACTTTCTCTATATTACATATAGAAGAAAGTAAAAAGTGTTAAAAGGAAATAATTGGTGTTATCTTTCACTCGGAAGTTTTTTTAAACCTATGCTCCACGTTAAATTGTTACACGATAAACGATATAGCAGGATTTCAGACGATAAGAAATATTTAAAGCACAATAATATCCAACAATTTTTTTTATTATTATTTATTTATTTAAATTTAGAATTTCAGACCAATAATTTAATGGAAAATGAAAAGGTACGACGCTGAATGAATATTTTATTAATTGTAATAATTGTAATATTATCACTTTATTTTAAGTGGAATTTTATTGAACTTTGTATGAATGTGACAAGATTATGAAAAATATTGAAAATGTGTTCAGTCATTATACAGCATCGGATAATTTCGAAACAGCGAACACCTTACTTTTACGGGTGGGAGTTTGAGCGGACAGTGGTTATCTCAATTGTCACTCAGCGTGCCATTGCATGTCATACAAAACAAAAGCAACACTGTTAAAAAAATGCAACTTTGCTGCCAGAAATTCTCTGTAATTTGAAAAAAAAAAAAAAAAAAAGTAAAGTACAGAAAAATTACGTTGACAAAACGTATTTTTTTGTAATTACAGAGAATTTCTGACAGCAAAGTTCCATTGAAGGTAATTATTTTAAGGTACAGTGAAGGTAATTCTTTTAAAAATATCTGTTTCTCAAATCAAGAAAAAAAATTCTTAGCTTAACTTGGAATGAAACACCTTTTATTTCTAACTAGATTGAGACACTGGTTTGCTATACAAAAAGTGTGCTTTACTATAAACTACTACATCTGGAATTTTTTTGCATCATTTCTTTTTTTATTTCCGCATTAAATATAAATCTCAATATTTCTTATATTGAATCTTTTTAACGTGCTGATCGTAATCTCACGTGTTCTGTTTGCATACATTTGAATAATTAGAATCATCATTAATTACTTCTAAGATTGCACATGTGAGGTTAAAAGTAAAAAGCAAATATTGAGGTCATCAAATATTCCCTCTCGCTACTTTGCAAATAGAACTATATCATACTTACTACAACCGGAAAGTGTTATCCGGGTTATCCGCATACCTTTTGGTTTGTTGACCTTGCTAAATACGCTCATTTTTATTGAGGATCATCTTTTGATACGTTTGACTGGTAAAGGAACGCGAACAAGAAATTGCTCATAGCTTAAACCAAATTCTGGAAAATTTTCGTTCCTTAATATTCTAATCTTAAAATAAATTCTTTGAGAGAAAAACGCTTAAGAAAGCGAGTAAAATATACATAAAACATACTCGCATACCTCGTTGAACATAGGAATGGAACAAAAATTTTCTTCTTTTCCAGTATTTTTTTTTTTTTTTCTGTTTTTTTTTTTTTCCAGTTGATAAATTTGCAAATGTATTTTTAACTCTTTTGCTTCTACTCTAGAAAACCGTAGTTTATACACAAAAACTGAAAATTTATTTATACCAGATAAACCAGATAAAGAAACACTCAAAAATTAAAAATTAGTAAAAATATTTTTTTAAATATAACTTATGCATAAACAAGAAATTTTTTAAATGTATATTTTTTGCTATGAATATATATATATATATATATATATATATATATTAGTAATGAAAATTCACATATTTAAGAAAACATTACAAATATTGTACTGGAAAGATGTAAAAAATCTTTCTAAAATGAGTGAAGTTTCATATGAAAAATTAAAAAATATATGTATTACCAAAGAAATTATTTTCTTAACTAAACAGATTTCAGTATTCATATCAAATTTTGAACATAAAAGAAATAAGAATACATCAAGAAAGAATCATTTAGTTAGTAAATAAAGTATTAAATGAGATGAAACATTCATTTCATTTCTTTTTAATTGTCATATTTTTATTGCTTTTGAAATAATCATTCATAACCTTAGTTATTTACATTTATTTATAATGTATATTTTTCAAACCAATCTTTTATTATTATTTACTTATTATAACTCCCATTAAATTGTTTATAGGTGATTATGAAATTGAATCTTTTGAACATGACAGTTACAGAAAACAATAAATCACTTGTTCAGTCAAAGTAACAAGTAAAATTAAATCATTGGTTGCATTATAAGATTTATCAAAGTGAGTGAGGGAAAACATGAATGAAAACTAGATGATTGACAAATCCTGTTCAGTCCATTTCCTGGGCATTAATTCAACACAACAAGATTTGTAAAAAGCCCTTACTGAAAATGTCAAGCTAATAAAATTTTTTGCATTGAGTTTTTGTATATCTAATTACTATTTTTTTTTTTTTCTAACTAAAAGGTTAAAGGGCAGTCCTTAATACAGAATATTTTGATGTAAGATTAGAAAAAAAAAATTAGGATCTTTAAGTTGAATGGTTTAACGGGAATTTTATAGCACATTGTGTTTTCAGATACGATTCTATAATTAAAGTCATATCTTAAATTTTAAGACATATTTTAAGTTTTTTTTTTCCCTTTAAATAAAAAAAAAAAAAAAAAAAGAGGAAAATTCAAAATATGAAAATAGTTAAAGATATTCTAATACTTTCGCCAATACGTGTTATTTTATTTACATTAATTATTATTACTAATCATTTTAATTACAAGTTACACTATTACATAAAAAAAGCCACTTTCTTCAAGTATTATTTGCCTTATTCTCATTATAATACGTCGAAAAGTGTTTGATTTCGGTTCATTTTCTAAATGCATTTGAACTTTCACGAGATTATAATATAGTAGCGGACAGGTATATAGTAATATAGTAGCGGACAGGCTACGTCCGCTTCGCTGGTCACTATATTTAAATTAATTTTCAAAACAATTTGAATCACTATTTGTTTATTTTTTATATCACATTATTAAAAAAAAAAAAAAAAAAGCCTACTTCGAAATTGCTTTAAACCTCGCTTCAGTTACCCGTTGCCTACGGCTTCACTTTTTCCGCCCGAACTGCATCGGGTCCATGTTCCCACTGCCTGCAGAAAGCTCTTTCTCAGGTACTTCAATTTGGGTACTTATCGACGGCAAGTGGATCTACTGTTATTTAAGAAGTACGATTTTAAAGATGACTGTATCTCAGCATCTATTAAATATCTTAGTTTTTGATCCATGTATTTTATAGCACTATATTACAATTTAATTCCGACCAATATAATAAATAAAATAGTAAATTTTCTTTTAAAAGGAATTAAATAAATAAAAAATAATAATTAATCTTGAATTTTAATTATTTTAATACTTTCTATTATATACTACCATTTTATCCGATAAATACTATAAATATATGTATAAAAAAGTTTTTTTTTTTTCAAAGGAATTAATAAAAAAAAAAAAAAAAAAAATAAAGTTATCCTGTAAAAAGTATACAGAAACATAACTGTTATAAATATGTTTTTAAATTTAAAATTTAATGTACTTAATTTTTTTTACTGCATTACCATTTGATTTTAATAAATATAAAAAAAAAAGTTTTTGTCCCCCCCCCCTAAGAAGGAAAGTGGGAAATTTTGCAAAACACCGTGTTAGTATGTGTCAGGCCTCTACAACCAAGCTTCACACCAAAATTCGTGACACAGTCCCACACAGAATCACCACAGCAGCGTTCACTCAGGGGTGCGTGTACTCTTTTATATGTATAGATGTAGGATTATGTGAAATCGCGTTCAAACGCCTTTTTTTTTGGGGGGGGGGGAGATATAAAGATTATGTGAAATCCCGTTTTGCCCCTCTCCCCTCCTTTGGGACCGAATTTCTAAACTTCAAGAAATTGGTTTTTACCTTTGTGTTTGCTATATTTAAAAGCAAAAATCATACGGATATCTGTTTCTTTTTTTGAGATATGAAAGATTATGTGAAATCACATTTTGGCCCATGTGAAAATGCGTTTTGCCCCCTCCTCCTCTTTGGGGTCATTAAACCTAAAATTCGAAAAATTAGTTTTTAGGTTTTTGTGTTCTTATATTTGAAAGTAAAAATCATACGGATATCTGGTTTTTTTTTTATTTGTTTGTTTGTTTGAGTTATAAAGGTTTATGTGAAATCACGTGTCGCGCATATAAGATCGCGTTTTGCCTTCTCCCCCCCCCCCCCTTCCCCTTAGGGGCCGAATTTCTAAAATTACAGAAATTGGTTTTTAGGTATTTATGTTAACTATATTTTAGAGCAAAAATCTCACATATGCCCGATTCTTTTTGTTTGAGATATAAAGGATTAAGTGAAGTTACGTTTTGCTCCCTCCCCCCCCCCCCCGCCCTTGGGGGCCGAATTTCTAAAGTTCCAGAAATTAATGTTTAGATATTTGTGTTATCCGTAAAATTTTTGCTTTAAAATATAGCTATGTTTTTTTGTTTGAGGTATAAAGGTTTTTGTGAAATCACTTTTTGCACCACTCCCCTCTTTGGGGGGCGAATTTTGTAAAATCACTTCTTAGTGGGTGTAGACGTCACAGAATGAATGCTTTCACAATATTTCACGCTTCTAGGTTCAGGGGTTTGGGCTAGGCGATGATGAATCACTTACTCACTCAGGACAAAAGATATTATATATATATAGATTATTAATGTTCATAATAGCATATTTTCTCTTTAAAATGATGTATGAAGCATTTGTGGTTCATTTACAGCGATACGTACTGTCTACAAATATTTATTTTACACGGAAAGGGGGGGGGGGCAAAAAAATCTAATAAATTACTGTATATGGACAGTAATGGATGAAAGTATATTTTAAAATACAGTAATTTTTAACAGAACTAAATTCCAGCGGGTTGACCAAGATACACTAGTGTAGTAACAATAAATTATCTCGCGCAGTTCTGATTTCAGTCTACTATATCATGTGCATAGTGTATATCATCACAGCTGTCCAAAACCATTTCGATTATATCAATATAACATAATTAATCGTAATACTTTTGCACTTACTTAAATAAACTGCTTAAAATATTTCTTGTGAAAATACCTCTCCCTTTCCTTTTTTATTAAACTGTAATTATAGCTATAATAATTTAAAAAAATAAATGTGTTATGCTTTCGTCAATTACAAGTTTATCAGAGATTTCGTGCAGTTTTTAAATGAAGTGAATTGTCAGTCAAGAAAGCAAAAATGAATTAAATTATTTAATCTTTTTTTTTTTTTTTTTTTTTTTTTTTTTGTTTCTGTCAGGGGAAAATTTGGTACTGTTCATCGCTGCTCTGAAAAAGCCACAGGAAAGGTTTTTGCAGCAAAATTCATAACAACGACGAAGCCTCAAGATCGAGCTGATGTAGAAAGAGAAGTGGAAATAATGACTGTACTACAGCATCCTCGATTATTACAACTTTACGATGCTTTTGATGATGGAAAGAAGACAATGTGTTTAATCTTAGAAATGTAAGCTCGTTTCCTTAAATTTCTAATGGAAACTGTTCTCCTATTCAATATTTAAATTAAAAAACTTCTTCACACACCATAAAATTAAAGAAAGCACTACCGGTTTCGGAAGGACGTGGCCTTTCTTCTTCAGGTGCAAAATACGTGCTGTTGCCTTGTTGTCAAAAGCAAGACACTTACTTGCCTACAAGGCAGTAGCACGTATTTTTTACCTGAAGAAAAAGTGCCACATCCTTTCAAAACGGGTTGTGCTTTCTTTAATTTTATGGTGTGTGAAGAAGTTTTTTAATTTAAATATTGATTGTACACCAGTTCTTTAATTTAATATTGCGTTTTCCTATTCATTGTTTATCATATGTATTTAGAACTTTTAAAATAAAATCCGATGGTTTAGTTTTTAACATAACTGGCTTTCCACATTCTAAATTCAGTTGGTGGTGGTTTTAGGGTTAAGGCCGATAGGCTACGCTAGGGTTCTAGACCTATCTGTTGAATGCCTTCCATCTGGGTCAGTCTAAGGGGTTTTAGCCTGTACTTACGCGAGTTTAAAAAAGAACCACGGATAACTCCGAACGGTTAGGTCGCCGAGTGCGACCTGGGATCGAGCCCGGCATTTTCCCTCTACCAGCTTTGAGCGCATAACCACTCAATCACTGGTGGGGCCCTAAATTCGGATTGAAACTTAAAAAAACATAAACTTTAGTATTCCCCTATACTCCCATGATTTAAGTAACTATATCATGAGCTGCAATTTAATTTTTTTGACCAAGTCGCTGGTTTTAATCCTGGCCTGGCCTGGCTATTTTTTGCTCATGTAAAAATTAATTAGGCTGGTCCATCAAATCTGCAACATATAGTAATGCATTTATTTCACTAATACAAAGAGTGTTAGATTATATATCTCGATTGTTTATATCTTTCATTTACATGCATAAACAGTCTACTTATAATATCATGAATATAGATATAATACATGCAATTGGTGTTATTTCTTTAATGCCGTTTCCCCATTTAATTCTGATGTTCAGTAATAGGGTCTCCCTTGACCACCACCCGAGAACAATGTTCGAATAGTTCACGAACCTAGTGACCTCGAACCTAGTAGCATTATCTCTCTGTCTATATCTGTTTCTATAGATGTGTATATTTATACACTCCTGCTCAAAAGTTCATCAAGATTTACAAACAATCAGTTTTTTTCAATTTAAGAACTTCTCTCTCGATAAAATGTTTTCAAACATTCGGTATTTAAAGAACTGGGTCTTCCTCGTGCTTTTCAGTGAAGATTGGTTTAAGACAACATTTAGGGGGCTAGTAACAAATTGAGCAAAATCAATAATGTTTGTGATCACCCTGTATCATTAAGCGAACGAAATGAACTGTAACTTTAGGATATATTAATACAGAGAAAGTTCAATTTGTGGATGTATTTGTGTGACAATATATTTTGTGTGTTAACCCTCCGTCGGGCGCACCCTGCCTGAGAGGCCCGTTCTGGTTTTTATTATCTAAATATCCTACACATGATTTTTAATTCAAAAACACCCATATGGTGACCTTATTAGGAGTGAATAGGAAGTAATAAACGAAAATTTGATGCATAAGTACGAATTTATTGATTGTAGTAAAAGTATTTTAACAATAAAGTATTTACTACCTGGTCTCTCAGGCAGGGTGCGCCCGATTTTGTTTGTCCTACGGGTGCGCCTGACGTAGGGTTAATATAATTATATAATATTTCATAAAATGTGTATTTTACATTGTAATTCTATAAGCCATACTACCTATAAATAGACACCCATCTTACCCTAAGATTGGGACAAGATACCGTAACGAACACGTTCAGGAAAACTTTTTTTTTCAAAATTATAAAATAGTTTTTCCAAGTTATATAATACATTAGAAGTTAAATATATTTTTAATATGTACTCAATATGTACAATTAAATCTTTAATATGTACAATTTTTTACAAGAGATAAAGAAATAACAAATATAATCACAACAGGGGATTTTACAGAAATATTAAACAAAACCTGCGGAACTGTCTCCAATCTACTCTATACAATTGAAGTATTTAGTTACGTTACAACTGCACCGATCTTAAAAATTTCCCTAAATACCCCCATTTGTGACACAATTTATTTTGGAAACTCCTGTAATTTATAATGACATATTATTTTTTATTTAGCATAGAAGGAGGAGAATTGTTTGAAAGGGTAATAGACGAAGACTTTGTCCTAACAGAAAAAGCTGTAACTATTTTTATGAGACAAATATGTGAAGGAGTAGATTATATGCATTCAAAAAATATTCTACACTTGGACATGAAAGTAAGTAAAATATTTCACGCATAAAAAAATAAATAAATTGTAATAGCCAAGTTCTTATTATGGTTTAGCAAGTGTATCTCTTTAATTCATTTCGGAAAGCGCACATCACTTGCAATTTTTTATGTCATGTTTTAAGCTGAGTTAGTTAAAGCATGTGTGTATTTCATAAAGTTATGCAATATTCTGTTACACAAGTTTATATGAGAATAAATTATCGTTTTTATGCCTCAAGCACAAAACAACAATAAAAACAGACCATAAAACCAAAGCTTTATTGTTAAGATCAAGCAATGTTTAAATATTTGTTATAGGACAGTTTGCGCAATAAAGAATTATATCGTGCATAAGGGAATTGCTGGCCTTTCTTTTGTACATAAAAAAGATAAACGTATCAACAATTTTAATCGACCCCGTATTTCTTTTTCAACCATCCCCGTAAGTGTCCAAGGTTCTCGAATCTCAAAGCTGGTAAGTGGAAGGTGTCGGGTTCGAACCCAAGACTCATTCGTCGGTATATCCGTTAGTTTCACGTGATTTTCTATTAAACCTACGCGAATAAGACTAACAACTTTGGGAAAGACCACCCCCTCTTCCTCTATGGAGGGTATACCACCCAGGGCATCTATTCTCCGACCAGACTATACCTCAATTCCGACTGTGGCAGTCGTTATTTTGATCATGTGACGTCACATTCCGACTTTTGATTTGACGACTGCCGTTGTTTAAGGACGGTGTCGCTATGGCAGTCGGATCGGAGAATAGATACCCAGGTCTAGTTTTCTAGAGTAGATAATCAGCTTTAAAACATACTTACGCGCTAACGTCCTTTTTTTTTTATTTAGTAATCTTGTATAAATGTTTTTAAAGATCAAGTTAAACATTTTAACACATTAAATTTCCGGAAATATGCATCTAAAGAGTTGTATTCAGTCTCTTTTAAATATCGAAATAATACTTTAATGTATGAAAAGATAATATTGTTTAATGTAAGTAAAATCAATTGAATATTTAAATATATGTATTTATTTCAACTTACAAACAGCATAAAATTTCCTTATAACAATAAATATAGGAAATCTGTTTTATACTATGAATATATAAAAATAATTCTATCGTATGAAATTTAACATTACTTAAAGATATTTTCATTTGTGCTACTTGAATTATGAAAGATTGCCTCTCGGTAATGATTAAATTACTGCATTCTATCACACAATTAGTCTAATTAATGCCTGATCTAATTATCTTTACTGAAGTTATATCTATGTTTATATCTAGTGATTGTGTGAAACATGTCTGTTTAGTATCGCCTGATCAGAATATAATTTTACCTCCAACTCTTTGTAATGCTTACATGGATCATTTATCAGCCGTTGGTAAATTAATGCATTCGTAAATTTTCTAAGAAATGAATATTGCTTACACACAACAAAAGTACATCATGTTAAAAATATAAGCAAATTTTAATTTAAAATGTTTGAGTAGGAAAAAATAATAATGAATTTAAAAAAAAAAAAAAAAAACGCGATTTCCGACTATTAGAATATTTTTTATAAATAGAATATTTCTGTAACCAATATTGCATTTTTTTTTTTTTTTCATTCTACTACTTCATTTGTTAGATCAATGAACATAATTAAATGAATAAATCAAAGGTAGAATTACTTATTTAAATTTTTAAATACGTAACTGAAAAATATTGAAACTTTGGTGAAATTTTGACATTTTTCGGTAGACTGACAAAGATTGAACGGTACATTCAGCTAACCAAATAATTATAATTGAAATATTATTTCGCAATTTAAGGTCCCCACCAGGGACTTGGTTTTTCTTTCTAAGCTGCTAAACGAAAACTTTCGGACCGAAACTAGATCGCGTTTTTTTTTTATAGAGCCAACCTCAGTATTCCATGATTTTTACCGAAACTCACGTGAGTCCAGGCTAGTATCACTTAGAAACACCCCTACAAAGGATATTCCAGTAAGGCTTGGGCCCGTCAAATAGGCAATAAGCCTTAAACTATATACATATTTTGCACCCTCAATCAAGCATATCTATTATCCGTGTTTCTTTGTTTTTTCTTCTAAGTTTTACTATTTAAATTCCATACCACCGTAATTTAAAATAATATATACCACGAAATTTATAAGTGATTCATTTTATAAATGCGTACATATTACAATTAATTTTTTAGCAGAAATATTTTTATGCATATAGTTTTAATTACCTCATTTAATTACCTCTTTTACACATATTGTTTTGGACTACGCATATATGTATATCCCAGTGATGCCTGTGATATGATCAGGTAAAATAAGTTTAAAAAAGAAAATAGTGAAAACTCTTTCAGTGATTATCTAACCAAAACTTGACTTCTCTTTTGTTATATTTGGTTGATGTGTTCTGAACCATAGATTTTAGAGTAAAAGAAAAATTCAGATTGCATTAGAGCAGACTAACCAGTTTGAAATACTTGAAGTTTACAAATCTAAGTTAATAATAGTATATCGCGTAATAATTAGTGTAACTAGAATCACAAAGCAGAAAAGAAAACACCAGTTTATATTTCTCTTGACAAATAAAACAGTATTTTAATTGGTGTATTCAACGTCTTATGCCATATAATTATTTTGGCAAGAATTTTATTTAGGTTTGTGGGTTTTCAACAGTATTTAATACATTAGGTCTGCAGTTTTCCCTTTGAATTTTTTTTTTCACGAAGGATTTTTTTTTTTTTTTTTTTTTTAACATTTTTTCTGGCACAGAACTGTATTTTTGACCTCATTTAAGTCAGGAAGCTCTTTTAGGGTGCTTAATTTGCTCTTGTCAGTGTTGAAGTAACAACAACTTAATTATTCTTTTTGGATGTTTCATAAGAGTTGTTTACAAGAAAATGAAAGGGAATATTTAGACTCTTCCTTTCAGTTTCATGAAGGAATTCAAGATAGACGCAATCATGCGTTTAAAAAGAAAGCTTTTTAACACATTTTCTAAAATGAAAACATCTCTAAAAATCAGAATACAGTATTATTTAGTATATTCATCAATATAGGTCAGATGCGATCTTTCATTAGACTTATATAGTTATAAATACGTGTTTCATAAAATATATTTCATTGTTTCATTTAAGAATAGTTGTTTTTAAACTAATGGAACATTTAGAATTTTTTTTTTTTTTTTTTTAATAATGGCAGGAATTTTGTTTCTTTAAATTTCAAGGGATCAATTACTTTTAAAATAATAGAATATTTCTTCGTAATACCACATAAATGTATTCGCTTTCCAAAAAAAGACCCCACAAGTGATAGAGAGGTTCTAGCGCTCAAAGCTTGTAGACAGGAGGGGGTGAGTTTTAACCCAGGTCGCACTTGTCGGCGAGTTTTACTCCAAAACTCGCTTAAATACAAGCCCTTTAGAAAGAATGCAGGTTCCTTTAGAAAGACCTCCCCTTTCTCACGGAGGGCATCCGGGCATCCCCTGGGTCTCTCAAGTAGACAATTGGATCTAATCCCAAACACCAACACACACACACACCCTTTCTAAAAACGTATAATTATTTTCTAGAAAATACAATAGCTTCTATTTAATTTGTTATCTTTATGAAAGCTTTTAGCATAAAATTAAAATGACTTCCATATGGAACAAACATTTAACTGCAGTTTGGATAACTTAAATAAATTATCAATGATTGTTATAATTATATTCACAAAAGAATGTTCACAGGAATATTAGCAGCAACTAATAAATAAATTCTTGCAAAGACCCAATAAATATCAAAAATAAAACCCAATATCAAAAATAACCTGTTTCATACAATTTTATTCAGGATAAAAAATAGTGAAATCTGAATGCATTCATTCTAAAGTTCAGATTTCATAGGTTGGTCAAGAATTAACTTTTTTATTCTGTTTTTATTATTTGCTAGCACGCTTTGTTCGCTTCTCTGGTCACTATATATTAATGAATCAAAAATAATATAGACTTAAAAATAATACAATTTATAAAAAAATTAAAAGAAAAATTCATTGAAATCGCTCAAAACCACTTTTTGGGTCCACGCTGCCTGCATTAGAGCCTTATCCAGACCCTTCAATATGAAAGTTTATCAAACGATAAGTAGTACTGCTATTATTCAAAATCTACTATTTTATAGATGGCTTTATCTCAGCATCTACTGAACATTTTAGTTTTGGCACCATGTATTATCTGGACCTAGTTTTCCTGGCCTTCGTTTTGCTATAATAAAATTATAAGTAAAATAAATTTACAATTATAATGTTTACTACAGGATTTATCATAAGGTACGAAAAATACTTTTTTGCAAATGATACTTTTTACAATGTTTCATCTTCCTTACGCGTCAAGTTTGTAACAAATATCTCCGCTGATTTTGTGAAGCATATGATGTATTATATTGTTGACTACTCTTTCACAATTTCAGTCATACTAATAACCCATTAAATTATTGCTTAAACATGTGTGGATATAATCCACGAGTTCACAAATAATAAACATACTGAATGTATCTTCTCTCTCCAAATAAAATAATTAAGGGTTTTTGCGTTAGAGGGGGAAGAAAAAAAAACGAATTTTTACAATATAAATGTATAAAAGGAATTTTAAATTTCCACGTGGTCTTAGTGAAAAACACATAAGAAACCGAAGCAAACGTAAGTACCCTGTTCCAAATTTCGCATAATATTCTCTTATATATACTTATTTAAATCCCTTGAAAGGCGGAAAAACTAAAAGTAAAAAAAACAAAATCGAAATTTCTGTTTAATTATCGAATAAATCAAAATATAGAAGTATTTTTACACCTGTCCAATAAAAATAATTTATTTTTCTAATATTAATTTATATGTAAATTAAGAGACTGTCAATACTTTCTTTTCAAGATTTACCACAATTTATTTGTTTGATAATCACTTTTTTAATGTCGTCTATCATATATATATATATATATATATATATATATATATACACACACACATACATACAGAGCTCCAGGAATTCGGGGGAAAAAAATGGTCGCCAGGAAAAATTTTTAGTAGCCAGTAAAAAATATCCGCTTCCCCCGTCTTTATTTATTTATTTTTCAATTTTGAAATTTACTTGAAATTAAATGAAATTTTATCGAAGTTTGAAATTTTATATTGTAGAAGTTAAATTCTGTGAATAAAAATCAAATACTAATTAGGACTGGATTATACATCTGAAAACACATGTTTAAATTTAACGTTTTCAAACAGTTTTATTTCCTCTAAACCGATACACCGTTGGCATCGACATATCATTAAACCAGCGTAATGGTTTAGCACCGGGTCGCAATGCAAGCGAACGAGAGCAATGTAAACTGCATCGATTCAGCACCGGGTTCTTAAACATGCACAGTGGAACGCTGTTTAAATTCTTTAATGGTATATTGATTCAACACTGTGTCTCAAAAGACGACGGTGTGTAAAACACGCACAGATAGATAGCCACGAGTCGCTGTTTTTCTTCTACTTTTTTCTTACACTAATTGATATATGAACTACAATGTAGTTTAGCATAGGTTTCGACGTTCGATTTCTTATCACACAATTTTTTTAAATCTCTTTCATCTCCAAACATAAAAATATTTTTAAAGATTACCTTATCAATGAATTCAGAGTATCACCCAAATATTTTTAGAATGTACTGTTAAACTATAATAATGTTAAATCGGCGGATAAAATTAAAAATTAGTTAGCAGAAAATACTATAAATAGTCCCAAAAAATTAATATTTTTGAATTTTATTAAGTTAAATTTAAATAGCTATTGAGAAATTTTATCATGCATTGTTATATTTTAATGCAGATTTAAAAAATATTTAAGATATTTAATTTACAAAATTAAATTAAAATAAATAAATAAATAAATAAATAAAACAACTGCAACCGCATTAAAGTCTTTGTAATATATATCAATATACATAAACATTGTAAATTTTGTACAACTGCGAATATATATAATAAGGATTATATTATATTAGGGATTATATTTTTTAATTTAAAATGGGTGGAAATAAGCCTTTTTATATTTTACAGGCTGCCTAATCTATAAACTAGTGGGAGAAATTCTTTTTTCATTTTAAATCCTTATGAAAAAAAATAAGCTAACAAATTAAATTAATTAGAATTCATTATAATTATTGTTAGGTTATTTTATGTTCAAAAAGTTAAGTTGTGTATAAACTTTCCAACAATCTTTACATAGAATATTTAAAATTAAACACCCAAAAATGTTATGTTAGTAAACAAATAGAGAAAGTATATTTAGATATTTTCAGCATATTAAAAAAAAAATTTTTAATTATCTTCGTGAAATAACAATAAAATCTTCTAAGTTTCTTTGCAAAATGTTAATAAAAATTTTTAATTATATTTTTTAATATAACGTATGCAATTTTTAAATTGTTTTTAGAAAACTTCTTCGTGATATTTTTAAGCAGGTGTATCATTCAGTATTCTAAAAAAAAAAAAAAAAAAAAAAAAAAAAAGTCCTAAAAATTTTACTTTATAGACAAGATTTTTTAAAGGAATTCATTATTAAGTTTTTAATTGAGTATTACATTTTAAAATAAAAAAAAAAACAGTCTTAAAGCTTTTACTTTCATAGAGAGGATATTTCAAAGGAACTCATTATTAAGCTTTTAATTGGGTATTACATTTTAAAAGTTCATATTGTGAAATGCTACATAACAAATTATTTCTTTATATCAAAAAAAAAAAAAAAAAAAAAAAAAAAATTAGAAATATTTACTAAATTTCAGGAGGAGGAAAAAGTGTTTGCGTAAATATCACTTTTGAAAATATGAAATCGCATTACTTAAAAATAACCAATATTGAATATAAATTCATAAATATCGATTACTTTCTACGCAATAATATCATCTTTAATGGAGTCATTTATACCGGGTGATCCGAAAATCACAGAAGAAAAAAAGTACTGACTGTAGCTCGGTTTTCCCTGAAATGTACGGAAAAGCACGGGATTTGTTTTACAGTGAAATATCCATAATCCAGAATTCTATAATCCGGCAACACTCATAAACAGGCACTAATGACGTTAAAAAAAAAAAAAAAAAAAAAAAAACTCAACTTAATTCGCAGTATGCTTGCCAACTTTTATGGGTCATCAGTAAAGTTTACGGATTTTCAATTGCATTTACTTTTATTGATTTACGGATTAGCGTGAATTTTTTACAGATTAATCAGGATGAAGGCAAAAATTCCGAAAAAGAACAACGAAATTTTTGTCTCGCTATGGCAAATCCAAAAGTTATTAATAAAAGAGATCGTTTCTATTCCTGATACCGAAAGTCAAAATAAACACGATCACCCTAAGTGTCAGTCAACAGTTTTTTGAAGGACGTGGAAAATATGATTTTATTAGCGATAACCAACTAATGAACGTGCATACGTTAATCTGTCAATGACAAACTGAAAAACAAAAAAGAATGAAACAAATGAAATTGACTGATATATTTAATAGAATACAGCAACGTCAATTCCTGATCTTATTTGTTATTAAGCCAGTTTCATTATCAAAAATATTTTTATTATTATTTGTACTAAAATAAACGATCTGTATTACTGTTTTATAATTGTTAATTAAAAAAAAATTATTTATTTCAAATGCTATTTAAATCATTTTCGTTTTTGATAAGGATTTATAAACATTTTTTAAAGCAAATTTTTAAAAAGTATTTCTTTATAGATGCTGTGGCTGACATGATTTCTATATACATTTTCAGTGCACCTATAATCCGGAAAAATCCGTAATTCGACAATGTCTATTTCCCACCGATGCCGGATTATCGATGCTTCCCAGTACATGCATAAGAAAAAGCATTAGTTGCATTTTTCACCAACATATCGCGCTGTATTTGCAGTATCCTCTCACATTTTAAACGGATTCGCGAGAATTTTGAAGTTTTTTCTTTTTCTTTTTTTTTTTTTTTTTTTTTTTTTATAGAGAATTTCCAATGCGCAACGTCTGATGGTCATTCTAATGAAAGATAGCCACCACCCTGGGCATTTATAGTCCTAGTTACACTTTTGAATGTACTGTGCCACTGTAAAAATGTAATTTTACAATTTAAGCGCAACCTGATGAAGAAACTTGAAACTAATTTGCTAATAAGTCTTTTGTTACCTTAATATATATATATCCCATGTCTTTCTGTGCATTAAAAAAACTGCATAGTGCTATGTCAATACGTTTTGAATAATATATCTTTTATTTTTTCTGTGACTTTTGGATCACCCGATATTTTAAAAAACTAAACGATAACATGATTTTATATAGAAATTCTAAAATCAAGTTAATCATTCAGACTTCTAGAATGTTACTAAAGTTTTGCTTCAGTCATTTATAACTCTCAAAGTATTACGCAGACTTAAGGTCAGTTATAAAGCAAGAGTATTGGTAGAAATGTCTATCAAAATTCAAGGAACTCTGAAGTAACCCAGAAGACCTTGGATTCACTTTCAACCGTACGTTCGAGAATGTCCATGACAATGTTCTGAATGCAGTCTCAAAACCTTCTGAATAGAAACCCACTCAATATCAGGTCAAATTATTGCACCATTTATTTTTCTAAAAAACTATTAAGTAGTTCAAAATGAGACGTGCAAGGTTGTTATGACATACCTAATATTCTTACATTCTTTTTTTCTCTGATTAAAAGAAATTAGTTTGTCATTGAGAAAACATTTCGTCTCACAAATATTGTAATATCAATTCAATTAACTCTTTGATGCAAAGATTTTTGTTTTACTCTCAAACACAAATACACAAAATAATTTATATTTACTAAAAGAATAATACCATTAAAACAGAAAAGATATATTTTTTAATATAGTACTTAATATTTAATATAATTTTTAAATAGAAGTATTTGCATTAAATTAACAATCGGTAGAAAAAATAAACCAGATTGAGTACGTGGTATTTTTTCCATACCACTATAATCTAAGGAGTTGAGTACAATTTAATACTTTCATCTACCTAATTTCATAGATATAGAAGTATTATTTTCCATTTTTTTAACCCTATAAAACGCAATGTAATTATGCTTATTTAAAATCGACTGCAACCAGAAATTACAATCAAAGTTAGAAGAAAAAAAATAATTTTTTTTACAGTTTAGTTTTGAAAGTATAATTTTGTTTAAAAAAAAAAAAAAAAATGGGATGAATATCTTTAAAAATATGTTATAATATATACCACCAGACTTCAAAGAGTTAAGCAAACTAAAATAACATATAACAAAACATGTATCTAAAGATTACCTATTATCATACGTTGTTGTATTAAATAGTAATGGAAATCAAACAGTTTTCTTTACTAAAAATACATCATAAGTTAGAAAATATTTAATTTTCTGTTTCTAAGTTAATCTTTTACAATGAATATATACCTCAAATTATAAATTGTATGATTAATGCATTACAAAATCTAATTATTTTTTAAAAGGGTAATTCTTCATATATGTGAAATGTATTTGATGAAGTAATAACCAAAAACTTCCCATATGTTATTAATATTCTTTTTGGAAAAACTACTTTGGTATTTTATATATTTAAAAATATTGAACGATACTTTAAAAATAATTACATTTTTGATAAAATTTATGAAAAATAAATATTTCATTTCAGCCCGAAAACGTATTGTGTATCAGTCGGACAGGAAACAAAATTAAATTAATAGATTTTGGTCTTGCAAGAAAATATGATCCCAAAAAGAAGTTGAAAGTACTCTTTGGTACACCAGAGTTTGTAGCACCTGAAGTTGTATGTTTTGAAACTATAAGTTATACTACAGATATGTGGAGTGTTGGAGTCATTTGCTACGTTTTGTAAGTTTTACTCGTCTCTTTGACTTTGAAAAGATATTGATCTGCTAATCTCATTGTCTATAAAAGATAATAATGTATGTAAAAATAGATTATTTTGCATAAGTTCAATTTTTTCTTCTTTTTTTAATTAGTCAGAACTATTTGTAAATAATCGAAATACGAGTATTTGTTAGATATTTCTGATTAATTTATAATTCTTTTTAATTTCATGAAAAATATCATTAGTAAACTACTTGTTACACTTGTTTTAACAAAGTTGATAATTTTTATTCCTAAGCACTGTTAGTACCCACTTTTATTTCACACCACATTGTCTGTAGAGTAATTTTTTCTAATTTGTCGTTACGGTTAAATAAGAAGAAAACTTCTATTCAGAAAGAGTGGTAAGAAATAAACGCGGGTTCTAACAGTGCTCCGGAATAAATTATAAATGTTTGAAATTCTGCTTTTAAACTTATGTTACATATTTTACCCATTAAAAGTTGTTCATTAAGAATCGGTAATCAACAAAATGTTATTCTTAACAATTATATTTAGAAATTTCAGAAATTCCTTAATTATTAACTTGAAAAATAAATTCATTTGATAATTGCATTCACAATTATTACTTTGATTTCTTAGTTCAATTTATGAATTGTGTTAATCATAGAAATCTTTTTCAATAGATTATCTGGATTATCGCCATTTATGGGAGACAGTGATATGGATACTATGGCAAATGTCACAAGAGCAGAGTGGGATTTTGAAGATGAAAGTTTTGATGAAATCTCCGATGATGCAAAAGATTTTATTTCCAAACTTTTAGTAAAGGACCGATTGTAAGTAGAGATATTTCTTAAAACTTTGGTAAAGTATTGTATAACAACAAAATTTTAATAAATAATAAATAAATAATAATAAAATAAATAAATAAATAAGCCTTTTTTTTTAAAAAAACAAAACCTTTTTTTTTTTTTTCCAGAAAACGATTGAATGCTCAACAAGCTTTACAACATCCATGGTTAAGGGTGAGTAAAACAGACATTGATTTATGAGCATTTTATTAAAAAGTTTGCGCCAAACATTTAAAATGTACCCATTATTTTACTGTAAAATTAAATCTGTTTTTAAATTGAAATCAGTTAGTACAGTTATACTTAAGGGGTTACATGGGATTCGAAAGCTGAAAAAAAGCATACTTTATCTATTAATATATATGTAATATATATATATATATATATATATATATGGTGTTGTGACAGATGCGTACATGACATTTGCGTACAAGCTGAAAACAGTGGCACTTGCGTACATGTCCAGGTGGTTTAAATATTACAGGTGTGTTTTCAAAAAATCTAGTGGCACTTGCGTACAATATTTCTTTCGCTTTATTTGAGGATCATTGCATGAAGGGGTTGCATCCATATGATGCAAACATTAAAACCTTTTTCTTTCATTCTATTCTTTCCTTCTTTTTTTTTTTTTTTTTTTTTTTCTTTTTACTTTCTCTTACCCATAAAGTCGAGAAAATATTGTTTTAGGGTCAAATTTTCGGACGTGCGTTTTTGTTATATCTACATGTTATGAGGTCCCCTGAATACGAAAATCATGCTTTTAGCAAATGGTCTGTGTGTCTGTGGGTGTGTCTGACTGTTATCAGCATATCTGAAAAACAAATTATGGCAGAAAGTTCAAACTTGGTATTCTAAATTTGTATCATATAAGGAAGCTACAGTAAGCTTTTCGTTAAGACCAAGCAAATGGTTCGTGTACAGGGACAATCAAGAGAATTCTATTACATTACGTCTATGGGGGAAATTGCAGGTAAAGTAGAGTTTAACGTCTATAGACTACACTAAACCAAATGAAACGAATATATATTTTTTGTAATAGAGATAGTCAACAAGTAAAAAAAAATTGTGTATGTAGCAGCCTCGCCTCCCCCCTGGGGGGAAGTCCCCCTCCAGGGGAGTAAATTTTCATGATGGGTATCTTTCAAAAGAGTTCGCCAATACCTTTTAAAACGAATGTTTGAACCATCGATCTGCGATAATTTAAAACAATTTTATCGATTTTTGTTTATTTTTAAAGAAAAAAAACTTAGAAAAAAATATCGTATTACTATTATTATTATTATTATTATTAATATTGAGAATAAAATGGACTTTTTTTGGATATTTAGTGTTATACTACTTCTCTAATATGGGAATCGTCTGCATTATCACAAAAGATAATTTTTTTAAATAATAATTTTAATAAATTATTTGAAAAAAAAAAAAAAAAAACAGAATTATTTTTTAATAGCCGAATTAAATTCTATATAAATATAAGTGCATTAATGAAACGAGGGGTTGAGGGGGTGGTAGCCCGCCTCACACAGAGCTAATTATCATATAAAACTTTTCCGAAACTTAATTTGAATTGTTTAACACAGGTTTACATAACAGTACACGTTATCATACCTAGTAATCTGCAACCTGTATTTATACTATTAAATTTCAGGGTAAGAGAAAGTCGTGTGAGTGCCACACTTTATTATTTACTTTCTCTTACCCTTAAGGTAGAGAAAGTATTGTTTTTGGGTCAAATTTTCGAACGCGAGTTTTGTTATATTTATATGTGCTGAGGTCCCCTGAATACGAAAATCTATAGACTGCACTAAAACAAATGAAACGAATATATATTTTTTGTAAAAGAGATAGTCATCAGGGAAAAAAAATTGTGTATGTAGGATCTTCGCCCCCCCCTGGGGGGGATGTCCCCCCTCGAGGGGAGTAAATTTTCATGATGGGTATCTTTCAAAAGAACTCGCCAATACCTTTAAAACGTATGGTTGAACCATCGATCTGCGATAATTTGAAACAAAGTTATCGATTTTTTTTTCTTTTAACGCAAAAAATCTTAGAAAAATTTCATTTTTTTTTTTTTTTTATTGAGAATAAAATGGACTGTTTTTCGGATATTTGGTGTCATACTACTTCTCTAATATAGAAATCGTCTGCATTACCATAAAAGGTAATTCTTTTAAATAATAATTTTAATAAATTATTTTTTAAACACAGAATTATTTTTTAATAACCGAATTAAATTCTATATAAATGTAAGTGCATTAATGAAACGGGGGTTTGAGGACCTTAATAGCATTTATAAGGACCTTTATTGATCTTGACTCAGTGAATAAATAATTGAATGTCATTTGAGAAAATAACTACGGCTATTATAGCTTGCAACTTTTATATGACTTAAGCTCATAACTTTGTCAGTCGTAAGACTACATGCATAAGAGAAAATTCACGTATTTATATAAGAGTATTTAACTTCAAGTTTAACATATGGATACAACCCCTTTGTGTTACAAACGAAAAATACAACGAAACAAATTTTGTACGGAAATGCCACTTGATTTTTCGAAAACAGATCTGTAACATTTGGAACACCTGGACTTGTACGCAAGTGTCACTAATTTCAGCTTGTACGCAAATGTCATGTACGCATCTGCCATATAACCATATATATATATATATATATATATATATATATATATATATATATTATTCAAAATTTTGAGCATATAAAAGAACAACGCTTTACCAATATATAATTTTCATCAAAAGATTTAGAAAATTCAGCCGGTGTCTCTTTGCTTTCCGGAGACCCTTCAGAAAAGTGGTGGACACGATTTTTTAAAACCTAATGCGCCGATCTTATTGAAATTTTATACCTTTCTATAAAATAGAATTGGCTTGCTTGAACGAAGGATAAAAAAAAAAAGAAAAAAAATTGTTTTTGATAAAAGTTGTATGGAAAACAGTACAATTTTCGGTAGATTTTACCCCAAGTGTACTTTTAAGTTCATTAATAAAGACAACCAGAAAACTTTGAATAAATTAGATTCAGTTATCTTCTTACCTGCCACCTTCGTCTAATGACGAACCTCTTTAGTTTGGTCAAGCAGTTTTCCAGAACACTTCCCTTGTAAAAATAGTTGTAATCGAAAAAAACGAAAAATCCATAGCTCAAGCACTAGTGCATTCTATTTTGAATAAGTGTGCAAATTTCGATTAGATCTTTGCATTAATTTCTGAGAAATCGTGTCTATCGCTTTTTTTAATAATCTCCGGAAACCAGAACTGAACGGATGTATTTTGAAAATATTTTTTGATGAAAATTGTATAAAAATATTGTTTAAATATTGCTTTTTTATGTTCTTAGAATTTTCAAAAATATAATTCATTTATTATCTTTAAAAAAAAGAGAGAGAGAGAGAAATAGAAAATGTGTTTATTTATTTCTGTACTTCGGAAGTAAAGGATACCATGTCCAAAAATGTAATTTTTCAGGAAAGCAACTTTTGTTTTAATCTCCAACTTTATTTTTACAACTTTTTTGCGTGTTTCTTTGTAACTATCAGTTATAACTGTATGGTAATTTAACACAGTATTAGTAATATAATGTACTAAATACTAATGTACTGATATTCACACACACACACACAGACACACACACAAAAAAAAAAAAAGTCATTTACCTCAGGGTTACAGGTTTTATTTTATTTTTTATTTCATTTATTTATTTATTTGTAACTGCTTAACCAAGTGAATAGATGAGAGTGAATTATTTTAACTAAAACTAATCGATATATATATATATATATATATATATATATATATATATAAAACTAAGCTAATGATTGAAACCTATCTAAAAAGTATTAATACATATTAATAAATAAATATAGCATTCACTTCCTTTAATAATAAATTTTCAGAATATATTTTAAATGTTATTTATTTATTGCTACAAAAAGCTTTTGTAATAACTGTTCAGGAAATTTTTTCGTGTCAAGTTAAATTTCCTGATTTAAAGAATAATTTACATAATGGCTATTCTATTTTTTTTTTTTTTTAAAGAGAGAAAAAAGAAAGAAAGAAACTCTATGAAATGTGTTTAAATTTGGAAAATCTGCGCAAAAATAATACTTATAATTTTGTCGAGAATTTTGAATTCTTGTAATATTTAATTCAGAGCCAAATATATTGTACACAGTTTAATAAGTTTTGCTAATTTAATTTAAATTATCTATTATGGAAAATTATATACTAAACTACCGCATGTGTCAAAATTACGAGTGAGTGAAGTATCTAAAACCTTTGAATCATTTCATTTTAAAATGGGCATAAAAGCTTCCTGTTCATCTGTATTCGCAGTTTACAATCGCTATAATAAATCAATAATTATAAATTGAAAAAAATCGATTTTGCTTTTTGAGGAATGTGTATGCTATTAGTCACTGTTGAAAGAATTATAATTGTTTAATTCGCGTTGGATTCCATGAAAACTCTCGACTAAATTTAGATCACTTACAATACTGAGAATTGTCGCTCGGTGATCAATAAAAAAATATTGTGATGATTTTTAAGTAAAAAAAAAAAAAATACTTAAAATTTATTTAGTGTTTTATGGGGGGGAAAAAAATAGAAAATGTTAATTTTACCATAGCCTCCTAAATTAGATGCCTGTCGCGTGTCTCGGAAACTTGGCAACAGTTCAAGTGGTAGACAGGGCCACCTGGTACAGATTGCGCGACTTTTTTATTCAATTGTCACCAATAATTTTAAGAAGTGATATATAATATATATAATCGACGTTTCTTCGATTCTATTCGTCTTTTATGTATATCAAATCCCACTTCTTAAAATTATTGGTATTGGTGACAGTTGAACAAAAAAGTCCCGCAATCTGTACCAGGTGGCGTTGTCTACCGCTTGAACTGTTGCCAAGCTTCTGAGCCACACGACAAGTATCTAGTTTAGGAGGCTATTATTTTACTGTACTCAAGAATATAAACAAATTTAAAAGTTAATTTTTTTTTTTTTTTTTTTTCAGCGAGATAAAAAGAAACAAGAAACTAGCATTGACAAGAAGAAACTAAAGAGGTTCGTCATTAGACGAAGGTGGCAGGTAAGATAACTGAATCTAATTTACTCAAAGTTTTCTGGTTGTCTTTATTAATGAACTTACACTTGAAGGGCAAAGTAGTTTTGTTTATCTAATGTGGAAAGCTCACCAGAGTTTATAAACATGTTTAAAAGAAAAAAAAAAATAAATTATATTCCACCGCCTATTTTTTTTTTTTTTTTTTTTTTTTTTTTTTTAAGATTTGGGGGAAATTTTGCTGTTGGGAATTAACATTAGGTAGGGCAAATAATATACAATCGTCTTAAATGGAGTTAAATAATTTAGTTCTCTGACAAAATTCAGGTAAAAGAATTATACTTTTGGAGGTAGGAGAGAAAACAGGAAAGGGGTGATTTAATACGTTTAATTTTTAGTACCTGGATGACCGAATTTACTTTGTTTCATTGTAAAAATTATCCGTATTAGTGTAAATACAGTGATTTGTTTTCGGAAGTATATATTTTAATTGTTTGTCCTAAACGGAGCGCGGATTACCAATGAAATCTAATTTTCCTGGAGATAAATCGAATTATCATCTCAAATCCCTATGTATGTATATATATATATATATATATATATATATATATATATATATATATATATATATATATATATATATACATCAAAATTGGTCAAGCAGTTTTCTAGAAAACTAGGTTTCTGCTACATTTTGTTGTAGGCAAAGCACGGGATACCAGAGAGTGCTAATTTTCCTAAAGAAGATAAGTCAGATCTATTTTTCATCTTTAATTTTTTTTTTTTTTTTTTTCAAAATTTTTCCAGCAATTTTCAAGAAAACCAAGTTTCTGTCGTATTTTTCTCGCATTCAGTGCGAGTTAATAGTGAACGCTAATTATCTTGAAAACGAGGGCATTTGATATTGAAATGTTATCTTCAAAACATACTAACTCCTTTTTTAAAAAAGAAAAAAAAATCATTCTAGTACTTGAGAAAGAAACGAAATCTCTGCTACTTTTTGCGAAGCGCGGGTTATCGGTGAATGCTGATTATTCTGAAGGAGAGAACAATTTAGATTGAATTTGTAAACTAAAAAAGCCTCTAAATCTAAATTTTTATCAAAATAATTCAAATAGTTTCTAAGAAAATCAAGTTTCTGCCATATTTGTCACGGGCTAAGTGAGGGTTAACAGTGAGCGCTAATCTTCTAGAAAATGAGGATAAGTCAGATATGTTTCTCATATATATATAAACCTTTTAACGCTACGATTTTATTAAAACCGTTCCATTTCTGAGTAAACCCTATTTCTGCTACATTTTGCACCAGACGTATAAGGGATTAGCAACGAACGCGAATTTTCCTTACAATGAGGATATGTCTAAACAAATAAATAAATAAATAAATAAATAAATAAAATAAACCCTAACTTTCATCAATCTTTATATCCATTTCTGATTAAGCCCTTAATTGTTCCAAATTTTGCAACCGTTGGATAAAGGATTAACAGCGAATAGTAGTATTCCTGAAGACTATGATATGTCTAATCGATTTTGCATCCCCATAATCTCCCCCCAAAAATAATATTCATCAAAATCATATCTATTTCCAAGTAAACCCAATTTCTGTCATACATTGCAACCGCCGGATGAAGGATTAACAGCGAACGCGAATTTACCTGAAGATAAGGATATGAACAATCGACTTTTCCCCACCCAAAAACTTAATTCGAAGCTATCATTAAAATTGTCACATCTATTTCTAAGAAAATCCCATTTCTGTCACACGTTCAGAATGACGGATAAAAGGTTGGCAGTAAATGAGAATCTTCTGGAAGATGAGGCCTATGTCCAATCCTTTTTGGCCGCAAAAAACATCTCAACTTTCATGAATATCCTTTATCTCCAATCCCGAATAAAACCAATTTCTGCCGTAGTTTGCAATCGGAAGATAAAAGATTAGTAGTGAATACAATTTAAAAGATGAAAAGTCCAATAGATTTTGCACCACAAAAACCCATAACACGAAATTTTCATTAAAATCTTTAAATCCGTTTTCGAGTAAACCGAATTTCTGTCATATTTTACAACCGGCGATTAAAGGGTTAAAAGCAAACGTGAAATTTTCTTAAGCTTGGGCTAAGTGCAATTGATTTTGCATCCCAAAAAAACCCTTAATCCCAAATTTTTATCAAATTCACTATCTGTTTCCAAGTAAACTCAATTTCTACCATATTTAGCGACCGGCAGATAAAGGGTTAACAGCGAATGGGAACTTTCCTGAAAATTAGGGTAAGTCCAGTTGATTTTTACGTCAAAAAACCCCTTAGCCCAAAATTTTAATCAAAATTGTTATATACACTGAGTGGCCAAATTATTATGACCACCTGACACTTTCAGACGTTTTGTCAAATATCTCAAAAAAATCTGGACGAACCATCTTGAAACTTCAGGAGTGTACTGAATAATATTATACCTCATATATTTCAGCAAAGTTTTGCCCCGAAAGCAAAAGAGGGCAAGTAATATATATATATATTTGGGATCACCCTGTAAAAACTAATGCTTCAAAAATGTTCTTGTTATAGCATGCGATTAAGAGGCTTCTTATTATTATCTGTATACATTTTAATGAGGCTGTCATTCATATTCATAGAAATATACAGTTTTCTTTTAAAAATTGCCCCTTTCTTAATTTTAGAACTCAGGGTATTAAACACAGCTCAAAGCCATTTTGGGAAACTTGGCATACTGCAATCAGGGTACACAAATATTAAATATCTAATAAAATTATGAGCCTTTTTACTGAATAATTTTTAACTACGCATGTGCAAATTTTAACGAAATTTCATTTGCATAAAATAATACCAATTAGTATTGACCCACTTACATATTTTTGCATTATGATTGCAATATGCTGTGTCTAATGTGATATGTCAAGATTCCTAAAAATGACTTTGATCTGTTTTTGTAATACCCTGAGCGTTATAATTAAAAAAAATCGCAATTTTTTGTGCTTTTTTTTTTGTTGTAAGAAAGTGCTATAACTCCATGCATATATGTGGTAGCCTCATAATTTTTTTTACGCGTAATAAGAATAAGCCTTTTATTCACATGCTATAGCCAGAACACATTTCAAGCATTAGTTTTTACAGGGTGATCTCAAGTATTCTCATCTTTCTTTAAATTTTTACTGATCCTCCTTTTCCTTAAAATTTATACAGATAATAAGGAGTCTCATAATCACATATTATAGACAAATTGCATTTCAAGCATTTTTTTTTTTTTTTGTAATCCTAAACATTTTTATTTATATTTAATTTTTTAATGGTCCCCTTTTCATTTTCGGGGAAAACTTTCACTGAAATGTATGCGGTATTACATGTTCAGTAATTCAGTACATACCTGAAATTTCAAAGTGATTCTTCTTCTTCTTTTTTCTTTTCTTTCTTTTTTTTTTTTTTTGAGATATTTGACAAAACGAAAGAAAGTGCCAGGTGGTCAAAATAATTTGGCCATTCATTGCATATTTCTGCGCAAAACCAGTTTTTGCCATATGTTACAAAACACGGGTGGAGGTTTAACAGCGAACGCGAATTTCCTTGAAGATGAGAAGTATAAATCTAATCGATTTTCAGCCGAAATTTTCATCAAAATCCTTAGAGCCGTTTCCGAGAAACCCAATACTTATGTATATATCACGCAATTAACCTATTTAATATGAGAAGGATTCAACTAATAATATTGTAACTACTTAAAGTATTAATCATTTTAAATTTAGAATGCAAAACTCTTTCATAAATAAAATTTTATAAATATTTCTACAAAGTATTGGACCCTCAAACGAGCGTTACGAACCCTAAAACATGTTCCTTTATTTTCATTAAGTCTAAATCAGATTTTTTTCTCTTTACTTACCTTTCATATGGATTTCTTCAAATATCTTGTATTAGTACTTTGTGAGGTCGGATTTTTCTTTTAAAACATGAAACACGACTTTAGGTAAGATGAACGCCTTTCCCTATCAAATGTATTTTTTGACCTCCTTTCTCTGATTATTATTATGTCATTTAATTTTTGTATAGAAATATTAAAATCTTGCGTTCAACATCTTTTTTAATAATAAAATAAGTCTCTCTTTGTAACGGGCAAAATTCGTTTTACAAAAATTGATTTTTCACAATTTTAACATTTTATTTTCTAGGCATACTTGCCAACCGTTACGATTTTTTAACACCGGTATTTTTTATAGATTTTCTTTTATAAGATTTTGTAGAAGTTTTCTATGAATAAATAAGGAGAAAAATTCTATATAAAAAAATTGCCGGTATCCAAATATCGTAATGGTTGGCAACTATGTCTAGGTAAAAAAAAAAAAAAAAAAAGACTTAAATTTTCGCTTTTTTAAACTCAAAAATGAAATACTAAAAAAAAAAAAAAAAAAAAAAAAAAAAATCATATTTTTTAAAACCTGTATTAATTTAACAGTTGTAAATTTCCTGAGTGTGTAAACGGAATTAAAATAATAATGAATAATAATAAACAATGAGCAGTTGTGAAAACAATTTCCCCTGTTGAATAAACACAGGTTTTGTCTGTAGACGTGGTTAGGTATTGTATGCTCTTAAAAATACTGGACTCTGGAAAACTGTGGTAAATTAATGAAACAAAACCACCTTTCATACTTAAAAAAAGCTCTTTTTCTTGGAAATCGAGTAGTAATATAAATATTTGTTCAATAAAGCGGCTGTTGGGTTGAATATAATAATAAAACTATGTTTCAATTAATTTTTTTATTTTTATTTATTTATTTATTTATTTATTTATTTATTTTTTCCTGTTCCGCATCGCGTCGTTACAAGATTTTTAACATCTTCTGATTAAAAAATGACATAAATTAATTAGGATTGAAGAAAAAGATAATATAGAAGATTTTTCTTTTTTTCCTAATGGCGCGGCACACATGCCGCAATCATTGGCCGGGGATCCGAACCCAGGCCCAACCGTATAGGAGTCAGGGACGCTAACCACTACACCGTCTGGCCGGCATATAGTAGATATTGCTACAGTAATTTATATACTGTGTTAAAAAGATAATAAATATTCGCGTGCGAAAAAGTTCTTGGCGTATTTGCTAAAATTTAGATCAAACGTGGAACTTTTTTTTTTTTTTTTTTTTTTTAAATTTTATTCTATCTAACAATTCAGATGGCATTATTATTGAGTCCACAGTATTTATTATTGAGGATACAGGCATACAACTTGTATAAGAAAAGTATCCCATCTAACGAAAAATTAACTTTTAACTTGACTCAAACAAATATAAAAATGCCTTATTTTGACATTCTGACTTATAGAAAATGTAAATTATATTTTTAAAAGATTTTTTTTTTTTTTTTTTTTTTTTTAAAGAATTCTATTAAACTTGTTAATAGCGGAATGTTAAATTATCCTGTTTATCGATATAGAATTATACAAATTAAATATGCATAAATTGAAATGTAAAAAAAAAAAAAAAAAAGTAAATCATCATTAAATAAAAAATATTTGTTAGTCTATAAAAATATTTTTAAAGTTATTTTCAACTGTGTCTAAATAGAGTATGAAAAAACTTCAACGGCTATAAAATTTTTTAAATCGTGTTTAACTTTTAAATAAATTAGCCTCGTTACATTCATGTACAGAAAAGGCAGAAAACTTACAAATGCGCTACAAAAATGATCAATTAGTCAAATTAAAAACTTAAAAAGAAAAAAATCGCTTAAACAAGTAGTTGTTTAAGTAAAGGTACAAAAGTGTTATATAATTCATGAATAGAGCATTGTTCCTTTAACGTCCTTTCATCTAAAACTTAATTATATTTCCCGTACAGTCTACAAAAAACATTTGACGTAAGACGTAATTATATAGTATCAAGGAAAATTTTTGAAAGACCTAATGCATTACTGACTCATTAAATTGAACCTCAGTTTTTTAAACAATATTTATTGTATGTTATAAAAGTTAATTTGCAGTCACAAAGCGTGCTAATGGATCTTTTATCGGTTTAAGTTTCTCTGTATAAAAACAAGTTTAAAAGACATTTCATTTATTTTTTATTTCGAATATTTATAAATAGAAATAAAGGAAATCTGTCAAAGAATTTGACGTGATTTGTGGTAAAAAGTTTTCCATAATCATGTTTTAAGATTTTCAAGGACTTCTGAGGCGTAATCTTCTTTTAAATGAGCAATGGCATTTACGATAAATCTAGAACAACAACGTAGCTGAACTTTGCATTATTATGTAATTTCAAAACTGTGTGAGTTTACAAACATTTTTATTTTTCGTGTTGTTAACTGAAATATTTCAAGATAAATTGATAAGATATTTTCTAAATAAATAAACTTTTTTTTTATTTTATTCAGTGAGAAGAAATTGAAAATATGACCTTTTATACAAACTTATGAACTGTGAATTTTAGATTTCGTGTTTCTATTTAATGTTAAAATTCCATATGAAAATGTATCAAACTTTTTAAATAAATTATTTCTCAAATCTTGATCTTAAAAAAAAAAAAAAAAAAAAGAAAAAGAAATAAAGCATTTAATCTAATATTGATTACAGTATAATTTTGAGAAACGAAATATCTTTCTTATGATTCGAAAATTTTCATTTCCATTTAAACTATTTTAGTAACAGTGAGCTTAATGTGGTAAGGTAATATTGTAAATACTTGTTTCATATGTAATCGTAGCATATTATGCTTATGAGCAATACATTCAATTTAGATTATTTCTGTGATCAACCATTTAATAGATTTTCCCACACATTAAATTTCAAAAAATATATATATTGAATATAAGCTTCTTTATATATATGCATATATATATATTGGAAGGTTTGATTATTCAATCTAAATAATTTTTATAGCTGCGACTTTAAAAGTCATATATATATATTCAGATCCACAAGTTGTTTTGTGAACAGTTGCATGGTTTAGAAAAGTATAAGTATTCTTCGAACACATTTCATGGAAGCATCTGCGCAAGTGCTAACTCAACGAGTCCAATGCTAAAATAGGGGTGACAGTCATCTGACTCAGAGAAAATGAGCAATAACACAGAGCACGGAATTACTGGATGTTTTCCAAATTTCAAACTGTCGGTCAAGCTGGCATCCCTCCAACATTTTGGTCGCGTCCTCACAGCTAGTTTTAGGATATGTGGCTGCACTGTAATCATATATATATATACGTAAATACACGCAAAAAAAATAGAATACACGAAATCATTATAATTATGATGTAGGAGTAAAAACGCTTACAGTTGATGTAACATTAAACAGGTACACTTGATTTTTCTCGCTTTTAAATACTGTTAAGATTCTAATTTCAAATTCTGTCATATTAACGATTTTTTTTAATGATGATTTTTTTTTTTTTTAATGATCTGTTAATTACCTCATTGAATGTTATTTCCTGTGTTATTCTGAAATTCATTAATCTGAAATTATTCTGTTCCTGCTGGTACACAAAACTGTAAAGTATATTTTCTGTTCAAAGCAATCAAACTTGTTCTATGTATCACACTTCCGCCTCTTACTCGTTTTTTTTTTTTTTTTTTTTTAAGTATTAAGGTTAATTAATCAACTTCCGTGAAATTAGCTTTTATTTCGAAACGTCGTGTAGCAAATTATCTTTTCCACCCATATGGCAGGTTTAGCTAGATATTTTTTATACTATTTACAAATATACCGTGATAATCTGAGTAGGTTATTAAACTCTATGCTTCCAGATTTTTTTTTTTTTCCCGCGCACTCAGAAGGAAATTTTGTTCTTTTTTATTTTTATTTTTTTAAATCTAGTTAAAAACATTTCGATTTATGTTTAATGTAGTTAAAGATTTATGAACTATCAGTTTTTGAATTAATTTAAAAACTAGCTTTAAAAAAGAAGAAATCTGCAGTTTATCATTTCATTTCTACAAAATTAATCTGAAAATAGAAATATTCGTTTAATTCCTTTCTTAAATAAAATTGATTTGTTAGAATTTCATTTTAGTAACTCATTCTCGCCATCATGGTTAATATGAATATTTATTTATTTTAGTATTCAGAAAAAAGCGGAATGGAATAGATTTTGTTCGTTATAACAGTGTTTTTATTTTCTCTCTCCAGATGACTCATTATACCACAAATAACTAGTCGTGTTTTTTAAAATTTAATGTTTGCATTATATACAATGGTTGAATTAAAAAAAAAAAAAACCCATACTAATTCTGCCACTTATTATTTGATAAAAAGTGGTACTGATATTGTTTGATTGTGATCAATAATTAGTTTCATGTAGTATGCAAAAATTTAAAAATGGCACACCCATTTTCTTAAATGTTCAGTGACTATAATCTATTTTCACACAGTATAAGAAATGTATGATAAATATATATCCAGGAAGGGAGTTTTTGTAATGTTAATATAATGTTTATAATGTCCAGGAGGTAATAAAGTATAATGAAGTATAAGGAAGTGTTTTTATAATGTCCAGGAAGGAGTATTTATAATGTTAAATTACTCGATAGAGGTATCAACTTTTATTAATATTTTCTAAAATATAAATCTTATCAAGCGCATTTTTGTACGAACATTTTTTTTTTTTTTTTTTTAAACATCAAACGTCAATCGGATAACCTTTTTGTAGTGTTTTAATATGAAATAAAAATTTTGAAAAAAGCATTCTATGCTACTAAAATTGATCTTTGACAAATAAATTATTCCTCTTACTCGTATGCAAAACATTAACCTTTTTCTTTAAAATAGTTTTTGTGTACAATAACTTTTAACACATTAACTTTTTAACAAATCATTATAATATACAGGGAGATAGCATAAGAATTTATATATATATATATATATATATATATATATATATATATATATATATATATATATATATATATATATCATGGTTTCTCAGTAAAAATCCAATATTTCAATTTTGAGATAGTATCTGAAGCAGCAAGGGAAAAAACTCTTAAACGAATAATTTTAAATTAAACAGAACATTTTTATTTACACAAATTTGTGGTAATATATATATATTCAGTTTGGAGTTTTAAATTTTAAAAATCAAAATTGCTGTTCTTTTAGAATATAGATAGCCCCCACTTTAAGGGCTTAGCCAAAGGGGGGAGTAAGGTTGGGATTTCAAACACCCTCCGGAATTTTGTAGATTTGTGGAAAATTTTTAAGTTATACAACATTTTTAATATCCTACATTATGTATTAAATTTTAAACCCCCTCCGATTTTTTTTTTTTTTTTTTTTTTCGGGGGGAGGTCTACGACCTTGCCCCCACTCCCAAGAAAAGTTTAAAACTACTAACTAAACACAAATTTTATTTTAAATTGAGGAAGGTTTTCTCATTCTTCTGATATTTTGAGAGGTAGTATCCAAGTTGCCAACTTGTAGGGACATTTTTATTTAAGAATTACCACTAATCTTGAAGAATGGTGTTTGATATACATGTTTGTCGATTAGACAAATATACAATTAGACAAACATCTAAATTAGAATTTAGAGATGGATAGAGTAAAAAAATCCTTACAAGTTGGCAATACTGGTAGTACCAGAATATTTATTTTTCTACTTTCACTGTTATACAAAAAATGGATGCATTTATGTTTCACTTTCAGTTATTTTGACTGGTACATAGCTGACAACCTAATCCGGAGGGTTGATAGCACCGCCCCTTATTCCACACCAATTAATTTTTAGAAAAATTTTCTTTAAATGTATTTGTGATGAAATAAGAAGAAAAGTACTCTAAAAAAACACTGGTGGGGAAAAGGGGGCAGGTACTAATATTCTTCCGGATTAGGTTGCCAGCTACGCTGATACTTAGAATGAAAGATGCTTAAAAATCTGACATTTTGATATAACAATTACTTAATATTTTAATAAATAAAAAAAATGATAAATTTCTTTTACCAATTTATTGAAAATTTAGGATTGTTATACTATTTAATTTAATGATATATTCTTTAAAATATTATAAGGTACTTGTGCTTTAAAAATAGTTTTGCATCATATTACGTTATTAAAACATGCATATTTGGAATCATTAAAAATCGAAATTATAATTTTGATAATAATTTAAATTAAATTTAAATAGATAGAAGTAACAGGACGTAAAAGCAAATCAAATATTATGTATATTTCAGGGATGGAACACGGGCGCAGAATTCATACCGGAATCCGTTTAAGAAATTTCTCTACCTATAATATCGTTGATTTAAGAAGTAGAAAATTTTCTTACATTGATAGTGGTATGAATTCTGCGCCCGTGTTCCATCCCTGATATTTTAAAAATGATTTAATAAAATGCAGTCAATGTTATGAAAAAGACAAATCTATCAAATAGTGCTATCAAATAGTGATAATTCATAATAATAAAATCAAGGATATAATGATTCGTTTTGATTAAAAATGATTTTTTTCTCTCTCTGAAAGAAATAAATTTTATATCTGTTATAAGTTATAAGATCACCATGTCACAATAGGGAAAAGTGGTGTACCTTGAACATAAGTGTACCTCGGACCTATGCCATTTCTAGCTCTATTTATTTAGATATATAAACAATATCACATGCAGTTAAAACATTTACTGTTAGGGGTCTCAGTGAAGTAAATTAGGTTTGCTTGGATGCTCAACTTTTTGAAGTGTTCTTAAAAAAGTAAATTTACCTTGCGAAAGTAAATTTTCCTCAAATACCTTTATGTATTTCTATACCCACACACATACATTGTATATTCTGAAATGAGTGTTATGCATCATGAAGTAGCTTTCTAGCTATAACACCATATGCTTGTTACCAAGTTAAGCCCAACCTGAACATCATGATTAGCAATTTCGTTTTTAGTAACAGAAAAGTGTACCTTGAACCCAACACAAGTAGTGTACATTGGACTGGTCATATTGTGTTGTGATTCAGAAATACAGCTCCAAAAGTTAAAATTTGGAACTGACCTACCCAATTACCATCTTGATTATAAATAAGTGTGAGGATTTTTACCAATAATCACAATATGATTTAATGTAGACTTTTTTAAGTTAATATTTAATATTTTCCACTTTTTAAACTCAAATTAGACTTAATAACAATGCGATTGTGCCAGATTAATGATTTTGAAAGAAAAAGAATTCTTTATTTGAATTCATATGTGTGTAATAGATTAATTAATAGATTTTCTTACTTGAGTTTTTCTGAATCTTTTAATAAAAGGTCCAAGGTACACTACCAGTGATGTACCTTGGACCTAATTACACCTTTTTTTATTTTTCAAAAATATAATTGATATAATTTTAATAAAATTTTGGAATAAATATGTTGTATATAACACCATACAGATATAAAAAAGCTATTTGTATTCAGTTTTGGCGAATAATTACAAAATTGGGAAAAGTGAAAATAGGTCCAAAGTACCCCACCTTCCCCTATAAATAACTTTCGAACTGGTTAGAAAAAAAAAATTATCTTGCAAAGATAAAACAAAGTATAAAGGATCAAAGTTGTTTAAGCATTCTTTATGAGAAAAAAACAGATTTTTTTTTTCCCCCCTCATCCTCAAGGTTAAGTATCATCTGTTTATAAATAAATTCAAATAGTGTGTAAACAAGGTTCGTAGAACTCTTCAAAATGTTTTAGATTAGAAATTTTTCTACTTTCATTGTTACACTAATTTTTTTCTGCTATTAAAAAAAATATTATAATGAAAGAAATATTTTGAAGTTACACAGAAGTAGTTACAGATGTGTGAAAATTATTAAAACAATTGCGATTTTTTTATTTTATTTTTTTATTTCTCTATTATTATTTAAGAAAAATAATTTCACTTGTTTATATAATTTATCTTTCATTCTTTAAGAATAATTTGGAGGATATTTTGAACTCTAACAATTTTTTTAAATATTTGACTTCAGTTCGCTGTATCACTGTTCGCGATTTTACTTCCAAAAGTATTTTTAGAATTTCCTAAAACACATTCTAAATATATTTGCCCATCACACTTTAAATGATATCTCCTAAATATTTTTCTATATCATTTAATTAACTAAATACTTCTGCATAACCCAATCTCAACGCACCTCCATCAATATACATACCGTCCAGATATTTTGTATGTGGACCAGTGAATCAATCATTGTTTGTAGTTACATTATTTTACATAAAAAAAGCCCTTATTTCATCTAAAATACATATGTTGTTTTCGTATCTTTATTGCAGTAAGAAACAGTTGTAATGTGGTATTAAGAAATGCATCTCTTAGACGTAATGTATCCAAATTATTTTGTAAGTCCTTGTATACAAATTAACGTTGTGTAACTTGTCCTACATCTATGATTTTAATAAGAAGCATTCTACAATATATCTGATAAATCTGACTATCATATCAGTTTCATAGAATAGTAAAAATATTTATGGGAATTAAAACGTGGATAGACAGTAAGGCTTAAAAACTCTATAACCCTGTATTGATAGAGAAATGAACCGAAATTTATAAAGATTTTTAAAATTTGTAAGAAAATGTTAAAAATACCTCACAAACAATTTTAAACAAAGGTGATAGATTAACTGTATCATATTTCATTTATTCCATGCTTAAAAGAAAAATAACATAATAATAAAAAATAAAATAACAATTAACAATTCTTATACGTCTGTATTTTGCTGTATTCTGAATTTTCAAATGTAAATAGCTTATATTCAGTATACGTGTTACATTTTAAAATATTAAATAATGAACTAAAATTTATGTCCAGGAGAGACTTAAAATAAAGCATGCGGAACGGTTAGTACTTTATTTTTTATTTATTTATTTATTTATGAATGAAAATTTTACATTTTTATACTTGATGCTTCCCAGAGACCATTATTTTTTTTTTTTTTTTTTTTTAAGAAAAAAAAAATGAAGAGTAATATACATATGTATATATATATATTTAAAACATTTTTAATTTTCATTTCCTTGATGTTTATTCTGTCACAGAGCAAAACATATTACTGAATGAGATTTGATAAACAAAATATCTTTATCAAAATAAAATTCTTAATTGAATTTTATTCCCAAACGTAAGTTTCAGAAAATATCTAAAAACCACACGCTCAATAAATTGTTAAAACAGTTAACTTTACAAATTTATTCGGATAATGTATGCAATAAAACATACCCTAACAGCACAGTTAGGCTTAACTTATCCACAGTACATCTTAAGGACGTTTCTGGGATGTCTTTTCATCCAGAAGACATCTTGAAGATATCCTCGGAAGGCGATGTGCTGTCTGGGTAAAGTCTATAATAAAACTTCAAAATTTTAAATTTCTCGTCTAAAACAGGAGTTCTCTCTTTTTTTTTTTGGGGGGGGGGGGGGGCTTTTAAAAAAATTTCATATTTTTATAAAACTAAATATTAAAATTGACTCACCCGAAATGGAATATAATGCACATTTATAGCTCTTCAGTTCTGTAACATAAATTAAAAAAAATAATAAGTCCAGTTTGTCTTTAAGAAATCATAAGAGATTAAGATATTTCATTAAAAAATGTATCATTATAATGTTTTGTCATACTTCGCAATAATAAATCAAAGTCAAATTAAACATGATCATTCTTTGCTAAATTTAATATTATAAAACAGAGCTTTCTACAACATATATACTATTATTATTATTA
The DNA here is from genome assembly GCA_963930645.1 of Salticus scenicus. Lineage (NCBI taxonomy): Eukaryota > Metazoa > Arthropoda > Arachnida > Araneae > Salticidae > Salticus > Salticus scenicus. The sequence goes on along the minus strand of OZ005651.1, from coordinate 184,702,679 downwards.
AATTGTGAAAAATTGCGATGTTAAATAAGTGTTTTATTATTATTAAAAAAGACTTAAACAGGCCTAATAAATATTTAAAACATATTGTGATATATCGTGCATGAAAAGCTAGAACAATTTTTATTGCATTTTCTTTAAGTCTATCTACATATACTTGGATCATAATCTTAGTGTGGGAGAAAACTGCACAAAAAAATCTTTTTCCTTTCTTTGCAAAAATCATTTAAGAAAAAATTAGAAAGTAAGAAAGCGCTTTGTTATTTTACTTACTTTAATATAAATCATCCGAAAAGCTAATTTTGAGAATGTGTTAATTTTAGTGTATTCCTTTTCTTCAATATAAACCTTTTATAAGTACTCAAACTTTATAATTAAGTAAACTATGACTTATAATAACAAATCATATGTATGGAAATAAATTATAACAGTCTTGTTATTTCTTTTCATTTCTTTACAGCTTCTGCATTATGAACTTCATATTAAGAAATTTTTCCTTTTAAAAATGTAAAGTAAAAAATCTAAATTCAATCTGCAAATTTTACCTTTTTCATTTTTGTGTCAATGTTCATAACCTTTTTTTTTTTTTTTTTTTTTTTTTTCTTTACAACGCACAATCTTTACATTTGTATATTTTGGTTTCAGAAAGCTGTGAATGCTCTGATTGCTCTCATCAGGATGGGTGCTACAATATAATTAATTTTTTTGGTTGAAGGTAAGAAGTTCATTTTAATAACTGCTTAGAAAAATTATCAATATTTTAACAATAGTATTAAAAATAATTTCATTTTCATTTAAACAACTTGTATACGTCAAAATTTGAACATATATACATTCCTGCTCAAAAGTTTAGCAAGATTTGCAAAAGATCAGGTTTTTTTTTCTCCCAATTTAAAAACATCTCTCAATGAAACGTTTTCAAACATTGGGTATTTAAAGAACTAGGGCTTTTTCGTGTTTTTCCTTGAAGATTGTTTTAAGACAACATTTAGGGGGCCGGTAACAAATTGAGCAAAATCAATAATGTTTGTGATCACCCTGTATCGTTAAGTGAACAAAATGAATTGTGATTTTAGGATATGTTAACGCACACCCGGTTCAATTTGTGGATGAATTTGTGTGCCGATAACATATTAAATAACGGAAATATAAGCATTTATTTTAAAACTAAAAAAAAAAAAAAAAAAAGGAGCATGTTTTTTATTTATAATATACAGAGTTTTAACGAAAATTATCCCCACTTTCAGATAAGTTGGAAAAATATTTTTAAAACGATATACTGCAATCAGAAAAACAAATATCGCATGAAATATGAATATTTTTATGAAAACCGTTTTCACTGCGCAAGTGCGAAAGATAAATATAAATATTGCATAGATTGAAAGCTAGATATATTTGGGCAACTTTTGTCAAAAGTGCATTTGAATAGAGTAAAATTTAAGCAAATTATCCGAAAAAGAACGAGCTAGATTTTAAATATTTTCCAGCAGTTAAAACTTCACACCCATGCCGCATAATTCAATTTAAAGATCCAATCATTTGAACCACTTAACAAAAGTTATTTTTTGTGAAAAACCCCTTATCTCACAAATCTTAGTAAATAAACAAAAATATGTTAGAGTTAAAATCTTATAAGGGGTTTTTCACAAATAAAAGTACATTCTGAGAATGGTTGAAATAACTCGATCTTTAAATTAATTACGCGGCATATGAAAAACCCCTTAAAAAAATTCAACTCTTGCAAAATGTCTAAAATCTAGCTTGTTTTTTTCCAGCTAATTTGCTTAATTTTTGCTCTATTCAAATTCACTTTTGACAAAAGTTGCCCAATATGCTTTTCAAAACCTATGCATTTTTTTTTTTTTTTTTTTAATCTTTCGGACATGCGTAGTTAAAACATTTTTCATACAAATTCTCATATATCATGAGATATTTAAGTTATTTGTTATCTGATTGAAATATATTGTTTTAAAACTGTTTTTCCAACTTATCTGAAAGTGGGAATAATTTTCGTCACTCTGTGTATTATAAATAAAAAAACATTTTTTTTTTTTTTTTTGAGTTTTAAAATAAATGCTTATATCTCAGTTATTTAATATGCTATCGTCGCACAAATTCATCCACAAATTGAAATGAGTCCATATTAACATATCCTTAAGTTACATTTCATTTCGTTCACTTAACGATATAGGGTGATCACAAACATTATTGATTTTATTCAATTTGTTACCAGCCCCCTAAATGTTTTCTTAAACCAATGTTCACTGAAAAACATGAGGAAGACCCTGTTTTTTAAATACCCAATATTTGAAAACATTTCATCGAGAGAGAAGTTTTTAAATTGAAAAAAAATCTGATCGTTTGCAAATCTTGGTAAACTTTTGAGCAGGAGTATATATATATATATATATATATATATATATATATATATATATATATATAATTTTACAATATTTAATTATTTTATTTAAATGAAACTGATAAATTTTGGTTTGTTTAACCCTGCTGTTCTGTTCGCATTTACTATGCGCTTGTACATTCTGGTCCTGGAATGACTCGAATAATACATGCACGTAGTAAATCAATGACCTGGTCATTGATTATTAAGTACAAGGAGCCATATTCTCGAAACTATCTGAACTAAATTACTTTTAGAGATAAATAAGAAATATTTTAACTGAATAGTGTTCATATATTTTGAAAAAAAAAAATTGCAATAAATATGTAAGTGTGAGTTATGACACCAGAATTATACTTCAGGGAAAAAATTTTTGAATAAATTATTTTAATAAACACTACACGACATCAATAAATTACATAAATCTACTAATAATCCCATTTTAAGGTTTTCGCGTATAATAGAAGTAGAACCATAGGTATATTCTTAGATCAAAGTAGGCCGCAACAACACCTGTGAACAGACTGCTATCTTCCAGTTATTAACTCTTTTCATTTCAGTTCGTTTAGCATTGGCAAAATATCTAATGATATTTTGACAGTGCCCTCTATTTGTTTTTCAAATTAAAGAAGATGATTCAATTTAGGAGCTGTTTTACATGCTCATATGTGTTTCTATTTAACCCGTTACACAGTTAATTTATGCAAAAGCAATAATGAATTATTATTACATTTTTATTTTTACCTTTTAATTTGCTATTTGAATAGAATCACTGCTAAAGTTTTGCATGAGTTTTGTTTGAATTTAAATCAAATCTTTTAGCTTACTTAAACGCATCCTATTCACAGAGTTGAAATAGAATATTTTCAACTTTTAAGATTAAAGTAATTTAAAATTTAAGCAACATTATATAAATAATAGCAACTTTAAGTTAGTTTTGACATTTTTATCTTTTTATTCAATCCCCGTGGTTTAAATTCCTACCAAGCCATCAAATATCTATGTATGTCGAGCAATTTTGTAAAGCTTATAAATGACTTTTTCAATTTGCAAAATGTATCGATATTACGAGTTCCTATTATCTTACTATAAAAAATACTGTAAAGTTATACAACAAATCATACAATATATTACGCAAAACTTGCGTAATATATGTTCCGTTTCTCCAGTAAAAAATAAATAAATAAATAAATAAAACAAAATAAAATAACATCTCACACTAAAACAAATGCATATTTTCATTTCTAACTTTGAAAATAAAATGGCTTAACAATATTGTAAAAGACAGGATTACTTTTTGCAGATGCCATGACATACACACAAGAAGGAAAAAAGTGCTAAAAGTGCTGAGTACTTCAGCCTTTAATTCCTCAAGTACTGCAAACTCTGCGAATTCGATTTTCACTTATAACTTTCGCATTAATGAAGAAACTTTAGTGATTTATTAACAGATTAAATAAGAAATGTTTCATGAACGAAAACTTCTGAAAATAGCTATCATCTGCATCGAAAGAATGCTAAGTTAGATCCATATTTCGGAATGTCGATGGCAGAACAAGCGATATCATTGACTCGAATATTTTATATTTCAAACACTACTTCTAGTGACATCAAATTTAGTATTAAGTTTAGTATCTTTCAAAAATATTCCTACAAAATATTGTAGACAAAATTTCTTGTTCCAACACAAGGTAAACTCTTTAAAAATTACCTGTGAACTTGAATTCTGTGTTATGTATTTTGTATATATGTTACATAATATGTAACTTGATGTGCGCGATTCATCTTTTTGTTAAACACAAGAATTCTGGGTACTTAATATAAGATAAAACTCCTGCAAATAAAAGTAATATTTTAAATCATGATAGAAGGAAAATATTCTTATTCTGATCTGATGAGAATGAGAAAAACTGGATTAAAAAAAAGGCGATTTCATTTCTATTGATTTTAAACACTGCATACTTCAAAAGCACCAAATCAAATTTTTCATATTTTTCAAGTTGAAATATTTAAAATAAGAATACAACTTATATTGAATGATAAAATTATTTAAACAGATTTAAATGAAATTTGTCATTTCACTAGTTAACGTTCAGTTATCATATAAAATACATAATATTACTTATTTTTTCTAGATGACTCGATGAATGCAGAGCCGCGAGTGCGTGCCACAGCTACCCATTCCTTTCCTTGATCCCCAGTCCTCTTAAATGTGATGCTGGAGTATCGTCAATATGAAGTGGGTCTGTCTCTCATATGTGGACGTGTTTAACATCCAATTAAAGCAGACTTTGTAGGAGTGAATACATTTCATCAAAGAGATGCGTATGGAGTTTTAATCACGCAAATGGGAAATATGTGTATATGAATGTGCTCACCTGAAAACGTCTTGTTGAAGTATAAAGCCAAAACATTACGCGCATGTGTAGATGTTAACCTTCAGGCCAAGGTTCAACTTCAAACACTAACTAAATGTTGTAGTTGCTATGTTTACATAAGCATATGCTTGCCAAATAAGAAAAAATCCTTAATTTACATATTTATGAAAAAAAGAAATGTCAAAATTTCCTATTCAAAATGAATTTCTTGTGTCACCATTTTTATTACTTTTTTTACAGGAAAACACCATTTACATAAAATGTTTGTTACCGTGAGAGAGAAAAAAGATTTTTATATTGTGAATCGTTACATTATGAAATATTTTTCAAAACGTTTCGACTCTTAGATCTCTCCAGCATGTTTAGATAGACAATTATACTCTATATAATCATGCTTTGAAGTCCCTCCTTCAATTCAAAAAGCAACGCGCAAAAAATATTGCAGCTTACTTATTACTGCATATACCAATGCTAAATAAGTTTTGAAAACTTAATATATAACATTTTTATACATTTCTTTGCCAAAATACTGGCGAGAAATTCCCTCGGAAAGTTTGAAACTAATGCGGCAGAAGTGGACTTTTGTAGAAACCTCAATCATCATTCGGATTTAAGAACTTTCGCTAACGGATATACTAAAACTTTTGAGTTTTTATTATAATAAACTTTTGATTTTTCTTTCTTTTCAAATCCTGTAATGTTCTTTAAAATCATTTTATCACTGCATAAATGATGCTTTTAAATATCATGATTTTGTATCTCTGTTTTTCAAAATAAAGATGTTTCCTAAAAATATTCGTTTTATTGTGAATTACTTATTATATATATATATATATATATATATATATATATATATAAATATTTTCTATCATATTTTTAATAGCATTTGTTAATTCGTATATTCAACTAAAAATTCACATAAACTGATTTTTTTTTTTTTTTATTGTTGATATATTTCAGTATTTTTGTTTTGTTTAACAATAAACTATACCTAATATAAACTTCTACAGATTAACAGAGAAAACAAAAATCTCCACAAAATTAATGCTGCCTTAAGTTTAATTCATTTCAACCTATGTTTAACCTAAAAAATATTATAAATTGAAAAATATTAAATGTTTAATAATATTGTATATTAAAAGTTAATTTACTTTTTTGTTTCGATAATGTAATATGTATTCAATAGGGGAAATATTTTAAAATAAACCCCTTGGACAAAAGAATATGCAAGCGGATTTTTAATCATTAATATGTTACTTCACCAGCTGCTTTCCTAACAACACACTTGTCCATAGTACATCCTTCAGATGTCCTAGGATGTCTTTTCCTCTATAGGATATCCTGAGTATGTCATGTGGAGAAGATGCGTTGTTAGGGTTATTATTATCAGCCTTAATATTTTTAGACTTACTTTCAAGGAGACTCAGAATAACATTTATATCTAGTTTAGCACACTCAATTATAGACATTCCGGATTTTTTCAATAACATTCAGATTTCATAAATTTTTGGACATTTGTGGAAACATCAAGCACGAACCACCGCACTTTAGGATGTAAAAAACGAGGGAAAAAAGCTATAAATTCATAGAAAAAGCATGTGATGAAACGAAAAAAAAAACTCCAAATGTTAAGTGTGTAAAAAAGAAAAGAAAAAAGAAAAAAAAGGTTGACACCGGAAGGAATAAAAGGACAAAATTGAATAGAAAAGACATCAAAGAGCGGGAATGGGTGGATTGTGGCATTAAAGCTATCGTCGAGGGTTTAATACGCCTCGCCTATGCAATCAGTCACAATACATCGCCTCAACCAGCTTGTTCGTAGGGGATTTTACGGTTATCTTGAAAACTGAAAATATGGCAATAGTACGTTGTCAAACAAAAACTAATAGTCAATAGCTACCAGGCTGTTGGACGCCGCAACTAAAGATACAACTACAATATTTTAAATTGACTTCCTAAACTTTTTTTCGCCTTATTCAGCTACAGCTCGTTGCATACATTCAGGTTTGAAAGAACAAAATCTGGATTCATCAAATCATATTATTAATTTCCATTAATTAACCCTCCAGTGCCGATGATCTTTCTCTCCATTGTAGATTTTTACCTTTTTGCTCTTTGTCAATTTGTAACGTTTCCGAACTACACAGTATAAAATTCCTAATGTATGCAGTTATCGTGAAATTGTTCTTTCTAAAATAAATTTGTTTAGGACTGAACATCTGGAATATTTTCTGACGAATTTGGGATCAATGAAAGTTTTTCCCAAATTTTAGTGATGCCTAATTATCATGGCTGACTTTCGTCCGCAGTTTCTCCGCGCAGATTGTTTTTACTAAAACGTTTTCCAGTGTAAATTATGCTATTGACTGCGAAGAAAGTACCGCAATAAAGTTTGTCCTACCTTATAAGCTATGCCTTTTCTCCAAAAACAATGTAATCATTTTGCCACTCTTTTATAGAACATTTACGTCCCGTAGTTTAATCGAAAATATAAACTATATATTGATAATTTTCAATTTATATATGCCTTAAACAATCTCATTAATCCTCATATTGTTTTTTTCTTTTTAAATATCAGTTGTACAAAAATCATTCTGTGCTTTAGATAAAACTTTTTTGGGGCTAAATTTTCACAATTTTCAAAAGAACTTATGCAGATTCATACATATTAGTTTATATTTTTGTAATTTCATAATAGCTCTTTGTCATTGGCGATAAACATTTCAAACTTTTAAACTCTAATAATTAAATGAATATTACGTACATGTGCAAGTTTTTGTAAATATTTTTTTAAGTATAGGGTTTCATTTTTCCAAATTTGAGTTTTTTGTGTACAAAGTTCCATTAAAAAGTTGTTTTTTTTTTTTCATTTTACTTTCTGACCGACTTCAAAAAGGAGGAGGTTCTCAATTCAAACCGTTTGTTGTTGTTGTTATTATTATTATTATTAAGCTCATAACTTCTGAACAAATGCTCCGATTTTGATACTTTTGTTTTCTAAAGGTCTTGGTCTAAAATAGGTCCCATTGTAATATCTTTAAGATCTAAAGAAAATACAGGGTGCCCACAAAAGTTAATCCCAACTCTTAATTGCTGAACGGCTATAGCTATAAACATAAAAGTGGTATGTAAGTATAGTAAAGTGGCCATGCGCTATACGATTCAACTGCTTTTAGTGTCACCTGCTGGAAAACAGTGAAGTTAGCGTTCCTATCTCGAAAAAGGTTCAAGATAGGAGGGAAAGGGAATTACAAAGTTGTAAAGCATCATTGATTTAGTACGAAAAGTCAATTTGTAGATATTAATGCTAAAAGTAGAACGCTTAAAACGTGCATTTATTTGTTCGCAATTTCCTACACTGTGCACAGATGAACTACATTGCATACATTGTAGCAAGTGACCCGTATGCTATGTAGTGTGTCCAAAGTACGGTCACTGTAAGCAGTCATATCGATTGCACAAGCGGTGGGGGTTCTCAATACAAACCATATGTTTTTGTTGTTTTGTTTGTTAGTTTATAACTTCGTAAGAGATGCTGCGATTTTAATACTTTTTAATTTGTTGTAAAGATCTTGGCCTGAAATCACTCCATTATGATTTCAATAAGATCTAAACAAATTACAGGGTGCTTCCAAAAGTCCATTTTCACTTTTAACTGCTGAACGGCTGCAGCTACACTCGTAAAAGTAGTTTGTAAGTATAGTAAAGTGACCATGCGCTACAATATGCGACTGCTTATAGCAACACCCGAGGGGAAAATAGCAGAGTTAGCATTTCTATCTCGAAAATCGTACGATGTAGGAGAAAAAAAAGTAAATTACAAAGTTGTAGAGCATCATCGATTTAGTGCAGAAATACACCTTATGAATGTTAAAAAAAAAAGAAGGTATATACGTGCATCTGTTTGTTAGCAGTTTCCTGCACTGTAACAGGTCGAAGCGATCTTACAAATCAAAAAGACCTTTATTTCGATGTTTTAACGTCTATCCGTTAGTTGCGATGAATATTTGGATCTTTGTTTGAACTATACTCTGCGCACATTCCAGCACAGCGGGTGACACGTGCGCTGTGTAAAATTCATTCAGAATCCAGATGTATATTGAAATCGAGGTTATCGTTACATTCTTTTCTATGTCTGTTTTAATTCATTAAAAATACACTCTATAACTTTTTCTTTAGAGCCTCATTTGATAGCCTTACAAGAATAACAGAGAGTCATCCATTCTTTTCAAGCTGCTTCTCTTTAGAACGATTATATTTCATATATTTACTGGTATTAGATACTTCTTCCCCAACAGTATTTTTGGTTAAGAATGCAGCGCATCTGTCCTTTGCATTCCTAAAACCTTTTTAATTTAGTGTATTTGGATTTAATAGATAGTTATTTCTCATACCGCATAAATGCGTGAAATGTGACACAAATTAAAAATGCAGTACTTGAAAAAAAATCAACTTAAAGATAAGGCATTGACTAGAATAAAACTGACCTAACTGCCTCTTGAGTGGATAATTTTTGTTATGGATATGTAAAGTTTTTTGCGCACATTGGGGCACAAATTTTTCAGTGGCATAAACCTGAAATTATTTGCACTACAGAAATCATAGTGAAATTGACATTTATTATTCATATGCTTTTATGGAATACGGTATTTTTAACGTTAAGATTTACAGGATCACACTAAAGTATTCAGGTACATTAGGGTCTAGAATTGGAAATTGCTGTAATTGCATTTCTGTTTGTGCTGAGCTTCTCTAACACTTTTGAACAATATTTAAAAGTGATTATGATTTCAGTTAGTCTGTCTTTCTTTCATTCTGTCTATCCATAGTGTGATAACAGTACGTTGAAATTAAACGATGCAACGTGTACGTACAGTTAGAAAGTGTTCATAATCTATGTGAACCGGATTAATTTTCGTTCTTATTTTTAATGAAAAGAAAAAAAAATCGATAATTTTTTGCTTTCTTCTATATACATAAGAAGAAAGTATTGAATTTTTTATGTTTTGTTTTCGGTGGATTAACACATTTTTAGATGTCCTAAATTGGGTTTGATCATTTTTAGAAATTGTCTGTCTCTCTGTGTGTGTAAGGCACTAACTTTGTGGACGCTGTATCTCCAATGAACGAAATTTAATAAAGCTTGGTGTTTAGTTGGACATTCACCTAAACTCGTGCTGATTATTATTTTGGGATAAATTGCTGAACAGGTTATGCTGTCATACCATTTTTTCATGAATTTGAATATGTCAGTATGGGAAGAAATTTCGTAAAAAAAAAAAAAAAAAAAAAAAAATACTTAATGAAAATTATTTTTATCTTTTCAATGTGAAATTGAAATAAATATATATATATTTATAATAGTAATAGTCAACTAGGGAAAAAAACTGTACATGTAAGGGCATCGTTCCCTCTCTCCCTGAGGGTTTAAATTTTTAATATGAGTATCTTTAAAAAGAACTCCTCAACACTTTTAAAATTATTTAGTCATACATCTGTAATTACTTAAAACAAAGTTATCGATTTTCCCCCCTTTTTAACATCAATAACAACAAAGCACTTCCTCAGATGTCGGGCACTAAATTGACTTTCTTTCTTTCTCTATCTTCCTCTTTCTTTCTTTCAGTCTTTCTTTCCTTCATTCGTTTCATTTATTCGTTCAAAACAAGGTAAAGGTTCTATTAAATAATAAAACAATTAAGTTTAATGAAATACTTTCAAATAAACATTTTCAAGCAACGTTTTTTTTTTTTTTTTTTTTTTTTTTTCTCTATGCAATATGCGGTTATAAAATAACAAAAGTAGAAAACATGGAAATTTTAAATGAAATTTAATTTAATTTGAAAATAACACAAATAACTTATAATGAAAACATCCTTCTAAAAAATGTTAGCTGTCGCTGTTATGAAAATACATTTTCTTATTGGGATAGTCAAAGACACTTTTAAACTAAGATGTATTATTCCTTTGGTAGCACTTTATTCTTTGAAAATTTAACTTTATTACCAAAAGACACGAAATTTTCAAAAGATCGAGCTTAAAATATTTATTGTATAACATATATTATACAAAATATAAACTAAATAAACAATGTATGTTTAACCATTTACTTTGAAATATTATGGAAAACTCCTAAATATTTACAATAAAGTAATGAAATAAAGTAAATGCATTGAAACAATATCAATTTTCATACCTTATATTAGAAATCGGCATTTTAATTTCTAGAGTTTTTTTTTTTTTTTTTTTTTTTTTTTTTCACGATTAAAAAATACACTTGTTGTAGGTTAATAAGTACCAATGTAAAGGCATTTTAGTTTTTTACATGGATTTGACGCATATTTATTTTTCCTAGATTAAAATTACTTTTGAGGCAACAAAAAAACAAATAAATGAAACAATAGACTTCAAATTTTGAATGCACATAATAAAAAGTAATAAATCTTGGCAAGCTTATCTCTTATTGCCATAAAAAAAAATTGCATTTAAATAAAATGAGAAAATGGAAGCCAATATGAGTATTCTTGTACACACTAGAAATAAAACACACTAATGTCCTTAAAACTTCCTTAAAACTTTAATATCCTTATGTTAGATGAAACGAGATCAACCTTGTTTCAAACATTTACCTACAAAATAGAAATTTTAGAAGTTTTTTTTATTAAATATTTTTTATTACTATATATTTTTAATCAGTTTTTAAAAACTTTAATATTTCTTTTTCAATTACTGAAAATTCTGTTAGATACAACTTGGTAATAAATCTAACTACATTTTATTTTATTTTATTTTTATTACAATATTTTCATTTTCCCTTGGTTTGTTATATTAATTAGCATTAAATCAAAACGAAAAATCCTATTATTTAATTTCATAGTGCAGAACATTTTTATTTTATTGTTACACAAAATTTATATATAACTAGGAATGGGTATAAAGCTCTTTTTCACATGTATATATCATGATATACGTCTTAGAAATCTGTAAAGCTACATCTAAGTCCTGTTATAACACTTAAGTCCTAGTGTATCACTTAATCTTGTTAGTCCTGTCAGTCGAAATTGTAAAATAATTGTTTGTGGGATAAAAACATTATTTGTAGTGATATATAAATGCTGCATGCATTTGCATCGCGCAGAAATAACGATGTTGCGAATGAGCGATATCTTATTTTGTATGTTGTTTGTGACACATGGTAAGATTTATGAATAATATTCTTTACATTTTAACTCTTTCAATACCATATCATAGCTACCAACAATTCCGATTTTCAGATACTGGTATAATTTTACAGAAATTTTTATAAGCTTTTGTAGCAGTTTTCTATGATTAGATAAAGAGAAAATTTCAAGAAAAAATACCGGTATTCAAAAATTGCAACGGTTGGTAGCTATACCATGTATTTGTCATTAGATATCATATTTTAAAATATGTTATCATGCGCAACAGAAACATGGTTAAAGTCAATAAAAAATCATGATTTATGCATTTAAGTTGCCTTTAATTGACAGGTGTCATTTTCGACAACCCTAATATTAGGTTAGATGTTTATATTAGAAAACTGCTTTGACAGCTATAAGCCAGCGGCTTGTTTAGACAATGTAATTAAAGGTGTCATGATACCATCAATGCGAAATCAATCTAAAGTAGAAACCACATAGTCAAACTATTAAATATCTATTTTATTTTTTATTTCATCTTTTAACCCTTTTAGGGGCAGCGGAATATATTATATCCCGATTAGTTTAATTACTTACTGAAAAAACTCTCCCTGAATATTTTATAAAATTTTACTTTAACTAGGGGACTCTGCCCGCTGCTTGCGCCGCTCACCAACTCCCGAGGGAGGCTTCAACATCCCCCTCCCCCCGATTCGCTTCGCTCTTTAACCCCTGCGGGGATCTATCAGCCTATTCGCAGCTTTTCCTTTCATCGCATAGGAATATTAATAATATATAACACAAGGCAAAAGCAAAACAATTTTATGGAAATCCCAATATTGGATGTCACATTGAGATACACAATATTTAATACTATATATTTTTTCAAATGAAATAATATGTCAAAAATCTTTTTTAATGTTCAACAACTTAATGTCAATTTGCCATTATTTTAGGCGAAAACATATGCTAGACAGCTAGACGCACAAAATATACAACGACGGCAGTAACTTTTTTCTATAACAGAGTGAGATTCTTAATATCTAAATCAATTTGCGTTACAGCTTTAGTAATGACCCCCTTGGAGACTTAAATTTTTGTCACTATTTGGCGATGAATTTTTGGGTATAATTGCTTGTTTAAAGAAATTATGAATTATTTTTTCTAATACCTATATTTTTTTACTATTGCATTTTTTAAAATTAATTAAGGACAATATATAATACTTTATATTTATTTCTAATGTACAGCTAGATTTATAATGGTGCTTGCAGCAGTAAATATGCAACTTTTTAAAGTGCATTTTTTCTAGAATATGATTGTGTCAGACGCATTGAAAATAAATAACTTTTGTGATTACTGTAAATATTTTAAACATTTCATTATTATTGTTGTTGTTATTATTATTGCACCATTTTATAATTTATCTATATATTAAGGCATGGCTAGAGATAAAATGGCTATCGTGGCTGTGGAAATGAATTCCTTGGCGAAAAACATCCCAGCTATTTCATCACTAAATTTTAAAAATAACTAAATTGGTCATACTAAAGATGTTCCCATTTAGCCAATTATTTAAATATGTTTCGGGTTTAAAAAAAAAATAAATAAAATAAATCTTTATATAATCAAAGTTGTTGTTTCTTAAATTTCGTTTTAAAAAATTCTGAGCTTAACTTAAAACTCTATAGCAATAGTCGTTTAATATAATCACGATATTCATTACTAAATCTTTTTCGCCTGACATTAAAACAAAATTAATAAAATATAAACTAATTTTTATTTCATCTGGATTAAATTTTTGCTTAATATTTTAAAAATTATCGATTATTTTATTTATTTATTTTTTAATGTTTTCACTATTCTATTTTTCTTTTTTTTTTCTTTCTCTCGAACATTTCTCGAGGATGCCAATTTTTCAATTTTATATCTCCCCAATTTTATATCTCCTCCCTTTTTTTACATTTAATTTTCTAAAAGAAGAAAAAATATATCTGCAGACGATAAGTTACAATTCTAAATTAATTTTTTCATTGAAAATATCTAGGATATCGCTTTTTATTTATTTACAAACGATAAATTTCTTTGTTACTAATAGCAACATTGACATTCATTTTATTTATTTATTTATTTATTTTACACCATTGATTACATTTTAATTTTCCTGGGGAAAGTGACGTCAGAAACAGGAAAAACAACGTAATAAGAAAAACTATTTGCAAGTTGGCAAATAGAGTACCTTTGTTAACGCGAGGTTTTTAATTGATAACTTTGTTAATTAAAGCGATAAAAATTTCTAACCAAGCGAAATGTTTTCCTTGGAGTATTCGGCAAATATCAGTACCTCTTAGATAACGTAGAGGAAAAATATAATTAATTTCTTCGCTTCTGAAATAGTTCGTAAATTTTGGTGGCTTTTGATTTTTGATTTATTTATTTATCTATTTATTTTTTTTTTGAACGAGCACAATTATCTTGCCCCTGAAAGGGTTAATGTGTATGCGATCATAATTGCTTTTGCACATATTCCTCTAAAGGAACTTTCATTAAAAATACTTTCAATGATCTTTGAAATATTTAAACAGTTTTTGTTTTATTTTCAATTCATTTAGGGAAATTTCATTTTGCTTCCTTAATTAAAGGGACTTACACCTTTGACTTGGCACCACTGAAGGTTTCATATAAAAGCTTATAGTATTTCCATTTATTTTTTATAAATTGATCTATATTAGGTTTGTTCAATAAAATATATATTCAGTCAAAAATTTTTATGTCTGTGATATATTTTTTACAGATTTGAAATTTTTAAATTGCGTTTTGTCAGTTTGCATTATTTTATGAATTCAGGATTTCAAAATGCTAAAACATCTACTTATATTTAAGGAAAAACTTAATATATATATATATATATATATATATATTAATGTTTAATAGGATTTACTTAAAATAATTATGGGTGAATTTTGCAATATCTTTAAAGGAAAAAATATTAAAATTAAAAATATGACAATAATTATTATTTATTTATCTTTTTTTCCCGCAAATTGTTACATAAATATGCTCTTTTTAATTTTTTCCCCAAAAACTAATTAATAATTTTCAAAATTCTCCCCTATTTCTTTTAAGTAGATTCTATTAAACATCCACAAATATATTAAATCTTTTCTTAAATATCTGTTGAAATTTTAGCATTTTAAACATCATAAATTCATTTAAAAAAAAAAAAAAAAAAATGCAAACTGTGAAAACGCAAATGAAAATTTTAAATCTGTAAATTATATATATATAACCATAAGAATTTTTGCCTTAACCCTTTAACGATCTCGTAATTTTCAAGAAAACGGTAAAGAAAGTGCCTATTTTAGGTAGATTCCTTATAGGAGATCTACCTATTGCAATGGTTCTCATGACACGACTTCTGGAATATTTCTTCATATCTTCACTGATCATGACCCCTAGAACCCAAAACCACCCTCAGTTCAAAAGTTTATATATATATATATAGGTATATATATATATATATATAGGTATATATATATATATATATGTATGTATAACGCTTTTTCCCCTGTTAGGTTGTGAACACGATAACTGGAGTAATTTTTATTTAAATTTAACCAGCTCGGGATATGTTGTCAGGACAGTAAAAATCTCGGTCGAGTTCGTAGATGGGGTATCCAGCTCAAAGGGGGTGGAAATGGTGGGGGGTGGAAATTTTCATTTGCCCATAATTTCTTTAATATTGAAAATAGGAAAATACTTCAAATCAGGCAAATTACCGCCTTACCATAAAGAACAACTTTTGTATTTAAACTTTTTCGATAACTTCAATTGCTTAAAAGTTACATGTTAAAAAGTGATTTTTCTTGTGATGAAGCCGACATTTTCTATAGCTTTCATTGCAAAAATTTATAATCTGATGCTTATGTCACGTGCAAAGGATAATAAAAGAGATCACTGAAAATATAATAAAATTTTAATCATGTTTTTAAACAATATAATAATCTGATTAAAAAAAAAAAAAAGTTTAATTTAACAGAAAATATGATGTCACAATTACAACAATATACTGAGAAAAATGAAATAAAATTTTATCTCTGATTTTAAACAAATAAAATAAAAGTTAATAAAAAATAAGTAAATAAAATCCATAGAATAATAAGGAAGAAGGAACGTATATGTTTTGGTTTCGGTTTGTAAAATCCAGGAATGCCGGGAATTGGGTTGTAACAATGCTTCAATCTGATTAGTTGGCGACTTGTTGGCGAGATTTTTGAATCGTCTCATCTCTCTGTCAATCAGTCAGCGAGGCAGCACCCACAACAAACAGCGATAAATGTGCTGAGCATGGGTGCCTTACTTTAAGGTTTTGAGTAGCAAAAATAGCTTTCGCTGGCAATTCACTAGAAGTGGTTTGTAAGCATCAGAGTATTGACGGGCTCCTTCTTCCTTTATTATTATTCTATGATAAAATCAACATATCTTAGGGCTAAGCATATTTAGACTTAGCTTTATGACATAGATGCTATAATGTAAAAGATAAATGTCATCGTTTAAAAAAAAAAAAATCTTGTAAATCGATGCTAAACGAATTAAACTGGCATGGTAGAAAAGGTAATAAATTTGGGGACATTTAGGTATCCCTTTAACAAATGAACTAGGGACGATTTTAATGAATTTTCCGTTGAAGTTTATTTTCATGAAAATTTAAATTTAAATTAAAGTATTTCATTACTCGAATTCCCTTATTTTGATAAATAAAATTATACCATTTAAAAAAAATAAAGAACACTCTTTTATTGAAAAATGAACTAATAAAGGTTTTAGAAAACTATCACATACTTTTAAATCTTTATTATAAAAAAATTAATTGTTGCCACTCGACATTATACAAATACATCCAAATCCTGTGTCACATGCGATAGTTTTGTATAAGTATAGATTTTTTGTTTGCCCTTGGAACCTGCCCCTGATAGGAAAAGTGCCTGGAAACACTTGTATCTAGTATTGTCATTGATTATGAAGTCGTGTGCAAAATTTCTGGTCCTTTGGACGACAAGAAGTTGCCGAAAATTGAATTGCAAAATTCCGTTACATACATTAATAGTTGCATCATATCAAGTTAATAAAAGTATGTTAATTAAAAACCTTGTTAAACGCTTTAATTAATCATTTAAAAATATAAAATTAAAATAATACGTCAATCTTAATACAAATATCGTTTGTGGTGAATAGTTTAGAATGTCAGTTTAGGCAAGAATTTAAAATTTACGATTGAGAGTAATACGTTACAGCTTCCTTTGACTTTTTATCTTGTCGAAACAAGATATTGGTCTGTGAAGAGATATGAGGTTTTCGGGTGGAAAGAAAATATAATGACACCAAAGCTGCCTTTCTCCATCGCCAAGCACGCCAAATTTTGTCGCCAACTCAAAAATTTCATCGTCAACTATCAACTTTTGCCGCCATATCACAAATTTCATTGCTAAGTCGCAAGTTTTGTCACCAAAATCTCGCCAAAACATACAATTTACCAAATTCATAACAATTAACATTGAAATTCAGCGGTGCCAAATGGTCAAATGTTAACTAATGTTAATGTTAATGTTCCAGCTTATGTGAACCAAAACAGTTTCACTTTACAATTTTTACTCATCTGACAATAAGAATCACAAAAACACATTACAAAACTTACAATAATTCAACAAAAATTACAATGAAATAACTATCCAAAAACCGCTACCACTTATCTGTATTTGACTTGACCATAGCAACGCCAGGCTTACCAGAACTAGTAAGATCACAAGTGCATTTTCATGTTTCTATTACTTTTTTCGTTTAAAAGAAAGATATTGAACAACAGTTACATGGATTTTAAATAAAAATTATAATTTTGATTAAGCTTGGGTGAGGAGGGGGGTGTAGCTCAATAGCCCCCTCCGGGATTCACCATTGCTGGGATTGTATATCTTTAAAGCTTTTATTTGTTGAATGATTATGAGCTTGAATTTTTAAAAATTGAAACATTTACAAACCAATAAATTTAGCCTAAAATTTTAAGTAGAATGAATAAAACCCTTTTGTAGTTGAAAATTAAATTTCGTGAAAACAGAATAGCGACGTAAATAATGCAATGTGTGGGAACAAAGCCATTGGCTAGGTATTAATGCATATGTAAAATTTCTTTACAATTGTAACATTAACGTAAAGGAATCTACCTTTGCCTTTAAGTTTGCCGAAAAGGGATTTTTTTTTTAGCTTGAAATCAAGAAAATATAAATTTGCAGAAAAACTAACAATCAGAGTTATTATGACTGAATGTTGGTGCTCCATTAATAGGAAAAATAAAAAATGAGTGTTCTGAACATTAAAAGAGAATTATATATATATATTTGTATAATATAAACGCTATACGTGTAATACAATGTTCTCAGATTCTCTGTCCCATCTTTTATAAATAACACCTATTTCCGAATCACTCTCAGATGCATTTGTATTAAAATTAGAATCCGAATCACTTTATGATTCTGACTACATAATGTACACAATATTATATATATATATATATATATCACCACCGAGAACAAAACCTTGTGTATTTTAAAAGCCAAATTGAACTAAGATTACAAAATAAGTATTATAAATATTTATAATTGGATAGTGCTGACAGTTTAAAATAAACCTACTATCTCCAATCACAGGCCTACAAAATTGAAGTTGACAAAATTTGATTTAATGATTTTAGCTGAACTTTAAGTTTTTTGATGTGCTAAAACCAAAAATGCAGAAAATTTTTCTCTATCACGTACAGTTTTTTTGTCAATACAGGGCGCTTACCGACACAATTTCTTACATATATCATCATAACAATAAGTTGGTTGGTTGGTTAGTATGGTTTTACGTCGCACTAGATTACAACAATAGGTATCCATGATTAATTAATCATGAAAACATACTATAAAACTTACCATATAATTATATTGGTGGAAGAGTAATGGAAGAAATTATATTGGTAGGCACCCTGTAGTGACAAAAATCTATACGTGATAGAGAAACACTGACTTCATTTTCGGTTATAGCACACCAAAAAACATAAAGGTCAGTCAAAATTATAAAATCAAATTTTACATGTCGACCTGTGTTACATTTTAAATAGTTTGCTACTTCCATCTAGAGTGTAAAATAAGAAATAAAAATTTGTTGTGTATCAGAAATGGTTTGTTTTTAAATCTTTTCAATGCGTTACTTTTGCACACTCCAGTGCGGAAATATCACGGGCACGAGAAATAGAGAGCAAAAATTCACCTCGTCATTTCCGCGGGAGCGAGAAGGAAGGGGGTTAACATATATTTTATTCACCAAACTTAATATAGTTGAATTCATAAATATTAAATAGAAATACAAGCTTTTATATCAAACCTTCAATGGTGCCAAATTAAAGGTGCCAAATCCCCTTAAGTAGATATTTTGACTTAAGTAGTTATAATTCTAATGGCATAAATCATTTATGTTCAAATGAGAGCAACAAAACTAATTTGTATGTATGCAGCAAACTGAAACGGTATCTACAACCTATACGTTTTTTTTTTTTTTGTTGTTTTTTTTTTTTTGTTGTTTTTTTTTTTTTTTTTTTTTTTTTAATTATGTTTATATATAAATTGAATGAAAATGCATGAAAAGCGTATGAAAAAATGTATAATTTTTTACTGAGATTTTTTTAAGCATTTGAAAGAAAATTCCATGTTATGTAATTTGTAAACTAGTTTTATCACTAGCATATAATGAAATAATAAAACATATATTTATAATCTTCTTTTAGGAATTCATGTCTTTTATTTAACTTTACGCTTTATTTTTGTCTATTATTTAACTTTTTTTTTTTTTTTTTTTTTTCCTTTTCAGTAGATATTCTTTTATACAAATTTGTCGTTCTAAAACAAAAATTTACTTCACACAAATATAAGGAAATATTATTTATTTACTGGGTTCTGTATTGATATATTTTTAAAGCATAGATTTGCAGCATTGAATTCCAGAGTAGTGTTTAAAAATATTTTATCAAAGATTTAAAAAAAAAAAAAAAAAATGAGACAAAGTTATAACATAGCCTCCTTAACTAGATACCTGTCGCGTGGCTCATAAACTTGGCAACAGTTGAAGTGGTAGACAGCGCCACCTGGTACAGATTGCGCGACTATTTTATTGAACAGCCACCAAAAAATTTTAAAAGTGGGATATGATACAGATAAAAGGCGAATAGAATCGAAAAAACGTCGATTATATATGTCATATATCACTTCTTAAAGTTATTGGTGACAGTTGAATAAAAAAATCGCGCAATCTGTACCAGGTGGCTCTGTCTACCACTTCAACTGTTGCCAAGTTTATGAGCCACTCGACAGGCATCTAGTTAAGGAGGCTATGGTTATAAGATCTTACTTTAGTTTAAAAAATAAGCTGAGTGTCTGGTCTTTTTATGTTTCTATACAGATAAGTAAAATTAGCAAAGAAAATTATTGGGAATTATTATTGCGTGGGTACGCGAACAAAACTTTCTATCTGACTTAATTCAGTAAAAACTTTAATTTTGTATGCTTATTTAGTAATTTAACTTTTGAACAAAGAGTGAGAGAAATAAAAGACATTAAAAATACGTTAAAAATTTTTAAAAACCTTAAACTCCTTGAAAACCTATATTTTACATCAACTGTTTTTTTCCCCCAACTTGTTGCATCATTTTCAGGGCAACTACCAACTGCACTCGCTTATTTCTCCCCTCACTTTAAAAAAGTACCAACTGCCATCGGACATGCAAACGCCTCCTGCTACCTGAAACCCCCGTTATGAATTTAGATCCATACTCTGAAAGTAATGAAATAGGAAACGAAAGATGTAATGGGAAACCAAAAAAAAAAAAAAAAAAAAAAAAAAATCACTGGACACCCTTACTTCACTGTGCATAAATCTGAGAACGCCCGTATCTCGGTTACGTGGCAGCCACTACCATGCACGTAAAGAAAAAAAAATCACTGGACACCCCTACTTCACTGTGCATGAATCTTAGAACGCCCGTAACTCGGTTCCGCGGCAATCACTACCACGTACGTAAAAACCAAAATAAAACATCACTGACAGCCCTACCTCACTGTGCATGAATCTGAGAACTCCCGTAACTCGGTTAAATTACAAATAAAATTATAAACTTCCAGCTAGGGCAGTTAGTATAATTCTACCAACAAACTTTTGGGTTCTTCTTATTCAGAGCGAAGGGGTGGTAAGATAGAAACTCGCAAGAGAGTAAGTGAAAGGGGGGTTAAGACTAGCGAGTGCAGTTGGATAACACCCCATTTTCAGATTTTCCTCGTTAAAGAATGAATATTTATGGTCCCATAATTTTTAAACATCTTTATGTAATGAAACTTTAAAGGATTTTTTTTTTTTTTTCCTTAACAAATTGATTGTGTTTTACATTTTACTTTAAATTTATTCTTTAGACCAAATAGACCAGTGTAATAAATATTAGTAGAATGGAGAACTGACATTTTCAATAGAAAAAACATTGTTTTTGGCAATTGAAATTTTCAAAATCTTTTTACTCTGTCAAGAATAAAATTTAATTTCTTATTTGAGACTTCTTTTTAAATTTTAGTAATATATACTTTCCTAATGAATTCAATTACCTAACTTTAAACACCCATGAAATGAAAAAATAAATATCAGTTTTATTATTATTACTATAATTATTATTATTATTATTATTATTACTATCTCTGTGATGCATTTTGTTAAACATAATCGTTCATAATTTTTATTTAATATTTACAGATATTTTCATCAATATTATTCATAATCGCTTAGAAATGATTAGAAATATTTTCTTTATTGATGTAGTATAAACGTACTGAACTTACTCGTGTTTTAACACTGTAGAATAGCATTTCTAAAAGGGAATTTTAAACTGAAAAATATCGTGTTAAAAGTAAGATGACCAAATGTCATCTTTTTTTTTAGGACAGTCTATTTTTTGAAAATTTTTTCTACATTTTGAAAATTGTAGCAAAGATATTAGATTTCCTTTACGAAGAAAAAAAAAAGGGAAAGAAAAAACATCCGAAATTAGATAATTATAATAATTTTGAATACAATACTATTGTCGAAATTCGCACTTCTGAAAATTTACTGACATTAATTTTAAATAAAATTGTTGAGAAACATTTCCTAAATGAATTTTCCTTATGCACTAAACTTTTGTTTTTAACTAAATTCTTTCAGATGAAAAAATTTTTTTTTTCATTGGATGAAAGCGAAAATATAAATTATTTTCTTTAACACGTTGAGCGCCATGTCAGTCATTCTAGATTCTAGACGTTTTGTCATATATCTCTAAGTAGGGGAGAGTGGGGTTGAATGGGACATAGGATGTATGAGACAAAGAAAAATTTTTATGTTTTGCAAGCAACGGAAACTTGACAATTTTTCTGATATATGGCAGCACTGAGCTCATTCATCAAGTGTAGTTTCAGAATTGTGCTATTCATAGAAGGGCAGAAACGAAAATAAAATGTTTTTTTTAGCTGCCAAAGTAAGTTTTTACTGATTCAGTTAGGTAGTAGTTGAGAAATTAACTATTTGCTTAAAGTTAATATAACTCTTATATGGTTGAAAAGGCATAATCTTTTATTGTGTTTATAATATTCAAGAAGAATATTGACAGTTGTTCATTAAACCTATTTCCTGTTTTATATGATCATGTGATGGTTGCGATGAATGGGACAGTTTAAATGGGGATGAATGGGACATTCCCCACTATGTACTAATTTAAAATTTTACACAAGAATTATATTAAAACGTAAATTAGCCATATTGATTATCAGGATTCTTAATTTTGTGGACTTAGACCAAAAAATTTAAATTAATTGTTCTGATTTTTGTTTATAATAATTATGATTAAAAAAAATTATAAGTTAGAATATTCAATGCAAATTAAATCAATAATTGAAATAAATAAATAAACTAATGCTAATTTGATTAAAATCACCATTTCAATCAAGCTAATTAAACACATTCTGGTGATTATTAATATAATACAGAATAGAATGTTGATTTTCCCGATTAGACGGAAACAAAAATTTATCAGGATAATTTATACTCTATTATAATGATTTATCTCTTTCTAGTGTCTTATTTATTTATTTATTTATAGATTAGGTCTTATTAGATTAAATTACCAAAGCCTACAGCACTAGGAACTGCACGAACCAAAGGACTTTTGTCTTTTGATGTTAATTTGAGTCAATACATCAGTTTATATTAATTTCAGTGAATTCATAGTGTGTACTAAAATCACATAAACCAATTTAACTTTAAAAATTTATTTACTTTCCATTTTGTTTTCTTTTCTTTGTTAACTCCATTCCTGTCCCATTCATCCCCAATCATGTCCCATTCATCCCCATAGGTGGGGATGAATGGAACAATACACAGGCATGTAAATGTTTATATGTAACTGATTACTGAAATGTACTTATAAGCAATGTTGCAAAATTCTGAAATACATATGGCCGACGTTATCAATAAAAACATGAAAAATGTCCCATTCATCCCCACTCTCTCCTACTGATGGAATCATCTTGAAACTTTAAGAGTGTGCAGAACATGTTATACTTCAAACATTTCAGTGAAAGTTTTACCCCTAAAGTAAAAGCAGTACCAATAAAAAATTTCCTGTCAGCCATCGGTGGCTGACAGTGTCAAATATGATATAAAGCCGCGTGTACTGAAATGTATTTATTTCAATGAATTATTTTATCTTTTGCGTCATGCTATCCAAAACTGTAAGTAAAATTTATGGAAATTTTTATTTTGTGCCACCTTATCCAAATTAATTGAAAAAGCATGCAAATAGACAGTGTGCTGCAAAAAAAAAAAAAAAAAAAAAAAAGCGAAATTTTTAGTTGTAGTTAGTTTTGGATGGCGAGACGCAAAAGATAAAATAATTCATTGAAATAAATACATTTCAGTACATAATATAAACTTAAAGAAAGTGATATATTTGACTGGGTATTTGAAAATTAAAAGCAATATTTCAATGTGCAAATATACTTTAATATACAAAACAAAATAATTGCAGTGGAATTTAAAAACAAATCATTTAGTGTAATATCACTGCGTTGCTGGAATTTCATATCATTTCTTTTAAAACACATATTTTGATATTATAAGAGATGGGAATGAAAAGGTATCGGTGAGTAAATGTTATATATTATTTTATGTTGAAAATAACGTTTACACTGTAAAAATAAATAGAAGAAAAAAACAAATTCAAATAAGAAAATCTCTGTATTTTTTAATTAATAGCAAAGCGTCACTGAAAATTTGATATCATTATTTTTAAAACCCGTATTTTTAATGCTTATAGCCATAAAGTACAGTGCTGCGTCACAAACGTTTAACCCGTTAAGGGTTTTTTGTATTGATTAATATTCCATAGCATTGCTAGTACCCGCCTTTTTTTTTTTTTTTTTTTTTTACACCAATCTTTTTTAGACTGTATTCTTCTTCTTATTTAATTGTAATTAAATTTAGAGAGAATTATTCTAAAAATAAAATGGTGTGGAAAAAGAGACGGGTACTAACAATACTACGGAATATTAATTAGGATGTTGACAGCTATGATTGCTTGTGACAATCACAGCTTTTAGATATCACTTAGCAGCTATGTGAACATCACTTTAGATTATACCCTGCTCAAAACAATTAAAGGATATTGTAAGTTCAATATAAAATAAGGTATAAGAGTTTTTTTTTTTTTTTTTTTTTTTTTTTTTTTTCAGAAAATGGAAGAGGAGAGTCACAAATGCACGTTTTTCTCATTTTCAAACTTCAGAGTGTGCAAATTTTGAGTTTGCCGTCAAAAACGACGCTTTTGCATCAGCAAATGAAATTCACTTTCAACTTGATGAAAGTCAATGCGGAAGAGAATGATCGACATTCAGTAAGTGCGTTGTTTCGATGAGTGCGATGTCTTAACAAATCCATTTAACCGATTCAGAAGCTTGAAGAGTTGTTGGTCGGTTAGAGGGAGTTCAAACATAATCTAAAGTACCAGAAGCTACTGGAGTTTAACAAAGTGTGATTTCCAGCATCTGGAACCGCCTTTTGGAGA
Source organism: Salticus scenicus (assembly GCA_963930645.1). Taxonomy (NCBI): domain Eukaryota; kingdom Metazoa; phylum Arthropoda; class Arachnida; order Araneae; family Salticidae; genus Salticus; species Salticus scenicus. The sequence continues at coordinate 184,677,581 of OZ005651.1, read as the reverse complement.
CTGGAAATGCAGACCGAAGATCAGTGCAGGGTCGTAGATGTGCAACAATCAATATTTAACTATAAAAATCAATATTTAACGATAACGGCTCTGAAACACCGAACTATAAATGCTACTCTTCTTCATCAACACATTCGCTGGGCCGCTGGCACCACAGTTTCAACTCAAACTATCCGAAACCGGCTCCATGCTGTAGCAATATGTCTGAGGACCTCATCCCTATCGGCGACCAGTCAGAGCTCCATTTTCAATGGTGTGGAGATCCGTGCACCCATCAATGGAGATGCCAGCATAGACCACCAACCCCCATCACCACCAACCCCCATCACCACCACCACCAAATCTGACGCTTCTGTGCGCGAACGCAGAATTGTTTCTAGTGACACGTTCCCTTCAGATGAAAATACGCCTATTATCATGATGAACAGAAAAATGGGACTCGTCAGAGAAAAGATTACTGCGCCATTCACTTCTCCTTCGGTTCACATGCTCTGTTACTCACTCCCTGCGGGCGAGACAGTGCCTTGCTAACGTAACACATACCATTGGTTGAAGAGACTACAAACCTACAGCGTGGAGCTGGTTTTCAATAGTTTGAGTTGAAACTGTGGTGCCAGTAGCCAATCGAAGGTGTTGTTGAAGAAGAATACATTCATATTTCGGTGTCTCTGAGCCATTAGCGTTAAATATACCGATCTTCATTAGGCATTGTTTCAAGTCTACGACCTTGTCCTAAACTTCGGCCTGCACTTCCGGTCTCCAGAAAAAGGGTTCCAGATCTTGAAAAACACATTTTAGGAATCTCTAGTGGCTTCTGCTACTTCGGATTGTGTTTGCCCCCCCCCCCCCCCCAACCGACCAACAACTCTCTAAGCTTCTGAATCGGTTAAATGACTTGGTTGAGACATCGCAATAACATCAAAATAACGCACTTACTGAATGCCGATCAATATTTTCTTCTTTGGCTTTTATTAAATTGAAAACCAAATTTCATTCACTGCCTCTAAAGCGTCGTTTTTTACGTCAAACCTAAAATTTGCATACTCCAAAGTTTGAAATTGAGAAAATTTTGCAATTTTGACTTTTGTAACTCTCTTCGTTCATTTTCTTTTATAAAAATTTCGCTTATACCATTATTTTATGTAAGACACGCAATTCCTTTAATTATTTTGAGCAGTGTATATAATGTGTCTTGTTTTCTAATTTGAACAAAATTATTAATTTTTATGATCCATATTATTATTATTATTTTCATATTATTAATTTTTATGGAAAAATTAATAATATGAACGTTTGTAGCGCTTTGTATTTTGCTTGTTGTAGCGCTTAGTACTTCAATATTTAATACGGATAATCTATATTTGGAAAATTAAAATGATCTAATCATACGTTTTCGCATGTATTTTACATATCGCAAAAAAAAAAAAAAAAAAAAAAAAAAAAAATTATAATTATTTTAATATCTTTAAATGTGCTTTCTATAACTAATTAAAAATTAAAGAGATGTGAGTAAAATGATCTTGTTGCAAAAATATTTATCATTTAGAAATTTACTATACAAAAAATGAGTTTAATATTTAGTAATTTTATGTATAGATTAAAAGAAAAATAAATCATTCATTATTGGTAAATTTGCTATAATTCATGTTTATTTTTAGCTATTGCAGATTTTCCAGATTTGTACGTCTGTCCTAATAAGTTTGGTGATGAACCACCGATATTTCAAAGAAGAGAATTTTGTGTACTTGTTTATTCCGTCGACAAAACTCTGGAAAAGAAAACTAATAATCGGCTCAGGAGGTCGTTGGATGAATCTGCACAGTTACTTGGAGCTGAACAAGATCTTATGAAAACCATTCAATTTCCTTCTTCATTTATACCTCGATTAGGCCGGCGACGTGCTGAAGGCCGAATAATGCCAGATTTATCTGGAAATGTTGTCAGCATAGGTCGAGGCACTGCGTTCACTCCCAGATTAGGGTGACGCACGCAGAATTCTCGCATTAAATTCTGATTATCTTTTTCTTGTAACTGATTCAATGCATTATGATTCAGCTTAAATGTAGACATTTTTTTACAAATTTGTTTGTCAAAGTTTAGGAACAAAAATAAATAAAAATTTGAAATTAAATGTAAGATTTTTTTCTTATTATTACATTCTATTTTTCGAATATATATATATATATATATATTCGAAAAACAAGACATAAATTTATCATTTTTAATGCATAATATATTAATATGGAAATTAATGTGTCTTCTTTCAATAAATAAAGGTATATATGTGGTATAAGGATGTTCTGAGATAAAAGTGTTTCAATGCCGAACATGTATTCTGTTATAATTCTTAGTAATTTAATATAGTCTGAATGCTCACTAATTAAAAATAAATATAGTTTGTATACGTTAGCTGTTTTTTATTGAAAGATTATATTTATTTTCATTTATTTATTCATTTATTTTAATGAGTTCATGGTAAGGAAGGATAATGGCTTACTATATGTTTAATCTCATCATATCATCATTCTATAAATAGCTGTTACCTATTTTAATTATTACTCGAATGTAGCCAAATATAAAGATTAATTACAACTATTCTTATCCTAAATGCAACATTTATGCATAGATATAGTAATAAGACATAGATTGATCAGCGAGGCCGAAAAAGTGATGCCTTTTTTTTTCGGGAAAAGACGGCCATTTTACTCTTTTGTAGATGTCTTTCCCCGACTGAATATACACGGGAATACACACAGATAATTTAGCAAATAAAATTTATGAATAATTTATGTACTAAAGATGAATGAAAAAACTCCAGATACTAATTTTTCTTTCTCTCTTTTCTTCTTCTTTTCTTTTTCTTTTCTTCTTTTTCTTTTCTACTTCTTCCTTTTTTTTTTTTTTGTATGGAATAACGACATTTAAAGAAATTTATCGTTTCTGTCTACTATTTCTGTCTGGTTAGAAGTTTTTATGGTCGAAAAAACTATTGGACTTATCCTCATCTTTTGAGATATTAGAGTTAACCCTTTAATTGCCAATCGCAATGCAGTCGGACACTTTTGTTACCAACTGTATGGAGTAGAAATTTATGTTTACTCGGAAATGATTATAAAGATATTAATAAAAGTTTGGGATAAGTGCTTTTTAGAGACCTAAAATAATTGGAACATCCTTAGCATCAAGAAAATTAGTGTTAACCCTTTAACTGCCAATCGCAACATGTAGTAGAAATTGAGTTTAATCAGAAATGGATATAACGATTTTGTTTAAAGTTTGGAGTTAAGCGTCTTTTTTTTTTTTTTTATTTTTTTTTAATTTTTTTTTTTTTTTTTAAGAACTAAAACGTTTGAACATATCCTCATCTTCAGAAAAATTTGTGTTAACCCTTTAACGGCCTGTCGCAACATATAATAGAAATTAGGTTTACTCGGAAATGGATATAACGATTTTTATAAAAGTTTGGGATTAAAGTGTTCTTTTGAGAGATAAAGCGAATGGATATATACTCATCTTCAGGAAAATTTGAGTTAACCCTTTAACGGCCAGTCACAACATATAATAGAAATTAGGTTTACTCGGAAATGGATATAACGATTTTTATAAAAGTTTGAGATTAAGTGTTCTTTAGAGAGATAAAGCGATTGGACATATCCTCATCTTCAGGAAAATTCGCGTTAACCCTTTAACGGCCAGTCGCAACATATAATAGAAATTAGGTTTACTCGGAAATGGATGTAACGGTTTTTATAAAAGTTTGAGATTAAGTGTTCTTTAGAGAGATAAAGCGATTGGACATATCCTCATCTTCAGGAAAATTCGCGTTAACCCTTTAACGACCAGTCGCAACATATAATAGAAATTAGGTTTACTCGGAAATGGATATAACGATTTTTATAAAAGTTTGGGATTAAGTGTTCTTTAGAGAGATAAAACAAATGGACATATCCTCATCTTCAGGAAAATTCGCGTTAACCCTTTAACGGCCAGTCGCAACATATAATAGAAATTAGTTTTACTCGGAAATGAATGTAATGGTTTTTATAAAAGTTTGGGGTTAAGTGTTCTTTAAAGAGCTAAAACAAATGGACATATCCTCATCTTCAGAAAAAATCGCGTTAACCCTTTAACGGCCAGTCGAAATTTATAGCATTAAATGGGTTTACTCGGAAGTGAATGTGACGATTTTGATTAAATTTTAGGGTTGTGTTTTTTTTTTTTTTTTTTTTTTTTCTGGGCACAAATCCTCTCAAGTATCCTCCTTACTACAAATGTTCGTGTTTCAGAACTTTCTAAAACTGTAGCTCCTCAGATCAGAAGACATTTAACGGTTAAAATAATCATCGTTGCTCTCCAAATCAAACTGATGAGTATAAAATTATCAAACAATGATAAAAATGGGGGAGGGGGCGTATCAAGAAAACGGTGTGTGATTGGGCAAAATGGTGATCATATTCGGATTCAGGAGGTTCATTCAAAAAAAAAAAAATGTGTGCATGTAGGAGCATTGCTTTCCTCCTGGGAAGGAAGTGCTCTTCCCCCGGGGCCTGTGTAAATTTTCAATGTGGATAATTTAGAAAGAACTCGTCAATATTTCTAAAACGAATGGTTGAACCATACATCTGTATTAATTTAAAACGAAGCTACCGATTTCTTTTATTTTTAATGCTATATATAATGTATATATAGTATAGACATATATATATATATATATATACAGTCGAACCTCGTTAACGTGAATTACTTTTAACATGAACTGTTACCACAATCCCCGGAACAGCTTTACTATAAGGCACCCATTGCTTATTGCCGTTGCCGATGTTTTGATCACGTGGTATGATGGTGTTTTGATTCGGTTTGTGAGTCGGAACTGCGAATCGTTTCACAACGTCGTGAATCGAATCAAATGTCATGAAACGATACTTTTCATTATTATGAAACATTTTTTTTATGTTTCACTATGTTTTCTGCTGTTTGCTCGCTTCGCGAGCATTGAAACCAAAAAAAAAAAAACATCACTGGACGCCCCTAAATCGTGGAGCATGAATCAGTAAAAGCATAAAAATTCATGGAGCAGCGGTCACTGTTTTCTGCTGTTTGCTCGCTTCGCGAGCATTAAAACCAAAAAAAAACATCACTGGACGCACCTAATTCGTGGAGCATGAATCAGTAAAAGCATGAAAATTCATGGAGCAGCGGTCACTGTGTTTTCTGCTACTTGCTCGCTTCGCGAGCATTAAAACCAAAAAAAAACATCACTGGACGCCCCTAATTCGTGGAGCATGAATCAGTAAAAGCATGAAAATTCATGGAGCAGCGGTCACTATGTTTTCTGCTGCTTGCTCGCTTCGCGAGCATTAAAACCAAAAAAAACATCACTGGACGCCCCTAATTCGTGGAGCATGAATCAGTAAAAGCATAAAAATTCATGGAGCAGCGGTCACTATGTTTTCTGCTGTTTGCTCGCTTCGCGAGCATTAAAACCAAAAAAAAAAAAAAAAACATCACTGGACGCACCTAATTCGTGGAGCATGAATCAGTAAAAGCATGAAAATTCATGGAGCAGCGGTCACTATGTTTTCTGCTGTTTGCTCGCTTCGCGAGCATTAAAACCAAAAAAAAACATCACTGGACGCACCTAATTCGTGGAGCATGAATCAGTAAAAGCATGAAAATTCATGGAGCAGCGGTCACTATGTTTTCTGCTGTTTGCTCGCTTCGCGAGCATTAAAACAAAAAAAAACTAAGTCCCGAAGATATAAGGCGCGAAAAACTAAGTTCGAAAGATATTCGATGCGCGTACGCGAAAACAGAGCTCTGGAGCGCGAAAAAAATGTTTCATGACATTTTGATTCGATTCACGAAGTTGTGAAACGATTCGCAGTACCGGCTCACAAACTGAATCAAAACACCATCATACCACGTGATCAAAACATCGGCAACGGCAATAAGCAATGGGTGCCCTATAGTAAATCTTAGCCCAATCCCCGTCAAAATGAAGATTACTTTAGTTATATGACGATCAGTTACTGATAGCATGAACTACTGATAAGATGAACAGATTTTTTTATCCTTCTTGAGATTCACGTTAACAAGATTCGACTGTATATCTTTTTATGTCTGCACAAAAATGATTTTTTTCAGCATTTACTACTTTAAGAAAAAAATCGTCTGCATTCATCATGGAAAATATCTTTAATAAATTATAACTTAATAAATAATTTGTATTGAATAAATTTGTATAGGATTAAATAGAGAAGAAAGTCTTGTGGTAATACTAGTTATAATATATTAAAACAAGCGGGTTTTACCTCTGCCATTGCTAACTACATTTAAAAGAATTTTGAAAATTCGATATTACTTACTAATATAAAAACTTAAAAAATATTAAAATTTTAAAAAAAGTATTCCATTAAAAATCAAAACAGTATTTAAACCATAATAATAACAAAGCAACTGATTATAAAGAATCATATTTTTCATAAATTAGTTAAATTTAACTTACTTATGAAAACTTATTCCAATTCCTTTCATAAATTTATTTCTACAATTAAAAGCCGCGCAGTACTTCGGCATTTTCAATATATATCAACCATGTCTTATTACTATATCTATGATATCAACATTCTATTCCATTGTTGTTTTCGAGTTTTATACTCTCTCATCATGGCTGATGCCAAAAACTTTTTCGGCATCAAAAATCTTTGCACGTTAACATGGGGATGATAGATCTATGTATATTACTATATCTATGCATTTATGTTGCCGTTTTCCAAAGAGAAAGGAAAAGAAAGTGCTTGTAAAATAATATAAAAAACCTCATTAGAAGGATGGTGACGTGTTCTAATGCTATGCCAACGCGGGTTAAACAGCGTGTTGTTATTCAATTTCTGAATGCTAAAAAAATGTGAATCTTGCTGCAATTCATTGTCGTTTAAAGCATGTTTATGGCGATGGCGACGATGCTTTTGATAGCTCTACTGTAATTCAATAAGTAATGAATTTCGTGATTGCGAACCTGGAAAAGCCATAATTATTGATGAAACACGCAGCGGACATCTGATCACTGCCACAGACGGTAAACCTCTCAAACTCGTCGACGATTTGATAAAAACTGACCGGTGAATCACTCAAAAGCGTATTACAAACCGTATTGGAATATCCAAGGATTGCTCGTCCACACATCTCGTAGAGGCTCTGCGAATTCTGAAGTTTGAACCGATTCCACACCCTCCTTACTCTCCCGATCTTGCGCTTTTCGCTTTTCGTTTTTTTTCCTCTACTCAACAGAGACCTGAAGAATAACCATTACACCTTGGACGATGAGGTGAAGGCAGATATCAAGTCCTGGATTCGAGAAAAGTTGCAAAAATTTTTCAGTGACGGATTGAAAAAACATGTTACACGTTGGGAAAATGTATTAGACTTAAGGTAGACTAAGTTGAAAAATAAATATATAGTTTTGAAGCTTAAGAAGTCTACTTTGATGCCCTGTTTGTCCGATCTTTCTATTTGTTTTTGTTCGTATTCTACAAGCATAGATGCCAATATTTTAATTTATTCCGGAGTATTTTTAGCCCCGCTTTTATTCCATACCATTTATTTTTTAAAAGCATTTTTTTCTTATTTTATGGAAGTTATATATTGGAGAAAATTTTTCTATAAATAAAGGTGCGAAATAAAGGTGGGGTTAAAAATACTCCGGAATAAATTAAAATGTCGGCACCTATGTACAAGCATAAGTGCATTACTTTTCAGTCTACCCTCATATATAAAAATGCTTGCGATTTCCAAAAAATATTAGTTTTATAAAGTAAAACTATACTTTTAATTATACATATAGTCTTTGAGAAAAATTCTCATCTAAAATACAAGATTGTAATAAAATGTAAATTCTGTATGCCATAGTATCATAATATCCTAATTAGTATGATAGTAATAGAAGTATAATAATAGTATGATAATATCGTAAGTATCATAATTGTATTTTTGGTATCATAAATAAATAAAAATAAATAAATAAATAAGAGTAATTTCAGTGTAAATCAAAACATAAACTATTTTATTTCTTTATTTTTTTCTCCTTAGCATAACCTAAATTACTATTTTTTTTTTTTTTTTATCTTTAATTAAAATATCCAACCTTAAAAAAAAAAAAAAAAAAATCCAAATAAAGGAAATTCATTATAACTTTATTTTATTAAAAATTTATCATACTGTAAAAATTATGTGACACAACATTTATGATATTTTTTTTACGATACATTAATTGGGTCAAAAAGTTTTAATTTATTTATTTTTATTTTTATTTTATTTTTTAACCCAAACGTGGTATGTATGATGCTTGAAGATGATAATTCTCTTTTGAATCTGCTCGATTAGATCTTGGAGGAAAATCATGTGACTTCTCAACGTTTCGTATGATTTGCCGGAGAAGAGTACGAGAAAGTTCTGCGTTATTTCGAACTGATTCAAATCCTAGATCAGAACTTAAAGGACCTTGAATTCTTTTAGATTTCATCTGTTCCGATGGGTTGTTGAAGTTTTCATCAGAATTTTCTCTAAAAGGAACTCGAAGCAATTGCCGTTTGAAATTGGTAGGATTATTCCAAATTTGCCACTCTGAATCGGTAATGAAGTCATCGCAGTCTGTCTCTACACATCCTATAATTAAAAAAATAAATTAATTAATTAAATTAAATTAAATGTCCAAACTTTTTTTTGTACAAAATTAGAACTTGATGGGTATTACTATATATTTACTTATAACTTTATTATTTCCCAACTTTATTTTCGCCCATCTGGTGGCAGATCGGTTAGCCCTCTGGATTTCAGTTGCCGAGTTCGAATCCCAGTTCAGGCATCAAGCTTCCCACTAAAGCGCGAGTCGCGAGGACATCACATTATTATTATTATTATTATTATTATTATTATTATTATTATTTTCGTATAAAATTTTTAACACTGAAAGAAATTCGAGCACTCTTCTAAAACCATTTTCTTAAAACTTTTGGTCCAAAAACTGGTCATTCATAAAAATCAACAATCTTGAAAGGAAAAGCCTTTCACTTTTCACAAAAGAATCAACAAATTTATACAGACTCTTTACAAAAGTTGAATGATTTTAAAAAGTTTTCTTCATAAAACCTGGATAAGAAAATTAGATATTTTACTCAAATTATACCGATGAGCTGTAAAACTAGACATTATTAGCAATTTATACTAACGCAGATGTTCTATTTTATTATTATTATTATTATTATTATTATTTTAAGTATTTTTCTGTTCTCACATTCTTTTTCGAAATCTCTCTTTGCTCCTGAGTAAGGGAGAGAAATTCTCGTCCACTTTTTACCATGTTTCCAGTAACTCGCTTTCTTGTTTGTTTGTCCAGTACAAATCTTGCAGTCGATTTTTAACTAACTGCCCGACTAGCTAGACATTTGAAACTTTTAGAATAGCTCAGAACACGATGACAATGCATGTTTTTAATGCTTTTAGTCAATTGTTTTGGGTCCCTGCTGCCTTCGGCAGCGTTTATATGATTCAACAATCATATAACTTCCAAATTAGCCAGACATTTGAAACTTTTAGAATGCCTCAGAACACGATGGCAATGCGTTTTATTAATACTTTTAGCCAATTGTTTCGGTTCCCCGCTGTTTTCGGTAGCGTTTATATGATTTAACAACCATATAGCTTCCCGACTAATTACATATTTGAAACTTTTAGAATAGCTGAAAACACGATCAATGTTTTGTTTTTTTTAGCCAATTTTTTCGGATCCCCGCTGCCTTCGGTAGCGTTTATATGATTTAACAGTCATATAGCTTCCCGTCTAATTAGATATTTGAAACTTTTAAAATAGCCCAGAACACGATGGCAATGCATTTTTTGAATACTTTTAGCCAATTGTTTCGGGTCCCCGCTGCCTTCGGTAGCGTTTATATGATTCAACAGAAAATTTAAAAACATGGTTTCTAAAAAGGTCTTTTTATCTTGTAATTGTTAGCTCTGATGAGGAACCTGGGCATGGATGTTCGTAGTAACACAATTCACTTTAATTCACAGGACTCGTTCTAATGAGCTTCATGTGCAAAAAAAAAAAATAAAAAATCTGGAGTGACTCCACTCGACTTTCCGAACATTGAGTAACTAACAGTTTTGTAGATAAAATAAAGAAAGAGGTGTTGCTAAACAAACAAAAAAGAGAAAACCATAACAGAGTGTTTGAGTATTTTTCTCCATATATCACACGAGGTTTTATTTAACGCTACTGAACTTTGAGCCCTTAGATCATATGGATAAAGAATTTTTCGTTGTGTCCCTGTAAAAATCTATAAATGCTAGATCCACCAAAATGCTTATAGTTAGTGCAACAGTGATTTATAATATTCATACAAATTTTCAGCTCAATTGAATAAGGCGTTTAGATGCTATCGCTGGTCTCATAGGCCATAAAGATAAAGAATTTTTCTTTGTGTCCCTGTAAAAAAACTGTAAGTGCTAAATTCACCAAAATCTATACAGTTGGTTCAAATGTGACCTATAACATGTGTACAAATTCTTTGCTGAGATTAATAAGGCGTTTAGACGCTATTACACTTTTAAAAATTTGGCAAAGAATTTTTCTTTGTGTCCCTGTAAAAAAACTATAAGTGCTAGATTCTCCAAAATCTATACAGATTGAGTATCTGTGACCTATAATATGTGTATAAAATTTTTGCTCAATTGAATAAGGCGTTTAGATGCTATCGCACTTTTAAGATTTTGGTCCCTTGGCCATAATGATAAAGAATTTTTCTTTGTGTCCCTGTAAAAAAACTATAAGTGCTACATTCACCAAAATCTATAGGGTTCGTACTATGGTGACTTACAATATACGTACCAACTTTCAGCTTATTCGAACAAAGCGTTTAGACGCTAGCGTGTTCACTCACAGACATACACACATACATACACACATACATACACACATACATACACACACACATACATACATCATCGTAAAAATAGTGAAAACGGACTCGTTGGACCTCGAAACGTATAGAAACATCAAAATCTCGAATTCGAATTTTTGACATGATTACAATACTTTCCTCACTATAGTGTTCAGAAAGTAAAAAGTATATTAGAGAGACAACTCATAAAATCCCAACTTGTAATTTTCGCATCTGCTACAAATAACTTTAGAGTAAGGTTTTGTTGGATACAATATACTATTGAAAACAGTTCAACAGATTAAAAGCTCCAGAACAAAATATATTCCTATTTAATGAAGTTCAAAATCAATCTTAAATTATACAATCCAATCCCAAACAGGCGTTCGAAACTAACTTTCTTTTATATTCTCACCTACAGCCAAAAATTGTATTATTTATATTAGGGCTGTGCCGATTAATCGATTAATCGGTTCGGTTAATCGATCAATGCTTAGTCCCGATCAATTTTTTTAATCGAGTTAATCGGATCGATTAATTCGATTAAAAAATTTCAAAATCCGATTAAAATTTTCAAACTACGAATTAAAGTAAAAATATTGCTTTGCCTACAAAATATTTTTTCACATATTTTGCTAACAAAAATTCTAAGAAACATACATCAAATTATGAAAAAGCAAAAAAATTAAAATTAAAATAAATAAATAAATAAAACCTCTCAAAGGAATTTGTTGCACTTTTGTTGATACAGAAAAGGGGGAGGACAGTTACTAAACAAAATGCCGCTTCTTGTGCATGGTGGAGCAACACCACCTGTCTGTAGCCTTCTACAAAAAGTGTTGGCTAGGGTAATAGTATTCTCAGAAACAAGAAGCTTTAGAAAAATAGAAATGCTAAAGATAAAAAAAAGGGGGGGTTGAGATTTCCACTATCCCTCTGATAGGGAAATGTCAGCAGAGTTTCACAGAATCTTCAAGCGTTTATTGTCTGTTCAGAATTGCTAATAATAAGTAACTATTGAAGTAGAAACAAAAAATCACATTTTGTGCTCTAGTCCGAAGTGATAAAGAAGAACTAAAATATAAGAATTTGAGATTTTTATGATGATGATATGGAATTTTGAGAATTCATTTAAAAATAGTGACAAGCGAGATGGACAAGACTTGCAAATATAAAACTAAAATATGTGTAAATTCATTTAATGTTTCTTTCAAAATGAATCGAAAAATGTATTTATTAAAAATAATAATAATAATAATAAACAAAATTGAATAAAAAAAATATTTATAGAAAATTAACACTTAAAGTCACCAATTATTACTCTGAAAATTGATTTAAATTTCAGTTATGAAACAGATATAATTGATTAGACAAAAAAAAAAAAAAAAAAAAAAAAAATCAGCCAAACTTATGAATAATATATATATATATACAATATGAGAGTTTTATGCATCATTGAAATAAAATTATATAAATAAAAATGAAAATCGATTAAAAATCCGATTAATCGACCGATTAATCGATTAATGGACTACGATTAACCCAGTTAAAACTCTTAATCGATTCCCACCCCTAATTTATATACGATTGTCAAGATTGGTTAACGAAGGGAAAAAGTGTTAATTCTAAAAAAGTCTTTGTGATATTTTTGTATAAATTTAAATCTTGATATTACCGGTGTTTAACTAATCGTTTAATTTTAAAATATTAGTTAGCTCATTATCCCCACGTCTAAATAAAAAAGAATTTTTTTTTTTTTTTTTTTTTTTTAAGATTTACATGGTTTTACTGTTTCAGAATAGGTCAAAATTTTTTATTCAGAAATATTGGTACGTAATCTTCGAAAATTAAAAAAAAGGTACAACTATATGAATGCATTTCAAGGTGATATATTAGCAGTTTATTAGACAAACAACATTAATTACTGTAGACATAAGCAATAGAAGTAATAAAGATAAATAAAATTTAATTTTTTAAATACATAAGTTGACATAATTGGGGTAAGAACATCTAATTTAAATACGTAATCATAAAATTAAGCATTTCTTAGATATATTAATTAATAAAAGATTTCATAAGATTTAATGACTGAGCAAGATTATTTAATTTCTTGTAATTAGTGCAAAATTTTTAATTAAGAATTTAAAAGAATTGCAAATACATATATATTTCTTTTTACTCTTTTAGAATATTTATTGAAAATATAACCCTAAAATATATGGGTAAGTATATGAGTATACTGATAAAACAAATATTAATGAACATTTTTATTAATCAACTAGCTGTTGATATATTTTTATTAATCAAGTTTACGTTTTTATTAATGAACTTGCTGTTGTTGCCCACGACTTAAGTTCGCTTAGAACTTTAAGAAAAATAATCTAATAATTAAGTGAAATTTTCACTTATGATAAAGAAAATTATGAATAACGTATCTGGAATTTAAAACTCAAGCATAAAATTAAAAAGAAAAAAATACTTGTAGTTTACTGCATCGGATTTTTAGTTATTTTGCTTAAAAATAGCAACTGGCATGAAAATGACTATACATATAAAATACTTCCAACAGTTTATTGCATAATTATACATATAATTAAATTCGAAGCATCATTAATTATATTTAAAAGCATAAATACGTATCTACTTAAATGTTTTTGTGATATTTACTTTTTTTCTTTTACAATTTTTTTCTGTAAATACATATTTTGTCGTAAAATGGTGTCAATTTCCATGGTGAAAATTTTCACTTAATGTTTCAATTCAATATATCCTTTAAAAAATAATAAATGAAAACTAATTATTATTTTTTTAATATAACGCCAATTTAATGAAAGATTTTTTCACATGCAAATATATATTAGCTCTTAGCCATGAAGTCATTTTTCAATGCGAAAAATGTTCCTTGCATATCACCCCCCCCCCCCCCCAAAAAAAAAAAAAAAAAAAAAAAAAAAAAAAAGAGGTAGCGGTTTGTTTTACTAAATCTATTACTTCTTAGTCTTACTCAAAAATCAATTCTCGAGAAAGAGATATAAAAAATTTACTTTAAAAAAAGAAATAAAATAAAAACCGGACATGATCGGAACCGTACCAAGAATCCCTAACAGAATATCTTCTTCCCAGGATATTTTCAAGATGGCAAGATGTCAAGGATGAAAAGACATCCCAGAAATATCCTGAAGATGTACTGTGGATAAGTGGGCTGTTAGGGGACCTGCAGAAAACTAAGCGGGAGTGTACTGAGTAATAGATTTGCTCAATACGTGTTGCTAAGTTATTACACTACTCTCAAGATAGCGCCGTTGGGATTATTACGCTATGAACCATGTATGTTGAAATACACTATAATTTAAAATGCATAGCTCTTAGTTCCTAACTTATGATTTTTAAAAAGATATTCGTGATTCTTTAACACTTTCGCGACCGCTGACGTAGATTCACGTCATTTGAAAATCTCTAACTCCACCAATGGGCGTTTTTTTCGCAATTTGTACGTTATTTATTTTTTTTAAATATGCCCAATATTCATATTTGAACTATCAATATACTATGTATATAAATGCTTTAATTAGAAAGGGTGTAACTATAATGTATATCCATTTGTAATATAAATGTGAGTGCGGAAATTTTTGTTCTGAAATATTGTAACTGGGAAGAATAACGCCTACAGGCGGACCTTACTGTGAAAAAAACAAAAACAGGCGCTCGCGAAAGTGTTAATATTAGGCTGTCCTTTTATTATTATTATTATTATTATTATTATTATTATTATTATTATTATATTTGTTACTTTATGATGATAAAAGTAGCTGATCGTTTTTCGGTTAGGAAATTTAGTAGGTTTTAAAACTAATTACTTTCTGTATACAGTGTCACACAAAAATTAACAGTTTTAATAGTTCTTTTCGTAAAAAAAAAATATGCAATTTTTTTTCCAGCAGTTTTTATTAAAAATGACCGACATTCCGAGCCGAAGAAGTGTTAGGCTTGAAATTATTCCAGTTTGTTTACAAACAAACTCTTTGCTTTATTATAAGTAGATATAAATAGTAAATTTAAGGAATTACTGGCCTAAATCCAAGTCTTTCACGTAAAACACGTAGTAAAAGGAGCACTTATGGAAACAAAAAACCTGATCTAAAAATTAAACCACTGAATAGAAGAAAAACACTTGTAAAATCAATGAAATAACTGGAAAGCGATCTGCGAAAAGATACAGATTAAGAATTACCAAAATAGCAAAGAAAAGCATATATGAAAAATTAGCAAATTATTTTTGCTTTTTAAAATCCATATAATATTTCTCTAGCGTGGACTAGTTACGATTAAATTTTGTCGAAACGATACGATAGTGAGACAAGGCGCTATCTGATTGGTCAACCCAGATCAATTGTTTAAAGCAAAAATTCGAGATTTCGGCTGAAATTTAATATTAATTTAACAGAAATTCCTTAATTAATAAATGTATCTACAAAATAAATAATGAAAGAAAAAGAAATAACGTTCATTCAGTTTGTAGTGAATAAAAAATCTAAAAATACAATCCATTAATTGCTAAATAATTAAGATTAAAATATCTATAATTTATATATATATATATATATATATATATATATAAATTTGGCTTTCAAAAATTTGTATCTTAATATGATGATTTCAATTTTGATCAATAGATGGCATCATCACTGTCTTAACAAATAGCCAACAAAGAATAGTGAGGCTTAACTGGCTTTAAATTCTTCCCAATATACTTCTAAATATAAGCTTTTGAGCACATGATTCAGAACAAAAAGTTAATATTTTTTCAATTTCTGTAAGGAAATGGGCATTTCAAGTGCTTACTTGATTGAAATTCAAAATTGAAATCATCATATTTATATATTTACATATATATATATATATATAATGAATAATTTAATTCCTTTACAATACTCAGCAAATCAAAGAAAGATGAAAAAACCAACAATGAAATTTAAAATGAGATGTATTACGTATAAAGTTATTGTCACAATTACCATTTAATTAAAATTCACTTAGAAGTAAAAACAAGTTACGTACTTACGCAGAAGAGAAATGACGTATATAACACTTAAGCCTAAACTATGAGATAGTTTGCAGAATCTATTAAACCAGTAAATACATGCAACACAAGATAAAAATTGAAAGAAATTAATTAAAAATACTATTGAAATAAAAAGGAATGCATGAAGGAAAAATAGAGTTATAAATGCTGAAACCCAGTACAGTTCTTATCAGGAAACTAGCAGTACTGTCAGCATGGAATGCAAGATTTCTGAATATTGTATAGCTATTTCAGCAATATACAACACTAGTTTCTATCTTGCATAAAAAAATAGAAAGATAAAAGGAAATTAGCTTATAAAGTAACTTAACCATATTGAAAATTGGAATACGTGAAATGTGATGGTCTCATGTAAACCACGTCCAAATCGAATAAGGAGATAACAGTCCGGGCGGTTGCCAAAACGAACAAACTGAAAAGAAATTATTAAAAGTAAAGAATCGATTAATCGAAATAGTTTCTGAAATGAAATAAATGTAAGCATGAAGTGATAATTATTGTTCTTAAAATTTAAAAGCTTTAAATCACAAATAAAAAAATATTCTAGAGGGAAATTTAAGTATAATGTAGATCAATATGATTTTCACTTTAGGGCATGCGTTCGACACAACGTGAGCCAGCGCCATCTAACGTGGAAAAAATAAGTTACTATTAAGTGATTTAAGAAATTCTACGATTAGACGTTCAATTTACATGAGTGTAATTTATAGTCTTAGGCAAACAGAAGAAAAGGCCAACAAGTGATGATATAGTCATTATGATTAGGAAATTAGTGAATAATTTAAATTTAAAATTTTAATAATTATTATTGTTATTAATTTTAATATTAATATTATTAATTATTATTATTTATGTATAGTATGAACACACCAAATTTGAATGAGATTTAATTTCTTATTTTGAATAATTAAGCAAATAAAATATGAATTGTTGAAACTTAATCAATATCAGCCAGAAAGAGATGATTTATCCTGCAATCGCAATAAGACCAGGCTTCCTATTTTTTTTTATATATAAGTTAAATTCAGCATCCCACCCAACCAACCAGCCAAACAACACCACCCTTCCTCCTTAATCAAACATCTGCCCTCCCATCCACCACAGTTAATTATTATTATTATTATATTTTATATATATATATATATATATACTAGCTGACCCGACAAACGTTGTTTTGTCATATAAATTATTTCTAGAGAATATTTTGCTAGCAAAAAATAACTAACTTATTGTAAGTGTGTAAGGATGTGGTATATAAGTGGAAGATGTATGGAGCGCTGTGAACGGTGAAAGAATATAAAAATAACAAAACACCAATCATTTATTTTTTTAATTTATTAAAATGGATTCTTTAAAATTATATACATATCGCTACTTATAACAGTATTACTACAAAACAATATCAATCCCTTAATGCAACAGAGTGTACAATATTTTTTGTTATCCCATCTTTCGCCAATACAAACAAACTGGATAGTTTGCCCACTCGAGAGCCACGTATAATTGTCCGTGTGAAAAACATGATGTGCTCAAATCTAAGCCACAGACAGACATCGTTTGACACTGAGACTTATTGATAGTCATTGCAAATGCCAATCTAATTGGAAATTGAGGGCGTTTAAATTGAATTGGCACATCTGTGGGTATAATAGGGATTCGCAGTAGTAATATATTTTCACCTCGGAATTTGTCATTTAAAATGATGGCTTCAACATTTTTCATTAGTTTTTTTATGACTAATCGCGTGCCGTTGCACAACCGTTGTGGGTTCAAATTACGAAGCAAAATAACCGGAGATCCAACCTTCAGTTGTAAAATATGCGGTGGCATGCCTGGTAAATCCAATGAGTTTAAAAACTTTGTTGGATAATTTAGAGCTTCGGTGGCATCGCAAACTGTATCATTAGATTTGTATGACACCAAGTCTCCTGGTAACAAATGTTGTATCTTGAGATTCAATTCGTTGACATCCACATTTTTTGCTGCTAAAATTGCTCTTTCTGCCAGCCACTCATGATTTGTGTATCTTCTGTGTACATCGGGAAATATCTGGTCAATAAGAGCATCTTGAGAATCAATGATTGTGCAGAAATCGGTCGGTAATTTTATGCATCCAGTTTCATCTGTAGTAACTTTTCCATCGTCGATATCTAACAATTGTTTTGAGAATGTTTCAGCGGATGGATCTTGAAGCTTTTGAAAGCACAAATTTACTTTCAAATGTACTTTTTCAACATTACGCCACAATGACGATGATTTTAAGCACGCGTTGATCTCATCAGCGTATGTTGAACGCAGAATAACGGGAAGTGCTTGTCTGAAATCACCTGAAAAGAGTAACAGAGTGCCGCCAAATAGTTTGTCGTTGTTTTTTATCTTTCAATGTCCTGTTCGACGCCTCAATCGAATGTTTGTGTGCCATAGTGCATTCATCCCAGATAAGAATTTTACACTATTTCAGCACTGTTGCCATGGACGATTGTTTTTTTATGTTGCACACTGCGTCTGGGTTATTTTGAATATTTAGTGGCAGTTTAAATAATGAATGAGCTGTTCTGCCTCCATCCAATAAAGTTGCCGCAATGCCAGATGATGCAACAGCCAATGCGATGCCATTATTTATCGTATTTCGGCAAGAATTAGCGAAATAAGGAATGTTTTGCCAGTTCCACCTGGTGCACCCCCCCCCCCCCAAAAAAAAAAAAGAATCCACCTTGTCCTGCCAAAACTGCGAGCATGATGCGGTCGTAAATGGTTCTTTGTTCTTCATTCATTAGTGGGACATTGCGAGCAACAATCTCTGCCATTTCTACAGTTTTGGTTGAAGGGAATTGCAATTTATTGGATTTTATTTATGAATTCCAATTCACTTCAACCAAATCCCCTGTTTCTGAGCTTCAAAAATGGGGTTTCTATAATGTCCCTTGTAATAACTGTGATTTATCTGATATTGGTCAAACATAAAAGAAATCTTGAATGTCGTTTACGTGAACATTCTCGGTATGTTGTTAATCAAGAAATTTCTTAATCTTCTATTGCGAAGCACAGTTGGGAATTTAATCATAGTTTTAATTTTAAGAGTGCCAAAATTATCTTCCATGCCAAACGCGTTTCCGAACTGGATTTTTTAGAAAATTTAGCTATTTACCTTAATCGTGATAAAATTGTCAATGAAAAATCTGATTCCACTTTGCTGTCTACAGCCTGGAAAAATTTGTTTAATTCAATTAAATAATTTCCTTCATTATGTTTGTAACATCATATTAGTTATAATAAAATAATTCTAATTTAAATAAAAAAAATAATAATTAATGGATAAATTTTATTAAATTTACTTATTAGTTTAATATTATTGAAAAAAAAAAATAATAATTGTTTACTCCTTTACTCCCTCCTCATTTTGTGTTGTGTGTGTACGTGTGTTCCTCTCTGATTGATCCTGTCCTGCATGTTGCTTCCTATTGGTTGTTTGTGCTGCTCCTCCCCCTCTGGATTTTGTCCTGCTTTCAGTCTTGCTTTTGCCCCCAAGGCAGTTGCACGTGTTTGCACCTGATGAAGAAAGGCTACGTCCTTTCGAAACCGGTTGTGCTGATTTAAAATTTATGGTGTGTGAAGAAGTTTGAATTTCTTGCTATTAATATGAGCATTGAATGTTTTGCTCAGAAGAGGCGAATATGGGACCACCCAACGGTTATCAATGTCAATATCTATGTTGTTGACATAGATGACCGCCATAGATGATAAGATTGTCCGCCATTATCGGGATTTCTTCGACGATATATTGAATATCCGTCAACATTTGTGATCGTGAAATTTTTCGGAAAACTTTTAGTACATTTTCCATCTGCACAAATAATAATGGCCTATGCAATTCAATTTTCAATGCAGAATAATTAAGAAACATGCGATAATCGTTGTTTTTTAAACACTGGGTCTAAAACGAAATTGATGACATTTGATAACAAACAGGTTAAACAGGTTAAACAGGTTAAACAGTATTCAAACAGGTTAAAACGTGTATTTTTAACGTGCCTTTTACAGCGGATTTTACTCTTTTAAATAGTTATTTCGCACGTGGTTTTTAATTATTTAGTGAAACTAAAAATTCATTTTTCATTTTAACATAAAATAACTCCGTCGGATATTGACGAATTTTTTAAAAGAATATACCATTTTAATTTATTTTAACATTTTAACAATATTAACATTGAAAAAATATTTTAAACACTTACGGTTAAAAATTCATTTTTCATTTCAACATTAAATAAATTCTGACATCGTGTTTACGATTCTAAAATATTAACTTTGAAAAAATATTTTAAACACTTCGTAAGATACGGTTAAAAATTCATTTTTCATTTCAATATTAAATAAATTCTGACATCGTATTTACGACAACTCACGCCATCTAGGTGGAAAAGTTGTTGAAAGAGTTTTTTAAAAATTAATTACGAAAAAACTAATTAAGTTACAACTTTCATTTGTAAATCTAAACCATTCTCGAATTCACCTGAAGACACACAAAAAATTTCATTAAACTCAGTCCAGCCGTTTAGGAGGAGTTCAGTGACATACACACGCACAAAAGAAATATATATATAAAGACTAGCTGACCCGACAAACGTTGTTTTGTCATATAAATTATTTCTAGAGAATACTTTGCTAGAAAAAAATAACTAACTTATTGTAAGTGTGTAAGGATGTGGTATATAAGTGGAAGATGTATGGAGCGCTGTGAACGGTGAAGGAATATAAAAATAACAAAACACCAAACATTTCTTTTTTTAATTTATTAAAATTGCTTCTTTAAAATTATATACATATCGTACTTATAACAATATTACTAAAAAAACAATATCAATCCCTTAATGCAACAGAGTGTACAATATTTTTTGTTATCCCATCTTTCGCCAATACAAACAAACTGGATGGTTTGCCACTCGAGAGCCCTGTATAATTGTCCGTGTGAAAAACATGATGTGCTCAAATCTAAGCCACGGACAGACATCGTTTGGCCCTGACACTTATTGATAGTCATTGCAAATGCCAATCTAATTGGAAATTGAGGGCGTTTAAATTGAATTGGCTCATCTGCCGGTATAATAGGGATTCGCGGTAGTAATATATTTTCACCTCGGAATTTGCCATTTAAAATGATGGCTTCGATAACATTTTTCATTAATTTTTTTATGACTAATCGCGTGCCGTACAACCGTGGTGGGTTCAAATTACGAAGCAAAATAACCGGAGATCCAACCTTCAGTTGTAAATTTTGCGGTGGCATGCCTGGAAAATCCAATGAGTTTAAAAACTCTGTTGGATAATTTACAGCTTCGGTGGCATCGCAAACTGTATCATTAGATTTGTATGACACCAAGTCTCCTGGTAACAAATGTTGTATCTTGAGATTCAATTCGTTGACGTCCACATTTTTTGCTGCTAAAGTTGCTCTTTCTGCCAGCCACTCATGATTTCTGTCTGTGTACATCGGGAAATATCTGGTCAATAAGAGCATCTTGCGAATCAATGATTGTGCAGAAATCGGTCGGTAATTTTATGCATCCAGTTTCATCTGTAGTAACTTTTCCATCGCGGATATCTAACAGTTGTTTTGAGAATTTTTCAGCTGATGGATCTTGAAGCATTTGAACGCACAAATTTACTTTCAGTTGTACTTTTTCAACATTACGCCACAATGGCGATGATTTTAAGCACGCGTTGATCTCATCAGCGTATGTTGAACGCGGAATAACGGGAAGTGCTTGTCTGAAATCACCTGAAAGGAGTAACAGAGTGCCGCCAAATAGTTTGTCGTTGTTTTTTATATCTTTCAATGTCCTGTTCGACGCCTCAAGCGAATGTTTGTGTGCCATAGTGCATTCATCCCAGATAAGAATTTTACACTGTTTCAGCACTGTGACCATGGACGATTGTTTTTTTATGTTGCACACTGCATCTGGGTTATTTTGAATATTTAGTGGCAGTTTAAATAATGAATGAGCTGTTCTGCCTCCATCCAATAAAGTTGCCGCAATGCCAGATGATGCAACAGCCAATGCGATGCCATTATTTGATCGTATTTCGGCGAGAATTAGCGAAATAAGGAATGTTTTGCCAGTTCCATCTGGTGCACCCCCCCCCAAAAAAAAAAAAAAAAAAAAAAAAAAAAAAGAATCCACCTTGTCCTGACGAAACTGCGAGCATGATGCGGTCGTAAATGGTTCTTTGTTCTTCATTCATTAGTGGGACATTGCGAGCAACAATCGCTGCCATTTCTACAGTATTGTATTGTAGTTCACGATTCAATTCATTGTTTATTAAATCAGATCCATTTCGATTTGTTGAATGCATACCGAAATGACTGAGTGGTAAGTTGGCAATGATAATGCAAATATCTTCAATAGCAACCAATGCTTCATTGTACATAGCGTCACTGAATACTATCGTTAAATCGTTGCACCGTGAACGATGTTGATGCAATATATCATCAGTCATTGAATCTTTGTGATTATCCCATAATGTCTCTGCTCGGGCCGGGAAACATGTAGTCAACACTATAGCGAATAGTAGACGAATTTGTTTTGCTGTACAGTTCAGTCCTACTTCAGCAAGCACACACGCCCACTGGTTGTCGTTTTCCAGAAAGCCGAGTGCAAGGCATGCATCTTTATACGTTGGATACTGTTGTCCATTCACTTTACGTAAATCTTGAAATGACAAAGGGCCGATGACATTAACCAATAACAGTCGAAGATAAAAGCACTCAGTCTGCCTTGGATTGACTGTAAATACTCGCCCCAAGATGTTTGATTTGAATAAACCGGGACATGCATCAATCGGCGTGCCTTGCTTGCGGGGCATCCATTTTTTTGTTGGAGTCCATGTGAAATAGCATGGTACTTCTGAATAGAGTAATGTCCATGCAAAAGCATCCGCACGATTACACAATTCAAAAAATTCGGTGAGTGTAGTCTTTGGTGGATTTATAGCACGATCAATCGCTGTCTCGCTCGTGAAATATACGCGCTGGCCATTTTTAAGACGGACGGCTAAATGAAGAACTGCTGGATCCCGTTCATGAATTGGGAAACCAAAGATACGCCAAACAGCTTCATTGGAGCTGACGTACCGGTCAGTTTGGTAAAGTGGTATTTCATCGTTGTTATTCACCGGAGGAGCATTCACATTGGTATTTTCAACTCGAAATACAGCCATATCACTGCCTTTATTCACATACTTGGAAATGTATTTGATGCTCTTGACTGAACTGCAGAACTGAACATTAATATGAGCATTGAATGTTTTGCTCAACAGAGGCGAATATGGGACCACCCAACGGTTATCAATGTCAATGTCTATGTTGTTGACATAGATGACCGCCATAGATGATAAGATTGTCCGCCATTATCGGGATTTCTTCGACGATATATTTGATATCCGTCAACATTTGTGATCGCATCGTTAGTGAAATTTTTCGGAAAACTTTTAGTACATTTTCCATCTGCACAAATAATAATGGCCTAAAAATTCATTTTTCATTTTAACATAAAATAACTCCGTCGTATATTGACGAATTTTTTAAAAGAATATACCATTTTAATCCTCAGGCTAAAAATATTAACTTTGAAAAAATATTTTAAACACTTACGGTTAAAAATTCATTTTTCATTTCAACATTAAATAAATTCTTACATCGTGTTTACGATTCTAAAAATATTAACTTTGAAAAAATATTTTAAACACTTCGTAAGATACAGTTACGATTCTAAAAATATTAACTTTGAAAAAAATATTTTAAACACTTCGTAACATACGGTTAAAAATTCATTTTTCATTTCAACATTGAATAAATTCTGACATAGTGTTTACAGACAACTCACGCCATCTAGGTGGAAAAGTTGTTGAAAGAGTTGGTTAAAAATTAATTAAGAAAGAACTAATTAAGTTACAACTTTCATTTGCAAATCTAAACCATTCTCAAATCCACCTGAAGACACACAAAAAATTTCATTAAACTCGGTCCAGCCGTTTAGGAGGAGTTCAGTGACATATACACGCACAAAAGAAATATATATATAAAGATATATATATATATTAGATTTTTTATTCACTACACACTTAATGAACGTTATTTCTTTCTCTTTCATTATTTATTTTGTAGACACATTTATTAATTATGGAATTTCTGTTATGTAAGGTAATACGGTAATTTAATTCCGTCAAATTTCAGGAAATATTTGATTGTTAATGTATCAATAATTTAATTCTGAGAATTTTTAACTTAGCAGTGGAAAAAATTATTATTTTTTAATTAAAATTGGTAATATGGTAATTTAATTCCTTTAAACTTTAGGAAATATTTGATTATTAATATAACAATGATTTTCTTTAATTCTAAGAATTTTTATCCTAGCAGCGGAAAAAAATATTTTCTAAAATTGAAATCATAATATATGTATCAAAGATTTAAATATCTTTTATTGAAAATAGTAATAATAATAATAAATAAGCTGAAAGTTTCTAGTGAGTTTATCTATGATATTTTTGTGAAAATCATGTTAGATATGTAAGTACTACCACGCAGATGTTCTGCACGGGAAAGGCTAGTTTGAGCATATTTTAAATAATTTCACCAATTTTTATTGAAATATAAAAATTTGACATTTCATGTTACTTCAGCTCTGCATTCCAAGTGTTCATGTTTAAATTTAGAATATATCTTCATATAATTTATCTAAAGTAACAGGCATGCTAACATTTTAATTTATTCAGAAGCATTATTAGAAACCTCCCTCTTTTCACACCACTTTTCTTCAAGAGTATTTTTCTTCTTATTTAATCATAATTACGTATTAGAAAAATTTTCATTACAAATAAAAGGGCGGGAGAAAGGGCAGGTACTAACCGTGCTCCGGAATAAATTAAAATGTTGGCATGTCTAAACTAAGACATTGTGTTAGATATATATTAAATTATATTTAAGTTTTTAGGTACTCAGTGTTTACACGGCCTTCAATTTGTATACCAGTACTTTTATGCAGCAAGTTTTGTTCTAACATAAGCCTGTACATTTAAGAAAAAAATTATTTTTGGATAATAGTAGTGAAAGAGTTCTTGATAAATAGGCGGAGCCATGGGAACACTGATACGTGAAAAAATACAAAAGAGTTGTTATTCAATGAAATTTAAAATACTCTGCACGCTGATTATTATTACTTTTTTTTTTAAATAAAGCATTCGGTATGGTAAAATTTATAACATGCTAAAAAATTGAAAAAACCAATTATGAAAAAACACTATAATACAAGCTAAACATGATAACGTGAAAAGTAATAATATTACTATGATCTACTTTAAAGACATAAAATATTCTATAAAAAACATAAACAGTTGTATTTTTAATAATGAATGGAATATTTAATAAATCGCATCAAAAAGGTAGAAACTAAACAAAAGGAAAAAACTAACATATTTAGCAATACTCTTTTAGTAAAATAAATTTTTTAAATATTTCACTAGTTTGGAAGAGTTAAATATTTATTTTTAGTTTCTTGACACTGATTTTATATATACACACTATAAAAATATAGAAAGATATTTTTAGGAAAAGAAAGGAATCGTTTATTTTTAATGAAATTACTCTTTTGTGTAACATTTTGTAGATCATTTAACAATAATATATCAGTATCATTATTATGATTTTCAAAAATGAAGTATTAATGACAACAAAAATAGTTTCTACCTTTTTAAACTCTATAAAAAAAAAAAAAAAAAAAAGTAGTAGGACAGTTACACGAAATATAAAAGACAAACGATATTAGTAAGGAATACTCTTCCCATTAGTATTTATGACTTCGAATTTTCTATTTGGCAGTGAATTATACAAAGATTGGATTCTTGTTTGGCAAAAATTAGCCCATGAGGTATTCAAATCTTCTCGAAACTCGATAAGGGATTCAAACCTTTTTCCACCACTCGACGAACAAGCATTGCGCATATGTTTTCCACTATGTTAAGATCAGGGCTTTTAGCTGATCTTGGTAAAACCTGCACATTATTTGCAACGAACCAATTTTTAACTCCATTGGTGGTGTGAATGGAGGTTCTATCTTGTTGAAACATCCACTCTTTTCCTCCTAATTCATAGCCATAAGGAAGAAGCTCGGAATTCAACATTTCAGTATAGTCTATATGTTTCTGCCTACCACTGAAAATGACCAGACTTGTTCTTTTTCTATATCCAAATGCTCACCGGACCATCAAACAATTGTCGCATGTTCTTGCATTTTATGGTGCTTATTCAAAGTTTTGTGCTTATTACTTTTAAACGCTAGTTCTGTGGTGCTTTTTTTTACAATATTGCCTTGTATTCCTTCGATAACCTATCGTACTTTAGTTACAAATCGTAATGCGTTTACTTACTGTTGTTAATTGTACCCTATTACCCTTACAAGATGACATGAAAACAGGGTATTCTTGGCCCTGCATATAATTCCCAACGTCACGGAAACCACGATCAACAACGCAGAAATCACCACGTTGTAAAAGCGATTTTAATCCATTGGGTTTATCTAGTAAGTTTTTCATTATAGATGCATCGTTCAACGTTCCGTTGAAAGGCCCTATTCATAGCCTCCTAAACTAGATGCATGTCGCGTGGCTCGGAAACTTGACAACAGTTGAAGCGGTAGACCGCGCCACCTGGTACAGATTGCGAGAATTTTTTATTCAACAGCCACCAAAAATTTTTAAAAGTGGGATATGATATATATGAAATGCGAATAGAATCGAAGAAACGTCGATTATATGTATCATATATCACTTCTTTAAATTATTGGTGACAGTTGAATAAAAAAGTCTCGCTATCTGTACCAGGGGGCGCTGTCTACCGCTTTAACTGTTGCGAAGTTTCCGAGCCACGTGACAGGCATCTAATTTAGGAGGCTATGCCCTACTATGTCAACTATGTACCCATTTGTCGTACAAATAGTTCATACAGCGGTTTTTCTTTTTGCCCACTGAAATATTTTCGTTAGTAAATATTATTTCTACAATGCCTTAAGTAGGTAACATCAAATATTAAATCTAAAGTATAATCTTTAATAGAAGGCTTTTATCAACATAAGAAGTTTCATTAGTAATTAAATCTTCGCTAGTATTTGTATGTATTCCAAAGTAAAAGGATAAAATATCCTTTTCAAAAGCTTCGATCACCTGATGAAAATAATCTGATACTTGTTAATGATATAGCAAGCCGAATATTTTTGGTATTATCTCGTTAGAGTTACCAGTTTTGAATTTAAATATAAACATTACCAGTTTTCGTATTACTCACCTCACTTTAGTATTTTTCATATTAGTAACCATTTCCCGTTTAAGACACGTGTATGTAAATGATTCTTCCTCGGAAAAATATAATTCGCCAATTCTATTGAGTAGTACAGAATCCACATTAACAATCAAAGGATTTAAAGACTGAGAGATTTCTTCTTTTTCTATCAAACTATAATTAGAATAAATGCGTAGAAGCTGTAATTCCTCATTAAAGAACCCTTTTTTGAACGAATAGCAAGTGCAACATTTGTTTCCTTTTGAAATAAATATTCTTTGTTTAATGCTTTAAAACGAGCATCTAAAGGAACAATAGTTAGATTTTTATCAGATTCACATAATGTACAGTATACATGTGTCACCTTAACTTTTTTTTATCTGAATTTCTATATATTCTTTACGTGAAGCATTGCGGTAAAACATTTTAAAATCCGGATCATCAAATCATTTTCGTGATTGTCATCTTCAATACTATCTTTGTTGCTAGTAGATGCTGTAGGTTAAAGGTTTCTATATATTATCAATCGACTTTTAGGACAAAAATATATTATCTAGCGTTTGAGTTAAATTCTCTTATTCATCATAGTTAAGTAGTTTTTCTACATTCAGTTACATAACTGAATATAACTCTATAAAAAGTATGTATTGAAAAATGGAATCATAGAGCAAAATCAAGCAAAAATATTGTTTCTATTCCAGTCTAAATTTGATCATATTTTTTCTTCTTAATTCTAAATTCAGTACTTTTGCGTTTAATAAAAAATAGCATAATTTATATAAAATATAAGCTAACATATAAATATGAAACCTTTGCATATTCTGAAACTAATTGGTACCGTAATAACAGAGTGATAGAAAACAAAACACATAGAGCTTTTATAAGCTTTTTGTTAGTTAAATTTTAAATTAGTTCCGCAGTTAAGATAATTGGATTTAGTTTTATACCTTATATCGTGTATTGTTCTATAACTATCTATGACTTCGCAGATAAGGACTATGATATGCTCGTATCTAAAATAAGAAAACTTCATATATAGACCCTGGCCATATTTGTGTGACCACTAGACATTTTCTGCATTTTTTATATATTTGCCACAGTACAGCGACAAGAATTTTTACCCAATGACAACTACATCTTTATGCAAGACGAAGCACCAGGTCACACTGCCAAATCTCTAAAGAAATTTCTCTTAGATAGTAAAATACGCCTTCTGGATTGTCTAGGTAACTCATTGGACCTCAATCCAATAGAGAATGTTTGAAAGCCACTCAAAAGAGAGATATCTAAAGAAAGAGTTATCAATAAGAAACTTTGATTGAAAAAATAGTTATTTATTGGAACTACAATAATAAATTGAAGCAAAAGGCTTTAAACTACATTGACAGCGTGCCACCAAGGGTGAACGTATTCCGGAACTCTTCCACCAGTATTTTTTAACAATAATCACTATCTTATTTAATCACAAAATATTAGAGTAAAAACACACTAAAATGTTCTAAATAAAAATAGTGGTCCCGAAGACGCTGAACACTTTCACCCCTGCATGCTACGAGTGATGGCGATAATCGATGCAAAGGAACATTTTTCAAAATATTAAATAAATAAATATTTATACCTCTAACATACTGTTTTGTCTAAAAACTTATTACAAGATATCTAATTTATACATAAAATAATGTTTAAGGATATATGGAATCCCTAAATATCCAAAAGTATTACAAAAATATTAAAAATGCTGAAAATGTCTAGTGATCACATTAATATGGCCAGGGACTGTAGAATAAGGCATAAATTAATAAATTTAAAAAACACATTTTTATTTCAAAATGTACTAAAACTTCAATTTAGCGGATGCGGATAATATACATGCATGCAAACTTCAGCTCAATCGGATGATACGAAGTGCGTTAAAATTCGAAAATACTTGAGAGCTCAGGATCTCAGCCCCCCCCCTCCCCCCATACACACACACACACCTCCTCGTAAGTCCGTTACTACTTTAGCAAGTATTATCGTCAAAATTATACATGTTTGAAAAAATTTCAGCTCAATTGGACGATAGAAAGGGGTTTAAAACTCAAAACAAGTTTTGAACTAGAGTTGGGGACCTAGGGCCTTCAAACCCCCTACCCCTTCTATTTGAGTATGTATTGTCATCTGAGTTATACATGCATGCAAAATTTCAGTTTAATCAGATGGTAGGAAACGGGTGGAAAATTCAGTTCTTTGATTTGACCCACACACATAAACAACATATTAAATTATTAAAAAGTGCGTAAAAATGATATAAAATAATAAAAAAATTTTGTTTCCTATTGTTAAAAAATTTATTAGACCTAATTAAGATTGTTTTGTCATGCTACACTTCACTTCTAAATTAAAAATTATTTAAAGAATATGATATTAGTACGCTGGTGGTCTTTAGATAACGTGCCTCTGTAATTCCTACTATTAGGCAGTTTGAAAATTTTATGGAATAATTAATGAGTAAAAGTGTATTTCAAAACAAATAGGAAACATCAAAATAATTCAAAATAATATTTCCTAAACAGTAACCAGTTTTTATTTTTTCTAAGAGAACAATCTTTAGGGTCTAAAAACTTTTATATGTTCTCTATACAGTTCCAGTGAAAGAACATTCTTTGAAAATTATCCATACAAAATTTTTAACATACCATTAGTTTAAATGAAAAAACCTGTGAAGATTTAAAATGCGGTAATTTTATACCTATAACTCATTTTTATTTCTAAATAGAATAAGTAAAATTTAAATTCAGTTCAACGCATATTTTAGCATAATAGTGATTTAGTAAAATCATCTTGAATATTATTTTCAATGGGAATATTATTTTCAATATTTTTCTTATATTTTCTAATGTAAGAACTTTTAGATATTTTTCTAATTATTGTAAAATATATGATCTCTGTTCATGGTTTGTTCTGATTAAATTCGTAATTCTATCACCTTTTCTTTACTCTTCAGAAGGAGAAAATATAGCCTCTGAATATTCATTTTCCTCTCTCTTGTACTTAAATAGTGAAGTAAAACATGCAGTTTTGAAGATTCTATAAATTAATCTAAAAATAATTAGCTAAAAGGTTTGTTATTCTCTTTACAAACAAACTCAAAACTCGGAGTTATGACTACACATAACATTTGCGAAACATCTCTGATGAAGCTGAATTTAATTAAATTAAGCATTCTTAAACTGCATAGCATTTAAATATGAAAGGCATCAAGTTACTAAAATGTTTTGTTCGTTTCAGCTATAACTTGTAAAACTTATATTAGCATAATAAACTGCTTTAGAAAATGTATGCAGTTTTAATGTAAGAATATAGAAACGGTCGGAAAATACTTTTAGACAAAAATAAGGATGTGAAATTTTACGTTTCAAAATGCGTGCGTAATTTTATGTGTAACTTGGCACAATGGAGCAGTTTTAAACAATGAAATCAAACACATCATCTTTGGAATAAAAAAATAATAATAGTAATTATAATGGTCATTGTATATTTTTTAAGGAAAATATGTTGAAGTTACGTAAACGTAAAATTCTAATAACTGAATCAAATTGATTGTAAATGTCATCAATAAATACTTCTTTTATAAAAAAGTGAAAACATGACAGAAATATTACTTTTTTGTTCTGATATTGTTTTTCAGTTAAAAAATGTAAAATTATGTTTTTTTGTTTATGTGTGACTGTATTTCAAATTACATAAGCCGTAATATGTTTATCAGCATACAAAATTTCATAAGAAACAATGATTTTATTTACACACGTGACCAGTAAACTTTTTTATATTTTCAAAATAATAAAGAAAACAAGAAATAAGAACGTTTATTTATTTTTTTTAAGTTAATTATTGTAAAAGCAACTGAAATTTCAAATTTCTGAATTAAAAGCTTTTAAACTGATAGAGTAGTAACTTTATCGTCTACGAGTAAACCGTGACTTTCTTTACTGGTCATATTTAAAACTACATTCTTTTTTTTTTTTTTTTTTTTAAGAATAATTAGCATATGCATAATATCACATGGAATATATACCCTGTTATTCCTATTAAGAGTTTCGTAATTAATCTCCTATAATCGTGTACATCACTAAATGTTGAAAATTAACGGGAAATATGCTTATAACAATGTGGGTTAGGCAATCTAAATACCGCTAAATTCCTGCCTCATATGGATTAAAATATAGCAAAAGGAGCAATTAATACTTTTGCAGAAAATTAACAGTTTTCATGAGTAAATTAAGCCTGATGTGACGCTTTCAGAATTAAAATTGTAATCGCATGACTTAAATACAGAATGTAATTGTGCAGGATTACCCATACATTAAATATAAATAGAATATTCACATCGTGTTTTATATGCAACAAATATCCCGTTAACATCTTTGAATATACAGTCTTCTATTACACAAGTCTGCGGTGTTTCCGGTTTTTTAACTCTTTTCAAGTGATTCCTATGTAGTTTGGCGCGATGAAATATGAAAAATAACAATAATAATAATAAAATGCTAACATATGCATTTTTCCAGATATCAAGGATTTATGTATCATACTTTTAAATTTTGCCTTTAAATTCTGAGAAGCATAAAAGTTCATATTTAGTGTTTTAAACGCAAATTTTTATTCGAGAATTTTTTTTTCTATCGAAATTTTTATAAAATTATTTAAAATAGGTAATACAGCAATTTTTTCCCCCTGTGCTTGTTTTCGGCAAGTTCAGACGTGCAAAATACTCTTATTTTTGTGTATTTCGTGATCGATCGAGCCAATTTATAGTCTTTATTGGTGATGCAACGACCTGTAATGACGTAAAGAATAATTTTTTTCAATTGCTTCAAAAATTTTTAATGTAAAAAGTCTCCGTAATCATTTTATTTTTACATTTGTGGTGTGTTCAAAGGTGAAAGACACCGAAGAAATTTTACTAATTTCGTGGAGCAGACATATAAAACAAAGCTTCACGGAAAAACTTTTTAAGTTTCACATCTTCACGCTAATTTGTGATAATGGTTTTTGCCCTATTTTATAGTTTCTTTGGTAGTCTTAGCCCCTTCCCCCACCCCTCAAGCATCCTTTAATCTCCTGTAAAGGTTTCAAACAGATTTCTGAAAATTAAAGCGTCAATAAACAGTGATTTCGATTCAAGAATAATTAATAAACTCTCTTCAAATACATACATTTACTATAATTTCTGTCGTCTTTTTAATTTTTCTTAACCCGTTAGTAGTCGCTATAGACAGCGCCACCTATTACAGTTTGCGCACTTTTTATTTAACTCTCACCAAAAATTTTAAGAAGTGATGTGATCGACGTTCCTTTGATTTTATTCGCGTTTTATGTGTATCAAATGCTACTTCTAAAAAATTTTGGTGGCTATTGAATAAAAAAATCTGGCAACACTGAAGGATGGGCGGCAAATCGACCAACTAGCGACTACTAACGGGTTAATGGAAAATTCTTACACGGTAGCGAAAAGCTATCTTTTCATTTATCTTCTTATTTATTTGTTTGTTTATTATCAGTAAGCAAAAATGCACAAGAATCCATGATAAAAGTTTAGAAAAGTTTTGAAATTCGTTTGTGTTTTTAATGCTTAATGACGCTGTTTAACGAATCTGGTTGATAGAAAATAAGGAAAAATCATTTTTTCAAAAAATCGTTAATATTTATAAAATATTATAGAATGTTTTAAAATCAATATTAAAAAAAACTTCCATTTTTTTTTCTCAAAAAATATGGATTGCATATTTTCAGAATAAAATAAACTTATATTCAAATTTTATTACTATCTTAAAATAACAGAAAATATAAATATTAAACTTCTTAGAAAAATGACCTTGTAACCTCACAGTATCAAACAAAAGGAATTTCGGAAAGGCATAATTAACGTAATTTTCTAAGATCTGGTTAAATAGTAGAAGAAAAAAAATCATACCACGAATTCCACCATTTACACATACAAAATGAAAATAAAATGTACAACTGATGACATCTCATTTAATCTTCATTTCAATCTGTGTATAACATCTATCCATTTATAACTACAGCCTGTAATGAATTCAGAAGAAAAAAATTCTATTTAGAATGTCAAAGTCTCCCTCCCCCTCACAACTAAAAACATTTTTGAATTCAGCCTTGCTTTAGTTTTTATTCAGTTTATTTTAACATATTATGCCCGCAAGGGACAATTACTGTGGCATCTCTGGCTTAGAGTACATTTTGTGTTACTACTGGCATTGAAAGCAGAATCAGACATTTCTCGTTTAAGAGCTAACCAACTCCAGACAAGACGACAGAATGTAGTAACTTCAAGTTAAAAAAAAAAAAAACGCGTTGGTTAGATAAGGCCTATTTATTTCCTTTAGGCTGCGCAAATTCTTTCTACAGGAGTTGTTATTTCTTTTATGAAATTTAATTCTTTCTGGTTTTATGATGGATTTTTGTCCGAAAAATATTATTTAAATGTATTTTACTACGCCTTTAATTTAGGTTATTTAACGAATTTTAACGTATATCAGCACTTCTTTTATGAGTTTTATTTCTTGTACATAAGAAATTAGCGTGTGGATACACATACACATCGATTTTCAAAAGTTAAGCAAAAACCTGATTTTATTTAAAATTTTCATTTTATTTATTTATTTATTTTTATTTGTATTTATTTATTTTTATTTATTTATTTATTTTGCATAATATTTAAACGTATGAATATATGGACATAAAATTTGAATAACATATTCGTTATAAAGTAATTAATCAAATTTTATTTTTACTTTAACACAGGTAATAATAATTTTATACTAATATAACACATTTTATTCTCGAAAGTGCGTTTTTGAAGAAAAGAAATTTTTAAATGATTATAGATAAAAGAAATAAATGAGAGATGGTGTTAAGTATGCATTATAGATTTGCAATAATGCACTGTATTTTCAGAAATTTAATAAATCTTTAATTTTTCTTCTTTGCTTATATATGAAGAACTTAAAAAAAAATTACATACGAACATGAAATTTTGATGAGATATTTTTTATAAAATTATCTATTGGTATTTTTATTATTCTGTTGATGTTCATTGTTTATAACTTAATAATTACTTTTTTTTAACCCTTTGCTGGACCTAACGCTATAAACTGGCGAAACTGTGTTGTCAAATTTAAGGACTCTTTTAGGAAACTATAACCACCAATTTTAAAGGAGCGATATTTAATATACATAATGGATGAATAACCTTCGATGTGATTAGGCAACCGTTACAGTTAAAATTTAGGGGTGGATATTGAATAAAAAAAGTCCCTACATTTGGCAACGCTGACCAGAGGAGTGAAACTAAATTGGACCGGTAAAGGGTTAAAATGCCCTTTATGGAAGCAAAAGGATAAAAAAGGAAAAGCCGGTTGTAATTTAATATTTAGAAACATATGTATCTCTGCCTAACAATTCTCAGTATCAACTTTTATTTAATTTTCTTTTCTAAAATCATACATTTTCTTTTCCTTTCTTCAAACATGGTTTTTTAAGAAAAATTGTATAGAAAGAGTAAATATCAGTTTACGAAATATTTCCGATTTCACAGATTATGAAATTCCATTAATGATTTAACAAGAAATATGTCATCCAAATTTTTTATTAATATTTTCATTTGTTTAAGAGTTAAGATAAAAAGAAGAAACGGATCTCTATTTTGTCTCTTTAACATGATGAAGTTGCCATAATGCTATCAAAAATACTGTCATAATATTACCAAAAATGCTATCATAACACTATAAAAAAAAAAAAAAAAGCAGTCTTTGGGGACTGCCGATAAAAGTGAAAACTAAGTAACTTGTGAATTGTACCGTCGAGCTATTAGATTATCATTTTCGAATTATTTTTGGTTTGTAAAGAAGTGTTTATGATCTGTATCATATGATTCGGCACAATATTTGTAGCTACCCAAATTAAATGAACTAAGCCTTATATTAAGTAAAAATATTGTAATATGACTAAAATAATTTTTTTTTTTTTATTATTATTATTATTTATTTGAAAATTTATATTGAAAGCAAAAAGAAGAATATAACAGTCTGTATAAAAACACGTGCTTGTACTTTGTGGAACTATGTATATACTCTGGAAAAAGTACATACATACATAGAGTATAGAACTAGAAAGAGACAGATGCCAGTATACTACTCGTATTAGTATACATTTTATACATATATATATATATGTATATGAGGCATGCCACGCCGTGCGCTACATATATGGATATATATGTAGAGAGATATACTATTTGTATATATATATATAATGTATACTAATAACGCACGGAGGTATATCTATGTACATATATACACAGTATTCATGTAGCTCATGGAAAGCGTTCGGTGACGATGACGCGAGTTCCATGATTTTTGTTCACCCAAAAAGTGCTCAACGCGCCTGAAGTTTTCACTTAAAAAAAAAGTAAAAGAAAAAGTGTATAATGTATAGAATTTGTCATTTTTCATTGCAATATTTAGCTGCTGAAATACTGAAATCTTCTCTTGATTTTAATCAAGTTTCACAACTTAATTAGAAACAGAATTATCATTTTGAGAATTTAAAATCAATATTTTGTGTCTCTGATTGTTTAAAATTCATACAGTCGGCAGCTAAATTGTTAAAGAACACATACACTTTTTTTTTTTTTTTTTTTTTTTTTTAATGTTTGATCGCTAATTTTTATCATCAACTTACTTTTTTATAGACAGCATAAAGACTAAGATCATGGCTGGTGAAATATTTATTTTAAAAAATCAGTATACGGGGTTTATCTTTTAAATATGAATTATTGCTGACGCTTCAATAATTTTGCTTCCGATTGTAGGTTTAAATCTTTTTTTAATTGAATAAAAGAAATTTATTGTGTTATCTTGCTTTTATGGAGCTCTCTTTCTTGATATAAAAACCATATATAACATGTTTCTAGAATAATATTCCGCAGAAGAAAAAAATAAATCCGATTAATTTATAATTAAAAAACTTTTGTATTGATTTCTAAAAATGAATAAATAAATAAAATAAAGTGGGGGAAAGGAATAATAACAAAATAATGTTATGAGAAAACTATATCATTTATCTTAATTCCAAAATAAAATTTAAATTGTGTTACAGAACCATTGTTTTCGGAATTGACACAATCTATTTCATGTATCACAGAAACCAAATATATGTACAAAAATCAGAAGTCTCTTAAATACAAAATCAAATTTAAGAATCTGTGACACATATATAAAAAACAATGGATTACAGCAATATTTCCTCTAAGTATTGCTTTTCATCTCGAGATATTTCGTATTTATTTTCAATTGTTTTTTGACTGGTTTGAAACAAAAGAAGATTTGCATTGTATTCACTGCAACTGCGTAATTATGTAGAAGAAATCTTTAAAATTACTCAAGTCTCTATTCACCTGAAATTTCTAGAGATGTATTCTTAAATTCTATATTTTTTACAAATTATTTGAATATTTGAAAACGCAATACAAAATAATATTATTTCAAGTTAAATTATTATTAAGTAATGCCAATGGCATCTTATTTTAAAAACAGTTTTGAAAAACAATTCGTTAGTTTATAATTTATATTGCTTTTCACAAATATATTTATTATATACATATGAACAGTTACTGAAAAGAAATGTATTTGTAATGTTGGAAAAGAATTAAAATATATAATACAAAACCATACACTTTCTATGGAAAGTTTACATGTGCAAAATTATTCCTGATAAAAGCTAATCTGTGTAATTATTGTTATTAGCGTGTGAAAAGCTGCATAAAATTGCAAGATCTTTGCATCTTAAAGCAAATTTAATGATTGTAAAATCCACGATGCTTATTATGACATTAAGATTTGTTTAAAATTATCCTCTGACCGAAAAAACAAGTTAATCCTTCAATGACCCAGTGGGGGCAAATGAGAATTTATAACAATGTTTTAATATTCTAGAAAATGTGTTACCTTTTATTTTACTTAATCTAGAACTATTAGAAAATTTAGAGTAGAGCACTTTGTTAATCTTATTTTATTACTTTTGTTCATAGTTGAAAGAGTTTTAAATTGGAAAAGATATAGCGCAGATAAATACTTCAATTTAGTCTTAGTTTGAATTTTCTTTATCTCTCTCTCTCTCTCTCTCTCTCTCTCTCTCTCTCTCTCTCTCTCTCTCTCTCTTTTTTTTTTTTTTTTTTTATTTTTTTTAGAGTTGGATAAAATACAAAGTAACTTTATTTCTTTTTTTCAAAATACTGATACTCAGTCTAATATACTTTTTTTTTCCTTAAAAATTTCTTTTTCAGTTAAATATATACATACACATGTTCTCTCAAATAACTTTTCATATTTAACTCTAATTGTAACATATGATAATTTGTGTAACTGTCTAGATACCTTAATGTACTCTAAATGAAGTTACAAGAAATTTTATTAACTTTCTATTCAAAAAAGAATTTTACTATCACAAAACTGATTCAGCTACAACAATTGTTTAAATCAAAATAATATCTTATAAGAGTTTCTGGTATAACGATATTGAAGCAATTTCAGAAGAAGAAAATTTTAACGTTGGTTTCACTGCAAAACACATTTAACACTCTCGATTCATTAGTTTTGGCGGTTTTGAATTTCTTCAACGATTAAAAATTCAAAACAATTTTAATCATTGATTTTTAATTTAAACTTTAATAATATATATTTGGGAAAAAACCGAAACCTGGGCAAAATGACGCAAAAATTGACTGACTGAAAATGCACTCACACACTTTTTGTCCGGTAAATGAAAAAATATGGATCATATGCTTACTATTACTGGTAATCAAAAAGAAAATAAGAAGATCAATATTTACGTCACTTTAATAATATGAGTTGATTTAAAAGTAGAATTTTAATTGAAAGTTTTACATATTCTATTTAATACTTCTAATATTGTATTGTAACTTAACATTTTTACCATTCCATTTGTTATATTATACATTCAATAGCACAAAAATTTCTGTACAAAATTATTATTATTATTATTATTATTTATGTATATTTATGTTGTATATAAAAAGCTATAAATTTTTATAAGGGTATATGTAAAGAGATCGTTTATCATGAAGAAAAAAATGCATGTTGTTTATTTTGCTTTACGGAAATCTCGCCCCCGGATATTCATAGCTGCCAACCTAATCCAGAGTGTTGTTAGTACACGCCCATTTTTCCACACCATTTAATTTTTAGAATAATTCTCTTTAAATGTATTTACGATGAAATAAGAAGAAAACTACTTTTAAAAAAGACTGGTGAAAAAAAATTCCGGATTATTATTTAGCAGCTCTGTATATTTCATCCTGAGTGGGGTGGATTGGAATAAGTTAAACAGTTAAAGAATTTTATAAATAAAAATGTAAGCATGCGTATAGTATTTTTCAGGTATAACTATTATCTGTCCACGCGTTTTTCATTTTAATTTCAATGTAAAACAACTGAATATAAAGACGGCTTTCGATAGAATAATCTGATATATCAAAGGTTTATCACCATGAATTAAATAAAATTATGCATGTAACAATAAATAATTTACTAAATTTTATTTATTAATAAAGGAATAAATAAATAAAATATTTTATTTATTCATTTATAAATAAGCAAATAATGCAAGAGTTACGATTTTTTTTTTTTTTTTCCTTTCAAATAATAGATATTTGAAAGAAATTCTCCTCTATCCAAATTTTAATATTTATTTTATTAAAAGAAAAGAAATTGATTAAAAAATGAATAAGTTGGCAGGATTATTAATATTCTTTTAACAACTTATCAGCTGCCAAGAACCCAAATTTGGCATTCATTTATAACATATGCTTTAAATATATATCATGATTTAAATAATAATTATTACAGATCCTTTGAAAATGATATATATATATTGAAAAAAAAAAACTTCAAATTTTTCTCCCTTTTTAAGGTCGTAGCCAGTGTTGCACTCAAAATTCACCAATAATTTTAAGAAGTGATATTTGATACACGTAATTGACTATCAATCGTCGAAATGATTAGTTCAAACGTTACAATTAAGTAAAAATTATTGGTGATTATTGAATAAAAATTCCGCCAGATCTGGCAACACTGGTCGTAGCATAGCAGTTCTAAAATCAAGAGAGGGGCTCAAAATATTTCGTTTCAAAATGGTTCAAATTACTTAATAATTAAATGTTAATTAATATTTACTCATTGTTAGTATTAATTACAAAAATTAACTTAAAAATAAACGTTTTTAATACTTTCGCGACCGCTAACGTAGATTCACGTCATTTGAAAATCTCTAACTCCACCAGTGGGCGTTTCTTTTGCAATTTGTATATTATTTGTTTCTTAAAAATATACACAATATTCATATTTGTACATTCAATATACTATGGATACAAATACTTCGATTAGAAAGAGTATGGTTATAATGTATATCCATTTGTAATATAAATGTGAATTCAGTAAATTTTGTTCTGAAAAAATGTAACTTGTGAGAATAATGCCCACAGACGGACCTTACTGTCAAGAAGACAAAAACATGCGGTGGCGAAGGTGTTAAAAGGATATTTCTTTCATGCAACGTTAAAAGAAAAAATTCTCGATATCCAATGGAGCTGGCTTAAATCCCTGAACCCTCCCTTTTCCTACGCTTCTACATATTTAGTATTTTTAAAAATGTATCGTTTTCTTTCAAGATCTTTTACCAGTAACATGGTTCAATATGAAAATTTAAGCCTTTATGAGTAAAATCTAGTAAATTTAACGGCTGAAAACTCGCACCTTCACATAATTCAGAATTTATGTATATTAACAAAGGTCGTAGCCCTCCAACCTTTTTACAGTCGTTTTATTTTACTGTCACCACAATTTTTAAAAGCAAAATTTCCTTGGAAGTTTCGATGCTGTAATAGTATTAGAACTGATACGAAAATTTTCTTTTTGTGTATTGTGGGGCTAGAAGAGTAAGAGCGCTGTGACTTCTGATATTTACCCCTTCCTTCTCGCTTCCGTGATATTCACGGGTAGTGACCACGCCCCACGTGTATTTTCCTTTAATATTTTCATGCTTGCCAACCATCTCATTATGAAGCGTAGTACTTTTAGTCACCGCCTTTTTCTGTACGCCAGTAATTTTTTAGAGTAATTTCATTCTTATTTAATCGTAACACTATTTGAAGAGAATTGCTCTAAATATAAAGTGGTGTGGGAAAAGGGGCGTATTTTCAAGGGGCGTGAAAAAGTCTACGCTTATTAATGAGATGGTTGGCAGTCATGTATTTTAGGGTGCATGAAAGCACCAGCCGGAACCAAACTATTGGGTTGTTCGGAAAATAATATCGTTTTCTCCTGTGAAACTAAAACACGATTTTCTAATATTGTATAAATATTTTATTGAATTATATATTTAATCGGTTTCTTAGCGATCTCACGAGTTCTTATTTGGTAGTTTTCATAAATCAATACTTTATTTTGTCTTCATTAGCATAAACGGGCTTTCCAGAACGTACAGCATCTTCAACGTCAAAATTACCGAAACAAAATTTGGTAAACCAGTTTTGACAATGGCGTTCTTTAAATAAATTTTCTGTACACACATCGTATACTTTTTTCCTTGTTTGAACAACATTTTCGCCTTTTTGATAGCAAAAACAAAATATGCCGAATATTTCGCTTCCGATTTTCTTTATTTGGTAGGACAGCAGTCAAAACCTATTGAGCAGAACCTATCTCCCACGTTACAATATTTCAGAATAAAATTTTCTGTATTCACATTTATATTACAGATGGATATACATTATAATTTATTCTTTCTAATCAAAGTATTTGTATCCATAGTATATTTCATTGTAAAATTTCAAATATTGATTATATAGTTAAGAAAAAAATAGCAACAAATTGCAAAAGAAACGCCCACTGGTGGAGTTATAGATTTTCAAATGGTGTGAATCTACGTCAGCGGTCGCGAAAGTGTTAATATGTAAAAGTAATACATTTTATTTGGAATATACTTATATTGATGATATAAGTATGGTTGTAAGATATCATAAAAAACGCCAGGAAAGTGTTTGCGATCAGCGTCCACTGGCGGGGGTGCCGCAAACATCAACGCCTACTTCTTAAATTCAAATGACGAGTCAGACTCGTTCACCGTAACTTCGCCCAAGTAAGCAGATGACGAGTCTCACTCGTCAAATGTACCCAAAGGGTTAATTAGACAAAAATGTGGATTTTATGGGCGTGTCTTTGAAAAATATGCCACCGTTAAGGGGTTAACTCTTTGCCAGTGTTGCCAGATTTGGGGACTTTTTTATTCAGTATCCACCACTAAATTTTAATTGTAACGGTTACCATAACAATTCGAAGATTAATCGCCATTATATATATAAAATATCACTTCTCAAAATTATTGGTGACAATTGAATAAAAAAATCATCAAATCTGGCAACACTGTTCATTGTCAGCCCATCGCTTAACACGGTTTAGTGTTGCCAAGTTTAAGGAGTCTTTTATTTAATTACCACCAATAGTCTTGAGGAGTGATATTTCATATAGATTATGGACGAATAACTTTCGAAGTGATTAGGCAACCGTTACAGTTAAAATTTAGTGGTGGATATTGAATAGAAAAGTCCCTAAA
Source organism: Salticus scenicus (assembly GCA_963930645.1). Lineage (NCBI taxonomy): Eukaryota > Metazoa > Arthropoda > Arachnida > Araneae > Salticidae > Salticus > Salticus scenicus. The sequence goes on along the minus strand of OZ005651.1, from coordinate 184,635,538 downwards.
TTTGGCAACACTGACAAGAGGAGGGACACTAAATAGAACTGGCAAAGAGACTGACATTGATTCTATAATAGAATCATAAGCAGATTTGATCTGAAATATTTTATTTCGTTACAGAATATAATGTAAAAATCTATCTTTGAAATAAAACATAAAGTAGCAAAATTAATAATAACAATAATAAAGCAATTAATTAGAATATAAATAGTGGAAAACATGGTTACATGACAATTTGCAGATGAATTATCCTAAAAACGCAATTAGTTACTTCTGTTGGGAAAATCTTGAAAAATATTCTGATAATGACAACTCATATAATGTAACTAGTTACCTTTATCTAGAAAATTTTAAGAATATTTAAAAAACATTTCTTTTAGAAATTTTCAAATTAATTTAGAATTAATATTTTCGTTAATGCTGGAATTATTAAACAATTAATTAGATAATTTACTGTGCTTTATTGTTGTTATTACTATCATATAATAAAAAACTATATTCATATAATAATTATATATTTGTTTATAAAGTAATGTTACATTTTGAAAAATGATCTCAGCATTCCGACTTTTGAAGCTAACTAAAAACTGCATATTTTTAATCAGTTTATTTTCTTTAAAAAAAAAAAAAAAAAAAAATGTGTCCAGTTTGGATCAAAATGAATCGATTAATATTAACAAAATAAATAAATAAATAAATAAAAAATAATATATATATAATTCATTGGTTTCACTTACTTATTTTTTTAATGAAGAGATAAAAAATAATTTGTATCCATAAAATTGCATTTATTCACGGCGATAAACATTTTACCCAACAAATTATTCTATCAAAATTTCTTTGCATTCACCCGTTTTATATCGAAAGTAAAAAAAAAAAAAAAAAAATGTATATGAAAGAACAACTATATCGCGAAAATACTGTGTGCATGATTGTATTTTTATTTATGAAATTTACATTATAATTTACTCTCCTACTCCGTTTGAAAAGAATGATCTGGGCGGTTCCCGTTTATTACTTGATAGATAATACAACATATATATATATATATATATATATATAAATTTTTCTTCGGACTAAATCTACCTGAAAATTATAAAACTTGTATCTTTTCCAATGTTCTATTTGTTTAGGCTTTATTTCTCCTCTCAAAATTTCAAAATAATTTTTTTTTTTTTTTTTTTTTTTTTTTTACTTTTTGTCTTTTACTGTTAATATTGTGTTAATTCTTTAACGCCAAAATAGAAAAAAAGAAAAAAAAAGATTCTTTATCTTCCCATACTATTTGTTTACAGAATACCCATACTATTTCACTTTACAGAATAAATATATGGTAAGGTAAATATACCAGTCACAATTGACACATTTTCACTTTTGATTTCAAAATAAGCTTTAATGATAGTTATTGCTTAATTTGCAGTATGTTGGTGCTTTTTGATCTTTCAAGATAGAACGGCTGTAAAAACGACGCATGTTTCGTTAATAAGCTTTTCCTGCAACCTATAATGTTTGAATGAAGATTTCTTTCGATTACATGCTTTGATTTTGCTTGTGTGAAATTTAATAATATATTTATCTTTTGGTTTTTTTAATACTAAAAATATTCAGTATTGGCACACATCATTTCTAAAATTTCTTTTGTAGTTTACATGCGTAATCTATTGGTAAAATAAAACAGTTTTTGGCCTGCCTGTAATTGATTTTAAAAACGTGTTTTATATTTTAAAACATTTCGGAAATCTTTTACTTATGACTGAATTATTATCTTTGACAAAGTTTTTATCTTTAAGTTGATTTGAGATTTTTTTTTTTTTTTTTTTCACTTTCATTTTTTGTCCGCGATTTCTTTTCCTTTGAGATAAAATGAATGATTTATGTTATGTATACCTAGGATGTATGAGGCTCACAACTGTCATCCTAGAAATCTTATGCTTGATAAATCTTTATTTCTTGACTTCGGCAGAAAATTTGTTTAAAGTTTACTTTAATAAAATAAAAGGAAAAATGATTAAAACTTTAATTTGCTAATTTTAGTACTTAGTAACTAGAATTTATTTTAGTTTGTTTATTTGTTCAATCGCATTCATCTCGCCCGAATTTGACAGATTTTATTAATATTCACCAGAATTTGTTCCCCATTTAAAATGTTATGTATAGTACTCCCGTTTTATTTATAGAGACATACAAAATATTTTGGTTACATTTATGAATGGTAATGAAATGAAATTTTATTACATTGTATAGCTTCAAATGTTATTAAAATCATTTAAAATAGTCAAGTAGACTACAAAATATCGTACACTGGAAAAGGACTTATCGATTATTCACTTGGATACGATCCGCCTTTAATCCGCACCACTTTATTCATAGAATATTTTTGTCCAATATATAACTAGATAAAATAAGGAAAAAAATACTCTTAACACTTTTGAGACTGTTGATATAAATTCCCGTCATTTGAAAATCCGTAACTCCACCAGTGAGCGTTTCTTTTGCAATTTGTATATTATTTGTTTCTTAAAAATATACACAATATTCATATTTGTACAATCAATATACTATGGATACAAACACTTTGATTAGAGAGAGTATGGTTATAATGTATATCCATTTGTAATATAAATGTGAATTCAGTAAATTTTGTTCTGAAAAATTGTAACTTGGGAGAATAACGCCCACAGACGAATCTTACTGTCAAAAAGACAAAAACATGAGGTCGCGAAAATGTTAAGAAAAGAATGGTATGAAATAGAGGCGGGGCTAAAAATGCTCCTGAATAAATTAAAATGTAGGCATCTCTGCTTATTTAATCGAAGACGATTTCTACAAATTATTTCTCTTCAGAAAAGTCACAGTTAAAAAAAGAAGCTAGCAAGCAATAAGAGTTTTAAATAAAACTCTCCTATACCAAATGTGAAAGTGTTTAATTAATTCAATGTCTATATTATACATAGTTGCCAATATTTTAATTTATTCCGGAGTACTTTTAGCCCCGCCTTTATTTCGCACCACTTTATTTATAGAAATATTTTCTTCAATATATAACTTCGATAAAATAAGAAAAAATTACTTTTAAAAAATAAGTGGTACGAAATAAAGGCGGGGCTAAAAATACTCCGGAATAAATTAAAATATTCACAGCTATGTACATATGAAAAAATTAAAGATTTTTATTTTTCGTAAAGTTACATGTAATGAGAAATACTACATGAGATGCATTAGTTTAGCGCAAAAGAATCTAAGCCGTTTACCTGTCTGATTTAGGACATTTAGTTGTACAGCGCTGCCAAATTTATGACTGTGTAAGTTATATGAAAATTTCGGAATGTTAATTTAATTAAACTAAATGATTCAAGTGCTTTGCAAAATAAGTTAAGAATTAGATGAAAAAAACTTGTCAAATATTTCTTTTCACATTACTTTCCACTTTTTTTTTTTTTTTTTTTTTTCAAATATTTGAACTGCCTTTTAAATCTCGTGTAAACCAAAAATCTGCCAAGTTTTTATTTACATAGAAGCACAGTAGAGCTTTATTCTATTCATTCAGGGAAAACAGTTTTAAAATAACATGAAAATACGTTCACTCAAAGCAACGCTCAGTAAATCGTGCTTATATTTTTAGCTTATCTAGGCTAAAAACTTTACCACATTTCTACCCATTTAAATAAAGTTTCTGCTCAATTCATCAAAATAAATACGGAAAACAAAGACCATGCTTATAAAATAAAAGTAGATTCCTTTTTAGAAAATAACTTCTGTCTTTAGATCTAAAAGCCCTTTAGAAATAATAATAATAATAATAATAATAATAATAATAATAACATTTACTTGAAATTTAAACATTGTAAAAAAAAAAACTTTTTTGACTTTCCCACAGAAAATTTGCCATAAAATTACATCTCAATTTGTCAAATGCCGCTTTCTTTTTTTCTGTAACCGGAAAAAACCTGTATCAATAGTTACAGATTTTATCTAGTAGGTACAAATACATATTTTTTCTGTTTTGCATACAGAAAATTTGATATCAAAGCAGAACTGGAAAGTGTTAAGTAACAGAATGTACTTTGACTTCGCGGCTGTGAAGCAGAGTCGTTACTTGTTATTCGATGGAGATTAGTTCGATTATGGGTGGTAGAGCAAGATAGTTTTCGTTAATCCGAGTATTTATTATTATTATTATTATTATTAACAGCGTAACCTTTTTTATTAATGTATGGATATTTTTTGGAAATTTAGCTACGAGAAAATTTCTGTAATACAGGCCTCGCAGCGTTCCTAAAATTTTACTTCTTTTTTATTTTATGTGACACCACTATGAATACAAAGAAATTTTTCTTGAATGTTTTATCGCTAAAACACGTTTAAACATTATGTTAGAAAATTCTATTTTTTCATAGTGGTGACAATATAATAGTAAAATTTTAAGAATGCTGCAAAGGCCTGGTAATACAACAGGATTTTTTTTTTTTTTTTTTTTTTTTTCCAGTATGAAATTTAGTAAATCAGTTTAACATGTAAAAATGTATTTATTTATTTTTAGAGAGTTTATAAATACGATGTTCTTATTGTGAAAAAAATAAAAATAATGAAAACTGTCATAAGATTGGTGACTATGTCATAAATGAACTTTATTATTTCTATTTCAAAATTCTGAATTTAAAAAAAAAAAAATCTTATGCTTAAATTTACTCAAATTTTATTTTCATCCGTCTTTAGATTTTCATCTTCTTTAGATAAATGAATTCAATGCAATCGATATTTATTTAATTTAGATAAAATTTGGATTACCTTACGTCTAATAAACTTTGAAAAAATGTACATTTCTTCATCATCAAACAAATTAGTTCAGATTTTTTTTTTTTTTTTTTTTTTAATTACACGCCAAGAAATTATTTAATCAACTACACCAAATGTGTTTTGTTAAAGTCATATTGCCGTTTTTAACCAAAATTTCGTTCAGAATAAATAATCGATTTTGTTACGATGACAGAAAAAAATATTGTTAAGTCATTTTACAAAATTTCAACATTTTTTTTTTTTTTTTTTTTTTTTTTTTTCCTTTTAGTAGAATTTAAAAAAAAAAAAAAAAAAAAAAAATGTTTAACTTTACTATATTTTTCATATGTTTAATTAAAGTAAAGAAATTATTAACTTTATTTTGTTATTCTAATATATATATATTCTTTTAGAACTGCAATAGAAATCATTAACCCTATTTTGTTAATCTAAAGGAAAGAAAATTTATAAGATAAACTTTTTTCTTTTCTTTTTTTTTTTTTATTGTAATAGAATCTATTAGTATTATTTTGTTAATCTAAAGAAAATTATTGGTGGAACACATTCAAACAAATATTTTTCTTGCAGTAACCAAATTTTGTTGCATTATCAAAACTTTTATCTGAGCATAATCTCTTACAAGTCTCTGATATATATTTTTCAATCTTGCAACGGCAATGTTATAGGAGGCAAAACTCTTTGCTTCGGACCATTTTAGAATATTCAACTGAAAAGGATTTTCTAAAATATGTAATTCACGGCATAAAGCATAGATGCCAACATTTTATTTTATTCCGGAGTAATTTTAGCCCCGCCTTTTCTTCATACCAGTTATTTTTTAAGAATAAATTTTCTTATTTTATCGAAGTTGTATATTGGAGAAAATTTTTCTATGAATAAAGTGGTGCGAAATAAAGGCGGGGCTAATAATACTCCAGAATAAAGTAAAATATTGGCATCTATGCATAAATCATAAAAGTTTAATGGAGGCTTGTAAAAGCTTTAAAAAAATAATGTTAGAGCATAGTCCGGAGCACTATGGATATCGGCTCTTTTTTCACACCATTTTATTTGTAGTGAAATTTTTTTCAATATGTAATTACGATTAAATAAGAAGAAAAATACCCTTTAAGAAAAATAGTATTAAAAGAGGGCGGGTTCTCGGATAATACCTCCGAATAAATTGAAATGTTCACATGTCTGTACTACAATTATTATATAGTAGTCTTCATAATAACTTTCTTTAATAAAATTTCCTTTTATTTTAATTTTAATTTTAATTTTATTTTATTTTATTTTTTACTTGAAAGACTACTATAATGTTATAGTGGTATGAATATGTATACGCCCAGCACGATCGCTTAATTTCAGTGTTATACTGATTCCTATTTTCAGTAATTAGCAGAGACTCATAAATAGTAAATTTATTTATGTGATTGATTAATATTGTATATTTGAATTTCATGAAATGAAAACTGCAGTGGATACTTACATTCTTCTTTAGAAGAAAAGAAATTATTGCACAGTATTTCAACTAAATCATGATTATATTGATTATTTAATTGTTTAAGACATTTTTTTTACATTTACTTTTTACCCGCTTTTTTTTTTTTTTTTTTTTTTTTTTTTTCATACACCTTTTTTTTTTTTTTTTTTTTTGTAGATTAATTTTCTACAAACTTAAGTACAATTAAATAAGAAGAAAAATACTCTCAAAAAATACTAGTAGGAAAAAAAGGCAGTAACTAACAATAGTACGGAATATTAGTTAGAATGTTGGCAGGTATGAAAATACTATTTAGCAAAATTCTTCCAGAATCTATATGTAAATTTTTCCGATAAAGTAACATATATGAATTTGTATATTTTTATATATTAGTTTTCTATAAAGAAATATATATTCCACTTATATATGCTGTTAATAATTATAAAAACAGTAATAAAATATACTTTCAGCATATCACATAATTTAAATTATCTTTATTCCGACGTTTCGGTTAATATTCCATCATTAACCATCTTCAGGGAAATAGCGTTCAAAAACTATAAACATAAACAATTTAAGCCATTCTAGGATACTATAAATACAATTCACAAAGAAATTAATAGGTGATTACATAAGTTATATAAAAAATACTCTATATACATTTTAAAATGAGTTAAAAACACTTAAAAATCACAATCATGACCATTACAAGAAAAATGAAACACTTTAATAAAACGGAGTCAAAATATCACACTGCAGGGTTGCCAGAACAAACAATAGCAGGGTTACCTTAAATTATTTTAAGTTTAAGAAACGAAGCCAAATTGAGGGGGGGTTTATGGATAATGTATCATTACAAAATTCGGATTTCCTTTTAATAATATTAGTTTTCTTTCCTTTTTTTCTCCTGCATAAAATTTTAGTTTTGCAATTTGGATACCAAAATATCAAACAATAAACTTTTACACTGCCTTTCTTAAAAAAAGAAAAGAAAAGCTATGCAGAGCTAAAGATATTTACTTATGGTGAGAATTATTTAAATTAGTTTCAAATTAATTTTAAGCAGTATCCCTAACAACACACTTGTCCACAATACATCCTGAAGATGTCCATAGGATGTCCATAGACGTATTTTTCCATCCATAGGATATCCTGAGGATGTCATTTGGAGTAGATGTGCTATTAGGGATCAAATACGTCAAATACATTTATTGTTAAATATTTATTTTTTGATAATTATCTCCTATAAATAATGAATTTAAGAAGATTAAATCGCATATTTTAAAAAAAATAAAGTTTTCGATCATTCATCAGCGTAATCTAAAGACTTTTATTATAATTCTTTAAAATGTTATTTTGTTAGTGTTGGTAAACAGAGGTGCCAAGTTACTACTAACGAAAAATCAATTTCATACCACAACAAAGAAAAGTAAAACTTTTCCTATTAAATAGCAGATAATTGTTCCAAAAGAATACATTAAAATTTTCCGGTATTAAGATTACGGACAATCCGTAATAACTTGGCACCTCTGGGTAAATACCTTTAAAATTGAACAACCAACGGATATTCAATTGTTACTTAGAGTTTAAAGAAAAAAATTTTAGCAAGCAATTATCTTAAATAAAAGATAGTTGCGAAGTCTCTCTCAATTTTACTTTCCGAACAGTATAGTGAGGAAAGTATTGTAATCATGTCAAAAATCCGAATTTGAAATTTTGATGTTTCTATACGTTTCGAGGTCCCGTGAGTCCGTTTTCACTATTTTTACGATGATGTATGTATGTATGTGTGTGTGTATGTCTGTGAGTGAACACGCTAGCGTCTAAATGCTTTGTTCGAATAGGCTGAAAGTTGGTACGTATATTGTAAGTCCCCATAGTACGAACCCTATTGATTTTGGTGAATCTAGCTCTTATAGTTTTTTTACAGGGACACCAGGAAAAATTCTTTATAATTATGTCCTATGGGGCCAAATTTTTAAAAGCGCGATAGCGTCTAAACGCTTTAATAATATCGGAGCAAAAAATTTGTACACATGTTACAGGTCACAGTTCCACGAACTGTACGGATTTTGGTGAATTTAGTACTGACAGTTTTTTTACAGGGGCACAAACAAAAATTCTTTATTATTATGGTCTATGGGGCCAAATTTTTAAAAGTGCGATAGCATCTAAACGCCTTATTCAATTGAATTGAAAATTTATATGAATATTATAAATCACTGTTGCACTAACTATAAGCATTTTGGTGAATCTATCATTTATAGGTTTTTTACAAGGACACAAAGAAAAATTCTTTATCATTATGGCTTATGAAACCAAATTTTTAAAAATGCGATAGCATCTAAATGCCTTATTCAATTGAATTGAAAATTTATATGAATATTATAAATCACTGTTGCACTAACTATAAGCATTTTGGTGAATCTAGCATTTATAGGTTTTTACAGGGACACAACGAAAAATTCTTTATCATTATGATCTATGGGCTCAAAGTTCAATAGCGTTAAATAAAACATCGTCTAATATATGGAGAAAAATACTCAAACACTCTATTATGGTTTTCTCTCTTTTGTTTGTTTAACAACTCCTCTTTCTTTACTTTATCTAAAAAACTGTTAATTACTCAATGTTCGGAAAGTCGAGTGAAGTCACTCCAGATTTTTAATTATTAATGGAGGTATATTTCAATGAAATTTGTAGATATAACAAAACAAACTAAGCGCGCATACTTTTTTATAATCATTTAACTCAAAGCTTATAAAATAATTTAGTTTCAAAGTTAAGTTGTATCAACTATACAAATTTGGAGTTATTGGAATTGGATTTTTTTTTTTTTTTTTCAATACAAGGAGGATTGTATGTTACTCTAGATACGTAACATACAAGCGTATCAAAAAGACATGAATATGGTTCTAACTGCAAAATGGTTCAACAAAACAGACAAAACATGCATACATTATTTTTTCATTATTTAACTCAAAGCTTACAAAATAATTTAGTTTCAAAGTTAAATTCTAACAATCATAAAAGGGTGGAGGTTTTAAAATTAGAAAAAAAGTTTTCTTTAATGCCAAGGAGAATTGTATGTTTCTCTAGACATGTAAAAAATCATGATTATGGTTCCATTATTATGTTCTCTATTTAAGTCTTCTAAAAGTATTCCAATTAACACACACTATTTTATTTATAGACAGTTAATAAAACAGTACGTAGAATCTTCGGGACTTCTTGAAATGAACATATTTTTTTCTTTTTAGTGACAGTTGATGCCACCATTATAAACAATCTCACAAATTTCCATGCATGTTCTTTTAACATTTTCGCGACCGCACGTTTTTGTCTTTTTCACAGTAAGATCCGCCTGTGGGCGTTATTCTCCCAAGTTACAATTTTTCAGAACAAAATTTACTGAATTCTCATTTATATTAAAATGGATGTACATTATAATCATACTCTCTCTAATCAAAGTGTTTATATCCATAGTATATTGATTGTACAAATATGAATATTGCGTATATTTTTAAGAAACAAATAACATACAAATTGCAAAAGAAACGCCCACTGGTGGAGTTACAGATTTTCAAATGACGTGAATCTACGTTAGTGGTTGCGAAAGTATTAAAAACGTTTGTTTTTAAGTTAATTTTTGTAATTAATACTAACAATGAGTAAATATTAATTAACATTTAATTATTAAGTAATTTGAACCATTTTGAAACGAAATATTTCTGGTAGAGTTACAGATGGTAGATAAATACACTGGTAGAGTTACAGATTTTCAAATGACGTGAATCTACGTCAGCGGTCGCGAAAGTGTTAATTATGATTTTTAGATACCTCGCACATGCGACAAAAAAAAAAAAAAAAAAAAAAAAAAAAAAAAAGCCGCACTGCAGAAAAAATGACTTATACCTTTTTTATTTGTAATAACTTTAAATTAACGGTTGAAACAAATAAAACTGTCATAAATAGACAATAAGACTTCTTCACACACCATAAATTTTAAGCCAGCACAACCGGTTTCGAAAGGACTTAGCCTTCCTTCAACAGGTGCAAAAAAAGCACCTGTTTTTTTTTTTGTCAGTAGCACGTGTTTTTTTTTTGCACCTGTTGAAGGAAGGCTAAGTCCTTTCGAAACCGGTTGTACTGGCTTAAAATTTATGGTGTGTGAAGAAGTCTTATTGTCTATTTATCGTTTGTACACCAGTTTTGCATCTAGTTTTGGTAAAACTGTCATGTTTGCATAATACCAAAAGGATGAAATGATACCTATGTACATTTTCGCTTTAATAATTCGCTTTATTACATTCTACGAAGTACTTTATAAAAATCTACATAAAACGTCCTTTTTAAACATAATGCAATAACCATACACTTTGTATTATATTATGATTTATTATATGAAATAAACAAGTTATATTTTAATATATGAAATAAAACTATTTACTTGTTAGATCTAAGCAATTTTTTAATAAAAATATGTATTCTGCATTGAGTTAATTCTACCTTTATATGAAATTACTGCCTTAATGCACAGTGACATAGTATTATACCGTTTTTTTTTTTTGTTTTTTTTTTTTTTATAAATCTCAAAAATTTCACTGTGCTAGATATCGTAAATAATTTTCCTAGTTCTTGCAAAGTTGTAGGCTGCAAATTTCGAATCCCCCTCTCTCTTCCCGTGCCTTTTTATGACTAAACATTTGCGAGCGAATTGAGATTAGGACTGTTTCCAAGTCTAATAAAGAAGAAATTATACGATATTCTTTGCGTGATTTAACTTAGAGTGAAAAAAGATATTATTACTTACAGAATTAGAGGTGTTCATTGGCATGGATAGGTAATTTTAATAATTTGATTCAAATTTACATACCACAGACGCCGTACAGCAAGGTGCATTATCATCTTGAAATGCTGCTTGAAGAAAAGTCTGAAATACCTCCAAAATAGTCGGTCAGGCGCCACTTTTATAATCACCGTGTTTTATTGTAAATTAATTGTTCCCTTGAGCATGAAAATTTGTCTGATTCTTTGAAAAAGTATGTACCTCCGTACCATAATGTACGGAGAATGCGTTATTGTTTTAAGAGAGCAGTTTTCATTACGTCAGTCCCATTTTTACCGTCCTAGTAGTTTTTTTCATCATCTCGAAATAAATTAAACTTGACTCATCAGAGAAATTCAGTTCAGCCCGATAATTAACTGCTATTTTTTTTTTTTTTTTTAATTTTTGATCAACTGATGTCTTTTTTTTTTTTTTTTTTTTTTTTTCAATATTTGTCCTTAATAATGGCTTTTTTTGCAGATTTTCTGGTTTTTAACCTGTCTTGCTTAATTGCTTGTTTCCAAATTATTTTTGAAGAAAGTATTTTGCTATACACTTTTTTTTTTTTTTTTTAATCTTCTTAAAGTTCTGAACATGACACAAATCTATTTTTTAAGCATTTGCTTTTAACTTGCGGTTATCTTGTTCGGATGAGCGACGTGGCCGCCTAAAGCCAAATTTCCAGTTTAAACGGCCAAAAAATTTTAGATTTTGCTAAAAACCATTTCACCAATATTTCTTTATCATTTAATTGTTTTGTCATCTCACGTATTAAAATATTTTTTTGATTTTCATTCAAAAATTAATACTTTTTGTGGCATCGTTAACTGCCTTATACTTACCATTTTTTAAATAATTTCTAAAATTACAGTTTTTCTGGCAATTGCATTTTGTTTAACACTAGACTCAATGCTAAAGTGTATGTGGAAGACAACATAATAAAATCTGTTCGAAAATTTGCTTTTTAAAAGATAAAATTGGCGGTTGTAGAAGGTGAAAAAGAAAATATCCAAGTGCGTTTCTTTTCTTTTTTTTTTTTTTTTTTTTTTTTTTTTGTCGCTTAGTGTATTTGCTTATTGAGCAGGTTTACCGACTAAAGTCAATAGTCCGAGTCCCGGTCCAGGCATTATTTTCACTCAGTCGGAAAAATAAAATTTCAATAAATATGATTTTCTTCCACAGTTGATTGTGTGATTTTAATAAAAATTATACCGACTAAAGTCACGATAAAGTCACGATACTATTAGCAAAGCTGCGCCAAAAAAATTTTTAGATTGGAAATTAAACCTTACTTTAGTAAGGCTCTATCCGGGATTTTTTTTTTTTTTTTTTTTTTTTTCTTATGGGTCGAGTTGGCCTGAATTTTTCTAGTGGGTCGTGTTTGTGTCAGGTTAGCTCAACTTTTTCTCGCTCGTCATGTTTATAGAAAGTTTTTTCTGTAGGTCGAGTTCAAGTTCGGATTGGGTTCAGTTTTTAGCGAGCCGGATCGAGTTGAAAGCGTGTTTAAAATAATAATAATAATAATCAGAAATTTGTTTGACAGAAATATAATTGCATAACTGATACAAGCGTATCAAATATGTCTAATTATAGTCATATCCAAATTATTACAGTAATAAAGTAAACTTCTATATCGGATACACTAACCTGTGAATTCAATGCATTTTTTTTTTTTTTTTTTTTTTTTTTTTAAGAAAGCTGACTTAATCAGGATAGTTATTAGCTATGTTTGATGAAATTTGTTTTATAGGTTTCTTAAAATTAATTAAAATGCGTTTTTCAGACCACTTTTGTTTGATATTTGAAACTTTGCTAGCTGAGATTCTTACAATTTTCAAATCATATTAAATAAAATCTGCGAGCTCGCAATTTTCTAAATTTTAAAACATGTTAGATTATAAATCACGTGGTTATTATTATTGTTATTATTACTGGAATATGAAAAAACATTCTTTAACAAATTGAGAATTATAAACCAATTTTGATAAAAATTAAAATCGGTTAAATAGTGCAGAACTGCCAACCTAATCCGGCAAATTGTTAGTACCGCCCCTTTTTCTACACCACTTAAAATTTAAAGTAATTTTCTTCAAATATATTTGCGATGAATTAAAATGAAAAAAACTCTAAGAAATGACTGGTGTAGAAAAAGGGGCGGTACTAACAATTTGCCGGATTAGGTTGGCAGCTCTGATAGTGGTTGAGTCGGCTATAAATAGTGATTATGAGTTCACGTTTTTTTTTATTATTATTATTATTATTACTTAAAATGCCATTTATTTCATTTATTTATTTATTTTTATTTTATTTTTATTTTTTCAGGTCACTTTGTATGGATATCTTGAAATTTGCGAGCTGCCAATTCCAATTTACGTTACATAAAAAAAATCATGTTTTTTTTTTTTTGTTGTTGTTGTTGATGATTTTTTTTTTTTTTTTCCTTGACTAGACTATAATTTTTTTTTTTTTTTTTAATCAGGAATATTTAACAATTTTTGACAAAAATTAAAAACTGGCTATAAACAGTGATTAATAGTGGCATTAGTAATTGATAGTCAAAAAATCGCTAAATTCGGTTGAAAATCAGAGAGTTCTAAGAAAAATAATATTTAATTAGATTTAATGCCAGTCTGATTTGACATTCTATAAATTGTGAGCTAGCGTTCTTCAAACTAAAAATTACAGATAAAATAATATTTAATTAAGCTCAAGGTTGGGGATTTTATAAATAGCTTTACACTTGTTTTAGTTATTTAATGACTGTTTATTAAAGAGATTGCATAACATGAAGTGCAGTAATTATTGAATTAAATGATAGTTATTTAGTGGTTATTTATCGATTATAAATATCATTTATTTTTATGTTTTAACCCTTTCAGTCGCAGTGTTCCCGCTGATGGAACACCTAATTTTAATTCTCAAGTGCAAAGACTCGTCCCGGAAATTTTTTAGCAAAAATTTACATTTATAACATAGCAGAAAAGGCCCTTTTTTTAACGTTAAAATTTTAAATTCCTTCTATTTTAATTATGGTCGTAAATTCCGGTGGCAGTGTAATTTAAATGACCCGAATTACCTTGCGCCGCAGAGGGTTAAAATGCTCCGGAATAAATTGAAATGTTGGGATCTATGCAACTTTTACGAGTTTTTGTTGTCGATAATGTTTACTTATAAAGTGATTTATTTATTAAATTAAATATTATTTGAATTTAATAAGGTTTACTTACAGATGTTTCAAACCGAAAATTTCTCGAAAAGGAACAATGCTAATTTTTTATTTTTTAAATATTTATGATCAGCTATGTGTCTAAAAGCCATTTTTTAAATTAGTTTAGTAATTTTTAAAATAAATTAAGCAGTGAACGTTAAAGGGTTAAGTGCATTCTCTTACGAATTCATTTAAAAAGAGGAAGCGATTCAAAGAAGAAAATATTAAATTAAACTCATATTTCAAATTTATGGTAACTAATATATTTTATACGGTTGCATTTTTTAACTCTTTGAAGGCTAGCCCAGACTATAATAAAAAAAATTATCAAAGGTATTTTACTTGTGAAATAATCATTTTTAATTAAACTCTCTTATAATCTCAAAAGATAATCTCAAACTCTGCAGAAATACAATTTTTCGCTCTTCTTTTGATCTTGTAATAGTTTACCTTCATATAAACATATATATATTTGTGCTATGTACCAACAAAAAATTCCCTGATTTTAATAAATAACATTTATGCATTAGTACAGACAGATGTAATATATTAGAATAATTGCGTACTTTTATTTATTTTTTTACTCTTATTAATTTTTTAATGCATACAATAATTCATTAAAAATGGTTTTACTCGTTTATATAACTTATTTCTTATTCTTTTAAAATAATTTGAAGGCTAATTTCCAATAAAGTTTTTTTAGTAATTTCCAATAAAGTTTGAGAAAAATTATGACTTCGGTTCGTTTATGTCTGCGTGCGTTTTCACTTGTAGACATCATTTATTTCTCATCCTTTAACAATAGTTTGAGGGCTATTTTTAGTATTTTACAACAAAATGTGTAGAAATGTATAATTTCGGTTCGTTTATGTCTGTGTGCGTTTACATTTGTAGATAAAACTTATAATTCGTATTCTTTACCAATAGTTTGTTGTTGTTGTTGTGTTGTTGGGATTAAGGCTGATTGACAGCACGAGTGCCCTAGGCCTAGGTGATGTGCCCTCCGTGGGTGTCTTTATAAGTGGTGCCAACAATTTGAAGTTTATTTTTAGTATTTTACAACAAAGTTTGAAAAAGTTATTACTTCAGTTCGTTTATGTTTGTGCGCGTTTTCATTTGCTAACATTGCTTATTTCTTCTTCTTTCTTTCTTTCTTTCTCTTTTTTTTTCTCAAGGGCGTGAGGGGAGGAGCTTTTTAGTATTTTGCAATAAAGATTGTAAAAGCTTATGATTTCGGTTCATTTATTCTGTGCGCGTTTTCGTTTGTTGATATAGCTTATTTCTTATATTTTTGAGTTATTTTTAGTATTTTACAGCAAAAGTTTGAAAAAGTTTATAACTTCAGTTCGTTTATGTCTGTGCTCGTTTTCATTATTTCTTATGTTTTTTGGTTATTTTTAGTATTTTACAATAAAATTTGGAAAAGTTTATAACTTCGGTTCGATAATGTTTGTGCTCGTTTCATTTGTTTATATAGCTTATTTCTTATATTTTTAGGTTATTTTTATTATTTTACAACAAAGTTTGAAAAAGTTTATAACTTCGGTTCGTTTATGCCTGTGCTCGTTTACATTTTCATGGGTATTTTTTGAATTTTATAAAAGACCTTTTAGCAGTATTTACCCATAACATCATAAGTACTAAGGCAAAAATACTTTTCAGCCTCACTGGAATGTGAAGAAAACGCACAAACACAATTGAAAGTTCCCCTCTAGATATTTCCTGTAATGAATCCAAATATTTTTATGTGACCCTATAAATGAAAGATTGATATTAATTAAATCCGTTTCAATAGGAAACATCCTTTATTGCATCAGAAAAATGCATGTATTCGTATGTTTAGCACAGTATAAAGAAGATTAAATGTATTTACAAGTGATACGTCTCTTAGACCGTAATATGTAAGAATTATTTTTTGAATCCTTGTACACAAACCGGTAGAGATACGTGAACGAATTTTAGTAGAAATCGTTTTATGATAAATCGAGAAAAATCTGTATAATATAAATATAAACTTTATGTAATTTTAAATATATTTAATAAAATGAAAAAGTGGACAAGCAAACATATGAACCGAAGTCATAATCACATTCAAACTTTGTCGGAAAATGTTAAAAATATTCTTCAAACTATTCCTAAAGAAGGAAAAATAAATTATATCAACAAACGAAATTAATTCTTTTGTAAATTATTGCATGCATCAAAAGATAATAATACAAAAATAGTAAAATTTTACAGTTATTATAATAATTTACACACGTCAGTATATTTGTGGAATATATCAGAGAAAATTCTCTGATTTTAGTAGACAATATTTTTGCATTTGTACAATTGGTAGTAAATTAATCAGCCGAAAATAATTCATACACTGGAAAAAAATATGTGACTGACATCTAGAAAGTAAATTGTGGCTCCAGCAAACACAGTTCCATATCATAAATTCTAGTTCTCTTTGCTAGCGAGTTCTAAAAACCCCTATTGGAATTCTAGAGCGTTTTCCTATATTATCGTGGCCAAACTTATTTAAAAATCTCTGTAAATAAATGCGAACACAGGAGGGGAGTTTTAGTAACTATAATCTTGGTTTATGACCCAATTCTAGGAAATCAAGCGACAATTTCTCTCGCTACAAAGGATTCATAATATCCATATTGTTTCGCCATTTAGAATAGAATACACTAGAAATTCATGATCATTTCGTCTATCCAGGTTGTTTGTTTACCTTATATGCATAGCTCAGTAATCTATATGTCTAGTATAAAGATTCAGAAAACGAATACTTATTCATTCTAAATGAAAGTGGTATATATATCTATTTTCCCTCGGTGTACGGCATTTACAAAAACTTAATTTACTTCAAACTTTTATTGCTAATTCACACCGAATACAGAACTCTAAATTTATTGCATAGGCATTACAAAAAATATTATTATAACAAAATAGTTTCTCTCTCTCTCTTTCAATAGTGAAAATAGCAATCAAGCGTACAGTAAGAAATATTTAAATTTTAGTTTACGTATAGTATATATATCGAATGCAAAATATTTTTTATTTTATAGCTTAAATACTTTTCATTTTTAAATTGAGAAATATCTCAAATAAATATTGGTATAAATTATAGTTACTTTTTTTAAGAAAAATTTGAAAATTAATAATCTTTTTTTTTTTTTTTTTTTTTTTTTTTTCCCTTCCTCAAACATGTTTCAGATAAAAAGTTTGTATGATATTAAAAAATTATGAGTATAAATCATTATTAATCTTTAAAATTAAAAAAATGCAAAAATTCCCTTTCCAAAAAACATCCCTTACTCACCATGCACGGCAGAAATCAGAAAAATAATCGAAAGACTGCTTTTGAAAATCATTTTTGTTTTATCAGATAGAAGTACGGCTGATGTCTACTCTAGTCTTGGGGCATCAAGTCCAGCAAATGTTTTCGAGTAGGAATGAAATTCACTCCAGGGATGTTTGGATCAGGGGAAGTGGCAGCACTTAAAAATAAGGCGGGCCGATTTATACCCCTTTAGCGCCACGTGACATTTTTCTTCGCCTCCCACCCTCTCCGGGAATGTTATTCGGCGGACGGATGAAAATTGAAATTAATATGCACCAGGAGGGCAGTAAGCCGCGCATGGCTCGCGGCAAACTACAGGCGATTGCTTGTATCCATTTGTACAAGATTGCTCGCAAACTCAGTTTGCAAGTACCATAAATTATTATATCTCATCACATCAGGGAGAGAGATTTACACCATACAGCTATTTCATAGAATCAACTTGCTTTTCTATTCTATGACTGCTCGTTACCTAGCTGCTAAAATAAGTCACAGGTGGGACGGGGAATATGTTCTTAGAAAATAAAACAAAGCCTTCCAATATGTTTAGATTAAAGCTTTCACGCGTGGGTCATATAACAGCTTTTACTTTTTTTATTTATAAGTTATGGGTTAATATTTATGTATTTACTTATGTAACTGCAGTTCTAAAGATTTAATTAGATGAAAAACTTTCCGGGAAAAATATTTTAGGAAGTGCTTTTATTTTAATCATAAAAATTGATAAATAGTGGGAGGAATATAGTTGCTGGAGATAGAAATAAATTTGTTATATACGAGCAGTTTTTAAGGATTATTAATAGGACATGATAATGAAACTAAGAAGGCTCTTTCAAAATGTCAAAGTTGGTAGGTTGGAATTTTTACTCACCAGTCCAAAATGGGATACAGGTACAGGCACTTAAAACTAACATATACAGGGCTTCAAATGTTACCGGTTCACAAAAGCTATTTCGTCAGCGGTTAACCATAGTGATATAATTTAAAAACATGTTTTAAAATTTAAATTTTAATACTTTGGAAACAGTTAATGTAATATACACTGTATAACACCATAAGACAATTTTTGTAATAATTATGAAAATTAAATTTTTGTATAGCCCCCGGATCCAGAAGTTATGTTTAGAAAAATCATCCTCATGCAATCTCATGCTAAATTTAAAAAAAAAAAAAAAGACACCATTTTATAAATAAAATTTTAGTTTTTATCGTAATACTGAGAATGAACCAAAGCTTTTTCTTTTGTTTTAATAAATTAATTTAATTAATGTAAAAACGAATTGAGGTGATGAATTGAAAAAAATTAATTGACGCTAGATAAACAAAAGTAAATTGATAACAACGTTAAAAGCGACAGAATAAAAATACGTTTACCAGACTACAGTTTCGGTAACGTAACTAAGTACAGAATAATAAGATGGTAGTACTAAATCATCTTGCTATTCTGCACTGATGACGGTATCCTGAAGGCTACTGAAACTGCAGTATGCAATTTTTATTTTTATTTTGAAGTTCAGGGCTTAATTTTCATGGAAGTGCATGAGAACTCAGTTGCTTTTTCTTTTCAGTGAATTTGTACATTTTAGACGGAACGCGGTGGTTTTTTTTTTTTGCTTTTATGAGAACTCAGTTCCCATAATTATTTTTTTTCAGTAGAACTTTTACATTTTAGACGGAACAAAAAAATTCCATTTAGACGGAACGTTCGGTCTACGCATTTTAGAACACATTTTAGATTTTTTTGTTTTTCATTTCTGAAAAACAAAAGTTCCCAAATTGTTGTTTTCTTCTTTAAAATACTCATTGTTCCTTTTTTATGAAAAGCACCTGCATCTTTAATGTAACTTAGTATACAAAGTCTTTTTCTTTTGCCTATTTTTTCCAGCTATAGACTTATGGTTTTTTGCTCTCAGTTTTCACCCTACTGTCAGTACTTGTTATAATTATCCATAAATGAAAAACAGTTCATGTTTTTATCTTTTACTGAGCGTCAAACTGCAACCATAAATTCAAGTTTCATATATTAAATGAAATTTCAAGAGTATAAAAGTAAACTGTAGTTTTTTTTTTTTTTTTTTTTTCATTTTTTTCATTTTTTTTTTTTTTCCTTTTAAAGACTAAAACAATCATTATTGGAAATTTCAAATGGAAAATGAGACTACGCCTTGCTAAATTTTGTAAGATTTGATTTACGACTTCCAAAAATAAAGTAAAAATTTTCAAAATTCTTCGATGAATTCGTAAAATGATGAAACACCTACGAACGTAAATTCGGAGGAAAATTACTGCCCTCTCCATTTTTTTTTTTTTTTTTTTTTTTTTAATTAGGAATTAAGCCTTGGTTCTTGACAATGTATTACTTACAAACTTTGAATAAACACCATAAAATGCAATAAACTCGCAACAATTGTTTCGGGTCGAAAAAACACACGACCCTTCATCAGGCGAATAAAGTAAGCACGAGTGCTGCCGTCAAAGCGGCAACGCACGTGCGTTGCCGCAAATGATTATAGCTTGAAAGCAAATTATTATAGCTTGAAAGCAAATGATTATAGCAAATGATTATAGCTTGCCTTTTTGATTGGTTATTCTCTCGTGCGTTGACGCCAATGCTGGATTCAACAGAAATATCACGCAGACCCTAAGATTGACACAAAAGAATCTCTGCAAAATATCAAATTTATCGTATGAAAATACTCATTAATACAGTGAAACTTGAATAATTCGAACTTGTTTAATTCGAAATTTTGGATAATTCGAATATTTTACACGGTCCCTTGAATTTTGTATTAAAATAATGTTAAAAAATCATGGATAATTCGAATTTTACATACGATTACCTTTAAAATATTACAGTAAAATTTGTTCCCGAGATTTTACTCATCTGAAGTGCATTATCAATTTTTATAGTCTTTCAAAAGAAGGATAAGGAAATACAATAGAAGCCCCTAGCTAGTGCACCAGAAGATATGGTGCATATGTATGAACTTCGAGGTTTTTGTGAATTGAAAGTCATGTGTAATGTAGAAGATTCTATTTTTGTATCACGTCATATGCTATGACACAAAGATTCTACTTAAAAAAGAAATAAAAAATATTTGACTATTTTTTAAAAAGTGTTGAATAATTAAGCTCGTAAAAAATATTGATTTAATGGGGAGGGATGGGGGGGGTGAAAGGGGTAATGTAGCGGTATTCTTAGATATAAAGTTTATGTGTTAAATCTCTGATCATGGAGTTTTAATTTTTTAATTTATCACTTTTTTTGACAAAATAGTATATGTAATTCGAATTTTTGGATATTTCGAATTTTTTTCTGGTCCCTTCAACTTTGAATTATCCAAGTTCTACTGTATATATATACATATAGGCACAGGGTGACCCAAAGGTCCTCCCACATTTGACAGGATAATAAAACAAAAAGGTCTGCAAAGAGAAACTTGTTTATTGAGAAATGTGCAATGAATATGTCAGAAGTATGATTAATAGACCTAAAAATTTTAAATTCAAGTTATTCGCCTCGCTGGAGGCTGTTTGACCCTTTTAACTTAATCGCTACTTTTTCGTAATTTTTTCGTTGAATACCGATTTGTCGCTTATAGACAGAATTCGCACAATTTTCTAAGCTGATTTTCGAAATAAGTGATTAATTCATCACAAATCCACAAATAATTCGCTTTTTTTTTTTTCTTTCTTTCCCTTTTTTTTTTTTTTTTTTGTCTAATTTTCAAAATATGTCATATTTTTTTGGACGAATTTCGAAGTGCTTCGGCGATCACTTCTCCGATGTTGCACTTAATTTACGTCTTAATTGCCAAAATACACCATTTTCATTGTCTTGATTAATGAAATTCAAGCTTATGAAGATGACGAGAGAAAGAAAAGTGTTGAAAAAGTTGTTGAATTCTTTTGAATCACCACTGTTTGTTTAGCCACTTTGTGGCAAGTGGTGTGTTTATCTTTTCAGGTTTAGCTTGTAATGACTATGTTCTGAAAATAACATGTAAATGTTGTCCAACTACATGTTATGCGCGCACGCATACACACTGATAGCAGTACAGCTGATGAAAGCGTGGGAGGCTTTATTTGGTAGTATTGGGTTTTATTGATAACTAGCTGGCTTTACCCGCTTCACTGGTCAATACATTTAAATGAGTTATTTTTATAATAGTAAGTCTAATTTTTTTTGTATTTTTTGAGAAGGTGAAAATATTTCAGAACATTTTACCATTTTTATACATATGTTGACTTGTTTTCCACGCTGTAGATTTAATTAAAGAAGAATATAAGTACTTTTGTATCTAGCTAACAACAGCCCCTTTTGAATCAAAATGAAACATTCTATACATAAATGTGTACACAGAATTTTAAATAAAGATAAAATTTTATATGCATGTACTTGGACAATTATTATATCCTCTTAATTTCAAAGTATAGAAAAAAAGATGCTGGTGTTGGTGTAGGGATTAAGGCCGATTGACTGCACGTGGGTTCTAGGTCTGGGTCGAATGCCTTCCATGGTGTTGCTTTATAAGGGTTCCTAGCGAATTTCGGACAAACTACGGACGTCACTAAACGTCACGTCATTTCAGACCAAACTAAGTCGACGACTGCGACCTGGGAACGAACCTTGCAGAAAAAAAGGATGGCTATTAAATTGTCGTCTAGATACAATTAACGATTTTACATCAAAACTTTTTTCAATTACATGAAAAAGACAATGACTCAAAAATTCAAAAATGGCTTTATTTGGTTTTGTATCAATACAAAATATGTTATTTTATTATATTTTCAAATTATCTGGTAAAATTATGATATAAAATGTATCCTTTTAATTGATTTTGTGTCGTTTCGTTTCTTAAGATGTAGAACTTCGTCTTGGATACAGACAGTATCGTGACATTAACTTTGTAGATAAACAACACCTTTTTGTTTTCCAACTTTCCCACTTAAACTAGTACTTTTAAAATTTTCTACTTCTACGACACCTATACCGCATAGAGAAAACTAATCAATTAAATGCATTTTATATTTCAAACTGATGTTTCTCTATTTATTTACTTTTTATTTATTTATTTTTATTTTATATATTTATTTATTTAATTTTTCAGCAAGTTTGCTAAAATATTGTTGAACTCAATTCCTGTTATAAGAAAAAATTTTGCTAAAAATTTAATAATTAAAAAAAAATTATGTATCTAAATAATCGTTCCGTCCATAAAACCTACTGAGTTCGTACTCCCCGCCTTTTTTCCAGGTCACTTTCAGGGATGAGATACTTTCGCTCTTATTGTTGGCCAGGGTTGGCACGATTTAAAAAAACTGCCTTTTTTTTTCGAAAAAATTCAAAATTTTTATTTTATTGCCCTTTATTTGATTGAAATTTCTAAACTATTCATATGTAAGTGATTTTGTCTGACTGACTGTATTAAAAGTTCAGGGATGGAACACGGGCGCAGAATTCATACCACTATCAATGTAAGAAAATTTTCTACTTCTTAAATCAGCGATATTACAGGTACAGAAATTTCTTCAACGGATTCCGGTATGAATTCTGCGCCCGTGTTCCATCCCTGAAAGTTATTATAGGGTAGGTGCTCCAGTGATTGACATGCTCCAGTAATTGACATCTATCCCGAAATATTTAATAAATAAGAAAAATAAGAAAATCCTATATTTTACATATAAGAATTTTAACATTTTATGTCAAACACTGGAGCATAGGGTGATAATAACTGGTAAAATGAATAACAAGCAGTGTCAAACACTGGAACATAGGGGGCAATTACTGATAAAATGAAAAACTGGAAGTGTCAAATACTGGAACATTGAGTGGGTGTCAAATAAAAATTCATTAAAAAATAATAATAATTGTTATCAAATGTATATATTTTAACTTATATGTGGTTCTGAATGTCTTTCATGTCATATGTACTAACTTATGATTTCTAAAAATATTTTCTGATGACTAGAACAGTAATTTATTCCGAAATGTTGTTAGTACCCGCAATTTTTTCACACCGTATTCTTTTTAAGTAATTTTCTTCGTGTTTAATCGTAATTATATATTAAAAAAAATTACTGTATGAACAATACGGTGTGAAAAAAAAAGGCAGGTATTAACAACATTCCGGAATAAATTTAAAAAGTTGACAGCTATGAAAAGGAATGGCAGGTGAAAAACTTTGACTATATTAATAAGTTTAAAAAAAAAAAAAGGAGAAAAAAAGGATCTGTAAGGCTAAATGCAGTTAAAAAAAAAATAAAAAAAAAAATGGAAGACCAATTTATTTTTGGCAAAACACAGGGTGAAAATCTATAAAGAGTTTTATTCAAAACTGATCAAAGTGGTATTTAAAAAGCTGTATATTTGGACAAAATGGTAGTTAACAATTTCCGATCACTGGATTTTTTTTTTTTTTTACAGTAAGGTCCGCCTGTGGGCGTTATTCTCCCAAGTTACAATATTTCAGAACAAAATTTTATGTATTCACATTAATATTACAAATAGATATACATTATAATTATATTATTTCTAACCAATATATCTGTACCCATTGTATATTCTATTGAAAAATATTAATACTGGGTACATACTTAAGGAATAAATAACATACAAATTGCAAAAGCAACGCCCACTGGCGGAGTTACATATTTTCAAATGACGTGAATCTACATCAGCGGTCACTAGTCAATCTTCTTATTTATATACTAAATCCAAGAGCAACTGTGATTTATTTTGTAAAATACTACAGTTATGGTACATTTATAGAAGTTCTGGATATAAAAGATTTCAGCTATAATAAAATTTAGTGCACTTTGTTAGAACAGTTCTTTATTCAAGGATGAGATTTAAAAATTATTAAAAAAAAAAAAAAAAATGAAAAATGAAAAATGAAACTTCATGCAAAAATAAGCATTAAAACAAAATATAAAAACTCATGTGGCAAAATCTTATACTAAACAAATAAATTATTTTATTGCTTTCTCTTTAAACGTTAAAAAAAAAAAAAAAAAAAAAAAATGTTTTTAGTAACATGGTTATATGTAACCTCAATTTAATTTGATGATGTAGCAGAACTTCATTTCGGAAAATACAAATTTTAATTTACAAAGCACAAACTTTGATTCTTGTACATTATAACAGATAGAAAATACCAATGTACAAAAAGAGCTGAAAACTCTCGCCCCTTTTTATTATTATTAATTTAAATTATTTTCAAATGAAATAATAATTAATATTGAAATATAAATTATATTTTAAAGTGCCAATTTCATTTGCAAATATCAGAGTTGCTAACTTTTATAGTTTATTTCAAGGCATGTTTAGCCCCACTTTCTTTTCGCGCCATAATTTTTGTGGAATAATACTCTGAAATATGTGGCAACGATTAAATAAGAAAATCATTCTTCGAGATTACTGATATGAAAAAAAGGCGGGGCTAACTGCATTCCGGAATAAATTATGAAAGTTGGCAACTCTGAAATATTTATAAATTGGTTGAAAAACATTACTAATAAAAACGTGGTTGGTTTAAAAAAAAAAAAAAAAAAAACTGTGTTTAAACCATATTAACCAAGTTTTATGGCTTATAAGAATGGTTTTTTGCTAACTCTGTTGGTACCTCTATTTTTATACAATAATCTCTATCCTATTTAATCACGACACATTGACATTACTGTAAAAGTACCATAAAGATATTTGGATAAAATTAGTGGTGGCATAAAAAGCGAAAATTTATCATCCTTGAAAGCAGGGTTACCACAGGAGACAACTTTTCTTTTTTTAATAATTTTGTATCACTATTTCCATAACATAAAACTTATAATAAGTTTATGCAGGTAAGCTGCAAATTTAGCTGCGTAAATATATTATAAATTTTATTTTTTGGAAGTAGTGGTACGAAAAGAATAAAAAAAGAAAATGACGAGGACTAAATCGTTACTAAAAAAGTGTGAGTCTAGGAATGTTTTTAACGTGTTTACAGTTAACATATATTTTGTCCAGAATCTCTTTAAAAAACAGAAAAAATAAAAAATAAAACCTTGTGAGATAACTGTTATATGAAAATATACAGATACAATTTTAGTCACAGTTGCCAGACGAATATGACCATTTTATTTTTTATCACTATCACTGAAAAAAATACGTCCTATTTGCTACCAGGAATTTTCTGTAATTTGAGAAAATACCCGTAATTTACAAAACCATTACGTTGTCAGAACGCATTTTCTCAAATTGCAAAGAATTTCTGCAGTAAATAGGACATATTCTTACAGTACATTAATTCATATCAAAGCAACCGTTTCATACACAAACAAAATCTGGTGTAATTGAACCAGTAGGTTGATACTCTAAAACTTTAGTGACAAAAATTAAAAGACAAAATTTTAGTATTTATTTTGCACTCCGGGCTTTGGTACTCATCTCTGCTGTGTGTCCTTTTTAACCATACTTTTAACACTTTCGCGACCGCTGACGTAGATTCACGTCATTTGCAGGAGTCGTACTCTCCGCCCCTTTTTTCAGGACACTCTCAGATATAAGACATTTTCGCCTTTTTCACCACCACTGATTTCATGCAGAAATATTTCCGACATATTTAGAGTAATGTTCCTTGATAGAGGGTAGAGATTATTTTATAAGAATAGTGGTAGCAATAAATTAAAAAATATCTCATCTCTCAGAGTGTCCTGAAAAAAAGGGCGGAGAGTACGACCCCTGCATCTGAAAATCTGTAACTCCGCCAGTGGGCGTTTCTTTTGCAATTTGTATGTCATTTATTTCTTAAAAAATATACACAATATTCATATTTCTACATCCAATCTCCTATGGATATAAATACTTTGTAACATCGAATTACATCAGATATGATATATGAGTTGCTTAATACATGAACGTATACTGATTCTGATTTGATTTGAATCAATTAACTGGGGAAGCTGTTCCACTATATTTTTCTTATGAACATTGGAATTCTTCTTGAGATTCTAAAGGGTAGAATGTGATTAAATTCAAAACTAATTCTAAAAAAATATTGTGTTATTTAAATCTGATAGGTTGATATAGAAGAGATTTTTGTGATGCTATCGTCAATATTGAGAAGAAGCTACCCACGACAGTTATAATATGCTGTAGTGGTCTGTACGGGCTGAAATTTTGTAGCTCCGGGCTTAGATCAAATAAAACCTTTCCTTACTTGATCCAGATCGGTATGTTACTAATAAATTTATTCATATTAATGAAATTTTATTAAAGGTGATTATTCATTTATATTCTCTGTTTGAAACCATTTGTTCTTCTTTAGCACTAAATTGACTGAATACTCAAACGACTCAAAGTGATTACTTTTGGATAATATAGATATCAGGAACAGAGAGGGCAGAGTGGACAATATAATTATTTATTAATACACCCATATCATGTTTACAAAGTCACATAAAATCTAAGAAATCGTACCATATATATATAGTAACAATGATTGTAGAAAGTAAGAAAATATCGAAAAACAATATAAATTAATTAAATTAAATTTAATTAACCAGTAATAGTTTTAATAAAATATATTAAAAAAAAAAAAAAAAAAAAAAAAAAAAAAAAAAAAAACAATACTCGAATGCCGTCTTATAGTTGCCAAAATTTTAATTTACGTCGGAGCTTTTTTTTCGAACCACTTTATTTACAGAATATTTTTATCCAATATATAACTACCGTGAAATAGGAAAAAAATTACTCTTAAATTAAAAGTGGTATGAACTAAAGGCGAGACAGGGCTAATCACTTCGAAAATTAGCTTTCTATTGTGTATATCAAATATCACTTCTCAAAGTTATTGGTGATTATTGAATAAAAAAATCCTTAAATTTGGCAACACTGCCTGTGCATCTCCTACTACCGTAATTTCCTGGGTGTAATCCACATATAAGCCATCATTTCTCCACCAGCAATTTTATTTAACAAAAAAAAAAAATCTATACTCTTTCGAAGAAACAGTTCGAGCACTTTATGACTTTATCTAACAAATAAATTTTCTGGTGTAAAACTAACTTATCTGACTTGCGGATTATACGCCAGACATTAAGGTACTTTCTAATGATTTACTGGTAATGAGTGGTTATGCAATTCTCAGGCCATTTGATGCGCGCTACCTCCCTTTAAAATTCACATTTCTAATTAGTCCGTGGAGGTAAAAATTTAAGTAGACTTAGATAACATCTGAAGAAATGGTAAATACATAGCAAGCAATCCATGACCACAAACGTCATATTAAAATCTTTAAGTAGCAGATGCACTTTGGTGTTTTTAACACTTAGTCCAGTATGAGTATTATCGATTGCTCGTGTGCTGTCAAGTGTTTAGTTATTTCTAACTCCGCCTATTTTGAAATTTTAGAATCTTGTACGATCCATCATTTCCCAAAATCATACATAATATTCGTATTAACCTTTTAACAGGGGCTCTTACGAGATCCTATGGTGCAGCGTGACAGATGCTGTCACAGCCCCTTTCAAAAGGTTAATAAAATAAGAACTTTAAACACATCGATTAGAAATAGCATTATTGCTATGTATGTCTTTTTATATAATCATTTGCCCGAAACAAAAGTTTGTTAACACTTTCGAGACGTAGATTCACGTCATTTGAAAATCTGTAACTCAACCAGTGGGCGTTTCTTTCGCAATTTATATGTTATTTACTCATAGCTGCCAACACTTTAATTTATTCAGGAGTAATTTTAGCCCCGCCTTTATTTCGCACCACTTTATTTATAGAAAAATTTTCTTCAATATATAACTTCGATAAAGTAAGAAAAAATTACTTTAAAAAAATAAGTGGTACGAAATAGAGGCGGGGCTAAAATTACTCTGAATAAATTAAAATATTGGCAGCTATCATTTACTTCCTAAGTATATACTTAGTATTCATATTTGTACAATTAAATATACTATGGCTACAAATACTTTTATTTGAAAGAATATAATTATAATGTATATCCATTTGTAATATAAATGTGAATACAGAATATTTTGTTCTGAAATATTGCAATTTGGGAGATTAACGCCCACAGGTGGACTTTACTGTCAAAAAGTCAAAATCATGCGGTCGCGAAAGTGTTAACCATAGCCTCCTAAACTAGATGCCTGTCGCGTGGCTCGGAAACTTGGCAACTGTTCATGCGGTAGACAGTGACACCTGGTGCAGATTGTGCGATTTTTTTATTCAACTTTCACCAATAAATTTAAGAAGTGATATATGATATATATAATCGACGTTTCTTTGATTCTATTCGCCTTTTATGCATATAAAATTCCACTTTTAAAAATTTTTGGTGGCTGTTGAATAAAAAAGTCGCTCAATCTGTACCAGGTGGCGCTGCCTACCGCTTGAACTGTTGCCAAGTTTCCGAGTCACGCGACAGGCATCTAGTTTAGGAGGCTATGGTGTTAAAATCTCAACATTCAAGAGCCACGCCTACATCTGTTAAAAATAACCCAAAACACTCGGCTCTTAAAAGGTTAAGGGGACATACAACCCTTGGAACTTCAAAAAACATCGATTTCATTATAGTCTTTTTTTAAATACATTATTATTAACTAAGCTTCACTGGGCATGTCTAATTGTTACCTATAAGCTTATTATGTATTTTGGAATATAATTTAAATTCTGTGGTGAATTATTTAATAATTTATGTAGTAATAATAAATGCGTTTTTTTTTTTTCTTCACCTTGCGCGCAGGATATCTGTGAAACTATTTAATATTTTTTCTTGAAATTTTCACAGATTATGTAACATATATGATCCTTCAAACTGAACCCAAATTTGTATAACACCCCCCCCCCCCGCCTTATTTTTCATACAGGTGTTACTTCAGATTTATTTTTTATTTTTTTTAATGATCTTTAAACTTTTTTTTTTTATATATATATATATTTTTAACCTAAATTTGAACAAATTTAGGTTCAGTTTGAAGCATCTGATATGTTACATAATCTGTGGAAATTTCAAGAAAAAATATTAAATAGTTTCAGAGATATCTGCGCGCAAGGCGGAAAAAAAACACATTTATTATTAACACATAAATTATTAAATAATTCACCACAGAATTTAAATTATATTCCAAAATGCATAATAAGCTTATAGGTAACAATTAAACATGCCCAATGAAGGTTAGTTAACAATAATTTACTTAAAAAAAGACTATAATTAAATCAATGTTTTTTGAAGTTCTAAGGGTCGTATGTCCCCTTAAGATGAGATTTGCGATCGTGGGTTTCTGACTCCTTATGATGTGCCCTATACCTCCTAAAAATTTGTTGTTGTTCGTTTGGGACACACTGTATATATTAAAACGAAATTAAGAAGCAGTCAAAATTACATTCTTAAGCAATTTATAGCTAATAATAATTAATATGCTGCTCATTTTCTTTAATTGTTTAAATGTAATCACATTTTGCTCATGACATGATAATTTCTCATATTTCTTCAGCTAAATATTAATGTTACTGAATTTCAATGCAAAATCAATGTTCTATAACAGCGAAAACAGTGTAATTTTTGTGTGTTTTTATTTAAAGATTCAAATTATTGTTTACACAGGATCCACCAAAAATTAAAAAAAAAACATTTCCAATGAAATTATAACTCCCTCCTCCCTTCTCCTATTACTGTTTGAAATTAAAAAATTGATTCTTTATATTCCAATTGCCCCCACTCTATTATTATTTTTTTTTTTTAATAAGTTTCTTCTTCAATTGATTGAACGCATATTTTATAATTTTCAGAAATTCTGACGTGTTTCCGAGAGACAGGAAGAGAGACATTTGACGAAAACTTTAATAGGTCATAACGAAATTAAACTAGATATGGCATAAGTCGACTCCATTCAGTTTCCCCCTCACCTATTTGTTCGCATAAATTTCTGTTGCAGGTCATAGTATATTATATTCATATTAAAAGAAATCAAGGATGGAACACGGGCGCAGAATTCATACCACTATTAATGTAAGAAAATTTTCTACTTCTTAAATCAACGATATTATAGTTACAGAAATTTCTTAAACAAATACCGGTATGAATTCTGTGCCCGTGTTCCATCCCTGAGAAATGAATATGGTCGATCACTCGATTTGAAATTCACTTACTTTGAAGAATGGTAAAAAAAAAAAAAAAAAATGTAAAGAGACTGGATTGTTTCCTTTTAAAAGTAAAAGTTGGAGGAAACCAGTGTCTCTCTGGTTACAGAAGAAAATGGCGCTGCGGAATTCGAGTATCATCATAGTTGCCAACATTTTAATTTATTTCAGAGTATTTTTAGCCCCGACTTTATTTCGCACCATTTTATTTATAGAATAACTTTTTCCCAATATATAACTACGATAAAATAAGAAAAAAATTACTCTTAAATTAAAAGTTATATGAAATAAAGGGGAGGCTAAAAACGCTCAGGAATGAATTAAAATGTTGGCAACTCTGCATAACCAACTCCAGAAGCGGATTACAGAAAACTTGGATTTGTTAGAAGCTTGGAACTTCCATATTCTACTGTTTAAAAAATTAACTGTGTGATAAGGTTTCCTTTCAATTATTTTCTTTTTTTTTTTTTTTTATTGAAGAGGTACGGTCCAACAGGTCCTGTAACCCGTGTAACGTGATCGGTTACTGCAGTAAGATACCAGCAGATGTTGGAAACTTTTGTTGTTCCTCAATTGCAGGAAAGAGAGTGCCTTTCTGCAACAATTTCCATGCAATTTGGAGCTCTGCCCCAAATTAAGCGACAAGAACCAGAGCTCGAAGTCTCCACCTTTTTTTGGAACACTTTCATAGGTGAAAAATTTCTGCCTTTTTTTTTTTTTTTATCATTTTTTATAAAATAATATAGATCTTATTTAATCACGGCACATTACTAAAAAAAATACAGTAAAGATTAATGTATAAAAATAGTGGTAGCAAAAGAGGGAAAATTTCTCCTCCCTGAATGTGTCCTAAGCAGTGTTGCCAGATCTGGCGGTTTTTTATTCAATAGTCACCAAAAATTTTTAATTGTAACGTTTGCCTAATCACTTCGATGGATAGTTTATTATGTATATCAAATATCACTTCTCAAAATTATTGGTGGTTATTGTATAAAAAATCCGCTATATCTGGCAACACTGGTTCTAAAAAGGGTGGAGACTTCAAGCTCTGCAGGAACAAATAGTACCTCTTACGATGCTTTTTTTTTTTTTTCCAGATCATCGTATAATAATCCGGTGTTTCCCTATGCATAATTGCCAACCTTTATAATTTATTCCGGAGCACTTTCATCACCTCCTTCTTTTCGAAACAGAATTTTTGTAGAATATTTCTCTGCAATTTGTGACAATGATTAAATAAGAAGAAAAGCCTTCTTCAAGATTACTGGTCTGAAAAAAAGGCGGGGGTAACAATGCTCTGAATAAATTATAAAAGTGGGCAACTCTGCCTATGATGTGTCCTCTTCGATCCCCCGATATAATGGGAAGTGTTACCTTTTTTTTTTTTTTTTTTTTTCCATAATCACTAACAATTTTGAGAAGTGATATACGTAAATAGACAACTAATCATTGAAGTAATTAGGCAACAATTACACTTAAAAAATAGTGGTTAGATATTGAATTAAAAAGTCCCTAAAATTGACAACACTGCTAACTTGATGCGATTTTTGCCATTGGAAATATTTGAAACTCTTGTGTACAGTGGAGGTGTCTACAAATATAGTGGTTTAAAAGATAGCATATCCTAACATTTTCCAAATATCACTTCAGATGCGTTATGTTTCACAGTTGAGCACGCAGTGCACCGAATAGTATGCGTAGCTCAGCTCACCACAAAATGACATATTGTGGAAGTGGAACCTGGACTTGATCGTCAAATCCATACGACAGCGTAGCTATAAAAATTATTTTATTTTATTTATTTATTTATTTATTTTTTTTTTTTTCAAATAAGTATCACATAATTTCCGTGTAAATTCTTGCTTCTTGTACAATGTTAGATTTTATACTTTAAAGCGCCCTCTATTGGCAACTTTTGAACTTTATATATATATATATATATATATATATATATATATATATATATTATAGCATTTTCTTTCCCCCTTCTTGCATAGTAAGTGTGCCAAATGAGAGGTCATTTGATTATTTAATCACACTACAGGCAGCTCTAAATAGAGATACTTGTTTTATGGCTATCCTATACATAAGAAGAAGCAGATTCGTGAAACGGATTTACACTATTTCGATGGATTTACACGTTTGAGATGTCCTAACACACGCTGACCATTTTTAGAAAATATTTGTCTGTTTGCGTATTACGAACATTTCAAACGTTGTATCTCTCGGACCAATGAATGAAATTCAGAAAAACTTTCTGTTTGGTTAGATTTGGACTTAAATTGACACTGATTGCATTTTGAAGTATATATAGCCCCCAGGTGGCCCTGTTATGCTACAATTCCCCCCCCCCCATTTAAGAGTAAACTAAATCTCATATTCTGTAGTGTATAAGTGTGCAAAATTTTATATGCATAAGGGCAGTAATGAAAAAATATGTTGGTTCAATTTGGATTTATATAGGTTTACGGGTGGCCCTCCTATGCTATACATCAACTTACCCCATTTACAGGGATGGAACACGGGCGCAGAATTCATACCACTCTCAATGTAAGAAAATTTTCTACTTCTTAAATCAACGATATTATAGGTAGGGAAATTTCTTAAACGGATTCCGGTGTGAATTCTGCGCCCGTGTTCCATCCCTGCATTTACCAAAAGGCTATATCTCAGTTTCTATGATATATAAATGCATCAAACTTAATATAAGAGAAAAATATTATGAAATATTATGCAGATTAATTTTTTGTGTAAATGGGACAATAGGTGTCACTGCTGTTATTAACTTTCTGCAATTTTTCATATGACTATCTCGACATCCACTGGTTAAAATTGCACCAAGCTCCACATGTAAAAATTTTTATTCTGAGAAGAAATGATGAATAATTTTTTATGCATGTTAAACGATATTTGGCACTGTTATGTAGAATGATATTGAACAAAATTTTGTTATGGCACCAGCATATAATTTTTTTTTTTTAACAGTGCAATAAAAATACTATTCATGCATTATTGTAAATAATAATAATAATAAAATACCATATTGGCAATACATTGACAAAGCTTTTACAAAAGCGAAAGTTGAAAAAATAAGTGGAGAAAATTTTAGCTTTTATTATTCATTTTTTCTAAAAATAAAAATTTTCCTTCTTCTTATATTTGAGTGATACTGTAAAACTTTTTTCTTTAAATTTGTTCTCAAACATAAATTCGCTACTTTTTGACTTATTTTTAAAACCATTTTTATCACTAAAAATTCATATACATTGTTTTCTATTCCTATAATAGAAAAAAAAAAAAAAAACCGAAAAATCATGCAGTTTGCACAGATTGTAAACACTTTCCAACTGTACATACTCGTTGCATCATTTAACTTTCAATGTACTTCACCTACGTAATCACACAATGAACAGACGATGGACTGAAATACAGACAGATAAACTAATTCAATTCAAAATCACTCTTATACCTTGTTGTATAGTGTTAAAAACACATAGCACAAACGCAAATGCAGTTCCAGCTATTTCTGATTGAACTCCTTATTGTATCTGAATATTTTAATATTTTCCTGTCAATTTTAAAGCTAAACATACATATTCTATAAAAAATATATGAACGATGGATGTCGATTTTATTATAATTTGTGCTGTGCGAAATTAGTTAAATATAATTTATAAAAATGCTTCTCATAAAACACAATGCATTGGCATATTTTTGGATGTCTGTATACACAAAGCTGTTATGCTATTTATATCAATTTAAATATAGAACATACGATAGTGAAGTTAAATAAAATATATCATTTTGAAGACATTCTGGAAATATGTATATATGCTATAGTCGAATAGACTTTTAGATAGAGAGACGGACAATCAGTCAGACAGATAGAAGAATTCAAATCATAACCAGTCTTAAACATCGTTAGAATGTATTAAAAACGATTATTGAAACCGGAAATGTCCAGCAGATTAAAATTGTAGCCCTTAATGTAACTAGATATTTTTGTGTGGCCATGCAAATCATAATGCTAATCTTTACTATATTCTATTAGAAAGCATTCTCTGGTGCATATGAATGATAAATGGGAAGTTCATTATGATTTACTCAAAATAAGAGTATTAAAATATGGTTTATTAAAATAACTCTTATAGAATGCAAAGTTTTGGATTTTTTTCGGTGTCCCTCTACTTAAACTATCGGTATTATTCACCCCACTTTCAATAGGGAACATCCCATAGTGAGCTTGAATAATGAATATTAGTTTGAAGAAATTCCGTGAATATTTACGGGAATTAAAGCGCGGAGAGACAGATGGACAGACGGACAGGTAGACAAACAGATAGATGAATTCAAATCATAATGACTCTTAAATATCGTTGGAAAGTGTAAAAAACGATTAATACAAACGAAAATTTAACTTCAGTAAACTCTATTTATAGCCATTAATGTAATTGAATATTTTTGTGTGGCCCTGTAAATCATAATGCTAATCATACTGTATTTTATAGAAAGCATTTTCTTGTACATATGTATTATTAATATAAATTTCATTATTATTTGCGCTAAATAAAAGTGCAAAATATGATTTATAGAAATACCTCTCATAGAACGCAATGCTTTGGAATATTTTCTGGTGTCCCTGTAGAGGTATTTATCCCATTTTCAATAGGGAACATCCCACAATGAACTTGAATAACATATATCAGTATAGAGAAATTCAATGAATATTTACGGGAGTTAGAGTACGGTCAGACGGGCAGACAGACAGACAAACTGAAGTCATAAACACTTTTTAACTTTTTCGGAAAGTGTTAAAAAGAAGAAGACGTAGGAAGTAAATGAAGATATTATAATAATCGGGTCCATAGGAACGTGTTTTGTGGCTCACTCCGAAAATTCATCTTGCATCCCCTCCCCCTCCTGTTATTTCAGAGCAATGACAGTACTGAAACTTCCATGTAATATTTTACTGTTACAACAATTCAATTACTATGATAATGTATGTACATATAATAAGCAGTATTATCTGTTTCTTAAATATTTCAGCAATTGCATAGCATAATATAAATACTATAATAGTTTTGAAATAGAATAAGAAGGCAATATTCATGAAAGGATATAAAATAATTAATTTTAATTTGATGAAAACCTATTTAAAAATTATAAATCGCTATTCAAAATTATAGATCGCTATTAATCAGTAATTTTTACTGTAAACATTATTTCACTGCAAGACAAATATGACGCAGATAATCTAAAAACCCATAAAATTTAAGATTAATTTTATAGACGTAACCCCAATCTTACTTTAACTACAATAAAAAATTGCATAAAATGAAAGTCTAATTAAAAACAAAAA
Source organism: Salticus scenicus (assembly GCA_963930645.1). Taxonomy (NCBI): domain Eukaryota; kingdom Metazoa; phylum Arthropoda; class Arachnida; order Araneae; family Salticidae; genus Salticus; species Salticus scenicus. The sequence continues at coordinate 184,599,418 of OZ005651.1, read as the reverse complement.
GCGAAAGCACAAACAAATAAAGTAGTTTTTATATGACATTTACTTGATAAATTATGTTACGGTCCACTCTTGTCCGATAAACGACAGTTCAAGGAACCCATCGTAAAGACTCTGTTTGCCTTTTCCGACCATAAACTTGAATGGAATAAAAAAGATGCTATGAATTAATTAATCAAGACTCATTATTATGGTTCAGTGGATTTTTACGTCGCACTAGTGCTACACTATGGGCAATAAGGAAAGGGCATGTTTACAAACAAACGCTCCGTCAGTCAATCTTTAGCACTCACGAGTGGCAAAAGGACAACCTACATTGGTGGAAATACCAATGTTTTGCCCTGAGTAGAATGTTTTTCCCTGAGCAAATGAACAATTTTGTTTGTGCGTGACGTCACCTGCGCTTTCCTTATTGACCACGGTCTGTGACTCACCCCTAAAGACGGACCGGAGAAATGCCATCACAATTTTGATCCTCCACGGAGTGGACTCATTATTGAGTTCATAGACTGAAAAGATAAATTAAGCAGAGTTCCAAAATAACTGTTCAATTTTATTTTGAAAAAAATTCCTGCTCTAATTTACACTTTTTCTTAGAAACTTTTTCAAAACAGTTTATTCAAGATATTTTATGCTAGACCTTTCACTATAAAGTTCTTTCGAGAACTTTTAAAATTAAATTACTGAAATAAAAGTTCTTACAAAAATTGTTTGGTCAAAATTTTTATAATAAAAGTTCGTACAAAAACTGTTTTGCCATGACTCGATAAATTTTTATTATAAAAGTTTGTGAAGCTCTTCTGTCAGTAAAGTTCTAGATTAAGAATTATGAAAGCTGGTAGATGGGAAGTGCCAGGGTTGATCCAAGGTCGTGCTCATCTACCTATTCGTTAGGAGTTTTACATGGTTTTCTCTGAAACTCGTGTAAATACGGGTTAGGACCCTCTAGAACCCCCCCCCCCCCACACACACACACACGGAGGACATTTCACCTATAGGCCTAGGAACCTAGCGAAGTCAGTCGGTCTTAAACCCAACAACCAACTAAGAATTATGAACAATAGTCACTTTTACATTTTTGATAGCCATTTTTAGATATAAGTACACTGCTAATCAATAATATTTGCACTTTTTTCTTTTTTAAGATAATTCGCAAACTATGCAATATTTTTGCGAATGAAACAAGTGAAACTTCATTTCTAAATTCATTTGACAAAATTCATGTTAATTTCAAAACTATTTTCTGGAATACGCGGTAATTTTGTGCTATAGTATTATAGATATACGAAATCATTTTACCGCTAATTTTCAAAATTTGCATTTAATAACACAACTAACTCCTAAATTCGTCATTATTTCGTCGCTAATCGATAAAATCTACACTGTTCTCAAAAATATTTTCCGAAATCCACAATAATCCAAAAGCAAAATCCTTTTGCAACTAATTGTTAAAATTCGCAATTGGCATTAGATCGCCCAAGAAATTTATATTGACTGCTTCGTAATTTCGTTTAAAAAAACTATGTATATTTAAACTTTAATCACATCAAAACCGAGACAATATACACTAAAAATATACAATTTAAAACATTAAAATACACAAAACATAAATTTAAACGTTTCGAGCCTTTTACAGGCTCCTCATCGGTAAAACATCAAAAAGTAATTTGTTGAGCAGAACAAGAGAACTCTTTTAACAGAGTACAGTATATTCAGGGGGAACTGCGCGTGCCTCATTAAGTGGGGAAAACTGTTGCTTCGTGTACCAGCCTTCGAGGAAAATTCTTGAATGATAATTTGAACAGTTAGATATGATTATTTTACTATTGCTAAAATAATCATATCCCGCTTGTTTTCCCCGCTTAATGAGGCACGCGCAGTTCCCGCTGAATACACTGTACTCTGTTAAAGAAGTTCTCTCGTTCTGCTCAACAAATTACTTTTTGATGTGTTACTGATGAGGAGCCTGTAAAAGGCTCGAAACGTTTAAAATTATGTTTTGTGTATTTTAATGTTTTAAATTGTATATTTTTAGTGTATATTGTCTCGGTTTTGATGTGATTAAAGTTTAATATTATTATATATGAGACGTGATGATTTTTAAATATTTTAATTATATGCATATTTATCATGATACGATTTTATGTGACATTGTATACGTGATAAGTCCTTGTAGTTTGTATTTACCACCACCCCCCCCCTTCTTTGTTTCTGATATCTATATTGTCTAAAAGCAGTCATTTTGACTACTCTGTGAGTCTAGGATTAATAATACACACACACACACTCGCAAATAGTTGCGGAAAAAACGCGACATTTCGTTGCTAATCGATAAATTTCCCTATTTTTCCAAAATACAGGATAATTTTGCAACCTACTACGGAAACGCGGGATTATTTCATCGATTGTTGTCAAAAATTATTTTTAATACACCAAATAATTGCTAAAATACAGGATTACACCGTCACTAATTGATAAAATTCGTAATTTACCAAAATACATTATAATTTGGCCGTCTCTAAATGTCAAAAATTTACGTTTTACAACACAAATAATTGCCAAAATGTTCAATTTTTTTTTTGTCGAATATTGATAAAATTTGTGATTCTCTAAAGCTATTTTCTGAATTATACGACACAATTTGCGACATAGTACAGAAATACGGAATTGTTTCATCGCTGATTGTCAAGATTTATTTTTAGTATATAAATTAACTGCTATAATAGACTGATAATAATAATAATAGTAAAAATACGCCTTTTTTCAGCTGTCGCACCTTTTTGGGTCGATAATAGAATAAATGTCCATACCAATACCATCTCAAAATGAGGCGATTTTTTCAGCTTTAGATAACAAATGCGTTGCATCACTGATTTTTTTTTTTTCTATCACGATTGTTTTCAAAGTTAAATGGTAGTAATAATAATAATAACAGTGAAAGAAAACCCAGCTCAGTAAATTTTACTTCCTGCTGTAATTGCGTAGTTTCCGATCGCTCTTATCGTAGTTTCCAATTGAAACTACGGCGATTCCGTAGTTTTTGGCAGATAGAACACTTTACTCCACTCCTTTGATTTTTTTTTTTTTTTAATAAATAAACTATAACAAAGTTGCAACTTTTGGCGATCATGGTTTCATAATTTGGTAGACATTTTTAAGGTATCGGTTGGCCATTGACGACTGGCGACAGCTAATATAGAGCTCTATCTCTCAGTGGGAACCTTCTGCGAAGTCATACTGCTTGTAAATGTGGGATATATAAGGTAAAGTTGCAAACATGCAAATTACTTCGATTTATTTGACTTCTTAGAAAGGTTGAGGATCGGGCAGTTACCGTATAAAAACAGGCGTATTGGCCCCATTCACGTACGGGCCGCACTAATGTAATTTCGGTTCCAGAAAAAATTAAATTTCGCGGAATCGCCGCACCCATTGTAAGGGCCGCTCTTCGAAAAATAAACTAACACCTAAAATTCCAAAAGGTTACATAAAAAGAAGTACTGTTTATATATTCGTTACAATATTCATCGTTAGTAACGAATATTTCGGCAAGGTGCATTGCCGCTTTGTTCGCCTGACAAAGGGTCGTGTTTCCTTTCGACCCGAAACAATTGTAGCCAGTTCTTGCATTTTATTGTGTTTTTTCAAAGTTTTGTAATTATTGCTTTTTAACGCCAGTTCTGTGGGGCTTTTTCATATTCTTTTTATAATTTTTGTTGCTTCTTTGGGCTTCTTGCATCACGTAAGTAGTTTTGTGAATATTTCTGTTTTCTTTTTATTGTTTTCTTTGTTGAATTCCCCCCCCACCACCACCACCACCACCACACTTTTTTCTCATTTATTGTGCCTTTCATTTCGAATTTTTACTTTACCAATTGTTTTTTAATTGTTTAACCCCATCTTTTTTCCGTTTTTGATTTTAACTTCGTCCACTTTTGGGTTTTCAATTTTTTTTTCATTTATTTGTGTGAAATGCGTTGCCGCTTTGTTTGCAGCATTCATGCGTACTTTGTTCGCCGGACTAAGGGTCGTGTTTTCTTTCGACCCGAAACAATTGTTGAGAGTTCTTGCATTTTATGGTGTTTATTCAAAATTTTGTACTAATTACGATCATATTACGCAATCGATTCCAGCTGCTGGTGGAAGAGAAATTATGTTTACTTTAACTGAAGTCTTACGGGACTGTATGGACACACCTAGTGTCTGGAACGGTCGGTGATGGAGCGTGCTTGCACGACACCTTACTTAACTGAAGTCTTCTGCCTTTACCTTTGCCCTTCGTTTTAACAGGAAGGAACGATTTTATTCAACTCTTCTGCGCGCATCATCGCATACTCGTGGCTCTGGGGTAGACACTACCCGAATAGAAGACAGTTATTTACACTGTTTTTTTTTTTTTTTTTTAAGACGGAGGACTATTAGTTTCAATCTGGAGTTTTTGTAGACCAGTTTTGTGTTGTGTAACACCAAAATAAAGTAGAAATATCAATCCTATCGTTACAAATTCGGTACCAAATGAAAGGGGCGATTTTTCTGAATCCAGGGGTGCAAACAGGTTTTCGACGCGACAATTAGAGTTTTTAAAATTAACTAAATTATGAAATTTAGGAGGCAATACTTCATTTTAATTCATTTGTCATCTTAAAATTTACGTGGCCCAGTTTTACGGTCAAAAAATGAAATTAAAAATAAATTAAAAAATTAAAATTAAAAATACAAATTTTACAGATTCAAATTAATAGTCCTCCGTACTAAACTAATTTCTGTCAGAATTTTTTTTTTTTCTTTTTTTAAATTCTCTTAATTTTTACCATTTATCTGTTCCGCTTCCCCATGCATACACTGAAAAAAAAAGTTCGTTTTTGAAGATTGTGATAGCGGAAGAAAAAAAAAATATCGTGTATCACCCGTACTTTTGAAAGGGCCGTGGAAAAGTAAAAATAGTTTTTTTTTTTTTTTTTTCGTAAGGGCCGCGGCTCATAGTCCGGTTTTTACAGTACTACTTCCTAAATGAAATATGTGACATTCGATGAAAATAAATTCAAATGTGTAGATGTGTAATTGGTCCAAACTTCAACTCCCTCGCCCAATCACAATTCAAATTATAAAAAGTTAATATTGCACATAAAAACTTGACTAATAAAGCCAGTTACGAAAGTTAATTATTTTGTTGTTAATATTTTTATTTTATTTTGTTGTTTAAATGTAAAATTAAGATAACTCCTGTTACACATAGAAATATGTTCTTACGATCATGTTTCATATATTTAAAGAAATAATAGAGACTTTTAAATTGAAAAAATAAAAATAATGCAATATGTAAGAATGAAAATTAATGAAAAATAGTAACAATAATTTGCTGCTTTCAATGGGTATCCATATAACACTTTAAGCACTAGCTGAATACGCTACTGAAACCGCTGTCTCCGATTTTTCTCCTGAATGACAGTACATCAAATTCTGAGCCATACAATTTGTTAGTTCATATGTGAGAACTGATATTTTAAAAGTTCTACTGGGAACTTCTATTATTAGAACTTTTGTAAAAAATATATTTTAGTAAGAACTTATACAGTCGGCAGCAAAAGTATCCGAGCACTAGCCAATAATTCCGATGTCAAAAAAGTACACTTAATACTGTTTTGTTAAATAAATCTTTGTCGAATCATGTTCTTAGACTGACTAAGAACTGCCGACTGTAATTTTTAAGACACTGATTTGTTGGTCGCTTTCTGCACTATGTATTCTAAGCGCTGTACTGTACCTATACTTATACTAGCTGTGCTGTAGAGGAAAATTCCACGAACATCACTACGGTTTTTGGGTGAATGAGCGCCTTCCTTTGGCGATAATCGCTTTGTTGGAAGTGGAAACCTGCTTTGATGGAAACGTGCTTTTGTAAGCAACCAGTAAATCATTGTCCTAAAGATTAAGCCTCACACCAACCGCGATCGAGTTTGTTGCTTGAAAAACCGAAACTAATGTATTTATTTGTTAGTTATGTGCTTAGATCACGTGACTGAGTAGCAGAAACTGGGAAACCCCAGTCAACTCTTATGCAATGTTTATGATTTGAGCAAAAAAATTCGATCGCAGCGCTATCTGGGAGGCTTAACTTTTTAACAATATTTTAGGCTGGGATTGTGGTGCCTCACTTAACCTTACCATAAGCGTAAATTCTGTCTAAGATGTAAACAAAACATAAGTCGTATTGCAGTGTCTCATTATCTTACGACAACCTCAGAGCTATCTTAAGTTGAATCGCAACTGGATGCGAGCACAATCACAACATACAATCGGCAGCAAAAGTATCCGAGCACTGGCCAATAATTCCGATATATAAAAAAAAGTACACTTAATACTGTTTTGTCAAATAAATCATTGTCGAATCATGTTCTTAGACTGACTAAGAACATGACTCGACAAAGATTTATTTAACAAAGCAGTATTAAGTGTACTTTTTTTAGACAGTGATTATTGCTAGCGCTCGGATATTTTGCTGCCGACTGTAGCTCACTGCGCGTCTCCAATTGGCTGGCTCCTTTCTCTTGCGAGTAATCCTGAAGGACCGGAATACCGCCCTTAAACACGCCTATTCCGATCAATCGTTAGATTAAGATCAGTCGTAAGATTGAGGCACCGCAATCCAAGCGCTTACCACACTGCATATTCTAGGCGCTGTACGTGTACTTAGGAGTGGTCTGGAGACATGCCATTACATTTTTTATTTCCATGGAGAGGATCATTTTTATTTCAGAATTTAAATATTGTACTGTATTTTTCTTTATTGAAAATCTCTTCTTTTAACAGTAATCTTCATTAAAAAAGCAATTGAGAACGAAAGTATATACATTAGAGGTTACCTGCGGTCCTTGAAAATAACCCTTCGTCCCCCAAAAATTAGAACACATTTGAGGACGCCGGTTAAAGTTATTAATTTTCGCTATCATAATTTATTATATGTATAATAAATAAGCTGAAATAAGTACTTTCAGGTATTTCATTCATAAAAATTACTAAAATTTTACAATTCAAGGTGATTTTTTTTTTTTTTTTTTTTGTCTTCGAAATTTGGGGACAACCCCATACATGTCCTGAACATAGATATAGTAGTTTATATAGATCTATCATCCCTATGTTAACGAGCAAAGATTTTTGATGCCGAAAAAATTTTTTGGCATCAGCCATTGGAGAGTTAAAACTCGAAAATAATAATAGAATAGAATTTTTAATGAATTTTGAAAATGCCGAAATATTACGTGGCTTTTAAGTGTTCTAATAAATATATGAAAAGAAATGAGATAAGTTTTCATAAATAAGTTATATTCAAGTAATTTATAAAAAAATACAAATTTTATAATCCGTTACTTTGTTATTATTATGAAACAAATACTGCCTTCATATTTAGTGGAATGCTCTTTTAAATTTTAATATTTTTTAATATATTTTATATTAGTAAGTAATATGGGATTCTCGAAATTCTCTTAAATGTAGTTAGCAGCCACGGAAGTTTTAATATATAACTAGTATGTTTTGACCACCACAAGACTTTCTTCTATATATAATCCTATACAAATTTATGCAATACAAGTTATTTATTAAATTATAATTTATTAAAATCATTTTCCATGGTGAATGCAGACGATTTTTATCTCAAAGAAGTATAATAATAAATACCGAAAGAAAGAAAGTCAGTTTTGTGGAGACATGAATATACTAGAGTATAGTAAAAAAAAAGAAAGATAAAGGAAAAAGAAAAGAAAGAAAAATGGATATCTGGGGTTTTTAATTCTCTTTTAGTACATAAATTTTATTTGCTAAATTATCTTTATCTATTCCCGTGTATAGAGCAAGCGCACGGGACGTCACTGTGACAGATTATACCGCACGTACTGTAGATTGTAGGCAAAAGGTGGGATAAAGCACCAATGGAAAGGCAGATACTTTGCCTACATGCGCAAAAGTTGCAGAATAGCGTCGCTTGTTTATAAACATGCGCCTGCTCTATATTCACTCAGGAAAAAGATATCCATGAGAGAGTAAAATGGCCGTCTTTTTCCAAATGAAAAGGCATCACTTTCTCCCCTTCATTGATCAATCTATGTCTTATTACTATATCTATGGTCCTGAAATTCAATTTAAAAAAATCTTGTGGCCATAATATTCATATACTTTTTTATCCTTTCTTCTGTTATTATTCCATATTTTATTTACTCAAAATATTATTTTTTTTTCGATTTTTTTTTAATGACAACTAGAGGCAAAATATCGATTAAACTTAATATGCTTAAACCCCAAACAAAGTAATCGTAATCGATAATTAAAGTTGCATGACATCCGTGTGCGACTGTTTAGTATGTTCCGAAAGTAGATATGTAACACTTCTCTGTTCATCTCTCACCGTCTCATAATTTTATTCCATTTATTTTGTTTAGTCATTTCATTTATTTCATCATGACGAATTCATTTTCTAAGTTTGTGAATAAAATATCTGAAAAAACTACTATACCTCCTGAAAAAATTAGTTTGTGTATGGTTAGTGCTGTTTGTGTTCTCTATGCCTCTAGAGTTGGATTCCCTATGCTTGCAAAGACAATCAAGAGTATTAAAAACAGAGCAACAGAAGCCCAACATCTAATTTCGTCGACGAGTCCACAAAAAAGTACTAATTGTTCTTCTGTCAGTGAAGATGAACTAACTGAAGAAACAAGTATCGCGGAGGGTAAAGCAAATGACAACAAACGAGAATCAAAAGAAAGTATATACGACTTGAAAAACTTCCCTGCTTTCAATAGAAAGTTTTTGAAGCAATTAGCAAAATTGTTGAAAATCATGATACCTAGCATTTATAGTATTGAAGCAGGTTTATTGATTCTTTTTACATTTTCGCTTATATTAAGGACCTTTTTATCTATATATGTCGCTAAATTGGAAGGATGCGTTGTGAAATTCATCGTTCGAAAAGATATTCAGATGTTTAGTGTGCAGTTAACAAAATGGTTACTAATAGCCCTACCTGCTACTTTTTTAAATAGTCTTATTCGATTTTTAGAAAGTCAACTTGCTCTTGCTTTCCGTACTAGATTAGTTCGTTATGCATATTCTTTATATTTTAAAAATCAAACATATTATAGAGTCAGTAATTTGGATGGACGATTGGAAAATGCTGATCATTGTTTAACTGAAGATATTACATCATTTGCTCAGTCTATTGCTCACCTGTATTCTCACATAACAAAACCTCTACTGGATCTCATTATAATCAATTTTACTTTGTATAAGATGGCTAATAATATGGGTTCTTATGGTTTATCAGGGCAAATCCTGGCTGCTGCTGTGGTTACTATTACTGCTCACATATTACGTAAGATCACTCCTAAGTTTGGTGAATTAGTGTCTGAAGAAGCAAAACGCAAAGGATACTTAAGATTTGTCCATTCACGTCTCATAACAAATGCTGAAGAAATTGCTTTCTATGGTGGTCATAAGGTATGTTTATTTCTTATTAGATATTTTTATTGTATATTTTTTCTTTTTAAAGTTATTTTCAAAAAGATTGTGATTTCAAATAACATTTATTCATTTCATTATCATCTCTGTTGATCAAATGTGTATATTTTCGCAATGTTTATGAAGATTTCTTTCTTTTTTCTCTTACTGGCTAGAATCCCTCAGAAAGAACTCCCCAAGGATGGCATCCCAGCCAAACCTTGATTCCTTGAGTAGACAATTGGCCTTGAGCTCTGCACTATTACACATATGCCTGAGTTTCTCCCCAGGTTTATAAAAGGGCAGGGCACTGCTAATAAAAGAAAAAAAAGGGGCAATTTTGGATTCATAAGGGCACATTTAACATTTAAAATCCAGGCACTTATTTCAAAATTTTAATTTTAGGTATAAATAGGAGGAAAAGTTTTAAAGTTTAACTTTCTTTACACTTTAATTTTACTTGTTACTGATGTATGAACAAATGTTGATTGTCATGCACAATACATTTATTTGTATTTATAACATACCTTCAGTTTGAAGGATATTTTCAACAAAAGGCAATAAGGGAGCAACTTTTTTAGATTAGGGGCAAGAAGGGTGCTATTTTTTTAGTCATAGGGCAAGTAGGGTGCAGTAGCCTTCTGAAACTGTTTGGGGAAAACTCTGCAATATGTATTATGTAGTAAATATGTGTTCAGTAGAAAAATTTACTATATCTGCAATTTTGTTTAGTTGCAGTTATAGATTTAAATTTCAATTTATTTAAGTCTTTCAAAATTTTAATTTATCTGCAGTCCATGAAGGCCATACCAAGTCTAGTGTCACAAGAAGTATTAGCAATTTATAAAATATGTAAAATTTGCATTTATAAAGAAGATAGACATGAAGCTCATCTGCTATTGGGAAATATATGGTTAAATTTCTTATCTCTTGGAGATAAGCATCTTGAAAATATTTGAAATAAAATAAAAAATACTAAAGCAAAATTTTTCCGGAATTATTGAATTATTTAACATGAAAGAATACATGAGTTCTTCCAACTTTTTTCCCCCCAGGGTCCTATTTTTGTTTATTGAACTTATATTTTTGGGATTTTTTTCTTCTTTTTTTGCGAGTGTGTGTGCGGGAAAAAGAAAAATGTAGGGGAAAATATAATTTAGTTAAACTGATTAACCACTTTGTTGTGGAAAAATTTCGGTGAAATCCTATTGCACGGTACCCCCTTGCACTTGTTGGCGCGTTCCCTGCCGGCTCGGAGGCGTGATTTACTTGCCAAGATGGCGTCTGTTGACGTTTTAATGATTGTTTTTACGTGCAAATAAAATTGAAAAAATATGATTGTTAATGAAATTTTAAATACAAAAAACATCAACAAACGCCATTTTTAAATGTAAATCACACCAACGAGCTGACGTGGATCACTCCAACAAAAGTCGCATTCAAAATAATAAAAATAGTACTAAAATATATATTATTTAAAGAAAAATATTTAAATTTAGACTTTTTTTTCTTCCTGTACATTGCAGGGGTCGGTATCCTTTTGAACTGGTGCGGTTAGTTTAATTACTGCTGTTTGCTCGCTTCGCGAGCATTAAAACAACAACAAAAAAAAAAAATCACTGGACACCTCTAATTCATGGGGCATGAATCAGTAAAAGCATGAAATATATACTGTAACGGTCAGTATTCCGATGCTAGATCACTACACAAGCATTACAAATAAATAAATAATCACTGAATGCACCTAATTAAATCAGGTGCCATGAAAAAATCTATACTGAAACAATGACTATCATGCCCTATCTTTTTTCTTTGTAAATTTATTTAAAAATATATAAAAATGCACTGAAAAAATTTTGTTTTAAACTTTAAAAAAATCATTTGAAAACAGTAAAATCTAGAATTAATCTTACTTACAGATACCGTGGCGGCTTTTAAAAAAGTAGAAGAGAAGATAAAAACCATCTTTAACAATTGTAGATCCTCACGTAAAAGGATTAATTTAAAATTAAAATTGGCTCTTTTACGAAAGCTAAAGCAATTCAAATTTTAACGCTCCCGGTGGCTCCCGCTATGCGACTAATCCAATGAGATGAAAGTGCTGATGGGTTGCACTAAGAGAAGCAAGAGAGGAGCAAATTCACGTGACCGGCGAATGGGTTTGCCAGGCGCAACGCGTTATCGTTAGTTTTGGCGGGGTACCATTAAATAGGATGAAACCAAAAATTTCATTTAAAAAACAGACTTATGTATGTATAAATTTATAAATACAATTTGTTTTCAGATAAGTATAGTAAAATTTTTGCATTTGATGTTCATTACCATAATTTCTATTTTTTTTTTTTTTTTAAACTATTATACACTATTAGAGATGCAAACTTTCAAAAGAGAGGAGATTTCACATGACCATTTTTTTTCACAGGGTATTTACTAACAGCCTTTTCAAAACGAAAATAATATGGAAATGCAAACTTTTAAAAATGCTTAAACAATACTTTTGTGTTATTTTAAATCTCTTCACCACCCACACATGCATTTATTTATAAACACAAATCTGTTTTATACTTTTTTATGTACCTTACATGCATGTTCAGCTGTAAAGACAGTTAGCAGTTATCTTTATTATTTTTTCTTATTTGTGAAGATGCATCTCTTTAAATGGTTTACTGCAATTGAATTAAGGTATTTCCTTCTTAAAAAATATACATACGTAAACTTCAGATAACCTGCATAGCTGCTAACTTTGCAGCTTTAAAAATAGGAAAATTTTTCTGTTTGAAAATGAGAAGAAAAATAGAAGATTTCTACTCCAAAATTGGAAGAAAAGAAAAAAGAAAAAAATAAGTAAATTAAAGTAAGGTAATTTTTGATGCACACATTTGCCAAATAGCTTAAATGGGTAAAATACACACTAAATACTATGTAGAAAAATTAATAATAATGCCTACACTTTTAGCCACTCTAGGCAACATATTTTAGTTGCCTTGAGTGAAAGATAAGCATCTAGCCTCTATCCCAAACAATTTTGAGAAGTATTCCACAACCACGGGAAGTGAGGAACTTGGGCTATGGCTTTGATTGAAGCTTTTATTTTCTGACTGCGTTGCGATTTCAATCTTTGTATAAAGAAAGGGGTGTTGAAAGTATTTTAAGTCCTGAAATATACACATATAGATGAAGGATAAATAAAATTACCCTAGATTTTTCTTTTTTACCTAACAGCCAATTTCAGTAGACTGGATTTTCAGCTGTACTTCCTAATTTTTAGCTGCACTGGACAACCACCCAAATCACAAGACTTCTTTCTACAGGGTGTTTAATCTCAGATCGTTAACAGAGAAGGAAGGGTAGACACAGAAAATTATATGAGTGAGAGATATGGACTAATTCTACCATTTTATAGGTTCTAGAATCTAATAAAATAAGTTTAAAAAGAGCATTGATATTTATGTTGTGGATGGAGAAAGATTGGAAATCACAGTGCTTTTACACAGGAAGGGGGAGGAAATAAAAACAAAATATGCAACGATGCTGTTTACACATTATAGCACATAAATTATGCGAAAAATCGAAGGCGGGACGCAAAAAGATGATTGTGGCTTGTCTCAGAGGTAGGGATGTGGGTTTTCCGGAAAATTTTGAAACGGAAAATTTTCTGGAAAATTTTCCGGAAAATTTTCAATCTCTAAATTACGAAGGTTTTGTAAAATAAAACTAAATATGTTAAAAGCTACAAGTAAAGAAAACTATTCAAAGAAAAGTATGAATAATTATTCAATTCAAAAAGAAATTAATAAACAAAACACAGAAATTATGATTTATTGGTTTCTTAAACATGTATAAAGCTAGAAAGTTATAATTTTTAATGACTGTTTTGCATGTATAATGGTTGAATAATCTATATAAAAAAGGTGTCTGTGAACGTTCTGTAGCTGTCAGAGACCCTCACATATCACTGCCAACAGCTGAACCCTATTTTATTGTATAGAGAAAACTTTTATGAGAATTAATGATTTTTTTTTCTTTTTTTTTAATTCTATTTTTATTATTAAAAATAAATCTAGAAAAATTAAATTTGCCTTTCCCTGTTTTTCCCAAAATTTATTTAATTTTTAATACTTCATACTGAAGTTACTAAGTGGAAAAAAATGATCAAAGTTTTTTTTGTACTTTATAATTTCAAAATAAAACATTAAAAAAAGAAAAAAAGAACTGTTTTCGAAAAACAAAAAAAAATTTAACAATTGTGAATTTTCTGAAAGTAAACAGAATAATAATAATAAAAAAAAAAAACAGAGGTAATTATCATAACGAATTTCTGTTTAGAATAATATGGGGGTTTGGCTGCTAGTGGCAGAGAAATTATACAGTCGGCAGCAAAATTATTGAAGCACACATCTATATTTTATTTTTATTAACTTCCATTCTTGTCTGTTTGTCCGGTACAAATCTTGCAATCGAATTTTAACTAACTTCCCTACTAGCTAGACATTTGAAACTTTCACAGTAGCTCAGAACCTGGTGACAACACAATACTTCAAAGTCCGATTTTCGAATTTTTGATTAGTTTCTTATAATTAATTAAAATATGAAAATAATAACATCCTAATAGCGTTAAAATAGCCATTAAAATATTAGATATAATTTATTTGTTGCCAAAAAAAATTACGAGTTCATTTTCTTTTGACATAAAAATAAATTAATATTTAATTAAATGTGAACGTTAAAAATTTATAAAAAGTTAAATTATGCATCTCACAAAAATTGACGTCATTATCACTTTAAAAATTTTATGCACATTGTTAAGAGCTCTGTGATTCATCAGAAAATTTAAAACATGGTACATAAAAAGTTTTTTTTATCTTATAATTTTTTTTTCTTTAGTTTGATCGCTAATTTTTATCATGAACTTACTTTTTTATAAACAGTATAAGACTAAGATCATGAATCGATAAATATTTACTTAACAAAGTAGTATTAGGTGCACATCTTTTAAATAGAAATTATTGCTAGTGCATCAATAATTTTGCTGCCGACTGTACAAGGTAATTAGTAAGGCATGGCTCAGACCATGCAAGGGTTCATTTCATCAAAATTCTTTTGATTTTTACTTTTTTCGATTTCTTCTATTTTTAAGCATAGTTTGCACACAAAATTATATTTTTTAATAGTTGGTGGTATTGGATAATGGATGTAATTCTCTATTCAAAAAATTAATCTGGAAGTTTGAGATTTTTATTATTATTGTTATTAATTAACTTTAAATGTAACACCCACTATGAGATTTTTCTAGTACAATTCAATTTCGGATATTTTAAGCAAATAAAGAAATATTGAGATCTTTAAACTAAACCTCCAGTTGCAAGATATGATGCGATTAATTTTATCTATTTGATTTCCTTAAATTTTAAACAAAATCTTGCTGTTTATTTATTTAGGCAATTAATTGTATTTCTCGTTGCTTACATAAAAAAAAAAATAAAATAAAAAAAAATAAAATAAAATCCACATTAAAAATTAGTTTTAAAAAGTGATTATAATTATGTTTTTATATAAGATTTTTCTCTAAAATTTTCAACAATGCCAATTTTGTAATTAAAGCAATTTTTTTATAAGTTTTGCTTTTTTTTTTTTTTTTTTTTTTGATTGAATATTTAACGAAGATTATGACAATGTCCTAACTTTCTGAGTCACTCTCAGAACCAGAGACCATAAGGTGACCTAAGTCAGAATTGCTGCCTGAGTTTGAAAAACATCAGCGTATCATCATTTATCAAATGAATATTTTGAATAATAGATATACATGCTCAACAGTATAGTAGTGCATTAATTTATCAATATATTCTTTTTTTGTATTGTTGCCAAATGCTTTATAATTATATTCTTACAAACTTATTGAATGGACATTTAAAATTCTAATTAGCAACCACAGATCTCTTTTATTATAATAAATAACCTCTTTCTCGAGCAAGTTGCTCAAAACATATATCTGGTAACTTTCTATATGAGGACTTTAATCAGAAACTTTTGTTTTTCCCACTGTATATAGCATTACTGTGACTAATAAAAGAAAATTTAAATATGTCATGCAAAAGATTTACTAAAAAAAATTGTTTGTTTGGTTGGAAAATTTTCAGGAAAAACATAGTAGAAAATTTTCTGGAAAATTTTCTGCGGAAAATTTTCCACCCCACATCACTACTCAGAGGACGTGTAATTTTCATTCTTAAAAAAAAAAAAAAAAAAAAAAATTTCAAGCTGGAAGAAAGAAGAAAGTAAATTTTAAAATATATTTCTTGTTTAAAACTGATATTTTCCTTATATTTTTAAGGCATTCTGCTCTGAGAATTAAAAAAAAAAATCCTTTAAAACTATATTTTACCATAAAATATAGTTATAATTTAATTTTACCTTAAAATTTTTTAATCAAAATTTTTTTTAATTTAATTTTACCATAAAATATAGTTATAGTTATAATTTTCACACACGGAAAAAGCACCTATCCAATACGATAAACAGAAACGAGCGACCAGCGCAAAAAAAAAAAAAAAAAAAAAAAAAAATTCTGACTCCGAGACAACAAAATAAAGTTCTGATGCAAAAAGATTATCAGTAAAAAATGCACAATACGCCAAATAGCATCACCGCATAATGAATCGCCAATGGGTACATTCTATCAAAGCTTAGCCAAAATATGAAATTCGAAAAAAGGCTGCAAAATCATTCTTTCAAAATATCAAAAACATTCCTATCTAATTAGAATACAATGTGCCAATCCTATACAATAAACACACACGAATGGCCGGTGAGAAAACAAACACAAAGAAATGTGAAACCAAAGTTCTGATATGAAAAAGTTACCAGTTAAATATGCCGATACATTGAACTGCATCATCCAGCTGCATTCTAAGTTCGTTGAAACCATGGTTAAAACTTGAAACAAAACAAAAACAAAGGAAACGGATGAAAGAACGTGATTACAGGAACATGATATTATGTCTGTATTAAGATTCAAGAAACTTTGTTGGCTAAAAATTGCGTTTTTGAGTTCACATTTTGTTAAGCTTTAAAGAGGGACAAATTACTGATTTTACACTATTAAGAAATTTTGTTAAATAAAATGTTAGGACAGAAAAACATACCATTTCAAAACTTTTGCCAGCCGCTGTATGTAATTTAAATTTTCATTTTTATGTCTGTGATCTAGGGGGGTGCAAGTGCACCCCCCTCACTATGCCCATGAACACGTACAGTTTTTTGTTATGATTATTTAATCTGTACTGGAAGCAATGTCTTTAGAAGACATGCATTATTACTATCAATATTATTAATTTAGCATGGAATACTGTTAATATGGAGATAATATACATATTGTAGACTAAGTAGAACATTAAAACATGGAAAATACACTAAATGATTGAATTGTTATTTTAAAACCAAAATACAAAAAATAGGCTTTTTTATGTCTTGTGTGAAATGTCTAGCTTGTGATTTTAATATGAATAGTTCACAAATACGGCACAACTTATCGGATACGGTTCTACAAGTTCTACACTGAAAACTTGCCATTTTGAACATGAAACTTTAACTATGAAACAGCACAATCATACTTAAGGGGACTTATCGCGTTCGGGAAGAAGATTGTGGATTCCATGTTAACCTGTGGGAGAAATATACTAACTTATATTTCACTCAATTTTCAAAATTTCAGCGAATTTTTTTGTTCATGTTCTAGATACACAAATTATCTGTTCAGCCCTAGTCGTAAAATATTTTAAAAATAATTTTAAGCATTTTAAAATAAGTGTTAAAGTTTCGAATATCGGCGACAAATATAAAACTTATTCTTTACTTGCTTCTAATTTCCCTTTGAAAAAAGATATAAAGATTTGAAGACTAGGGAAGTAAAGCTTGTCTTTTTTTCTTTTATCTAATATAAACATTTTAAAAATCAAATTTATTTAAAATTTGTTATTTATTAATTTTAAAATCACGTTCTTAAAAAAATACTACTGACCTGTCAAGCTGTCAACCTAACTTAATTGATTACATGGGTTGGGGAGTTAGGAGACTTAACTACAGGGGTCAAGGGTTACCATACGATGGGGGAGCAAAGGAAATTCTTCTAAGAACTGTGTTGTAGAGGTCAATACTTAACATTTTTAGAAGTGGCCACTGGACATGATGAACTCAGTGGCCACTCATGAGTCGTCGTCGTTATACATCGGATTCATATGCATACGTAATATATATATATATATGATATATATATGTGTGTGTGTGTGCATAAAAGCACAAATGATGTGGTTGGAAAATTAAATTAAGAAGTAGTGCTCTTTATTGTATTTTAATAATACAATAGTCACTATTATTAAATGACTATTGTATTATTAGTCATTTAATAATACAATAAACATGTACATATAATATATGTGTGTACTTTTGCCAGTAAAAAAAAAAAAAAAAGAAAGAAAAGGGGTATTATTGAAAAAAGAAAGAAAAGGGGTATTATTGAAAAAAAAAAAAAATATATATATATATATATATTTAACTTACGCACTTCTCTTTAAATTTTTCAATATCTGAAATGAAAGGAGGTAGAAGGAAGACAAAATAGATTGAGTAATTGAATCATTGAAAAGTGATTTGGTTTTTGAGGGAAGATATGACCTCGTTTGAACTTCCACTGAATGCTTATGATTTTATTCTTGTTAGTGTTTTAAGAGTGAGTTCTATTAGCATGTAGTTATAATAGCATGTAATCCAGCTTTCTTAAAATGCTATTAATAACTATAGTACTTAGAAAGAAGACTTTAAAATTCAAAATTTTAGTAATGAGGGAAAATATATGGACTTTAATAGATAAATATTAATACATGCATTTTGCTATAGGAAAACAGCAGGCAATAATGATGATATGATCTGACAATGTGATTTCTCATACACAATTTGTGTTTTTACAAGATTTATTTTATGTCCCATTGCAAAAGAAATATAAAAATTTGATTCATTTAATAAATTTCGTCTAGTCTGGCATTTCCATCTGCAAATGGAAAATAATTATGATCAGAATTAGAGGAAAATAAAATTATTTTGAGTCTGAGGAGGGGGTGGGGAGGCAAAGAATCTGTACTAGCCTATTATCAGAGGTACATTTTTATTAACTGGCATGTGAGTGCTAAAATTAGAAATTTGCTGAAAATTTTCTGTAAACATGATTGATTGGTTGGATTGGACATTATTAGCATCACTTTCAATAAATTGACTACCTAAACAGTTATATATAGCTTTTAACTACTTTAAATATTTTCAGGATTATTTCATTAACACAAAAAAATTCTTTAATATAACTGCAGTTACTTTTATATCCACATAAAACCTTATAAAAATTTCATACCATCAGAAAAACAAAATTTTCATTTTCAAACATATATAGAATAAAATTTTTATGTATGTACATTACTCATACATTAATATATATAGTTTTTAATTATCAGTTTTAAACATGTATGAAATCAACTGAGCATTAATTTTCTTAAACTAATTTAGAAAAAATTTTCGTACCTAAAAATCTATTTTTCATCCCCCACCCCCCTGTTTACACATTTGGTATAGATATGAAATATAAATATATAATTTAGTTGAGAAAAAATAAATATATTCATCAAGTTAAGTCTAAAAATAATTACGTATGTGAAAAATATTAAGCACTTCTATTGCTTTGTTTCTAGAATTGATCATTTATCACTATCTAGAAATGGGGAAAGGAGGGGGGGGGAATTAAAAAAAATAATTACATGAATAAGAAATATTAAATTCTCAATTTTACTTCTAGAATCTAATAAAGCATGTTTAAAATGAATATTGCCATTTATATTATGGATGAAGAAAGACTGAGAAACAACTACAGAACGTATCGGCGATTGCTAGTTGGAAATAAGAAAAGGGGGAGAGAGGCAAAAAATAATTACACAAACAAGAAATATTTAACAATTCTATTTCTTTTTAGGTTCTAGAATCTCATAAAGCAAGTTTTAAATGAATATTGACATTTATGTTGTGGATGGAGAAAGATTGGAAATCGGAAGGCGCGATCATCATTGAAATCCCATTAACAATCGCCGATCAATTATGGGATTTCTTTTTTTTTTTTTTTTTAACGAACGCTATCGGCGATTTCTTTAAAAACGGAAGAAATATTTTCGCGAATTCGCAGAAAAAATGGCAATCATACCAATTTTTTTTGATCGCCACTTTTTCAAATTAAGTCGCCACGTGGTGAGTGGCAACCATGAGTCTTGACCTCTACGTGTTGACCAGAGTATTTGAATAGAATATAAAAAAGCTAAGTGGAAATGGATGTTACAATTTTTATATGTTGTGTCATAGGGTTTTTTTCCCCTTTAATAAAAAGAAGGTATTAAGATGTGCTCATTAGTAATCATGGGAGGGGGGGGGATAGTAAATTCGCTGAAGACATTGATTTCAAAAGTTTCATGGAATTAAATGATCTATCTTATGTGGTATAATAAGTGGGTCCCCGGGGACACTGGGGGCCCCGCGTGGCTCAAACTGAATTTTTTTCAAATGGTAGCCATATTTTTCTTCACAGAATTGTGTTAAGCGAGAAAAAAATATTTTAAATCATGTATTGTATTTTTAGTTTGTAGAATAGGGGAACCAGGGCCCCAATTCTTATGTTGTAATAAAGAATCTGGGCATCTCAAAATATCTCAATAAAAAAACAATTCCGCTGGACACTTTGATTTCAAAAGTTTTGTGCATTCAAATGATTTATCATATGAAGTATTATAAATAGGTCACAATGACCCCACGTAGCACAAGCTCAATGTTTTCAAAGGGAAACCAAGTTTTTTCTTCATTATCCCTCTGTTTATTTTTCGTTCTCATTTTTATTGTTATTATACTCTCACTCTCCCTCTCTATATATGCATATATATATATAACGAATTTTTTTACGGCTTGACCGCTTGACGTGCGTAAATGCTTAGCGGGCCACATGTTGACCCTGGGCCGAGGATGGCGAGGATTTGTCTTTGGATTTATTGACCCCTAATTTAGTCAATCGTCTATTTTATTTATTTTTTTTTTAACAGAATTTTGTAAAAATGAAATCCTTAAGCAACATGTTTTCTGGCAATTATAATTTTAGTCAAAAATGATTCTTGAAGGTATTTTTGTTACAAATTATCTCTCTATATAAGTGGCAAAGAGAGTTTTTTCCTGCAAGTCTGTGGCTGGACGCAAGTTGATTGGCTAAGAAAGATTTTCTTCTGTTTGTCTGCGTGTTGTTGCCACCAGCTTTTCATACTTTAGACAATTTTAAAAAACCTAATTGTCCGATCGATAAGTTAATTAAACCGACGGATTTGGGAAAAAATGCCCTTTTCATTTGGTACCTTATTTGTAACGAAATTTTGATTAGATTTTTTAAAATTAATTAAAATGTGAAAATAATAACCTGGTAAAAGCTTTAAATGTGGACATTTAAAATTTTAATTGTTGCTAAAAAGAAAAAAAAAGTTTTTTTTTCAAACATAAAATGAACTATGCTTTCACGCGAAAAGTAAAAAATTATAAAATATTTTACTCATGCACATGAAAATTGAAAATGGGGTAAAAAACAATTTAGATAAAGTTGCACGAGAGTTTCAAAAATGCATGGAATTATATAAATGAACGTTAAATAAATAAAATAGTCGTCTGCTCAATCACGTGATATTGAAAAACAAAGAATCGAATTCAGTAAATATGGAAAGGAAAGGAAAACAAAAAGAAACAAATAAATAAATAAATAAACAATAATAATAACATAAACCAATGGGAAACCAAAGCGGGCTTTAAAGCAGTTTCATGATTTCTTTAAATTTTATTTTTGTTTGTCACGGAGTAAGAAATAACTGGAGGGGAAACTAGAGTAAAATATGTGTTATCCAATTAATTGAGTAAAAGATGGCGCCACTCTCGACTGTTGTCCGATCATTCCCATTCTGTAACGCTTTTCAATGGGAAAATGCTCATTTATTTTATTTTTTAACGAAAAAAATGATTTTTGGAAAAATCGGCGAAAAATGAATCTGAATATATAGGGTTTTCTTAACAGCATAAAATTTTTACAAGCGGCATAGGACACTTGTTATTTTAAAAGAGCCAATTTTTATAGGCTTTCGTCAAGATCATAACGAATTAAAGGGACATTTAAAAGGACTAGGGAGTGAAATGATATCCATAATAAAGAAAAATGTAGATTGAAAAGAAATGTATAGTATATAATAAATTTTCGTCGCACATATATATATATATATATTTAATCATAAATTTCAATTTTAATTTATAAGCAATTTATAAATAAGTAGAAGAAAAAATTTATTTTATTTAATATTATTGTTTATTTTCTTATTGTTATTATACTTCTCAGCAGGGTTGGCACGGTTTAAACCAACTGGTTTTTTCCCCATAAAAACCAATTGGTTTTTTTGGTTTTTTCCCTTTTCAAAAAATTCAAAATTTTTATTCTGTTGTCCCTTTTTTAAATGAAATTTATAAATTATTTTTATGTAAATGATGTTTACTTTTAATTCAGTTTATTTCACTTGTAATGTTGCTTCAGAGAAGGTTTTAGTTATACGTTTTAAGTGTGACTGGCTGGCTGTATTAAAAGTTGTATATGTAATGTACAACAATAACAACAAAAGATCTAGAAATTGTAGAAGAAAAATGTCTATATTAATTATCTTAAAAATATATAAATGAAATTGTCTAAGGCTAAATGCAGTAAAGTAAAATAAAATAAATAACAGTGGAAAGAACACTTATTTTATACAAGACATAAGGTGAAAATTGTATAATTAAAAGAACTGCTCTATCTTTGTTTTATTCAAAACTGAACAAAGTTGTCTTTAACTGGGTTATTGTTATAATACGGTAATCAATAGCAGCCCATTTTCTTATCTGTATAGTAAATCTAAAAGCAACATATGCTGATTTTGAACTATCAAAAAAAAAAAAAAAAAAAAAATGCATCAGAATATGTCCAGACAGTTAAAAAAATAAAAAAAAAACACTGATTTTAAAATTTCAAACAAAAAGTTCTCCATTCAAGGACATTTTGTGAATTATTTTATTAAAATGTGACAGTATAAGAATTAATGAAAGTAAAAATTTTAATATCTAAGTGTAGGAAAATGTTGAAATAATTCTATTCGCAAAAGATTCTACAACCGGTGTTGTGTGTTTGCTTAAAATACAAAATTTAATTTGAAAAAAGCTATAAAACTTGTAATTTTATTTTAAATATTAAATGTAAATTCTATTCAATAATTAACTTTCAAATGGATCACAATATTCCATTGCATAATCCAAAATTACAGGGTGACAAGAAATAACTTGGACGAAGTTTCAAACGAAATATCTGTAACTACCACTAAAGTTATAAATTTATTTCATTGTCATTTATTATTAGTATTGATCCTAGAAAGCGAATAAACAGGTGTAAGTAAGTTAGTTGTGAGATAACCATTGTGGCTAACAAACGATCTGCCATACTTGAATTACATAAGCAAGGAAAGAAACAATGTGAAATTGTTCAACTATTGAAAGTGCCTAAGCAGACGGTTTCATACACAATCAAAAGGTTTAAAGAACTCGGACATGATGGTGCCAGGCCAGGAAGAGGAAGAAAACGCACAGTTAACACATCAAGAAACCGAAAAGTTATCAAAAACCGAGTTCAACGAAATCTTAGGATTTCAATGAGAAAGGTTGCTAGAGAGATGAAGATCAACAGAGAAACCACACGTTTGATGGCAAGAGTAGAGCTTAGTCTTCGCCCTTACAAAATGAAAGAGGCTCAAAAGCTAACAGCAGAGAACAAACGCACAAGACTTCAAAGGTGTAAGGATTTGTTAAAGCGGGCCGCAGGTAATCGATGGCAAACATTTGTCTTCACAGATGAGAAACTGTTCTCGATTGAACAAGCTCACAATAGCCATAATGATAGAGTTTGGTCAGCAGAAGCACCTGGACCTTCTTGCATTGTTGAATGACGTCAACGACCCCAATCTGTAATGGTTTGGGGTGGGATATGTGCTAGTGGGAAAACACCACTTGTTTTTGTTGATCAAGGGATAAAGATTAATCAACAAACATATTGCAAACTAATTTTGGAAGATGTCGTCTTACCTTGGTCGCAAAAGTTCTTTGGAAACAAAAGATGGACCTTCCAAAAAGATTCCGCACCTGCACACAGAGCTAAAGGCACTCAAGATTGGTGCAAGACAAATTTTTCTGACTTCATTGGAGCTCAAGAATTGCCACCGTATTCCCCAGATTTGAACCCAATGGATTATTTTGTTTGGTCCATCTTGGAGACAAGGGTGTGTGCTAAACCTCATAAAACTTTGGCATCCCTAAAGAAATCCTTATGCAAAGAATGGGATAAAATATCAGTAAGTGAGTTGCGGCCCATAGCCGAAAATTTTGTGACACGTTTAAAGCTCTGTATTAAGGCTAAAGGTAGCCACTTTGAAAATTTGTAAATATGTTAGACAAAATAATGTATTCATATTTATTTTGAAGTTTGGTTGTAATATTTTCATTAGCATTAAAGTTATAATGTATCATGTGTGTCCAAGTTATTTCTTGTCACCCTGTATAATTTTTTTAAGTCTCTTCCTATAACTCTTTTTAAATGTATTGGAGTTTTTTTTTCCCTAGTTAATTAAATTAAGAATTTTAATGTTATTAAGTTAATTTGTTATTATTAAATTGTAGGAAAAGGCATGTTAGATTTAACATTCATTCTGAAAAAACAAATTTTTGTCAACTCACAATAATTCTGTTATTTCGATTTACATCATTTTAATGAAAAGTCAATACTGTAATTATGGAATATTTATAGAAATTTTGAATATAAAAGATTTTAGCTATAATAAAATTTAATGCACTTTAATAAAACGACAGTTCTTATTTAAGAATGAGATTGTCAAAAGTGTAAAAATAAATAACTTTATGAAAAAGCAAAATATAAGAATTCAGGTGGCAAAAGCCTGAATTACAGAAATAAATTATTTGATTGTTTTATTAATATGGCTATGTGAAAACTTATTTAATTAGATGAGATATAACAGAATTTCAAGTCTGAAAGTACAAGCTTTGATTTACAAAGTACAAGGTTTGTTTCTTGTACATTGTTACAGAAAGAAAATCACAACCTACAAAAAAAGCTTAAAAAATCTCATACCTGTTTATTGTTAGTAATTTAAATTATTTTTAAATGAAGTAATAATTAATATTAGAGTATTAACTACTTCTAAAAGTGGTAATTTAATTTACAAATATGTATAATATGACTGAGAAACATATACTAATAAAAACCTGGTTTAAACAAAAAAAAAAAAAAAAAAACGGGTTTTTTGCCAACCCTGCTTCTCAGTTGCGGATGATTCTATACATTATTTAAATATCTTAATACTATAAATGTATTTTATGATTATGATTTGTCGTTATTATATTTAGCTGTACAAAATGGATTTTTTTTTAATATAATATATGATTTAGTTTCTATAAAATTAATTTATAAATATAACTAATTATTTTAAAATAATATATATGATTAATTTAGTTTATAAATATCAATATTTATGAAATAATAATTTATTTTTCACCTTATATCAATCTTTACACATTTCTGAGTGGCGTGATACTGCTTTTGAAGTTGGTAGATTGGAAGTGCTGGGTTCGATCTTAGGTTGTGCTCATCGAATAGCCGTTCGTAGTTTTCCGTGGTTTTCTCTGAAACTCAGTTAAATATGTGCTGGGATCCCTTAGAAAGTCCCCCGTTTCTCACTCCTTGGGTTATGTGTTGAGGACACATAACTGAGTCACAAAAGCCTCGTGTAGTTAATTGCCTTAACACAAACATATTATTTCGTCTAAACATATATTTTTAAAGAATTTTGTTTTTTACCTGCCCCACGATTGACCGAATGGCTATGTTCTCAAAGTTGTTTGATGGGAAGTGCTGGGTTTGATACCAAGTCGCGTTCACCAACCTATCACACGGTGTTTTCTGTGGTTTTCTCCGAAGCTCGCAGGAATACAATGTAAATGTACTTAAAAAAAAAAAAAACTACTATGGAGGGCAGGGTATTTACTCAGGTCTAAGACCTGATTGGCCTAAGACTCTAAAATTGCATTCCATCTTAAATTAAAAGTATTCATTGCTTTTATGTAGACTTTTTTTTTAATAGAATGCATTTCGTATTTCATTGGGATTAAATAATAATAATAATATAATGTAATAAAAAATATACAGTCAACTCCCACTAATCCGCTGACCTATAATCCACAAATCTCTCTAATCCGCAATTGATTTTTGAATGTAAACAAAGAAATTTAGAGCTGATACTTCGAAACAATTAGCAACATTTCTCACATTTTTTACTTTTTAAAAATCAAATTTTTAGCTTAATCCTTGCTTTCAAACACAATTGGGGAAAAAACAGTAAGATTCTTGCATTTAATATCCTGCAATTCATACAGACTAGTGCTAAGTCAAGTAAAAGACTGTCAGGAAAGTACATAAAAACTTAAAACAAACTACTATTAGATTAATATTTAACAAAATTAAAAATAATCAGTTATGAAAATATTACTTCTGTACTTAAAAAAACATTTTCCTTTGTATTTTTTAAGTAAAACGTATGTTTATATTTTATTGGTACGTATTATTTGAATATGCTTAAATTATTCCCCATCATATATATGAATATGGTTAATTAATTTTATTAATATTGAAGAAATATTTCATTCTAACATTTATTAGACATTGTCTTTCCATTTTGATGTCTATTTATGAATTAATAATAATAACTGACTTTGTATCTGCAAAAGAAAATGTAAAACAAAGACAATGACCTCTAATCTGCAAATTCCTATAATCCGCACATCCTCTGGACAAAACTTTTGCGGATTAGTGGGAGTTGACTGTATATATAAAATATGTATATATTACTTATATAAATTATTTGAAATTGAATATCCTTTTGATTAATTTTCATTTTGACGACAGTTTACACAAAACTGTCTTTTTTAAAATAACAAGCCTCGCATACTTCTTGTAAAAAAATACATGTTGTTAAGTAAACCCAGTATAATCAAATTCCTTTTTTGTGAATTTCTCAAAAATTACTCTTTTTGTTAAAAAACTTTTTTATATGGACATTTTTGCAAGTGAAAAGCATTACTGAACGAAGACAATAGGGCATTTACCGTAAACAGAGTGTTTTTCTTTAATATGGTGTTCTTTTCAAGCTGATAGACGGGAAATGTTGAAAATTCCGAGTCGCGCTCGCGGACCTAGCCAATCGGAGTTTTACGTGATTTTCTCCGCAACTTGCATAACTACTGGCTAGGATCCCATAAGGAGACACACTGAGGGCATTCTACTCAGGCCTAAAACCCAAGTGCTGTTAATTGGCCTTATAATCCCAACATCACACCACGAATGAGGTCTAAAATTTACTTTTTCAAACAGTTTACATATAGTAAAATTGCATTTGACAATCAAAAGTATTTATTACTTTTACGTAGATTTTTTATTTTTATGGAATTAATTTCATATTTCATTGGGATAAAAAAAAAATAATTATATAATGTAATAAAAATTATAAAAAATACTTTTTAAAAAATATTTATAAATTATTTGAAATTAAATGTCCCTTTTAATTAATTTTCCTTTTGATGACAGCTTATACAAAACTGGCTTTTTTAAAATAACAAGTATCACATACTTCTTGTAAAAAATATATGTTGTTAAGAAAACTCTGTGTAATCGAATTCATTTTTCGCTGACTTTCTCAAAAATCATTATTTTCGTTAAAGAAAGTTATTAAATGAACATTTTTACAATTGAAAAGCATTACGGAACGCAGATAATCGGACATCTACCGACGAGTGGCGCCATCTATATTACCTAAAAGTATATTGCAGTTTTTCAAGGTTTCGGCCATTGGAGTTTCCCCTCCAGTTATTTCTTACTCCGTGTTGTTTGTAAAGTGACATAGAAAAGAGTTTCCTTTAAATATAGTGACCAGCGAAGCGAGAAAAGCCTTCGTTGATTCACTACCTTCATTGATTTCATGAATTAAAAAATGATTTCGTTAACAAACTTTGATCTATTGGCATGCAGGCAGCATCAAGCTGAGTTTTGTACATTCAAATTTCATTTTGAAATTTTTCCCGAATTCGGTTCGTTTCCAAACCAGGGCTTTGCTAGTATGTAATAAGATGCAATCGCAAAAGCTGTTTTCTAAACTATCTCGAAGATATTCTCGTTTCTGCTGTTACTTCAAACAGTTTGAAAGATGTTTTGACAGTTGAAATATCAATACGGAATAAAAATAGATGAAGAGTTGAAAACGATTCTATATGTTATGTAATCCTGTACATTATGAATATTTATGAATACTAGTATCGCCCAGCGGTCAAAACTCGATTACTTTTAAAAAAAGAGAGCATTTTTTTAGATATCATTTGTAGGGCGCAAAATTAATTTTCTTCGATATTTAGAGTTTTATTTCACTAAGATGTAAATCTTCTACGTTAATCGTCGAAAATAGCTTTAATAAATAATTTGTTGTTAATTTGTTAGTAAAATGTAGAAGAAAGTTTCATGGTGGCAACAAATTTTTATCTACAAATTATTCCAGCAAATTTGAAAAATGTTTATATCTTCTGTTTGTCTGTCTGTCCATTAGTCTGTGGTATAATTTATGTAATAATTTTTAATGAATTGAATACTAAGTATAATTTTTTTTAAATATAAATATTGTTGGTTTCTGTACAGGCGTTCCAAAAATAATTTGAATATATTACAGTCTTTGAGATGCATTTCTTTTAAGCATATTTCAATATCAATATTGCACAAAATATAATGAAATTACTATCCATTTTTCAATTACGATAAAGAATGCTTCCAGTAGAAACCAGCGTTATTAACATTAGAAATCTTTTTACAGGCCACAAATAAATATCCGGTTTCATTACAAAAAAATACTAACGAATTCATTTTCAATTACATTATGCGTTTTCTCACTTTCTAATGAAGCTAAAAATTACCAAATAATATGGTGGTTACCGAAGTGAGACAGCAGAGGATCAAAATTGCGGCGGTATGCCTTCGGATCCCTTCCCTAGGGGCATTACCAGACCATTCCCAATTGCCTAATACATAGCTATAATGCAACATTAAAACTGAATCAACATTCAACAATTTATCTTTTAGTTTAATAGAAAAAAAAGCTTGTCTATTACAAGAACTCGTGTAACAGACAAAAAGCTGTGACTGCCCCCTCCCCCTTTTTTTAGCCTTTATTACAATTGAGTTACAAAGAAGTAACATAATATTAGTACTTTCCAATAAAATAGAAGTGTTTATACAGGGGTCAATCCAGGCAAAATTTGGGTCCCTTTTGCGGCCCCTTCACAAAATTTCACATAGTAAAAAGGGACCCTTCACAAAATTCAAATTCATAAAAAGGGACCCTTCACAAAATTCAAATTCATAAAAAGGGACCCTTCACAAAATTCAAATTCATAAAAAGGGACCCTTCACAAAATTCAAATTCATAAAAAGGGACCCTTCACAAAATTCAAATTCATAAAAAGGGACCCTTCACAAAATTCAAATCCATACAAAGGGACCCTTCACAAAATTCAAATTTATAAAATGATTCCCTTCACAAGATTTTGTTTTATAAAAATGATCCTTTCATTAAATGTTTTCATATTTTCAGTATTATTTTTAATTTGTGCCTTAATTTGGCTCAACGAAACTCTATTAACTTGATATTAAACATTACATAAAGTGATTGTAAAAACTGAAGATTTTACTCAATATTTTACTTTTTCACAAAATATTTTATATTTCACAAAAATAAAATTTCACAAAAATATTTTCTTTTTCACAAAAAAAGGGACCCAAAAATTAAAACCTGGATCGACCCCTGTTATAACTTTGGTTCGCCTGTCTTTTTACGATTTTATTTCCGTAATTTTCAACATCTTTAAACAGCGGTAAGATTTATGGCATCTTTCAGATGCTATAAAGATGTTTCTGGTAAAAAATAGTACTATCTTTATCTTTAGGATTTATTTATATTGTTACAAAAAATATTCGGATTCATTACTAAAAAAAAATGTTGGAGATATCTTTATTTTTATTTATTTTTCAGTTGTATTATGAGGTTTTGCAATTTACAATAACGTTAAAAAGTATTTATAAATTAACATATTTGATGCAAAGGATAAGTGCAGTTAGAAAATGTTTTATATGCCATGCAAAGCACGTGATTTCTTTTATTTATTTCTTTTATTTCGAAATCTGAAGTGGCACATACTTAAACTGTTGAATCATGATTAAATATAAATGCATATCTGTCAGCTTGTATGATTTTTAAAAAAAAAATTTCCTGGAAAGAAAAGAATCTCCTTTTTAATCATAGAAAATTGCTACAAAAATAATAAGAAATTTCTATTAAAAATTACTGGTAGTTAGAATAAAAGCACAAGTTTAAAGGCTCAATGATATATCAATTATGGATACAGGTTTAAAAAGTCTTTGGCGGTAAAAAAAAAAAAAAAAAAAAAAAAATGAAGCATGAAGCATGCTAATGAAATGGAAATGTGTTAAATGTATTTTTCACTTTTCTCAAAACTAAATTAAGTTCTAGTCAATTGGTAGTCTAACGTCTAGCAAGACTTTTTTTTTTTTTTTTTTTTCATGTCCTAAAACTCCACTTTCATACCTTTTCTAAAAGATATCATCTCTTTATCGGAAAAAATAATAATAAACATCTATTTTCTAACATATTAATTAAAACTAATATCGCTCGTAGTCGGAAAACGATCTTTATTTATTTATTTATTGTTTAAGTAAGCATTTAAATAAGAAATATAGACTTAAAACCCGAATAAACTACGACGTCAGAAACGCCAAAGAAAAATATTTGAGATGCATACAGCTTTTTTTGGTAGCCTTAAGTGTACCGTCTTCAGTGCAAAAAGAATTCTGAATCTGGAGAAGTGCTCGTATATATAGGAGAGGGACCGAATTTAGTTCAACCAATAGGATTATGGGAAAGGTGGAGAGTGTGGACAATAGGAAATTAGGAATGTTAGCTGCGTAAACAGTAGAAAAATTAAGAAAATGTGGACTGAATGTAAAATTTCCAACAGTCAGACAAATACCCTCTGAGTCACCCCAGCGGGCAGAATGTAATTAAAAAGGACACCTGCTTCTAAAAACTCGCCAACATGGCGCTTTTCATATCGTATCCGAAATTGCAACCCTACACTGTTGTAAGAGTGCCAGTTTCAGTGAATAAAATAAAATGGTAAATATGCATAGGTTGGGTTGATTAATGTTGAACTAGAACTACATAGTGTGCTATTGGAGACTCTCTGGGACATACCCCTTAAGGATATATATATATATATATATATTATATATTTACAAATAAATATACAGATATGGCTGAGTCGCATGGGGGGGTTTATTTCGCACCTATGCTACGCTATGGGCAATTGGCGATGGTCTGGGACTCAACCCTGAGGATGGTCCGAAGACATGGTATCTCAATTTGATCCTCAGTAGACAGCAGAGGGTATGGAAACCCCCCTTCGGTAACCACCAGAAATATTATTTGAGATAGAAACATAAAGGTCATTGTGTACACGATGGATGTTTCATACACCAGCCACTATTCATCCACATAAGTCTTCAGCCATCTGTTTGTTTATTGATAACATATACATCAGATTTGTATGCTTAACTCGTAGTCCACTTGTAAATCTTCGTCAGATAATTACAGATAGCACATGACAGAATTACAATACTAAGAAATGGAAAAACACCCAGGGCCAGCACGGGAATCGAACCCGCTCTCCTACGCTCGAAGGCAATTAGCAGTGTGGTGACATAACCACTCGGCCACGGAGGGCCCCTTCAGCCATCTTGAATATTGAACCTGCAATCTTCAATTACAAGTTTCATGATCTACCGACCAGGCTGTATATATGCACACACACATTGAATTATACTTGAATTTATCAATGGGATTATTATGCATTGTGAGGTTATGTTGTTTTCAGCAATTTTCTAAACCAACATCCTTGCCACTGGAATAGAGCTCCATAAACAGAGACTAACTCATATTGAAAATGTTGTCCAAACAAAAATTTAAGACTTTCCTTTTTTTTTTCACTTTCGGAACTGTGTTCGTCAAGATACATTCTGTAAATAGTTTGAACAATTACAGTCGGCAGCAAAATTATTGGAGTAGTAGCAATATTTTCTATTTAAAAGATGTGCACCTAATACTGTGTTATTAAAGTAAATATTTGTCGAGTCATGATTTTAGTCTTATGCTATTTATAAAAAATAAGATGATAAAAATTAGTGATCAAACTAAATGAAAAATTTGGATATGTGGTATAAATAATTTTTCTGCCGACTATAATAATTGAAAAATCATCCATAATTTCAAAAAATTGTTCGATATAAATCGTACAAAAACAAGAGTAGAAGGCAACAAACTGAGATGTGAGTCAGTTCCCTTTTTTAGGATCCTTACTCTTAAAATGTGTTCAAGCTAAACAAGGAAAACGAGTATTTTAAAACAGAACAGTTTATTGAAAACTTATGTATGGGAGGACTTGTTATTCACTAAATGATGTATTTGATTATCTTATGTGAAATGAAAAAAAAAAAGTGTAGAGTGTGTGTTTGCCTAAAATACTGGTGACAATTAAACCTAACTCAACGGCATATTTTTCTCTACAATGAAGTATCTTGAATATGAAACTTCTTCCAGAAAGCCGCGTGTAAGCTCTCTAAATTTGCTCTTAAAAATTCCTCCTAAGAAAAGTTCTTAAGAAAATCTCACTATTTAAATAGGTCGTACCGGTAGTGAGTGAGAGTACATTTTACACCGCACTAGTGCTACTCTATGGGCAGTTGGAAACAGGGGCGCCGACTTTAAAAAAATGCTGTGGGTGCTCTGCTCAAGGATGTAGCTAGAGGGGGGGGGGGAGTGGAGTCCCTCCTTCAATGTTTTAAAAAATATTGTGGCACATGAGTTTTTTTTTTTTTTTTTATGCGCCTTAAATTTCATTTTAAAGTGAATTAGCGTTACGTACCAAAAATGCTAAGATTTATGTATCACTATCCCCCTTTGGTGACCAGCTGATTCGCCAACTAGCAAAAAATGTTGAATTAAAAAGTCTGATTTTGGAAATTCCCGCTCGGTTGGACCTCCAACGCCCTTTTTCCTTTTCAGACAATTATAACAGCCTGTTTGCGTACCGTACAAACTACCTTTGAAAATTCTGATCGTATTTAACGACCCTTAAAAAATATGGCCATAGCATAAATTCTCAATCGGTGGCGCCTATGGAAATTTTCCCTGTTTCAGACACTTGCAATAAATAGCATGTTCGCTTATCCTGCAAACTACCCTTGAAAATTCTCAGTTTAACGTGTTCCCGCTCTGTGGCACCCATCTTCCTTTTCAGACACATACAATTGTCTCGAAAGTATAAAAGGGGTCTTTCTAAGTGATCCTAGCGAGTATTTACTCGAGTTTCAGAGAAAACAATGGAAAACTCCAAATGAGTGCGAGCTGGGATCGAAACGGCACTTCACCGTGAATTTTAAAAAGCCCAGTTGCTTTGTGCCACTGGTGAACGCTGCATCTTCGCATACTTGACAAAACACTTTACCTTAATTTCATTGTAAGAAATCCAAGGAAATGTATTTTTCCATTT
The DNA here is from genome assembly GCA_963930645.1 of Salticus scenicus. Taxonomy (NCBI): domain Eukaryota; kingdom Metazoa; phylum Arthropoda; class Arachnida; order Araneae; family Salticidae; genus Salticus; species Salticus scenicus. The sequence continues at coordinate 184,566,085 of OZ005651.1, read as the reverse complement.
GAAATGTCTTTCCAGAGGATACAATTTTTTTAGAATTGTTTCAGGTTGAATATTTGACTTATTTGGCTTTGAAACAGAATTATTTTTATTCCGTGATTTATAATAATTTTATTAGAAAAAAAAAAAAACTTATCCACCTCTTTAAAGCATATAAGAGTAAATTAGCATATTTAGGATGTTAAACACAAATAATCTACTGATTGTGTGACTGATTCTAGGCTATGAAAGAAAAACCAAAAATTGGTGTTCTCCAAATTAATCCGTTTAGTCTGACATTTCCAACATCCGTAGCCAACTAGAAAAAGTCAATTCAATAAGAACTCTCTCATTAACTACATTGAAAAACCACCTATTTCTTGAAAGTTCGCTGGTGTTATGATTTCTTTAACCTAACTAAATAAATGATTTGAAGGAGAAAGCTAAAATATTTAATATGTTAAAATTAATATTATTATTTAAATATTGATTTTAAAATTATTATTATAACATTTAAAGAGTTAAAATTGAGATAATTATTCTTAAACTTCTAAGTGCAATTTTTATATCAGCATCTTAAGATTATAATTTTAACAGATTTGAAAGAAAACATAAATTAAACATTGGAAAAACAAAATTTTAAATATTATAATTCAAAATATTTTTGTTAAAGTTTAATGCACAAAGGAATTTTAACCATATATATATGTATGTGTATATTCCTTTAAAACTAGATGGTAGTTTGGTAATATTAATAATTTAGTTATCTCCAATTTTTACATATATAATACCGCATCAAAACAAAATTTAGGCTCACAATTTAACTCCCTGCTGGCTCATTTTATTCCAGGTTTGAAAAAAAAAAAAAAAAAGCCAAAATTTTTAATGTTTATTTTCATATAGATTTTTTAAATATAAAAATATTAAATCCTAAAAAAAAAAAAAAAATCATATTTATATAAATAAAATAAAAATAAATAAGTGCAAGTAAAAAGTGCCTTTAAAGTTGGCTTTCTGCATTTCACTGTCCGGGTTTATGCTACGAATGGATTTGTACCAGATTTTTTGTTTGTTTGTTTTTCTCTCTATCTCTTTTATTAATGCATTTATTTTCAGAATTTTACATTAATTTACCTTTATTTTATTAATTATTTTATTTATTTTTTCGGAAGTTCGGTGTAAAAGGGTCTTTTTTTTTTTCCCTTACAGCGGTTGTACTTTCACTATTACTAATTAAATAAATTATTTTGAGATTCAAGCTAAGTATAATATATCAACACCACAAACTAAGATCCAAAGAAAATAATATAAAAGTTACATATCTTAAATCACAATATTATATTTATATTAACCCGTTAGTAGTCGCTATAAACAGCGCCACCTATTACAGATTGAGCACTTTTTATAACACTGAAGGATGGGCGGCAAATCGACCAACTAGCGACTACTAACGGGTTAATGTAGGTAAAGAAGCAAATCATTTGTTTCGAAAATAAAAGTAACTATGTCAAAAATCGTTTAAAATTTATTTTCGTCCATAGAAGAAAACCATCTCATGATTGTAGTTAAAGTATTTTGATTTTAAATATAATTTTAAGAAAAAGAAGAGTGCTTTGAAATGTTAGAATGAAATGCAAAAGCTTTAATTTACATTCATAAAACTTAAGTTGTACCACAATCGCTGGTGTTTACAACATAAAGAAAACTTTCAGAAAAAAGTTCACTAGAGATTATATAGAAAAACATTTATTTGACCGTATAAAAGTTTTTTCAGAATTCTACACGTAAAACAATTTTATGACAGTAATTAAATAATGCATAATAAATAGAATATTATAAATAGAAACTTGAACTTATACTTTCCAATATTCTATATTTTCAAATAAAAACCTCTGTTGTAGCAATTCACAGTAAAACTATCAAATCAATTCCAAATTTGCAGAATATTTCTCTTTAAATGAAAATTAATACTGTGATCCTTTGATGAATAATTATGGAGGATAAAATTCAATTGCGTCATAAAAAAAGGGAGAAAATTGGAAAAAAAAATAATAATAATATTGTATCATTATTTTTATACTCCTCTAGATCCCTCCAGCAAATCTAAATCAACAGTATTTACTAATTATGATAACTATACAAAATTTAATTGGACTCGATAGAAAAAAAAAAGAAAAAAATAGAAAAAAAAAAAAAAAGTCATGTAAAAAATACTTTTGTCCTTCTCTCTCCGTCCCTCAGGAATATTTACCCCCCCCCCCCCCCTCCATTATATTTTTTCTTTTAGTAAGTAACAATTGTACCAAGTTTTTTTGTTGTTTTAAATTGGTCAAAAATATCTTTTTAAACATCGTTTTCATGTTTTCTTTTCATTTGCACCCCTCCCTATCTCCCTAAAGCACATTCAACATTCTTTAAAGCTTATAATACCTTTCACAAGTAGCGTTTCGAGAAAATGTCTTTTTTTTTTTTTATCAAACTGACCTTTCCAAAGTTACTGGAAAATGATGGCTGTTTTTCTTTTTCTTTTAAAACTAACACTTCCTTAGCTCTGATGTCTATATATACTTATATGACACAAATACACACACAATTAATCTTTTGTGTGTGAAAAATCATATTTGTCTGTGAGAAATTTCTGGCACCATCCTTGTTGACAGTTGACATGATGTTGCAGAGGGGAGTAAAGATTTAAAAACTGTCCCCTCCCCCAATTTCGGAAAAGAAAATAGGAGGACGGCACCATCAGAAGGCTATAATCGACTGTTGAAGCAAATTGTAAAATTCATTACATTTTGAAAGAATACAATAAAATAAAGGTGAGGTGAGGTGAGGTATCTTCATTCGAGTTAAATTATTTCCTCCCGGATTCAGAAAAAGTTTTCGTTCTGTTTATCTTCGATTTGAACAAATGCGTCAAGTGGTCTGGTCGCATTTGCAGAACAGATGTATGCTCTTTCAGAAAATTCCACTAATTGTTGAAAGTTGTTTCTTCCTGGGAGGTCTACCGTCTACTGAATGATTTTTAAAGCCACCCTTTCTTATCGCTTGGCAACATCTTTTTCACTAAATTATTTCTAGACAGCATGTCTCCCAGTCGCTTCGTTCTGCAAATTTCTCATACATCTTCCTCATTTTTTTACTTCATCTTAAAAAGTTGTGAGAGGACACAATATACTTCTACATTTATTAAATTTTTCACTATATTTTGCTTTGTAACATGTTTCGCTTTCATAAGTAATTATTTATTATTATTTATGAAAATTATAATTATTTAATACTTCCTTCCTTATTTTTGATCATTATATTAATGAAATATTATTTTTATTAACATTTATGTATTTTTTCAGTAGCTAAGTTCATTATGACCTTCAAAGTATTTGTATTATTTTACAAGATTCATAATATAGCTTTTTTTTACTTTCCGAACACTATAGTGAGGAAAGTATTGTAATCATGTCAAAAATCCAAATTGGAGATTTTGATGTTTCTATACGTTTCGAGGTCTAATGAGTCCGTTTTCACTATTTTTGCGATGATATATGTGTGTGTGTATGTGTGTATGTCTGTGAGTGAACAAGCTAGCGTCTAAACGCTTTGTTCGAATAACCTGAAATTTGGTACATATATTGTAAGTCACCATAGTACGAACCCTATAGATTTTGGCGAATCTAGCACTTATAGTTTTTTTACAGGGACACAAAGAAAAATTCTTTATCACTATGGCCTATGGGAGCAAAATCTTAAAAGTGCGATAGCATCTAAACGCCTTATTCAATTGAGCAAAAAATTTATACACATATTATAGGTCACAAATACTCAATCTGTATAGATTTTGGAGAATCTATCACTTATAGTTTTTTTTACAGGGACACAAAGAAAAATTCTTTATCATTATGCCTATAGGGCCAAATTTTTAAAAGTGTGATTGCGTCTAAACGCCTTATTAATCGGAGTAAAAAATTTGTACACGTATTATAGGTCACAGTTGCACCAACTGTATAGATTTTTGTGAATCTAGCACTTACAGTTTTTTTACAGGGACACAAAGAAAAATTCTTTATCATTATGGCCTATGGGACCAAATTTTTAAAAGTACGATAGCATCTAAACGCCTTATTCAATTGAGCTGAAAATTTATATGAATATTATAAATCACTGTTGCACTAACTATAAGCATTTTGGTGAATCTAGCATTTATAGGTTTTTACAGGGACACAGCGAAAAATTCTTTGTCATTATGATTTATGGGCTCAAAGTTCAGTAGCGTTAAATAAAACATCGTGTAATATATGGAGAAAAAAAATACTCAAACACTCTATTATGGTTTTCTCTTTTTTGTCTGTTTAACAACTCCTCTTTCTTTACTTTATCTACAAAACTGTTAATTACTCAATGTTCGGAAAGTCGAGTGGAGTCACTCCAGATTTTTTTTTTTTTTCCTTTTTTTTTTTACGAATGAAAAATTCTATATAATTTTTTTTATGTATTTCAATTATTTTTTTTTTAATCATTACTGACTAATTAGATACAAAATGCAGCTAAGGTTATAATATACCGGAGAAAAGTAGAGAAAAAAGAAGAGATGCTTCTATCACTTTTTGTCCCCGAATTTCAAATTTATTTATTACTTTCTGGAAAAAGCATTATTCAGTTTTAGGAGAGCAAAGGAACAAAAAAAAAAAAAAAGTGTTGTCTTTTTCCTTTCGATTTCGCAAAAGTTTGTAAAATTATACTGCCTGAAAAAAAATCGATATCCGACACCATTCTTGCTGATTCCTATATATAAAATGACCTCATGAATCCGAATATGACTCCCATTTTGCCCAGTCACCCGCCGTTTTCTAGATACCCCACACCCTCCCTAATTTCTTTCCCTGTTCAATAATTTTATGACCATGAATTTTTTGATTTGAAGAATGAAAAATAATTAATTTAACATCTAAAAACAAAACAATAACATATATATATATATATATATAAAGTTTAAAAAATAACATTAATAAGATTAAAAAAAAGAGATATGTAATGCATAATTTCAGAGGCAAATAATTCCCCCTCCCCCCCCCCCCCCCCCAAATTTTCCCCTTGTCGCAAATGTCCATGTTTTAGAATTTTCCAAATCTATAGCCCCTCAGAAGATATTTAACGGTTAAAATAAGCCTCCCCCTCCTAAAAGTAAAATTTATAGCCATAAAATCACCGAAAAATGATAAAAATAGAGGGCCATTCTTAAAAAATGGTGGGTGATAGGGAAAAATGAGCGTCATATTCGGATTCAGGATCAGGAGGTCATTTTGCCTAAGAATATGCTGAAATGGTGTCAGAGGGAATTTTCATGCCGAGCAGTTTATCAATAAGTAATAAAGAAAAAAAAAAAAAAAAGAAAAACTAATACTGCAAAGACTAAATATATCTGTTGACCAAGGAGTTGTAAAGAGAACGATGGTTTTTATGTCATTTTCTTCCCCTGTTTGCCCCCTCTCAGTTAAGTATAAACATCAAGTTTTCACAGTTGAAATAACAATTACGCAAATTTTAATTGCAATCAATAAAAAATGATATAAAACCATCCTCTTTAAGAAATTTTTGCGAACCATACTCTTAACATAAACTTTGTTATGGTGCCAAGCACCCACGGCAAGGTTTCTTGGGCACTTGAGCACCCAAAGCATCCAAGTAGTCGGCGCGCCTGCAGAGCCCGATCAAGTCAAAAATGGGTCCAGGCCCTGATACGCATTCGGTCCCCTACCTACACCTACTACTTTTTCAATGTTCTTTACCTTTACCACTCTTTGAAAAGTAAGCCGATTGTTTATCCTACTGTCTCACTCAAAAATGCATATTTGAGTAAAATTTTATCTTTGTAAAACGTTTCGTTTTGTTTTCAGAAGTAACATTTTCATGAAGTTCTATGTTCAAGAGCATTTTGTATATTTTTATTTATTTATTTTTAACTCGAAGTGAAATTTTGCCCCTCCCCTTAAATCAAGGGCCCCTGGGCCCCCACAGCCCAGTTGGCCAAGGCTTTAATCAGGTCCAGAGAGCATGGGTGCTCCGCACCCACAGCACCCACATAGTAGGAGCGTCTGCAGAGCCCAATCAAACCAAAAGTGGGCTCAGGCCCTGATACGCATTCGGGCCCCTACACCTACCATTTTTTCAATGTTTTTTACCACTCTTTGAAAAGAAAGCCTATTGTTTTTCCGACTGTTTAACTCATATTTGAGTAAAATTTTATCTTTGTAAAACGTTTTGTTTTGTTTTCAGAAGTAACATTTTCATGAAGTTCTATGTTCAAGAGCATGTTTGTATATTTTTACTTATTTATTTATTTATTTTTTATTATTTATTAGCTCCAAGTGAAATTTTGCCCCTCCTTAAATCAAGGGCCCCTGGGCCCCGACCAGTCGGCCAATGCTTTAAATCGGCCCTGGGCGGTGAGCGCATGGGTGCTACGCACCCACGGAAAAATTTCTGTGGGTGCTTGAGCACCCACAGCACCCACATAGTCGGCGCGCATGGTTGGAAATGTCTGGGATACACCCTTAAGTGTGGTCTGGAGTGGAGTAGAGATGTAAAAAACCCAGGAATATTCCTTCTGGGGAATAAACATGGGAATTTTCAGGTTTAAACCAGGAATTTTGGGAACTTTGGAAACTTTGATGGGAAGAAACTAATATTCAATGTTTAGATTTAATTTGACTTCTTTTAAGAGTACCAGACATTTTTATTCTTTAATATTTGCTTAAATAAAAGTGATATCAACAATTATGTGATTATTTTACAGAAAATTATAAAAAAAAGTAAACATTTACGTTATTGACAATAATAAATGATGAAGTTTTGTCTGCCTATTTAAATAACTTTAGAATTTTTTTTTTTTTTTTTTTTTTTATGAATACCATAATAAAATATGTTATAAAAAATAATACAATGAAATTAAATTATGGTAAGAATACTTTAAAATTATTAAATTTTATTATAATTCATCGAACAAAATTTCACATTAGTTGATGAAATTTTGCTGTTATCAGTCAAAGAGCACGGTGAAAAATTTCGAACATGAGTTCTTCGGTTATTAAGAATTCAAGCAATAATTTTTTAATGCATTAAATCAATACATAAAATATTCAATAGCTAATAATTAATAATTTGGCTGTTATTTCTTTCTTCATTTATTTTTTGCATGTTGTTGAAATTTTAATTGAAATATTTTCCAGTGTAATATTATTGATTGTTTTAGTAAATGCTGAATATTTTCAAGCATTTTTGATTTATCTTTGAAATAAAATGTTAAAGATATACAACTGAAACATGCGATTGCGATAAAAAAAAAAAAAAAAAAAAAAAAAAAAGAAAAAGTGTTATATTGAACTTAGTATGTATACAGTCAGAACTCAGATATAAATATACAGCAATAACAGAGAATAAGTCTGTTAATTAATGAAATTTGAAAATTGTGCTTTTTAAATTTATAGACGTTAGAAGCACTATTTAAAAATTGAAAGATCATAAAAAACATCTGAATGTGAGATAACATTTTGAAATGCCTTAGAACATCTCTAATCCCAGATGAAAAAAAAAAAAAGCTAAATTCGCAACTTTTGAAAACTTTCAAAATTCCCTTCCCAAAAAATCAGGTTTATTCCCTGGTTTAAACCCGGATTTTTTCCCCGCTCACATCTCCAGTCTGGAGACATGCCATCATAATTTTCATCCTCCACAGAGGGGATAGATCATATAGAAAAATCATTTTAAGTGATCATCATAATAGAACTTCAGGTAACTTACTTTCCAATCCAAGTACAAAAAAGCCATAACTCCTATAAAACTTGTAACTCTATTAAAAGTCATAATTCCGTTCGGAACAACCTTCGCAATTCTTCAATTCCATTTAATACCTTGCGTTAACGAACAAAACAATTTGAACTAAGTAAACCTTTGTATACAGATTTCGTATGGCAGACGTTCATTTCAAAATACAATTTCAGTACTGTTTCGACAAATATGAGGGCCGTGGTAGCCATGTTAGTAGAGCGCTGAGCTTGTAACTGGAAGATTGCTGGTTAGATACTCGAGCCAGCCAAAGACCATCATGTACACAAATGCTGGCTGGTGCACACAAAATCCATCGTGGCCACAATGTCCTCCATGTTCCCATCCAAATTATACCTGTGGGGTCACCGAAGCGGGGGGAGCAATCCCCTTCCAGGGAAGCTGTGGCTTCGAGATCTTTTCCCTTAGAGGAGCAAAATTGTGATGGCATGTGTCTAGATCATCCTTAGGGGTGCGTCCCAGACCGTCGTCAATTACCCATAGCTCAGTACCAGTGCAACGATAAACACAACCAACCAACCGATATTCACAAATATAATGCATGTGTAAGCTGACCAACTGTCCCCATTTTCTGGGGACTCTATTTTTCCTTTAATTTGAAAGCATTTTTCTAAGTTTTGAAATTTTTTAAAAAGTAAATTATTAAGGAATAATATTTTATTTTTAGTTCTTATTTGTTAGGAATGGGAAAAAATACATCCATTATTGGATAACTGTGGCAATTTTTAACGCTTCTGTATTATAAAGGTACTCTAATCTGGTCAGCCTATGCATGTGCTAAATCTGTTTGCTTCACGTGCTGCCAAGAAAACAATGATGCAGACTGTGCAGGAGGAACAACACGAGAGTTTGCTATCTTTGGCAAATTTAGTGCACTAATGTCATGAGGCAGCTTCAACTGAATTCCAACTATTCGAGGGTTAGCGCACACCTTCCACCGGATTAAAACCAGATTTAGTTAGACTTCTGATCAATTGATTCTTTTGTAAATCATTAAAACAATACATTCTAAAATTTCTTTAATTAAAATTTTTAACATCAACAATAATTGTAATTTCTTTCATGCTTAAAAATGTTTAGATAATCTTACAAAAAATATTCTTCAATATTAACTAAAATGTTTGTATAAATTTTAACAAATTTATTTAGTATAAAAACATTCAAATATGTTAAAAGTACATTTAATTAGCTATTATATTTTGCTTTAGTCATATCATTTGGTCGCACATTTATTACACCCAAAATGCAAAGGAGAATTATGAAATACTCCAACAAAATTGAATTCTTGAACAATAGCAGAAAGCTCGAAAATGGTTTCAAGAAATAGATCATGACTACCTCTTGCTATAAAATTTGACATAACTTTTTTTTTTTTCCACAAATATATTTTACTACTAATGATGATATTTTAATCAGTTGTTACAGCTCACAGATGGTGGGAAAATATTTCGTTGGTTCGTAACATATCGAAGAACTTTTGTGAACTAATTACTCATTTGCAAAATTGTTGAACAAGTTGCAGTTGAAAGAAATTTTCATTTTTTTATTTTATTCATTCTAATACAGGGTGGGCAAAAAGCCTGTAAATACTTTAAAAATTCATAAAACCCGAAAAAATAACCAAAAAAAAAAAAAAAAAAACTGTTTGCAGGTTTAGCATCAATAAGTCACGGGATTTTTTTTAAGATAAGAAAAAAAAATAGTTAAAAAAACAGCCGACAGATGGCACTGATATGAACGACTTTGTTGGAAATATGCAAGTGAGACAGGCGATTATGAATACTTTTGGCTATGGGGTTATTTTAAATCCCGGGAATGTCGATCCCGTCCATCCAACCTGTCGGAAATGAAAAATGCAATCCGCCGAGAGCTGTCATGTATACTGTTGGGCATGCTGCACTCTACTGTTGCTGGATTTGTGGCACGAATGTGTTATCACCTGTGGTGGTGGACATGTGGAACACATATTGCTATAATAAATGATTTGGTAACATTTTTGTTATTTACATGCCTTTTATATACGGAACACTCCCTATTGGCTGTTTTTTAGCTATTTTTTTTTTCTTATCTTAAAAAAAAATCCTGTGATTTATCAATGCTAAGCCTGCAAACCGTTTTTTATTTTGGTTATCTTTTCTTGTTTTATGAATTTTAAGGTATTTACGGACCTTTTGCCCACCCTGTATATATTTGAAAAAAAAAAAAAAAAAAAAAAAAAATTCTTTTAAAACTTCCATGAAATTTTATTTGAGGAAAATTCAGCAAATCAAATATCTAAAATTTGCGAGTCACTGATCATGCATTTTTTTTTAGGAATTGATATATAAATTGCAAGCAAACTCACTCTCTGAATATGTCATTCTCAAGATTTTTTGCTACAATAAGATAAAAATGTAATTTTGTAGTTTTATTTTAGTTATGTTCAGGGACTCACAAATATCTTGGGAGCCAGAGATAGCAAATTATTCCTATCACAATACTCACAGAAAAGCATAGAGGCTTTAGAGTGATTCAATACCAACTCACCTAAAAAAATAAAAGTTGGTTGCATGACCGACTCAGATTTTCTTTAAATTAGGTACACAGATTGATGATATAGAGGCATGAAAAAGTCCAAATTTTTAGTTACCTGCTCCACTTATTTATAGATATACAGGCCCTCAAAGTTTGTCAGTTCCTTCAAAATACCAAAAAATTGATGTTATTTAATTTTATTTTCTTAAAAATTGTACTCATGCAATATGAAAGTGTTAGGTATCTATGGAAACTAGTTATTGCAGGCATTCAGGAAAAAATTCTACAATGTTTATAATGAAAATCGTTTAGGTACAGTACTCTTAGAAGTTGCAACTACAAAAATTTGATTTTCCCGATTTTGCTAAAATTGAGACATCAATTCCAAAAAAAGGAAAATAAAACCAAAGGTTTACTCACTTTCTGGTAGAGTACAGGTGTTCACCATAAATTACTACACAATAAATTACTTGGGTTTCTCACTCCTTCTTGGAAATATTTAAGCTTAAAGACAAACCATAGGGCAAAAACATGCAATTTCGGCCATCTTGGCAGCCATTTTTCTCATAAAGGGGGGAGCGCTAGAAACTTTTTTATTTTTTTAAAATAAGCTACTGATGTGTTAGCTATTCACAGGAAAAGAGTTTACTTTTGGTTATTATTTGCATAAAGAGATATCCTGCTGATAGTGTATGCATATTTTTCTCTAATACCATATGCTTGTGTTCCCCCTCTGATAGACTTAACATTAATAAAAAGGAAATAATTATAAGATAAAAAAAATTTTATAAACCATGTTTTTAAATTTTCTGTTGAATCATATAAACGCTACTGAAGGCAGCCGGAATCCCAGCAATTGGATAAAAGTATTAAAAAAATTCCTCGCTATCGTCTTTTGAGCTATTATAAATGTTTCAAATGGCTATCTAGCCGGGAAGTTAGTTAAAAGTTCATTGCAAGCTTTGTACTGGAAACGCTGCCAAAGGCAGCAGGGTCCTGAAGCAATTGGATAAAAATATTTTTAAAAAGCATTTTCACCGTATTTTGAACTATTCCGAAAGTTTCAAATGTCTAGCTACTCGGGAAGTTAGTTAAATAAATTTTCTGTTGAATCATATGAATGCTGCCGAAGGCAGTAGGGACCTGAAACAGTTGACTAAAAGTATTAAAAAAAATATATTGCCACCATGTTCTGAGCTATCCTGAAAGTTTCAAATATCTAGCTAGTCAGGAAGTTAGTGAAAAATCAATTGCAAGCTTTGTACTGGTAACGCTGAAGAAGGCAGCAAGAACCCGAAACAGTTGGCTAAAGGTATTTAAAAAAATGCATTTTCACCGTGTTCTGAACTATCCTGAAAGTTTCAAATGTCTAGCTAGTCGGGAAGTTTAGTTAAATAAATTTTCTGTTGAATAATATAAGCGCTGTCGAAAGCAGTGGGACCTGAAATAGTTGACTAAAATTATTAGAAAAATGTATTGTCACCGTGTTATGAACTGTCCTGAAAGTTTCAAATGTCCAGATAGTCGGAAAGTTAGTGAAAAATCGATTGCAAGCTTAGTACTGATAACGCTGCCGAAGGAGCAGGAACCCGAAACAACTGGCTAAAGATATTAAAAAAAATGCATTTTCACAGTGTTCTGAACTATTCTGAAAATTTCAAATGTCTAGCTAGTCGGGAAGTTAGTTAAATAAATTTTCTGTCGAATTATATAAGCGCTGTTGAAGCAGCGGGACCTGAAATAGTTGACTAAAATTATTAAAAAAATGTATTGTCACCGTGTTGTGAGCTGTCCTGAAAGTTTCAAATGTCTAGCTAGTCGGAAAGTTAGTGAAAAATTGATTGCAAGCTTTGTACTGATAACGCTGCCGAAGGCAGCAGGAACCCGAAACAGTTGGCTAAAGGTATTAAGAAAATGCATTTTCACCGTGTTCTGAACTATTCTGAAAGTTTCAAATGTCTAGCTAGTCGGGAAGTTAATTAAATAAATTTTCTGTTGAATCATATAAGCGCTGCCGAAGGCAGCGGGACTTGAAATAGTTGACTAAAATTATTAGAAAAATGTATTGTCACCGTGTTGTGAACTGTCCTGAAAATTTTAAATACCTAGCTAGTCGGGAAGTTAGTTAAAATTCGATTGCAAGATTTGTCCCTGACAAACACACAAACCCACAAACAAACAAGAATCGAAGTTAATAAAAACATGGTAAAATAGTAATGAATGTATTAATAGCTGCACTATCTGTACAAGAATACAAGAAAATTATTATATTAAATTATTTAATAATAATAAAAAAAAATAATTTTTACATTTTATAGCAAAATTAGATATTTGATGAAAACAAAAAATAGAATTTTTCCAAAACTGAACGTTGTCTATTCGTAATTATAAAGTACTAAATAATTTCTTGAAAAATCAATCAAAATAAAGGAGCTATAAATATTTATTTCATAAGCAACTATATTTGAAATACAGCAATATATTAAAAATTGATGTGTACTGTACAGAATTTTATTCAACTCCAAGCATAAGTTCCTGTATTTTTTTCACAGTATCATTTGATATTAAAACCATGCATCCTGTGGCTGCTGCTGATGGCATTGGTATTATATCTAACAGATGCTTGTATGAAATCCAGCATGTATCTGGTTTCTATGGCCAGTAGAAATTTTGTCAGGGGCCATGAGGATGCATAAATTGTATTTGAACATCACCTTTTTCAAAACAGTTTTCTAAGACAACTCCTAACCACCATTTCTTATCATAGATGCAAGCAACATAAAAACCTTTAGAAATGTTATTAAGACTAAATTTTTGACATGTTGCTTACCTACTGCAGATACTTCAATCTGATTCGATATGTTTGTAGATATAATGGAAACTAAAAGCACAGACTTACTAATAGGAATAAATTTATGTTAATCTCTGATACCCTCAATTCTTACAGCAAAAGTTAGTCTTTCACAAAGCAATGCTCTTGTTTCTGCTACATATTCTTCAGATGCAAAGAAAAACTTAATATTTTTAAAATTACCTGTGCAATAATGAAACAAATCATGTGGAGAAATTATCTGATCCTTTGAAGGACGTTGCAGGCTGGTTCTGTAAGCAGACCTTTTAACTGTGCCTCCAGTGGCATCACAGGGGCTTTTGGCATGGGGGGTGACAAAAAAATGTCACTCAGCATTTAGTTTGAAATCTTCTTTATGTTGGCATAAATTTAAAAAGTTTTTCTTGTTTTTGCACTGCGCTGAGCTACCACCACTGAAATAAATTATTTTCTATATGTCTGGATATTGTGATGTTAAATATGGAATTACAGGCCTTTGAAAAGAAACTACTGCCACCGTATCATGTGTCAAACAGTCACTGATAATACACATAGAAATAACTTTTAGGTTATCATTTGGCCGAACATATGCTAAAAAAGGATGGAGTGTAGCTTGCGTGTTTTCCCAGTGATATCCCTGTATTGCATCCTGTACAATAAAAGTAAAATTTTCAGAAAAATCAAGTAATAAAATGCACTCATCTGGTTTTAGTTCTGCTTTTCTTGTTTTTAAGTACTCTGATTGAGATTTTGCAATGTAATGGTGTTTTGCCAAGGACTTCATTTTCAATAAAAGTTCCGATTTAAAATCAGAATGAGTGTTGAATGGACTGTAGTCATCCACCGTTGAAATGTCACTTCAGATTCTTCATCATAATCATCCATTAACATATCTAAAAATTGTTCAAATGCAGTTTAGAGTGGACACTGTGAACAAAATCCTAACATACATGCTTCATTGTTAATGTCACACACATAATGAGACAAAAAAATCACTGATAGATGATTTAACAGATTGTTTTAGAGATGCCATCATTAGCCTGTCATTTTGGTGAATCATACAGACATAGACTGAATGAGTTCCTGTACTACCAGCTAACATACACCACTTCGGTCGCAAATCAGCAAGTTTAGATTATCCAATCTTGGGATTGGGATATTCCTGTTTAAAAAGTGTGTATGCTTCTTTGAGATTACATAAAATGAGGTGTTTCTGTTTTGTAAATATTTTATTTCTTCACTAAATACTAACTTGAATTTTTAAAAATTAAAAGGTTTCTTATATCTTTCTTTAAGATATCACAAAAATAGATTTCACATTAGTTTTGTTTTAATACCAGAATATAATAAAATCAGAATGTTGCTCGCTTATTCAATGCTTCATTCATCTAATAATACTATTTCTAAAAGTAACTAAGTAACGTTCAGAGGGTAAATAAAGTCTGATACATGTATTAAATCATTATTTATATAATATTCAATAAGTTTTGTTTTTTACATTTTTTTTTCATTAATGTTAAGTCTGTGAGAGGGGAAACACAAGCATATGGTATTAGAGAAAAACATGCATATACTATCAGCAAGATATCTCTTTATGCAAATAATAACCAAAAGTAAACTCTTTTCCTGTGAATAGCTAACACATCAGTAGCTTATTTAAAAAAAATAAAAAAGTTTCTAGTGCTCCCCCTTTATGAGAAAAATGGCTGCCAAGATGGCCGAAATTGCATGTTTTTGCCCTATGGTTAGTCTTTAAGCTTAAATATTTCCAAGAAGGACTGAGAAACTCAAGTTATTTATTGTGTAGTAATTTATAGTGCATACCTGTCTGTACTCTACCACAAAGTGAGTAACCTTTGGTTTTATTTTCCTTTTTTTTTGAATTGATGTCGCAATTTTAGCAAAATCGGGAAAATAAAATTTTTGTAGTTGCAACTTCTAAGAGTACTGTATCTTAACGATTTTCATTATAAACATTGTAGTATTTTTTTCCTGAATGCCTGCAATAACTAGTTTCCATAGATACCTAACACTTTCATATTGCATGAGTACAATTTTTAAGAAAAAAAAATTAAATAACATCAATTTTTTGGTATTTTGAAGGAACGGACGAACTTTGAGGGCCTGTATATCTATAAATAAGTGGAGCAGGTAACTAAAAATTTGGATTTTTTCATGCCTCTATATCATCAATCTGTGTACATAATTTAAAGAAAATCTGAGTCGGTCATGCAACCAACTTTTTTCATTTTAGGTGAGTTGGTATGGAATCACTCTTTAGGGGTAATATTTCAGAATTTTATAATTAGTGCAGGTCATTTATGTATAATTTACATTGAATAAATGAAATTCAGTTCAAAATGTAAACTAAGAAAAATTTAAAATAAAGTCCATTGAATTTGATGAACATTATACTTTTAATATTTTCTCGCTTTAAAATTAAACACAGTTTGCTTTAGATAGCATTCAGGGTGCTGGTACTTTGTTCAAACAAAAATGTTGATATGGGACGTGCCAGTATAATAGTAAGCATGGTGGCACCCAGCACCCTATCACAGACTGTCCCAGATACTTAGTGTAATAGAATAGTATAATAGTAAGAAGTTTTGTCAAGTATGGGAATTACTTTCATGGAAAAATATTCTTCAAAAACACAGGTAATTATTAATGTTTTCACGAAAACATTAAAGTTATACCATTCATTCAATATTAAACAATGTCATCTTTTATACCAAGAGGAGAAGGTGGGAGAAAAAGGAAAAATATAGTAAAAAATATGAGTAGTACATGAAAATTTTTGTCAGTCTGCCATCATAACTAGTCACCAATGAGATATTTATAGTCGCCCTGGTTTCAGGGGGGGGGGGTTAGAAAACAATTGCGTAACGTTTTGTTCAAGAAAAATTTATTTTATAAAAAATATTATTCACAACAACTCTTTCTTCTTATTTATTTATTTTTTTGAACATTTACAAATAATCTGTGTATTATTTTGTAGAAATCACATTTGTGAGTAACAGACAGCTCCCAACTATGCCCCCCCCCTCCTCCCCCACGTACCATGGAGATCAACTATTTCAAATTCAGAACGTCATAGTTAGATTCAAATTTCGAAATAAGATAATGTCATCTAAAAATTCGCAAGCATAAAATGAACACTCTAAACATTTAACTGATTTTTTTCAAATTTGCTTTTAACAGTTGCTAAAGAAGCAATACATTAAAAATCAAAAATTCTGAAATTAACTGAACACATTTAAATTTACATTAAAAAATTGCAAAATTTGCAAAAAAAAAAAAAAAATTCTTCCCTCCACCCTCTTAAACTGTTCTACTCCCTATATTTGATAAAATGTTGCTACAGAGGTTAGGTTCCCTTTCTTCAAAAACCCGTTTACAAAAAATAACAAGCAAGAAAAATCATGCAGCATGCATTGATTAAGTAACACTTTCCAGCTGTACGTAATTATTGTATCGAATAACCTTTAATCTGAAAAAGTTAATCATATCATATTCTATACAAAACATTATTTTAGAATATTAAAAATACATGTGAATGTTTTTATGATTTTTACAATAGAACGATTTTAAATATAACTTTTAAAAACTTCTGTCCTAAAACTTAATCCATTGACTTTTTTTTTGTTGTTGTTGTCTCTGTAAACAAATTAGTTGCACAGGATCTATTAATGTCATTTTTAATAGGGAACATTCCATAGTGAACTTGATTGTATCATTTTTAAAAAATTCTAAAAATATTTACCAACGCTAGGAGCCGGAAACAAACAGATAGAAAGGTAGACAATCGGACAGACAGATACACAAATTGAAATCATATTCCCACTAAAAATATAAGAAAGTGTTAAAACGCTTAATGTAAACGAAAGTGCAATTCTAGCAAATTTTTATTAATAGCTCTTAATGTAACTGAATATTTTTGTGTGGCCTGTAAATCTAATGCTAATCATACTATATTATATAGAAGGCACTCTTTTGTGCATACGAATGATTTATTTGAATTGCATTAAGCTTTGTGCAAAGTAAAAGTGTTTAAATTTGGTTTATAAAAATAACTCTTAGAGAACGCAATGCTTTGGAATACTTTCAAATGCCCCTGTATACAAAAAAGTTAGAAATGTACTCGATTTTACATAGGAAACATCCGAAAGGGAACTTGAATAACATATTAAAATTTCATTAAAGTTTCTATACAGTAAAGGTATTAAAATATGGTTTATAGAAACTCCTCTCATAGAACACAAAGCTTTCGAATATTTTTGGGTGCCCCTGTACACAAACCTGTAGAAGTATAAACTTCATTTTCAATAGGGAACACCCGATAGTGAACTTGAATAACATATATGTTTAAAAAAATTCCATAAATATTTACAGGAGTTAAAGCACGGGCAGACAGACGGACATATACACAAATTGAAATCATATTCACACTTGACAAATGTTAAAAAGTGTTGAAAACTCTTTATGTAAACGAAAGTACAATTCTAGCAAATTTTTATTAATTGCTTTTAATATAAATGAATATTTTTGTGTCACCCTGTAAATCTAATGCTAATCATGCTATATTCTATGCAAAGCATTCTTTTGTGCACACAAATAATATATTTCAATTTCATAAAACTTCATAGAAAGTAAAGTTATTAAAATTTGATTTACCGAAATATCTCTCATAGAATGCAATGCTTTGGAATATTTTTGAGTGTCCCTGTACATAAACCAGTGGTGATATTTACTCTATTTTCTACAGGAAACATCCAATAATGAACTTGAATAACGTATTTCAATTTCATTTGAGATATGTGTACAGTAAAGATATGAAAATATGGTTTATAGAAATACCTCTCATAGAACACAATGCTTTGAAATACTTTCAGGTGTCCCTGTACACAAACAGGTAGAGGTATATAAACTCCATTTTCAATAGGGAACATCCGATAGTGAACTTGAATAACATATATCAGTTTCAAGAAATTCCATAAATATTTACGGGAGTTAGAGCGCAAATAAAATTTGCAGCACATTTAAAAATTTCAAGAGAAATATTTTTCATATGAGTCAGAAAATTTTGAAAACTGTGAAAGATATTTTAAAGCCCCGGGCATGTGTTTCAAATGCCCAGCTGTAAATCATTTCCTGAAAAAAAAAATGTCTGGTTATAACCCAGATTTGTCAAGCCCATCAGCCTACTCATTTGGAGTTTTTTTCTCGGAAACTCGCTTGAATAATGGCTGAGATTCCTCAGAAAGAACAAACTCCCTTCAGAGAAGAGCATCCACACAAGCTTAGATCCCGTATATAACAGCTTTAATCCCTACACCAACACCCAAATAAATATCATAGCAATTGCAGGAAAAAGTTATTGAAAAAACGGAGAATTCCAAGAAAACATTGGTTACTAAAACACATGTTTTTCTCTGGGGAAAAGGAGAGTTATGGGGATTAATGTTTTTTTATAAAATATTTTTTTCTTGGGAATTTTTTTTTTTTTTTGTATTTTGCTATTTCATTTTCAAGCAATAAAAGATAATTTTTCAAAATGTTTTTCTAAATGTAATAACGGAATTTCAATTTAAATAATAATAATAATAAATACAGTAGACAATAAGTAATTTTGTTTACTGGAATCTCCATTAAATAACATGGAATTTGGTTGCCAGAAATGGAGGAAATGTTAAAAATGAAAAAGTAAGAGTAATATGTATATATTACCACTCTTTTTAAAACTTTTGTGACAAACAGGTTCTTTTTTTTTTTCTTCTTAAATCCCTTTTACCTGTACTGTAAGACATAGTCCATCCACATGATATGTGTAGTATCACAGGTGGGTCTAGGTAGACAAACTACTCGAGATTCACAGAGGTCGAGAGGTCATAGGGTTACACGGATCTTCCTTTGAATATCAGTATTGCACATAGCATGTTATATCAGTACAAAATTATTACAAAGATTTTTTTGGCTAAAATTATGAGATCGAGATGTATTCTAAAAGAAAATCGCTGAAGATATTGTCTTTTTTTAACAAAAAGACATGTAATTGTGATGAAAAGTATGCAGAAAGTGTAACCACTCCTAATGAAAGCAAAAGGGGGGGAAAAAAAAAAGTATTATTATTTTGTTTTATCTAATTTATCTATTTATTTTTCATAAAACTGAATATAAGTTTTATTATAAAATGCTTTATTTTACTATGTCACCAAAGTCCATATGCATGGCATAATTATTATTATTATTTTTTTTTTAAGTTTTTGTAACAATAGATAAAATATAAAATTTTCTTTTGAAGGTTTCTTTAAAGAAACTATAGTATAAAATATTCTTGTTTATATAATATGTATTCAAAGTTCGTACTTCTAAAAATGTATATTCTTGATATTCTTTCATTAGGTGGAGTTGTCTTTATTACAACGAAGCTATAAAGCTTTAGCCATTCAGATGAATCAAATCTATAACAAAAAGTTGTGGTATATAATGCTTGAAAAATTCCTTATGAAGTATTTTTGGAGTGCGGCAGGTATGATCATAATTGCATTGCCGATAATGACTGGTTATACAAAGACTGAAATAGGTAAGTTTTCATATAATCTAATTGTTATTCTCGCTATAAGGTAACAAATTGAAGTCATTTAATTTCAGTTAGTACAAAGTGATTTGAAAAGTTGTGCAATCTGCAAAAAATATTTCATGTAAAAAATACACACATAAATCAGATTGTAAACATGAACAAAATTGAAAGAGTTACTGTTCTAAGAAGCAAAACTAAATGATAAATTTACATTTTTGCATTAAATGCTCAAATTTGAGAGCATTTTTTTTTTCATTATTCAATCGCTTTTTTATTGAATAATATGTTTACTGTTTGTTTTCGAATTAATTAAGTTATCAACAAAGTATTTTCATATAAAAACGTACTTTTAGATGACCTTATCGAAAGAAATCAGGGAACCATGGAGGTCACTGTTCTTTAAAAGTGATGAACTTTCAACTCCTGAATTGCACATTGATAATAAGGATACAGATTCAATTTCAATTCCTTATGTGCACACTTATAAACTGAATTGCAAAGAAAGCTTTCTCACACTTTTCAGTGATAATTGCAAAGTTTTATTCTTGACTTCCTTCATTTTGTGAAGATGAGTGACTACTTTCTTTATTGCAAACATGGGCGTTGGCAGAATGGGTCAAGGGGGCACTTGCCCGCCCCTCCCCCTGGAAAAGTCTACTAAGCATTTTTTTCTTTAAATTTAAAACTATGCTATCAGAATTTTATTTAAAAAAAAAACTCAGGTTGTGTCCCCCCCCCCCCTGAAATTTTTTCTGGTGACACCACTGATTGTAAACACTCCCACTTTCTCAAAATTGGGTTACAAAGTAAATTGTCATCTGGTTCGGCTCACAAACATTTGGGTATATTTCTTTTTGCTCCAATGACTCTAATGACAAATGCTGTTGCAAAATTATGTTCAATCATAAGAAACTTTCTCTTTGGGGAAATTTCACTACCATCTTAAACCAAATAGTTTCTTTTCGGTATTAACATGAACTGCAACTAAAATTCCCACTGGTGTATAAGACTTTTAACAGTATAGTATTGCTGCTTCTATTAAAAAAAAAAAAAAAAGAATCCCTTTAGAATTATGAAAAAAAGAATCCCTTGTGATATGCCTCTCTGATAACATTTGATGCCACAATGATGCTTTTATTTTATAGTAGGATTTGCTAGTCATAATATAGATTTTTCTCTCATAAAATTTAGAAGCTCTGTCCCTTGCATGTGGCCAATCTATTTCAGCTTATGTACATTTTTTATTATTTAGATTTTGCAACTTTTCAATCACCTTGTTTTTTTTTTTTTTTTTTTTTTTTTTTTTGTTGTTGTTTAAATAAGGGTGAAATTTATAATTAATTGAGCAATTTACATTCACAGATTTCATAATTTAAAATCTTTGGCATTGAAAAGTAATTTACTAATGTTATAAATTTTATGCTTTTTGACATGTATGTTTGAGTATATTTAAAATTAATTGTAGCGTGAATTTCATTGTATATATTTTTTTCTTTGCATTAGTAAAGGCGCTATCAGACGAAGTATGATAGGAGAGTCATTAGCACATACTACTTCATAAACAGGTTTCTCATGAGGGAAACTGTCAAAATATCCCCGTTCAATACAGTTTGCCTCACGTATATTCTTCAGTCATGAACATTTGACTGTTTACATCTCATACAGTAGTTTTCCTCTTGAAAGAATCAATAATATTCCAATGGATGCTGTTCAGGTGTACACAGACGGTAGTAAGAATGATAGTGATATACAGACAGCGGAATTTACATAAAGTCACAAAATTGAGAAGTAAGGATTCAGAAAATGAATACTGACCACTGCTGTCTTTCATAGTGAATTAATAGCCATAGATGAAGGCCTTGATTCACTTGGACCACTCACTGATGGTAAGGAAATCTGGATTCTCTCAGACAGCAGAAGCTCTATCCAGCACTTGGCCAATTGGCATAGTGTGAGAGATGATATTGGAGTTAACATTCTTAAAAAGTTGAAGCGCTTTTCCTTGTTTCATCAGATTCACTTACAGTGGATTCCCTTGCATGTTGATATTAAGGTCAGTGAGATTGCTAGCACCCTAGCCAAGGCCAGTGCTAGGCAAGCCTTCATGTCTTCCTTACCTCTCACCTATATGGAGCGTTTTTTCAATGGTCAAGAACAAGAATAATTGCTCTTGGCATGTTCCACTAGTGCACTATTAGTATCTGAGTAATTGGCCGGGTAGCTCTTTGGCACTTCATTGTAACAGGCAAGATCAAACCACCCTCACTTGCTTCCTCAGTGGTCATCTTAGATCTTTGACTTTTTTAGGTGGTTCTAAGCATTTTGAAGTCTGTACCAAGTGTTCTATTGAGCAGGCTACTCCTGATCATATTCTCGCATGCCTGGAGCTTTCTGGGCAGGATCATACTGACAATCCTCTATTGGTTCTCGATTTATTTAGGGTGCACAATTTCATGGACCTGATTTATCCTGCTAGTCTTTGGGGATGAGCAACAATGACACAGTAGTTTTCAGTATGAACTCCTCCAATCAAAGAATCAGGATTTCAGATAATCCTATCCTTTTTCCTTTCAAACCTCCTTGAGGTGAATTATCGCCAAATGTTGTGTTTATTGTTTATATTTGTGGATTTCGTTTATGCTAAAAAATAACCCTAGATTCAGCTCAACAAAGTCGTTCGATAGCTTTGAGAAGCAATATATTATAATTCAGAATGTTCGTTCTTCTGTCTGATAAGCAGCTTAACCCTCTAAGCATTTGAACCGGATTTTTGTAACTCAAATAGACATCTTTCAAATGGTTTGAAGCTGGTTTTTGTAAAGCAAGAAATCTCTCTCCAAATCGTACGAGACATAAAATTGTAACTTAAAATGAGGAAACTAGAGTAGTCAACAAGATTATTTTTGTAGACAATAAAATTACTTTTTAAGTAGAAATGTCATTTGAGGCGACATGCTTAGAGGGTTAATAGAAACTTATGTTTCTATTAATTTAGTATTTTATTAAATTTCTATTAATTTAATATTGTTATTCTATTAATTTAATTTATGTTTTATCTTCTTGAGTTTAGGCAAAGATTACATATTTATTGTGCTTAAATTTTGTTTTTTTAATTAATTCATCTGATGATACATTGAAATAATTATAGTAAGAACCAGTTAATAGTTATGATAAATTTAAACAGCAATATGAGTTATTAGAGGTATAGTAGACTCTCCATTAACTGGAAGGACTTGTAAATGCCTTGTCCTAGATACAGTGGCGGCCCGTGATTGGAAAAATTGGGGAAGAGCCAACTGGATAAAGTCACATTTTCCCTTGGTGATGTGTGTGTATGTGTGTGTTGGGGGGGGGGGGGTAATGCTCTTAAGGGCAGAGGATTGAAGAAGTTCACTTTTCTTGGTCATTGCTTGATTTGTGATTCCATTATGTAGGAATGTATCAACAACTATGTGAAAAAGTATCATGCTTCGAAAATGTTTTACTAAAGAAAATATTACAGTTTAGTAAGAAAACAAACATTTATTACAGATCTGTAAAAATTAATAATGAACAGATAATTTTCACAATGAAAGATAATTTTAAAACATTTAATGATGCGACAAAAAGTTACAATAATATAAAAGAAAATTTTCGAAAATTCCTGGTTAAACATTCTTGACCATGGCATTGGCATAGGAGAAAGAAATTTATATGAAATATTGGCAATCTTCTTACATTTTTGGGAACTTTTGATGATTTATGCATTTGAAATTCTTCAAAAAGTTTTAAATAAAAAAAAATAATAATAATCTTAATAATAAAAGCTACATTTTATCGTGTGTAGACTCGAAACTAACGTCATAGCTAGAACAACAACATGTTGAAATAAAGAAAGAATAATTTTATTCATGGTTTTGAAGTGTGCATTTCAAACAAAGTAATAATAATAATAATAATAATAAAATGCAACTGCAATAATGTATTGAGAAAAAACAAAAAGAAATCCATGGTTTGCATGGTTTTTGGAAGGTCTTCATTTTAAAAAGTTTTTTGAGTATTGTACGTATGTATATGATGCAGTTTTTTCGTTTGCAATAAACAGAGCTTTAATAATCAGATAGTTTTCCAGAATTTATTCACCAACAAAGGAAAATGTAATAAAACAAAACAATTTATTTTTTAGAATAAACTCTTTTTGTTGCTGTTAGAAATTTTTATACGTCACGGGAAATAATAATAAATATGCAGAATTCAGCTACATCATGAGAAATTAATATAATAGACACAATGTTATAAAACATGATTTAAAGGATTGTGATATTTTATTTTATTGAAGACGTCTGGACTGCATTTAAAATGTATCAAATATCACTTTATATTAAGTTTGCATTGGTCTGAAACTTGACGGTAATAATTGCCAAAATCTCTCCGCATTTAACAAATACTTTCTCATTGGTGTTATCGATATATGAGTATAGAAATATTAAGAAAAAAAAAAATATAAATATAAAATATTTACAAAACATATACTGATATACAAATTGATTAAAGGTAAATTTTATGTAAAATAATAACATGCATCATAAATTATTTAACCTTTTACAGATCATGGTTCCTTGTTTTGTTTTGGAAAATAAAACTAGCAATAATATAAGAATATAACTATTCATTGATTTTAGAAAAAATATCAATTATAAGAGAAAGACGACTAACTTGTTTATATACATTTATTTATGTGGAAATGATATTTCACTCACAAAGTAAAAATGTATATCATTTGATAACCTAAATTCTGATTATTTTTACATCTATAACAATGCACATTTAAAATTGAAAAATTATTGTATATTTCTAAAAATTTGGAGATGTACTTAAAATGATTATTTCTAATTAAAAGAATTTAACATACAATGACGTTAATAATAATAATAATCCTTTACTATAATACACTTTCAGTTTTTCGAGTCAGCGCGCGTATATTTTAAATCATGAAATAAAAATTAATCCTAAAATATTGGAATAAATTTATTTTTCGCCCAATTTTAAAAATTGAAACATTATAATTTGAGATTGCATTACTCAAAATTTGTATTTTTAAATTTAATTGAAAGAATTCGATCTAATAAGTACAAAACTTTAAATAAGCACCATAAAATACAAGAACTCCCGACAATTGTTTCGGGTTGAAGGAAAACATGACCTTTCATCAGGCAAACAAAATAGGCCCTAATACTGCAACCTCTTTATTTGCAGCACTCGTGCCTACTTTGTTCGCCTGACGAAAGGTTTCCTTTTGACCCGAAGCAATTGCTGCCGGTTCTCGCATTTTATGATGTTTATTCAAAGTTTTGTACTTCTTATAATAACAGGAGACTTGGCGTTGGAATATTAAAACCCGAATAAACTACTACGTCAGAAATGCTAACGAAAACATTGGAAATGCATACAGCTGTTTCGGCAGCCTTAAGCGTGCCGTCATCAGTGCAAAAAGAATTCTGAATCTGTGGAAGTGCTCGTATTTATAGGAGAAAGGCCGAATTTAGTTCAAATTTAGTTCCTTTTAAAGATGCAAACTTGAACTAAATTCGGCCTTTCTCCTATAAATACGAGCACTTCCGCAGATTCAGAATTCTTTTTGCACTGATGACGGCACGCTTAAGGCTGCCGAAACAGCTGTATGCATTTCCAATGTTTTTCTTTGGCGTTTTTGTACTTCTTACTTTTAAATGCTAGTTGTATGATGCTTTTTTATAATTAAGTTCAATCTGTAAAAGGTTTTTGTAAATTTAAGATTTGTAAATTAAATCAATTCTTCTTCCTTTTAAAGATGCAAACTTGTCGATTATATCATCATAAAATGGTTGCTTTTCAATTAGTGTCATTAAAAACTCTTTCTGTATGGAAATATTTGCTAAAGCTGTGAGTATTTCTTCCGATATCGTATTCCTTGAGTACGATAATTCCTTGAATCTATTCAAACACGAAAAACTTCTCTCTACTGACACACTTGTAGAAAGAAGAGTTGTAATGATTGAGATAAGTTTGAATGCTTCTGTAAATATATCTTTGTGTTCGTTCAACTCTCATAAAAGTTCTTGGTTTGATAAATTTCTCAAATTTTCATCGGCATATATTAAACTCAGTTCATTTTTAAGGCGCTGCTGCTTAGTAAATATATTACTATAAAAAAATTTTAAACTTTCAAACACTCCAGAAGGAAAACAAGAATTAAAATCTTTAAATTTGACTGTATCCAAAAGACAGATGAACTGCAGCTTCTCACAATCCTGAAATCTATTTCTCATTTCCATGAGAATGTGGTCCAAAATATCAAAATACAACCGTCTATAACTTCCTTCTGTCATAGTGCATTTTCTTTTCGAAAAATCTATGCTTGTGATGCTATTTGCTTTTTCAAAGAGCATTTGGAAATGTGCATCGTTTCTTTTATTGTTCAAAATGTCAGTTGTCTTTTCTATCTGATTTACACAGTAACTGATATTCAGTGATTTTTTTCTGCAAAATTTCAAATAAAAGATCTGTATGACCAAAAATGTCGTTAAAAACAACTGCCAAAAATGTAAATTCAAAATTGTTCATATCATTTAAAAAGCCTCGGGCAGTACTAATTGTTTTTGAATCTGATTGATCACTATTAGTTAGAAATTCAAATACTTCTTTCAGCTTGTCCCAGTCTTCAACAATTACATTTAATATTTTAGAATGTGAAGACCACAGAGTGTCCGCAATACTTGGGATTCGTCTAGCTGCCGATGATATTAACGCATAAGACCGCTTAGCAGAATGATGAAAAAATGAAGGAATCCCAGAAAGGCTTGCAAAAAAGATCCGGCAATAAGTAATTTTTGTAAAACTTTGCTGTAATACAAGGTTCAAACGATGGGCTAAACAATGAACAAAAACAGCTTGAGGAGCTTTTTCTTTAATTTTTTTTTTGCAGTCCATTTAAATGTCCTGACATTACGCTTGCATCATCATAACACTGACCTATCAACTTTTGTTCATAATTAAATTTCTGTAAAATTCTATCAATTACTCTGTATAAATTTTCAGATGTTCTGTCTGCACTGACATCCTGGAATCCTAAAAATCTCTCAACTAATAAGCCTTCAGTATTCACGAACCTTATTATTAAAGAGCACTGGGAGGTCTGATTGATATCTGTAGTATCATCTACTTGAATGGAAAATAATTGTGATTCATTTATTTCATTGCTTACATGCACATCAATATAATCGGAAATGCACTGGATTAATTCATTTTGAATATTTTTTGAATCGCCAGTAAATACATTTTAAATTTTTTCATACTGGTTTTGAATTTCTATTGGACTTCTTGCTATTAATAATGTAAGCAATTCTTTAAAATTACCGCGGTTTATGGCATTGATACTTTCATCATGTCCACGGAATGACAGCTCTTGTTTACTTAAGAATAAAACGGCATCAATAACAGTTTGCAAAAAAAGTCTGTTTAAACGAACATTTTCATTAAACCGAATCTTAAATAATCTGGCATTTTCTTTAAAGGCATCAGCAATGGTGTTTTGATTTCTCTCAAAATTTCTCAAACTTAATTCGCATTTTAAATGCTCTCCGGAATCATCATGTCTATGAAGTGATCTTGTTATATTTAATAAATCTGAAAAGCCTTCCTTATTCCAGGCAGAGTTTTTATTGCTGAAAAGCAAACAGGGCCAACAATATAATTTTCCTAAGGCAGTAGAGCTACATAACCATTTGTAGTCTTCAAACCAAGAGGTTTTGAAATTAACGTTGCGACTTTTTCCAGTTTTCTTTTTCTCTTTTTTTACAGTAATTTCTAAGGAATCTGTTGGTCTACCATACTTAATGACATCCTTTTTGTCTTCATCTTTCCATCTACTGAATGGTGTTTGTAACAAATTGCAGACTATATCATTTACTGGATATATATTTTTGTTAATAAAGTTCATAAAATGTAACAAAATTCCACTAAAAGCATGAAAAAAAGCATCATTTAAAACTTAAACGATTAAACACTATATAACTAGACAATCATGTAACTGAGAACTGCTGAAAACTTAGCTGAGAACAAAGCTGGCAGAGCTATTACCGATTCCGATGAGAAATCTTCCTTTCTCTTACAACCACTGAGAGAATATTGGGAGTGACGTAAGCGTTTCCATGGTAACCACGTAGCAGAGGGCAGACTTCGAAACCATCCCACTGTTTTTCTTCCTTTACTGTCATTTTCAGCGATAAAAACTTGGGCACTGAATTGAATGATTGGAAAAAGCTTTATTCCTGTTTTGGGTTGTTATTTATTCTGAATTCGTTTTAAATACAAATTAATTTATACAAAAAAGCAAAGAAAATTTGTAGAAAACAGAAAAATGTATATAGATGCTAAAGATTTTTTTAGATAAAATATATGAGGAAGGGGCTCTTCCGTTCCTTCCTCTGATGGGCCGCCTCTGCCTAGATAACGGAAGTTTTGAAACTTTAGTGTTAAAATGTAACAAAATATAAAATTACAGTGGAGCACCTTTTTATATGTTTTACTCATTTAGCTGTATGTTTTTTAACTTTAGTCCTAAATCATTTTATTGTATTTTAATGCTAAAATCTTTCATTTATATGGCACTAATAAATTTAATATTTCATGTATATGTTTTTCCCCTTGAAGAATCCCAAGTTTTCAATTCATTCCAAGGTATACAACTGTCAGATTTTTTTTTTTTTTTTTTTTTTTTTTTTTTTTTTGAGAGAAATAAAAGTGACAACTTGCTGTGACCTCTCACTCTAATTGTTTTTCAAGAATGGGATTAAAATTAAAGTAGAGATGAAATGAATATTCAGCCAAATATTGTTGAATATTTGGCTGAATAGTTTCATGATAATAATAAAGATACTTTTTGACTGGGCTTTAAAATATGTTTAAAGAAAAATATTATAGAGCTACACATTTCACTGCATTAATTATTAGAAACTAACATTTATACTCAATTTAAGTTGCATAATGCATAAGTGTATTAATGTTACATTAATAAAAATGTTTATTTATTGCAAATTTATCATTGAATGTATTTAAACAAGCTTTGAAACCTTTTTATATTAAAATACAAGTATATACAGTTTAACCCTTTCACGGGCCATTTATTTCTCTTTTGAATTTCTCCTAGTTTTTAAGTTGAAATTTTGAAATTGGTAAAAACTATTTTTTTTATCATATATAAAATTAAAACTGATATACATTTCTTTTAAAATGTATATATTTATATAAATGTTATTTTCATTGTTATTTTCATTGTTATGATGTCAAAGAATATTAAAAAATACCAATCTAATAAAGTTTTGATGGCTTTAATTTCTAAACTAAATTAAAATGGTTTGTATTCAAATGTAATACACTTCAAAATGAAGGAGAAATAGGAAATTGCGATAGCATATAAAACTATATTCACTTACAAACAGTACAAAATATAAATCAACTAAAAAATTTAGGATGCAAGATAATTTATCAAAATCAGTATTTAAATTTTGGCAAGTTATGATGCAGGACAAAAGTTCTGCATTTTTGGCTGTTTGTATTGTGTGAAAGAACTTGCTGTTATCTAATAGATAATTTTGTTTAATTTTTAATTATGCTTTTATTTAATGTATTTGGCCTTTGGTCTATTTACTAAAATTCAAAAGGATACAGGAGGAGGGAAGACAATAATATATCATCATCATCATCAGTTTCAGCCTTTATCAAATCTGCTGCAGGATGAAGGCCTCTCCTAGATGATTCCAATCTGCCTTATTTTCTGCAATTCTTGTCCATTCTGCTCTTCCAAACTTCACAATTTCATCTCTCCAATGGCACAGCGGTCTCTTCCTCGGTCTTTTCTTATCTCTTGGTATCCAAAATAGGACTTTGATGATCCATCTATCATCATTTCTTCTAACAAGGTGTCTAACTTCTTAACTCTAGAAACAACATTAGTAACTTTGTTTTGCTCCCTAATAAAAGTGTTTCACTTTCTGTCTCTTCGGGTGAATCCTAACATGCGTCTCTCCATACTTCTCTGGGTTGTTGGAAGTTTTTGTATAGTTTTACATGTTCATGTCCAAGTTTCTGAAGCATAAGTTGAATTGGCAAAATGCACTGATAAGAAATTTTTCTTTTCAAACAAAATGGTAGGTCGCTTTTGAATATAGTGCTATTTCTTCTGAGTGCTCTCCATGCAAGTTTAACTCGATTCTTATTTTCTTCCATGATGTTCCCGTTCATCGTAAGGACTTGTCCCAGATAAGGATAATTGCATACCGCTTCTAATTCATCCATATCAGCAATGATCTTCAGTGGAGAAACAAAAGAATTTGACAGAATTTTTGTCTTACTGAGATTCATTTTCAATCCAACGAGCTTCCTTCCTTTGTTTAATTCCTGAAGCATTTCTTGCAAATCCTCAAATGAGGAAACAAGCAGTAAAAAATAAAGTAAAATCAAATAAAAGAAATATGTATATAATATAATTTCTTCACAATTTATCTCTCCAATGACACAGTGTTTCTTCCTTGGTCTTTTCTTATCTTGCAGTGTCCAAAATAAGGACTTTGGTGGTCATCTGTTATCATTTCTTTTCGTAAGGTGCCCAACCCAGTTTCCATTCTAACTTCTTAACTCTAAAAGTAACATCAGTAGCTTTGGTTTGCTTCCTAATCTCAGTGTTTCGCTTTCTGTCTCTTCAAGTGAATCTTAACATGCATCTCTCCATGCTTCTCTGGGTTGTTTAAAGTTTTTGTATGGATTTAGATGTTAATGTCCAAGTTTCTGAAGCATAAGTTAAAATGGGCAAAATTCACTAATCAAAAATTTTTTTTCAAACTAATTGGAAGGTTGCTTTTGAATACTGTACTATTTCTTCCGATTGCTCTCCATGCAAGTTTAACTTGGTTGTTAATTTCTTCCATGATATTTCTGTTCACCGTAAAGACTTGTTTCAGATAAGTATTTATAACTGCATACCATTTCTAATTCATCCATATCAATAATGACCTTCAGTGGAGAAACAAAGGAATTTGACACAACTTCTGTCATACTGAGGTTCATTTTCCAACAAGCGTGCTTTCTTTGTTTATTCCTGAAGCATTTCTTGCAAATCCTCAAGAAATGCTTCAGGAATTAAACAAAGGAGAGCAGAATGGAGAACTGCAGAAAACAGGGCAGATTGGAATCACCTAGGAGAAGCCTTCATTCTGCAGTGGATTGATAAAGGCTGAAATTGGTGATATATAATTTTTTATATTGGCTCTAAAATTTATTTTTTAATGCTTAGATTTTATGCTGATGCTTTTTGATCCATATGATATTCCTTTTTATATACAATAAATGCTTAAAATAATTGAGCTATACTGGGTATGAAAAAAATTTACAATGAAATTTAAGTATTTGCCAAATATCTAATAGTCAGTCAGTTTTTGACCGAATATTCCTTATTTGGTAAAAATCACTGTGTTCCTAACTAATAATAGCATTTGAATTTAATTAAAATAAAAAACGAAGTATATTAATGTAACATATTAAATATAAAAAGACCTAGCTTTACTTCGTGGTCGTTTAAGATCTTTCGGTACCGGGCACCCGGTCCTCATCAGAAACGTTGCTTCTGTGGTGGAAAACTTGAGACTGTTGACTCCTCTGCTGATTTCTCATCAGGTGGCTCCAAGCTCTATTTGGGGCTACTGCGCTGCTATCGCTGCATACGTCGCTATTAGTTAATATTTCAATTGACTCGCGGTACATGGCATAGTTGTAATTATCGTAATCTGCTAATTTTACGGTTTTATCAAAGTTTATTTTAATATTGTTTTTACTATATGTTTTGGCTAACGCGGTATTATATTTTCCGGTTTTAATGTCGTTTTCATGTTCTTTGATCCTAGTTTTTATTTTTCTTTTAGTGACACCAACATATGAGCCTTGTTTATTGTTTTCATCTATGAATGGAATTTTATAAATGCCGGCGGTTTCAAGAGGGGGGGTGGGGTTTTTATCGCTTCGGATTAGCTGAAAAATATTTTTGTTGGGTTTGATGGGGATATTAATGCCATATTTGTTAGCTGTATTTTTAATTTTGTTAGCGGCTCCGCGATCGTACGGGATGGATGGGGTAAATTTAATGGGTGCTTTTTGGTGGCTGGGTATTTGGTCGAGGTTTTTGAATCTATTTTTAATTAATTTGTTAACTATTTTATCAGGATATCCGGCTTTTCTTGTGAAATTTTTAATGATGTTAAGTTCTTCTTCGAGATCGTCTGGTTCATTACATATTAAAATGGCACGGTTGATGTATGATTGGATAGCATTTGTTTTATAGCGAAATGGTGTTTTACTTTTAAAGTGGATAATTTCGTTACTATTAGTGGGTTTTCTATACACAGTGGTTCTAAAATTATTTTTATTGTGGGTAATTTTAACATCCAGGAAATTTAATTGTGAATTGTTCTCTTCTTCGTAGGTGAATTGTATATTTTGATCATGGCTATTGATACAATTGAGAAGTTTATTAATGTCAGTGTTTTTCTCGACGATGGCGAATACGTCGTCGACGTAACGATACCAGTATTTAATTTGATTTTTTAGATTTTCTATGATTTGATTTTCTAGTTTTCTCAGTTTGAATTCAGCGACGAAGCCTGAGATAGGCGACCCCATGGGCATGCCTTTGGTCTGTTTGTAAATCTTTTCGTTGAAGGTAAAATAATTTTCTTTAAGAAGGAAATTGGTAGTAGCGTTTAAAGTTCGGGCTATTTCTGGATCAGTGTAAGTTTCGTTGATAGTTTCGTTAACTATTTCGCAAGCTTCATTTATATCAATAGAGGGATAAAGATTTATAACGTCAAAACTAATTAAATGATAATTTTCTTTATTTTCGATTTCTCTAAGTTTTTTAATAAAATCTTCTGTTGATTCTAACGAGTGGGTGGAGGGAGGAATGATTTTTCGGTAAATGCTTGCCATGTATTTTTCTAAGGAGTAGGTCGGTGCTTCGTTTTTATTGACAACGGGACGGAATTTAGGGGGGGTTTTGTGATCTTTATACCTTCCAAAAATTCTAGGTGTATTGGGTGCATGGTTTACTATTTTAGGGGGGATATTTTCAGGCCATTTACCTT
Source organism: Salticus scenicus (assembly GCA_963930645.1). Classification (NCBI taxonomy): domain Eukaryota; kingdom Metazoa; phylum Arthropoda; class Arachnida; order Araneae; family Salticidae; genus Salticus; species Salticus scenicus. Next base: position 184,533,198 of record OZ005651.1, on the reverse strand, counting down.
CTTTAATAATTTTGCGGGTTTTTTCAATTAATTTATTGTTTGGGTCTTTATTAACGATCTCAGCCCCTATTTCTTTGATGGTGTCTTCCATTTTGGATACATAGTCTTCACGGTTAAGGATGGCGATTCTTTTGGTTTTATCTGTTAAAGTACAAGTAATTTCATTGTTCTTTTTAAGTTTCTTTAACTCTGCTAGGTCTAATTTATTAATATTTTTATTTTTAGTGGATTTTTCAATTTCAGAAATGGCGATATTACGAATACTGTTTTGGTTATTTTCCGGGATTTTATTAATGGCAGATTCAATTTTGGCAATGCTATGTTTAACGTTAACGGGTTGATCCAATATGAATTTATGTCCTAAGCTAAGAAGTTCGTGTTGATGGTTATTTAGTGTAGTGTTAGATAGATTTATATATGGGATTTCATTTTTAGTAACTGGTTTATAATTCCTTTTTCCAAGCCAAAATTTAATTCTTTTATTATGTTTATTGACAATAGCGTTCTTTTCTCTTTCATAGTAATGGTTAATTTTATCTTTATAAATTGTCCATATTTTTGGTTCCGTCGAATTTTCGAGTTTTTCAGCGGTTTTATTCCATATTTCTTTAGTTTGATAAAAATCGGCTTTTCTTCGTTTTATAAGTTTATTCAAGATTTTTTGTTCAAATTCGCGGACATCATCCCTAAAATTATCAACCAGAAATTTATTGCCGACTCTAATAAATGTTGGAGTAAGTTTAAAATATTTGCAGTTATCCAAAAAGTTAATTTTCTGTTCCGTTTTGGCAAGTTTTTTGTTAACGTGTTTCCATTCATTAAATATTCGATTAAACATCTTTAAAAAACACCAGAAAAAACGATGCAGTTTATTAAACAAGTAAATGATTAATTAAAATCAACAAAATTCTTTTATAAAAACGTGTGAATAACGTTTAAATATTAGCAAAGTAATTATCAAAAAGTGTATTTTATTTTAAAATATAAACAAAGCAATTAATTTCAACACAAATAAGACAAAAATTATCAATAACAACGCGTATGAAAAAACATTTGAAAGTTAATCATCCGATCATTTTTAAACCAAAAAGATGTTTTCATCTAAATGCATATATATAAAGCGGGTATAAAGTTATAAAATTTGAAAATTTTTGTATGTATGCAACTGATAAATGCGGACGCAAGTAGCTCCCAGTTCCATTATTCCACAGGTAAAACACAGATAAAGTCCAGGTTCGACATTTGAATTTAATTAAAATAAAAAACGAAGTATATTAAAATAACATATTAAATATAAAAAGACCTAGCTTTACTTCGTGGTCGTTTAAGATCTTTCGGTACCGGGCACCCGGTCCTCATCAGAAACGTTGCTTCTGTGGTGGAAAACTTGAGACTGTTGACTCCTCTGCTGATTTCTCATCAGGTGGCTCCAAGCTCTATTTGGGGCTACTGCGCTGCTATCGTTGCATACGTCGCTATTGGTTAATATTTCAATTGACTCGCGGTACATGGCATAGTTGTAATTATCGTAATCTGCTAATTTTACGGTTTTATCAAAGTTTATTTTAATATTGTTTTTACTATATGTTTTGGCTAACGCGGTATTATATTTTCCGGTTTTAATGTCGTTTTCATGTTCTTTGATCCTAGTTTTTATTTTTCTTTTAGTGACACCAACATATGAGCCTTGTTTATTGTTTTCATCTATGAATGGAATTTTATAAATGCCGGCGGTTTCAAGAGGGGGGGTGGGGTTTTTATCGCTTCGGATTAGCTGAAAAATATTTTTGTTGGGTTTGATGGGGATATTAATGCCATATTTGTTAGCTGTATTTTTAATTTTGTTAGCGGCTCCGCGATAATAAAGAAAATTATCATTTAATTAGTTTTGACGTTATAAATCTTTATCCCTCTATTGATATAAATGAAGCTTGCGAAATAGTTAACGAAACTATCAACGAAACTTACACGGATCCAGAAATAGCCCGAACTTTAAACGCTACTACCAATTTCCTTCTTAAAGAAAATTATTTTACCTTCAACGAAAAGATTTACAAACAGACCAAAGGCATGCCCATGGGGTCGCCTATCTCAGGCTTCGTCGCTGAATTCAAACTGAGAAAACTAGAAAATCAAATCATAGAAAATCAAAAAAATCAAATTAAATACTAGTATCGTTACGTCGACGACGTATTCGCCATCGTCGAGAAAAACACTGACATTAATAAACTTCTCAATTGTATCAATAGCCATGATCAAAATATACAATTCACCTACGAAGAAGAGAACAATTCACAATTAAATTTCCTGGATGTTAAAATTACCCACAATAAAAATAATTTTAGAACCACTGTGTATAGAAAACCCACTAATAGTAACGAAATTATCCATTTTAAAAGTAAAACACCATTTCGCTATAAAACAAATACTATCCAATCATACATCAACCGTGCCATTTTAATATGTAATGAACCAGACGATCTCGAAGAAGAACTTAACATCATTAAAAATTTCACAAGAAAAGCCGGATATCCTGATAAAATAGTTAACAAATTAATTAAAAATAGATTCAAAAACCTCGACCAAATACCCAGCCACCAAAAAGCACCCATTAAATTTACCCCATCCATCCCGTACGATCGCGGAGCCGCTAACAAAATTAAAAATACAGCTAACAAATATGGCATTAATATCCCCATCAAACCCAACAAAAATATTTTTCAGCTAATCCGAAGCGATAAAAACCCCACCCCCCCTCTTGAAACCGCCGGCATTTATAAAATTCCATTCATAGATGAAAACAATAAACAAGGCTCATATGTTGGTGTCACTAAAAGAAAAATAAAAACTAGGATCAAAGAACATGAAAACGACATTAAAACCGGAAAATATAATACCGCGTTAGCCAAAACATATAGTAAAAACAATATTAAAATAAACTTTGATAAAACCGTAAAATTAGCAGATTACGATAATTACAACTATGCCATGTACCGCGAGTCAATTGAAATATTAAACAATAGTGACGTATGCAACGATAGCAGCGCAGTAGCCCCAAATAGAGCTTGGAGCCACCTGATGAGAAATCAGCAGAGGAGTCAACAGTCTCAAGTTTTCCACCACAGAAGCAACGTTTCTGATGAGGACCGGGTGCCCGGTACCGAAAGATCTTAAACGACCACGAAGTAAAGCTAGGTCTTTTTATATTTAATATGTTATATTAATATACTTCGTTTTTTATTTTAATTAAATTCAAATGTCGAACCTGGACTTTATCTGTGTTTTACCCGTGGAATAATGGAACTGGGAGCTACTTGCGTCCGCATTTATCAGTTGCATACATACAAAAATTTTCAAATTTTATAACTTTATACCCACTTTATATATATGCATTTAGATGAAAACATCTTTTTGGTTTAAAAATGATCGGATGATTAACTTTCAAACGTTTTTTCATACGCGTTGTTATTGATAATTTTTGTCTTATTTGTGTTGAAATTAATTGCTTTGTTTATATTTTAAAATAAAATACACTTTTTGATAATTACTTTGCTAATCTTTAAACGTTATTCACACGTTTTTATAAAAGAATTTTGTTGATTTTAATTAATCATTTACTTGTTTAATAAACTGCATCGTTTTTTCTGGTGTTTTTTAAAGATGTTTAATCGAATATTTAATGAATGGAAACACGTTAACAAAAAACTTGCCAAAACGGAACAGAAAATTAACTTTTTGGATAACTGCAAATATTTTAAACTTACTCCAACATTTATTAGAGTCGGCAATAAATTTCTGGTTGATAATTTTAGGGATGATGTCCGCGAATTTGAACAAAAAATCTTGAATAAACTTATAAAACGAAGAAAAGCCGATTTTTATCAAACTAAAGAAATATGGAATAAAACCGCTGAAAAACTCGAAAATTCGACGGAACCAAAAATATGGACAATTTATAAAGATAAAATTAACCATTACTATGAAACAGAAAAGAACGCTATTGTCAATAAACATAATAAAAGAATTAAATTTTGGCTTGGAAAAAGGAATTATAAACCAGTTACTAAAAATGAAATCCCATATATAAATCTATCTAACACTACACTAAATAACCATCAACACGAACTTCTTAGCTTAGGACATAAATTCATATTGGATCAACCTGTTAACGTGAAACATAGCATTGCCAAAATTGAATCTGCCATTAATAAAATCCCGGAAAATAACCAAAACAGTATTCGTAATATCGCCATTTCTGAAATTGAAAAATCCACTAAAAATAAAAATATTAATAAATTAGACCTAGCAGAGTTAAAGAAACTTAAAAAGAACAATGAAATTACTTGTACTTTAACAGATAAAACCAAAAGAATCGCCATCCTTAACCGTGAAGACTATGTATCCAAAATGGAAGACACCATCAAAGAAATAGGGGCTCAGATCGTTAATAAAGACCCAAACAATAAATTAATTGAAAAAACCCGCAAAATTATTAAAGAAGGTAAATGGCCTGAAAATATCCCCCCTAAAATAGTAAACCATGCACCCAATACACCTAGAATTTTTGGAAGGTATAAAGATCACAAAACCCCCCCTAAATTCCGTCCCGTTGTCAATAAAAACGAAGCACCGACCTACTCCTTAGAAAAATACATGGCAAGCATTTACCGAAAAATCATTCCCCCCTCCACCCACTCGTTAGAATCAACAGAAGATTTTATTAAAAAACTTAGAGAAATCGAAAATAAAGAAAATTATCATTTAATTAGTTTTGACGTTATAAATCTTTATCCCTCTATTGATATAAATGAAGCTTGCGAAATAGTTAACGAAACTATCAACGAAACTTACACTGATCCAGAAATAGCCCGAACTTTAAACGCTACTACCAATTTCCTTCTTAAAGAAAATTATTTTACCTTCAACGAAAAGATTTACAAACAGACCAAAGGCATGCCCATGGGGTCGCCTATCTCAGGCTTCGTCGCTGAATTCAAACTGAGAAAACTAGAAAATCAAATCATAGAAAATCTAAAAAATCAAATTAAATACTGGTATCGTTACGTCGACGACGTATTCGCCATCGTCGAGAAAAACACTGACATTAATAAACTTCTCAATTGTATCAATAGCCATGATCAAAATATACAATTCACCTACGAAGAAGAGAACAATTCACAATTAAATTTCCTGGATGTTAAAATTACCCACAATAAAAATAATTTTAGAACCACTGTGTATAGAAAACCCACTAATAGTAACGAAATTATCCACTTTAAAAGTAAAACACCATTTCGCTATAAAACAAATGCTATCCAATCATACATCAACCGTGCCATTTTAATATGTAATGAACCAGACGATCTCGAAGAAGAACTTAACATCATTAAAAATTTCACAAGAAAAGCCGGATATCCTGATAAAATAGTTAACAAATTAATTAAAAATAGATTCAAAAACCTCGACCAAATACCCAGCCACCAAAAAGCACCCATTAAATTTACCCCATCCATCCCGTACGATCGCGGAGCCGCTAACAAAATTAAAAATACAGCTAACAAATATGGCATTAATATCCCCATCAAACCCAACAAAAATATTTTTCAGCTAATCCGAAGCGATAAAAACCCCACCCCCCCTCTTGAAACCGCCGGCATTTATAAAATTCCATTCATAGATGAAAACAATAAACAAGGCTCATATGTTGGTGTCACTAAAAGAAAAATAAAAACTAGGATCAAAGAACATGAAAACGACATTAAAACCGGAAAATATAATACCGCGTTAGCCAAAACATATAGTAAAAACAATATTAAAATAAACTTTGATAAAACCGTAAAATTAGCAGATTACGATAATTACAACTATGCCATGTACCGCGAGTCAATTGAAATATTAACCAATAGCGACGTATGCAACGATAGCAGCGCAGTAGCCCCAAATAGAGCTTGGAGCCACCTGATGAGAAATCAGCAGAGGAGTCAACAGTCTCAAGTTTTCCTCCACAGAAGCAACGTTTCTGATGAGGACCGGGTGCCCGGTACCGAAAGATCTTAAACGACCACGAAGTAAAGCTAGGTCTTTTTATATTTAATATGTTATAATAATAGCATATCGTTATAATGGGTATTGCACTTCCCACAGGTATATTTTGTAAGATCACAGCAGCGCCGACTTTGAAAATTTTCTGGGGGGGCTCGAACCAAGGCCGTAGCCAGGATTATTTTTTGAGGGGGGATCACATTTCTAATACAAGGTCATCAAATATGGTATAATAATATACACATGCTTACCCAAGGAAAAGAAAATATGCACACACAAACAACAGCCTGATTAACACAGGGGCACGTGCCAAGGGCCCTGAGTAGCAAAGGGCCCCAAAACTGGTCCTGAAAATGCCATCATAATCTTTGCCATTTAGTTTATAAAATTATGTAAATCGAATTTATAAAACAAAATTAAGAGTAGCAGTGAGGTCACTGCGATAATACGGCCATCGGCCACTTCAATTTGAAACCAATATTGTGATTATGGTTAACTTAAAATTGGAGGGGAAAGGCAGAATCTCGAAATAATTTGTGCTATATCTTCTCTTTAAGTTTTAAAAACAATATTTGTTCTTACTTTTCATTTTTACTTAAAATGTTAAAATTTCATAAACTAATTAAATTTTGATAGAATGGAGTAGAAGACTGCTTTTTTACCAACTATTTGAAAAATACCAGAGCCGGGAATCGAACCCGGGCCATTCCGCTTAACACGCGGATGCTCTAACCACTGAGCTACCCTGACTGATAACCAGCTCGGCACTTCTCCCATAATTTATGTTGGGAAGGTCACCCAGTCTGCATTAGAGCAGCTATATCAAGTGACAAATTTGAACATGGCACAACTCCAATAGGTCGTAAAATTTAATTTTTTTTTTTTTTTTTTTTTTTTTTTTATATATATATATATATTTAATTAAAAGCGGAAAGCCCGGGTTCGATAACCAGCTCTGGCATTTTTCACATAGTTGGTATAAAAAATCAACCTTCCACTCCAAAATTTTCTGAAATGAACTTCAGGGTTGATGAATAAATTTCTAAATTAAATTAAAATTTCGAGGTCTATTATAGTTGTGCCATGACTATTAATGTCACCTGATATAGCTGTGTGTACAGACTCGGTGACTTTGCCAATGAATGTTACGTGAGAAATGTCGAGCTGGTAATCAACCAGGGTAGCTCAATGGTTTGAGCATCCGCACGTAAAGCGGAAGGCCCAGGTTCGATACCCGACTCTGGTATTTTTCACATAGTTGGTATAAAAAAATCAGCCTTATGCTCCAAAATTTTCTGCAAGGATCTTTAATTAATTAATTAAGGTAATAGGACAAATGAAGGTAATATCGCTACGTTCATATTTTTCGTACTAAATCGATTCATTACCCTTTTCTTACCCATAAGATAGAGAAAGTATTGTTTTTGGGTCAAATTTTCTAAATTGAGTTTTTGTTATATTTACACGTATTGAGGTTCCTTGAATCCAAAAATCATGTTTTTAGGAATGTTGGTGTGAAAGTTGCCTGAATAATTTTAAATGAACTTTTGAATTTAATAACAGATTTAAATTCTATAAAAATGTAGGTAAAGTAATGAAACAGTTGGTTGAGGGGGGTGGTAGCCCCCCTCACACAGAATTACTTGTCGTATAAAGCTGTTCCGAAGCTTAATTTGAATTGTTTTAACATAGGTTTGCATAACAGTCCTCGCTAACTCTCCAATCTGCATTTATAGTATTAAATTTCAGGGTAGTCGTGTGAGTGACACACTAGATTATCAAGTTTTATTTTCCTAAAATAAAAAGTTTCATAAAAATAAGGGGGAAATATTATATACCTTTTAATGTTTATAAATTCATGACTTACATCCAAAAAAGTTCATTTTTATTTAAACATGCCAAGGAAAAAAAGCAGCAATCAAATAAATAAAATGCAAATATAAATAAAAGAATTTTTTAAAAAGACGAATTAAACATCTCAGAAACCTTTATAAAAATTATTTTCACTTAAACTTAGGGAAGAGAGTAGCATCAAGCGTATAAAATATTAATAAAATAAAATAAAAATAAGAAATGTAATAACAATATGGCAGTAACTTTTGTGAAAATAGTTATATTACTCTGCATCGATGTTTCTGAAAACTTTTGCTCCTCATGCACAAACCATAAGTGATTGAGATTCCCATAGCACAGCAAAGGGAATTACCAAAACTTGTCTTGCTTTTGCTTCCAAGGTAGTAGCACGTGTTTTTTTGCACCTGATAAAGGAAGGCTGCGTCCGTTCGAAACCGGTTGTGCTGGCTTAAAATTTATGGTGTGTGAAGAAGTCTTATTGTCTATTTAAAGGGAATTATCTTCCTCTGAACTCCCCCCCCCACCACGCCCAATACATAGACTTTCAGCCTTTCTTGTTTTTCTTTTTATCTTTCTTTTCTTTTTTTTTTCTTCTTAGTCGATTTATGTCCATTTTCAATTGCAACAACCTTACTTTACAGCTATGATTTTGGTAAAAAACTAAATAAGAAATAGAGGAAAGAATTTCTTGTTTAACAGGGAATCAGTATTTGAAATTTCTGGGGGGGCTGAGCCCCTACAGAAAATTTTCTGGGGGTGCTCAAGCCCTTGAGCCCCCACATAGTCGGCGCCACTGTAAGATCATGTAGGTGGGCAGTAATCTTCCCATGACCCACAAAAAGGTTAACACGTTGAGCGCCACGCAAATTCTTAAAATCCATTAAAATTCCATAATGATTCCTCCTGTAATAAATAAAAATTAAGCAAATTTTTAATAATTTTTCAATCATTAAATGTAATATTTTAGTTTTATATCCTATTTTATATCCACCACCGATGATTGATGTGGCTTTATATCATATTTTACACTGTCAGCCACCGATGGCTGACAGCGTGCGCAACGTTTTAATTTTTTATTGGTACTGCTTTTACTTTTGGGGTAAAACTTTCATTGAAATGTTTGAAGTATAACATGTTCTGCACACTCCTAAAGTTTCAAGATGATTCCTTCAGTACCTAGATATATGACAAAATGTCTAGAATCTAGAATGGCTGACATGGCGCTCAACGTGTTAAACAGAAGCATGAATACTATTTGAATCAGCAATTAAAATTTCTTCATAATGAATACCATTGATAATGTCAATTTATTAATAATATGCAGTTACAAATACAGTTGAACCTCATTAATGTGATTCTCAAGGGGGTTAAAAAATTTGTTCATGTTATCAGTAGTTCATGCTATCAGTAACTAATCTTCATATAACTAAGCTAATCTTTATTTTGATGGGATTGTAGAAACAGTTCATGTTAAAAGTAATTCATATTAACAGTGTTCACGTTAATGAGAATCAACTGTATATGATTATATAATTAATTAATAAATAACATTAATTGTTCATTTAATGAATAATTAGCGACTATCTCATTGTGAATTAAGGGGGAGAGTAAGTAGTATGAGGATCTTGTTAACAACTTTAAAACTAAGATTGGAAAAATGTCTCACTGGTTAGTAAGTAGAAGTGAAGAATAATATTTATATTTTAATGTAAGTAATTTAACATACTGAATTAAAGAAAATTAATTTGTTTTATGTGATTAAAAAAAAATGTTAAGTTTTTAATTTTCTAGGTTCTAATAATTTCCCTGACCAAAAAAAAAAAAAAAGTTGTATTTGACAGTAGTAATGAGTTTCTATTTTAAATAAAATATGTAAATTACAAGTATACCTATAGCTAAAAATTCTAAACATTTGCTATATTTTTTATTTATTTATTTATTTGTAATATTTTAAATATGTTGATAATGATAAAGATATTTTAACTTAAAATATGCTATTATTAATTATTTAGATTTGTAAAAGCCTTATTGGCATCAAAATATTTAAAATATCCCCCCCCCCCAAAAAAAAAAAAAAAAAAAAAAAATCAAGTAGTTAATTTTTTTATTTTTTAAATCCTTGTTTATTTTTTAGCATAGCAATTGTATTGTAACAATTTTTTAAATATTTATTTCAATTTTTTTTTTAATCAAAAATTTCAAAATTATTTTAATTACAAAATTTCAAACAAAAGTGATTTTTTTTTTAAAATTAAATATTTGGCTTAAACTTTGGATGAATATTTGGCCAAATCACTATTTGTTATATTCCTAAATTATAGGAACCCCTTACAACATTAGGCATTTTACAAACTTGTGGATTCATTACTTATACAGTAAACTTAAATATGGATACTTGAAGATTTTCTACTACTTTATCGTGTTCACTTACTTATTTTTGGAGAAACAATGGTTTTTTTTTTTTTTTAATTTTAAATGTTTGTAAATGTGTCATCTTCCCATAGAAAATGAAAGGTTTTAAAAAATAAAATTGAAGTTTTAAGAGAAATTGAAAAAAATAGTGCATTAAACCGAGCGAAAAAATGAATATTCCCATATTAGCACTAAATGCAATTGTGTATCATTTGTAATTATTGATTATTCAATAAATTATAGTTAATTTCATTTTAAAATTATCCTAATTGATTTAAAAAAAAATGGAAATTTATTTAATTTTTATTATGACTTTCGGTTGTACAATTTTTTCAGTTATGCATTTTTAGAACTGGTCCTTTAAAAAATGTATAAATGGTGCTCCACTGTATTCTACAATGGGTCATAAAAAATTTATGTGACACTACTTAATCAAGAATAAAATGATAGAAATCTGTTTTTATTTTTCATTTCTTCGTTGACGAATTGTGCTATGCAATTTTTTCAGGAATTGTACTTACTGCTGCTATCTTCTTGCTGCAGGTAATTAAGCAATATCTCAGCTTATATAAATGCATCACACTGAGCGAATTTTTGATGAAGTATGAGTTTGATGTAATTGGTTGCAAGACATTCTTCTGTTTCCAAACCACAAGTGACATGCCACTTAATATTGTCATGATTCAAAACTTTATAAAACATTCTAGTTTTGAATCTTTGCTTATCCATTCTGTGTGCATCAGTACTAATATTGTTGTCTACAGTTGCAATGTCATATTTTTCATTCTTAAAATTACTCCTAGAACTGCAAAATTACCTTTTTATTTTTTTATAAACAAATCACTGTTGATTACACTAGTCTGCATCAAAATCCTTCTTGTAGAAGTAGTGGTTGTTTTTGACAAATTTAAAAATAATTGATATGAGGCACTTTCCCCCACCAGATCCAGAGCTACATCAAACGAAACTGCAGTGTCGAGATTCTCCCTCTTCCCTTTACAACTTAAATAATAGAACAAATAAGGAAAAAAAAAAAAAAAAATAGATCCGAAGGTTCAGCTAGACAGAATTGGGTCTGGAAATGGACTCTAACAGACTCTTCACAAAAATTAGCGATTTTAAAATTGATTCCTCACAAAAATCAGTGGGCTTAAAACGGGCTCTTCACAAAAATTGGCCATATTAAAACTGATCCTTCACAAAAATTCAGTAATTTAAGGAAGTTTTTTCCAAAATATTCAGCTTGCTTTGCTAGATTCTAGAGCCTATAAAGATTGGGAATTGTTCAATATTTCTCACTCATGTAATTTTTTTTTGTTCCAACCCCTTCACTAACGATCAGTGATCAAATGCTTCGCGATAACCTTGTAATTTCCAATCTTTCCCCATCCACAAATGTGAATATTCTTTTAAAATTTGCTTTATTATAGAATTTATAAAGAAACAATATTACTAGTCACTATCTCTCACTCATGAAATTTCCTGTGCACTTCACCGTAATGATCAAGAATGAATTGCCCTGCAGAAGTCCTGTGATTTCCAATCTTTCTCCATTTGCTATGTAAATGTCAATACATTTTTTCACTTTTTTTTTTTCATACAAATATATATATATATATATATATATATATATATATAGGTCAAATTTACAAAAATAAGATCCTGGGGGTGAAAATGGCTGGATGAAACTCTCTGAGATCATTTTGAAACTGTAAGCATTTACCAAATTTGTTACACAAATAAAGGTAATATTCAACAATCGTACATCAGGATAAAAAATTAAGAATTAAGACAATATAAAATTTAATAAAACAACCACAACCTTAACTGAAATTAACCAAACAGATAAACTGAAGATTGACTTTAACAATACTAAAAACATAACATGGCAGTTATATTAACTGTAATCACGCACTAAAAAGAGAAGCCATAGTTGTAGTGACTAATCCTACGATGTGCAACAATAACATTTTTATTGATGCTAAATGTCGCGAGATGCTCAATACGAGTTGTAAAGGGAAGAAAAAATTTCGACACTGCAGTTTCATATGTTGAAGCCCAGGCCTGGTAGTAAAAGGTGCCTTATGAAGGAAAACGACAAAAGAATCTAAATGTTATACTTTTTGCAATGTTTCAAAAGCCTGAAATAAAAAATGTCTAGTCATATATGGAAAATTAGTGTATATGAATTTTTGACTAGATTGCTTTTATTAAAAATTGTTTTATTTTAGATGACACCTATCGTGATGATGGTGTGAGCACGAGGACTCAGTATATGACTACAGCCAAAAATATATTAATTGCGGGCGGGGATGCAACAGAACGGCTAGTTTCATCATATAAAGAAGTAAGCTTTCTTACATCCTTTTAAGTATATAAATATATTAAGTATATAAATCTGAGGAATTATAAAACAAATTATTAAATATCCTATAAGTTTGTACACAAGTGAATTGTGACGTCACTGACCGTCGTTTAGGTCAAGTAAAAGATTTCCCATGTTAATCATTTTTTGTAAAAAATGGAGGATTTTTTTGTAAAAAATTATTAAAAATGTAAGAAAATTATTTCCCGGTTTTAATCCTCAAATTTGGGTATAATTACAAATTAGTAATCGTGCACATGTGTTAGATTAAGTTATTTTGCTGTCAAATTGACAAAATTTTAATTTTAAATTTCAAAACTCTGTCGTCCTTGGCATTTTTTGTATTTAGAGATGAAAAACGTAATACGAAAATATACATGTCAGATGTATATTTTCGTAATATATATTGTACGAAATATTGTTTCATATTCATTGCTATCTTAATATAAGTTGTTACAATAACCATGATTTTTGAAAGGAATTAAATATGTTCGCCAGATAATTTGGCGATATTTTTTTCCCCGCTAAGGATGGCAGATATCAAATCTATTTCACTGCAACTTATTAGTATCTTATATCAGATACTTTATTTAGACATTTGAAAACAAATTTGACTTCAAATTATGATAGAATATTTATTATTTTCCTTTTAATTAGTATATTAGTTGGATATTTATTGTGTAAATATCACCCTTTTAAATGAAATATGTATGTTTTCAATCGAATATGAAAGTTAGCCATTTTTTTTCTAGAGTTTTGAAATTTAAAATTCAAATTTTATCAATTTTACAACAAAAATAACTCAATCTAACACATGTTGACAGCAACTTACATATAACTATACCCAAATATGAGGATTAAAATTGGGAGATAATTTCCCTTAATTTTTAATCATTTTTTACAAAGAATCCAATGAACAATTAACATAGAAAATCTTTTACCTGGCACCACGGACAGCCAGTGATACCATCACTTCGCTTGCGTACAAATCTGTATAATTATAAAATTGCAGTGATATTTAAAAATTAATTTTACTGTTGTGTAATAAGCCAAATTTTAATGAATTATTCTATATTAAAACCTTTATTTTCATACATTTTAATGAATGATTAAATTAGTACCACCAAATGATCATGTTTTAACAAATTTAATGTGAGATATTACATACACCTGTCTCTCTGTATATTTATTCATATAATTGTTGATTTATGAGAGAAAGAGGAACATTTTTAATTTATTTCAAAGTATGAATTGTTTATGAATATTTTGAAGATTTATCTAATCACACAGGTTTCTGCTTCTTTTTAGAAAATATTATATTAAGGATCTTAAAAAAATAATTTAAAACAATAATTATTTTACTCAACGTTGTAGTAAGTAGAAATCAGCTATAAATATCATTGTGTGTGGTTCATTTACTTTAAAATTATAAATGTCAGGTAGCATTATACAATAATTCTTAAACTTAAAATTCATCAAAATATTAAAATTTATTTAAAAATGGGGGGAAAAAAAGGTTATTCATACATCTGTTTTAATAAAAATTTCAAAATCATAATGTCATTTTCACTGCTCTGTATTATTATTTTTTTTTTTAAATACACTCTTTTAAATAACCATATGTGTATTATTATTTGTATTCTAACAATTTCTGGCCTGTGATTTCATGCAGTTAAGTGAAGAAAAACATAAAGCTCACAACAGTAGAGGTAGTACCAACAGTTCCTAGCTACTAATTGTTAAAATATTTTAATATATATAATTTATTAATGGCTATATTTCCTTTGTATATTTATCTGTCTAATGTAGAGGTGCACAACCTGCAGTCCGGGGGCCACATGCGGCCCAGTAGCCATCAATTTGCTGTCCACAGAAGGACCAACATTTCAGATCGCATGAATCATCAGCAGGAGCGAAAAAATAAAAAAGAGATAAAATATTTTATTTTTTTGCGGGGAAGGGGGGGATGAAAATGTTGGATTTTATACATATTTCTCAGTAATGTATCCCACAGTATGTTTCTTAAATTTTTAATGGAAAAATTACGGAATAATCTCTATTGGTGATTATTTATCTTTATCTATCTGAGAAGATTAAAAACTGAAAAATGTAACGATCAGTAAATAAAAGCTCCTTCTCCATTTTATTTAAATCTGTCTCCAAAACATAATTATATGTATTAAAATTAATGATGAAATAATATAAATGATGAAGTAATGATTTAATGTAAATTTATAGTAATAATTAATTTCCATAAATAAATAAATAATAAAAACTTCAAATGTGCTGTTAGTTGAATTTATTTCTGTCTGGTGACATAAAAAAAGAAAGAAAAGACTGATTGATGCTTATTTATTTTGTAGAATTGATAAAAACACAGACCGCAATAATGATGGGGATAATTTATTATTTATGGGGTCACAAACAGAAATGAAGCATCAGCTAAAAGAATCTATAGGACACAATTTTATAGCAGGCATAGGTGACAAAACATTCAAATGCTTTTATCTGGTGAGAATGGACCATTTTGTGCTTCAAAATGACCACCAAGATTTTCAATAGTTGCAAATGTACTAGAGTTGCATTCACAAAAATATAAGACATACGAAGGGAGGCTGAAAAGTTCCTAGCTTTGCACCCAGTGAGTTGAAATAGAATAAATTTGGTGGCAAATAAAAGCTAAAGGTCTTAATATTATAAATGTACGGTTTGTACAATTTTTTTTTTTTTTTTTAATCTGTGCACAAATGTTTAAATTCTGACAAGAAGAAAAAACAAATTGAAAAGAACTTTCTGTCTAAGTTCCTCAGACAAAGGAGCAATCAAAAGAATAGTGCTATAGAGATTCCTGCAGCTAAAGAAGTTCTACACTCAGAAATCAGACAAAAAAGTCTTGGTGTCTATTACAACTATCTATATATATTTATTACACAGTGAATATATCTGCATAGTTTAATTCTTTTACATTATCTTGCCTGCGGCCCTTTATGTTCCAGTCAACAGCGAGAGTGGCCCTCCAGCCAAAAAGGTTGTGCACCCCTAGACTAATGTTTTCATACTTTTCTCTCAGATTCAAAATGTTTTCAGTTTCATAAAATCCTCCTTTTTCTTTTCTTTCTTTCTTTCTTTTTCTTTTTTTTAAGTGATGCTTTCAGGTAGTATAATATGTAAAAAAAAAAAAAAAAAAAAAAACTTATTATTTTGAATAAACAGAGATTAATCAGTATTTATGAACTTTCACTCACAAAAATGAAAGATAATTTCAAGAATATATTTTTTTATTAATTGTTGAAAGCAACATTTGAACTATATAAAGTTTAAATTTGTAGACAAACATGTCAAATATGTATAACAAAAAGGTCATTATTTTACAGACATACAAGGATTAAATCTGAAATCTACTACATGGCTTGAGTTCCTATAATAACATTGCACATTTATACAGTATTTATGCAGTGATGAATAGCAATTCAAATGTATATGTATATAAACCTGCAGAATCAAGGGAAAAAATAAAAACGTGTGCTTAATGAATTAACTTGTATCAATTGAACTGTGCTCTGTCTTTATTTAGTAAACAGGAAATCATTAATTTTACTAGTTATTTCTTGCATCTCCTTATTTAATGTAAATTATTTTATGAAAATATTTTATACAATATAATTAAATTTTAGGACAAAATTTATTATACAAATTCATCAATACAATTTCATACATAGTCCAAATTCATCTTTTCTTAATATTAACTTAAAACTTTTAAATTTCGAGTGTGCTATTAATTTGAAAATAATAGAAATTTCTTTACAAAGCTGATAAAGCTGTATAAATTTAAGCCAGCCATTAAATTAAGATTATTTAAGAAGTCAAGATTTTTATGTATAAAATTCTAAATATAATTTGTCACCAAGCTACTCAAACAACTATTCTGTTGCATACTTGGATGTTCGTGAGTTGTCTGAGAATGAAAGGCAAAACTTACAAAAATTCAATAATTTATTCACAGAAAGTTCCAGAAAAATACAGGTCTATAAACCAAGTATGAGCTTCAATTCAACCAGTAAACACAGCTTAAACAACAACTGTCAATAGCAAATCCACAGTACAAACTGTATAGCAATAACACATAAAGCAAGTCTCTTTCAAAGAGGCTCAAAGCAATGCAAGCACTAGCGGAAGCTGACTGAAAACTGAACTGAAATGGCCTTGGTGAAAATACATCCTTTTTATTCTCCTGTAGAAAAGGGTGGAAAATTCCAGAAATTTCCGTATCTCATCAACCAATGACATTAGAGCTTCCATATTTGGTATATCCCCAATAAGGATTTTTATCGCCAAGGTCGCCAAAAAAATCCCCAATTTGGGAAAAGTCTCCAAATTTGGCACCAAATCCATTACCTGCCTTATTGGAGCTTTTTAATGCATTTTTAAGGGAAAATTAGGCTATTTCATCGCTTAAGCGATTGGAAATGCACAAAATTAACATTTTATCAACTATAAGCCTCTTTGAAAGAATTTATACAAAAATAAACAATTATTTACAATTTTGTAACACTGCCTCCTCCCAAGGACTGCACGTCCCGAGTAGTGCAAGCCTTGGTCAAGAGGCGAAACTAAACAAATTTACAGAATCTAAAATACAAAAAGTAAGTTGCATATAACGATAAAATAGAAATATAAATCAAGTGAGAAATATCTACAAAATTCACAAATATGTACAAATATTTATATACAAATATTTACATTACGCACTCGCAAATTTTACCAGTATTTACATTTTTTATTTTAATATTACCGTTAGTTATGGTACTTGGCTAGCCTGTTATAGTGCACCACTTTCGGTTTTGATGAAGGTGTTTTAGTGATCCGCACCACTACATCATTCAGCCTTTTTAAGACTGTGTATGGTCCATCCCAGATGCACTGTAACTTGGGAGAGAGTCCTTTGCGTCGAACAGGATTTCACAACCAGACCTTTTCTCCTTCCTGGAACTCATGTTGTGTAGCCTTTAGATTGTACCTTGTCTTCATTTTCTCTGTGGCCATGTGAATCCGCTCCCGAGCAAAGTTGTGTACATCCTCAAATTGTGCCTGAAGATCTTGGATGTATTCCTCAGGTGATGAAGGTGCATCGGGTGGACAACCAAACAGGAGATCACATGAGAGACGAAGTTCACGTCCAAAGAACATCTGGGCTGGAGTATAGCCGATGGTTTCATGGACAGCACTTCGATAAGCCAGCAGGAACAGTGGCAACTTCAAGTCCCAATCTTGCTGGTTCCTTGATACTAGAAGAGAGAGGTTATTCAGGATGGTACGGTTGAACCTCTTGACCATGCCGTCTGACTGGGGATGTAAGGGTGTTGTCTGGGTTTTGTCTGTGCCGAGTAGTTGACACAGTCCTTTGAAAACAGCAAAGGTAAAATTTGTATACCTTGGTCAGTATGAAGTTGTAGGGGCGTGCCGTACCTTAACACCCATTGCTACACTAGGACCTCTGTGACTGTGCATGCCTCTTGATCAGGAATGGGATATGCCTCAGGCCACTTGGTGAAATAGTCCATCATGACGAGGATGTATTTATTTCCACTGGAGGTCTGTGGCAAAGGACCCAAGATGTCGAGTGCAATAAGTTCAAATGGTGCTCCCATGTTATATCGTTGCAGTCTTCCTCGACTTTGTTTCTGTGGGCCTTTATGTGCCGCACAAGCATTACAGGATTTACACCATTTCTCCACGTCCTCCCTTGCCTTGCACTAATAGAAGTGTTCCCGAACTTTCTACAGAGTCTTCATTACCCCAAAATGGCCTCCAGTAGAGCTACTATGCAGTTGTTCTAAAACATCTGGAATTTTTTATCTTGGTAATACAACCTGCCATCTGAAGCTTTTCCCATCATCAGATTCTCACTTTCTGTATAATACGCCGTTTCTGATATGAAGAGACTCCCAAAGTGCCCAATAACTTTTCGCAGTGGGGCTAAGTCTGGAAATGTCCTGCCAGGTAGGTCTGTTGCTGGTTGTCTCCTTCAGCTGTAATATTGGCTTTATGTCAGGATCTTCCAACTGGGCTTGTCTAAGTTCTTCGTCACTCCATGGATTGGGATTTTGTTCTGATGGTGTTGCGACAGTAACTTGGCAAGCAACTGGCTTTATTCTTTGGTGTTTATCCTCAGCTTTAGAGCTGTATTTATGATCTTCAGATGGAGGCTTCCACAAGAAGGCATCTGGATTTTCTCGAAGAGCTCCTTCTGGGTGGCATACTTCAGAGACATTCTTGGTTACTTCTCTAGGTGTTCTTACTGGGCATCTTCGTTTGATATGCCCGTCTTTTCCACAGCCCCAGCATTTAGCTGTTAGAGTCTTCCCTTCTTTCTTACTCTCAAGAATGTGTAATCTTCTATTAATATCTGCAATCATTTTCTGAATCTCTTTAAGATCATCTTGAGAGCCGTTTACTTTGTCTGCTGTACTGTTCTGGTAATATTTACGGGAGGCTTGTTGGGCTGCCTCAATCTTTAGGGCATACACTAAGGCTGACTCCAGATCCTTCACGCCAGAGAGTCTGAGGGCTTTTTGAATTTCTGGATCTCCGACAGCATCAATGAAATATTCTAGGGCCAGATCATTGCGTGTTTCAGGATGACAGTCTGATAAAGCCAAATGTGAAAGCTTCTGGATGTTTGATGCCAGTTCTTGAAAGCTTTCCCCTGGTCTCTGATGACGGGACCTTAGCTGGAGTCGACTATATTCTTTGGACCATTTCGCTGCAAAACGTAGCTCTAGTGCTCTGGTTAAAGCTTCGAAATCATATTGCTGTTCCTTCGAAAGGGTCTCCAGAATATCTGCAGCGTCGCCCCGCAACGACCCTACCAGATGAGCCGTCTTTGCAACAGAGTCCATGTCATTAGCTTCAGCTATGATGGAAAACTGCGTCTTCTATGCATGCCAGGAGGAACTGCCGTCGTAGATGGATAGCTTAGTAAATTCCTGATTCTGGATTCTTCTCTCTTTCTTTTCAGTTTCCTGGGGCATGGATTCTAACTTTTCTTCCATTTTTCTCTCCAGATCTTCTTCTATTCTCTTCAATTTACCTTCTATCTCTGAAAACCTCCCTTTCAGTTCCTGATCAAAATTTTCTTTAACTTTCTCCTCGAAACTCCGTTCTGTCCTCGTAACACTATCTTCAACCTTCATAACATTTTCTTCTATCCTCATAGCTTTCTTTTCAAAATTCTCTTCTATTTTCAAAACTTTCTCGTCAAAATTTTCTTCAATCTTTATAACTTTTTCTTCTATTCCATCTATTCTGTTTTCCCCATCTGATAACTTACACTCTATCACTTCTTTCACGTTTACTAAATTGTCTCTCACTGATGATAGTTCTTTCTTCATCTCTTCTTAATTAGATTTAATTTCTTCACCCAAACTGTCTTTCATTTCCTTCATTTTTTTAGTCAAACAGTCTTTCATTTCTTTTTGTCCGATTTCCATACTTTCTTTCATTTCTCTTTGTCCTGTTTCTATTTTCTCTATCAATCCGGTTTTCATCTTTTCCTGTCCGGCTTTCACTTCATTCATCTGGGTAGCTAAGCTTTCCAGAAGTTTCTTCATTTCCTGCTCCATAGCTCTAGTTATCACCATTCACAGACAACAACCCCGCTCCTGACACCAGAAATGTTGCGTACTTGGGGGTTCGTGAGTTGTCTGGGAATGAAAAGCGAAACTTACAAAAATTCAATAATTTATTCACAGAAAGTTCCAGAAAAATACAGGTTTATAAACCAAGTATCAGCTTCAATTCAACCAGTAAACACAGCTTAAACAACAGCTGTCAATAGCAAATCCACAGTACAAACTGTATAGCAATAACACATAAAGCAAGTCTCTTTCAAAGAGGCTCAAAGCAATGCAAGCATTATCAGAAGCTGACTGAGAACTGAACTAGCCTTGGTGAAAATACGTCCCTTTTATTCTCCTGTAGAAAAGTGTGGAAAATTACAGAAATTTCTATATCTCATCAACCAATGAGATTAGAGCTTCCATATTTGGTATATCCCCAATAAGGATTTTATTGCCAAGGTCACCAAAAAATTGCCAAGGTGGGAAAAAGTCGCCAAATCCATTACCTGCCTTATTGGAGCTTTTTAATGCATTTTGAAGGAAAAATTAGGCTTTTTTAATGCTAAAGCGATTAGAAATGTACAAAATTAGCATTTTATCAACTAACTAAGCCTCTTTGAAAGAATTTATACAAAAATAAACACAATTATTTACAATTTTGTAACAATTCCTTGTAACATTATGCTCATTGACCTTGCTGTTCAGAGTTTTCTGTGGTTTCATCTGAAACTCATATTAATATGGGGTAGACTTAGAAAGACCCCTACAGAAAGTATTTCTCCTAAACCTAGGAACCAAGTGCAATCAATCGACCTTAACCCTTGCACAACATTTTGCGACATATTTTACATGGAAAGGCCAAATCAATTTTCCTGAGTGAAAATTTCTTCTATAAAATTGTATTATTATTTGCAAAACAGATGAATATTTTCAAGTGAGAAAATAGTTGATAGGTCAGATGTTGACTCGATATCTTTGTTGCTGAGCATCTATGCATTATGTCAAAAGATCAAAGTTCAATTTCTGTCCTGGTTATTTATTGCTCTCATTAAAATTAATTTGATCTTTTATCTAAATTATAATATATGCATTTGGTTAAAGTTATAATTGTTCTTTTTTAATAAATAGTACCTGGATGACTGAGTTTCCTCAATCTCATTGTAGAAATCATTGGTGTTTCTGCAATATTTTGTTCTAAACAAAGAACGGGGTTACCAATAACTGCTAATATTCCTGAGGGAGTAAATAAGTCAGATTGTTTTTTCATCTTAAAAAGAAAAAAAAAAAAACTCTAATCTTTTTTTGTTTTTAATTGTTCCAGCGATTTAAAAAAAAAAAAAAAAAAAAAAAAAAAAACTAGTTTCTGTGTATTTTTGCTCCAGTGGAATGTAAGTAATCAATGAACACTTATTATATCCTAAAGATGAGAGTAATGTCAAAAGAGAGAATCAATCTAAACATCATCATTTGAGATAAAAATCTCATTTTAAAAACACACTAGCTCTGAATTTTCATCAAAATCATTCAAGTACTGTCAAAGAAAATAAAGTTTATGCTGTTTTTTTTCTAGGACAAAGTATAGATTCCTGGTGAACGCTAATTGTTTTCAAGCGGAGTTCTCTTGAAAACAATTCAGATTGGATCATAAACTCAAAATCAAATTTAATTATAAACTCAAAAAGCCCCTAAATCTAAATTGTCATAGGTGTAAAAAGAGGGTGACCAGGAGGGAAGGGTAGGACCCCCACCCTTAAGATGATTTTTTGGAATCCTTAGAAAAATTCAAATAATTATAAAATTATAAAAGTTGCAACTCAATAATTTGCTTCATTAAACTTCTACAAACTATTTTGTGCATGCATTTCAATGTTTTACATCTTTCACAGTTCTAAATGATTTTTTTTTTTTTTTTTCATATACAATGGCTAGAAAATTCAATCTTATTTCAGTTTCAGTTCTTTTTAATATGCTAAAAATAAAGGGAGAAAAATGGTATCTCTCTTTCAGAATTCAAAACTTTACCTAAATCTTTTGTGTTCCTCTTGGTGCCCAAAGAAAATGAAAATGATATCTGCAATTAAACAAGTGAAATGTCTGATTTCCTTTCTTTTTATCTTTTAATAGGATTCAGACTGTTAATTACTTTTCTTAGAAAATTTTTTGAGTAAGTTCAGTGTTCTGGGGATCCCTCTATTTAGGAAAAATCTAGAAATGTCAAGGAATTTAAAATTAGGGAAAAAGGTCAGAGAAAATTACAAATATCACTTAAAAACCTGAAAAAATGATGTAAGGTCATTGTGCCTAAATGCGATAACCCATAAATGTGACAAAGTACTTCTACTGAAAATCTAAATGCATAAATTGCATACTTATAAATCATAGTGGAACATACACATTTCAAGAATGGTTCGCGAAACTTTTGATTAAATTTTAAAGATTTTTTCTAGTAGAATTTTCTTTTGCTATAAACATTGTTCATTATGGCTTTCCGACGTCTTTTCCTAATTGTGATGAAATATTTTCTAACAGTAACTGTAATTTTATCCTTTTATCTTTAAAGGCCAAATAACCACTGTTACGTAATGTCCTTGAATATCCTTTACACCTATCGAAAGCAAATTAAAAAAAAAATACTACACATTTTTAATTAGAGGGGTTTAAATGTTTTTATCGCAGTTAACGGTCTGTTTATAACTTTTTCCTAAATGCGACAAATTTTATCCCTTAAATGCAGAGAGTTTTACAATTCATATATAAAGGTAAGTTTAAGCATTTTTTCCCTTTTAACACTTCTAACAAAGTTGAAAAGTGACTTCGGTTTGTCTGTCTGTCTCCCTGTCCGTCCACACTCTAACACCCGTAAATGTTTATGAAATTTCTTAAAACTGATATATGTTATTCAAGTTCACTATCAGATATTTCCTATTGAAAATGGAGTTAATATCTCTACTGGTTTGTGTACAGGGACACCCGAAAGTACTCCAAAACATTGTGTTATATGAAAGGTATTTCTGTAAGCATATTTAATATCTTAACTGTACACAAATCTCAATGAAATTGAAATAGGTTATTCAAGTTTACTATCGGACATTTCATATATAAAATGATATAAATACTACCAATGGTTTGTGCACAGGGAAACTCGAAAGTATTCCAAAGCATTACGTTCTGAGAGAGGTATTTCTATAAGCCAAATTTTAATAACTTTACTTTCCACAAAGCTTAATAAAATTTAAATATGTTATTCATATGAACAAAAGAGAGCGTTTTATATAATATAATGATCAGCATTAGATTTACAGGACCACACAAAAATATTCTGTTACATTAAAAGCTGTTAGAAAAGAAATTAGTTAATAAAGAAATTGAAAGGTATTTTAATATTCTAAAATAATGTTTTGTACAGAATTATATGATCAACCTTCAGATTTACAGGACTACACTAAAATATTCAAATACAATTAGGGCAGCAATTATAATCTAACGGCTGGATTTTCTTTCGTATTAATAACCTTTTTTGCATTATAAGCCTTTTTAACGTTTTTCAACGATGTCTAAGAGTGGTTTTAAATTCAGTTAGTCAATCTGTATATTTTTCTGCGCTTCTGTCTGTGGTGTGATAATGTAGGCAAAGAAAATTGAAAGATACAAATACATTCTGTTGGAAAGCGTTAAGATTCAGTGCATACTGCCTGATTTTTCATTCTTGTTTCAACACTTTCCAACCGTGGCGTCACCAGAAAAAATTTCAGAGGGGGGCACAACCTGAATTTTTTATTTTTTTTAAATAAAATTCTGTGATAGCATAGTTTTAAATTTAAAGAAAAAATGCTTAGTAGAATTTTCCAGGCCCCCCCCCCCTTGCCTCATTCTGGCGACGCCCATGCTTTCCAAAAAGGTTGAAAAATATTATTGACTTCAGTTTGTCTGTCTGTCCGCACTCTAACTCCCATAAATATTTATGGAATTTCTTGAAACTGATATATCGTAAGAAGAAAAAATCACATATTACGCAATGATTATTAACATTTTCCAACTGTACGTAATTGTTGTATCTTATAACTTTAAAAGTTCTGCGCCTACATTATCACACAAAGAATAGACAGTAGTTTTGAAAAGCATACAGACAGACTAACTGAATTCCTAATCATTCTGAAATATTGTTTGAAAGTTTTAAAAATGCTCAACACAAAAGAAAACGTAGCCCTTCGATTGTAATTGCAGCCCTTAATATATCTGAAAATTTTAGTATAACTCTGTAAATTTGAAGATAAATAAATCATATTTTATACAAAACATTATTTTAGCAAATTAACGATTAACCCCTTCCGCTCCAGGCTAGCTGTAGTGTAAATGTCTGAAATACCAGATTATAATTTTGAAATAGTATCGTATACTTTCTTTGGACGTATGCACGTACGTCCATGGTATTAATGGCCATTAACACTAGGACGTACGCACGTACGTCCCTGGAGTGGAAGGGGTTAATGTCAATTTCTTAATGATTTTTACAGTAGAAGGTTCTTAAAATGTAAATTATAAAAATGTGTGTTCTAAAATGCAATGCATTGAAATTTTTTTGCGTGTCCCTGTACACAAGCCAGTTGTACAGAACCTATTAATGCCATTTTACTTTGGGAAAATTCAATAGTGAATGTGTAAAACATACATATTTTTTTTAATTCAGAAAAAAATTATGGACGCTGAGTGCGGTAGACGGGCAGATAGATTCACAAATTGAAAACATATTGACACTTAAAAAATGTTTAAAAATGTTAAATCGCTTAATCTAAACGAAAATACAATTCCAGCAAAATTCCAATAAAAGCTCTCAATGTAGCTGAATATTTTTGTGTGGCCCTTTAAATGTAATGCTAATCATGTTACATTCTATAGAAAGCATTCTTTTATGTATATGAATAAAATATTCCCATTTCATTAAGATTTCTGCCAAGTAAAGTTATTAAAATATGGTGTATAGAAATACCTCTCATAGAACACAATGCTTTGGAAAATGCTTGGGTGTCCTTGTACACAAACCAAACAAGATATAAACTCCATTTTCAATAGGAAACATTCGATAGTGAACTTGAATAACATATATCAGTTTCAAGAAATTACATAAATATTTACGGGAGTTAGAGTGCGGACAGACGAACAGACAGATATGCAAATTGAAATCATATTCCCACTTAAAAATATTTAAAAAGTGTTAAAACGCTTAATATAAACAAAAGTGCAACTCCAGTAAATTTTTATTAACAGCTGTTAATGTAACTGAATATTTTTGTGTGGCCCTGTAAATCTAATGCTAATCATACTACATTCTGTAGAAAGCATTCTTTTATGCACATGAATAACATATTTCAATATCATTAAGATTTGTGCCAAGAAAAGTTATTAAAATTTGGTTTAGAGAAATAAAAATAGTAAAATTTGGTTCAGAGCGCAATGCTTTGGAATACTTTCAGATGTTCTTGTATACAGACCAGTGGTAGTATTTACTTACTTTTCTATAACAAGCATTCGATATTGAACTTGAGTAACATATTTCAATTTCATTAAAATTTACGTAAAATAAAGGAATTAAAATTTAGATCATATTAATGCCTCACTCAAAGGTAATGCTTTGAAATATTTTCGTGTGTCCCTGTATCCAAACCAGTGAGGGTATTTACTCTATTTTCAATGGGGAACATCCGATAGTGAACTTGAATAACATATATCAACTTCATTAAGGTATGTGAAAAGTAACGGTAATAAAATATAGTTTATAAAAATACCACTAGCAGAACACAATGCTTTGGAATACTTTCGGGTGCCCCTATGTACAAACTAGTAAAGGTACACACTTCATTTTCAATAGGGAACATCCTATACTGAATTTTAGTAATATGTGTCAGTTTCAAGAAATTCCATAAATAACGGGAGTTAGAGCGCGGATCGACAGATGCACAGACAGCAGACAAACGAACAGACAGACAAACCGAAGTCATTAGCAACCTTATTGGAAAGTGTTAAAAACATTTAGAAAGCGATAAAAATGTTTAATATAAACAAAACTGCAATTCCAGTAAATTTCAATAACCCTTAGTGTAACTGAATATTTTTGTGTGGTCCTGTAAATCTAATGCTAATCATACTGTATTCTATGGAAAGCATTCTTTTGTGCATATGACTAGCATATTTATTTTCATTAAGATTTGTGCAAAGTAAAGTTTTTAAAGTTTGGTTTTTAGAAATACCTCTCTTAGTATGCAATGCTTTAGAGAATACTTCTGGGTTTCCCTGTATACAAACTATTGATGGTATTTACTCCCTTTTCAATGAGGAACATCCGAAAGTAATGTTGAATAACGTAAAGTAATGGTAATAAAATATGGTTTATGAAATTACCTTCCATAGAACACAATGCTTTGGAATATTTTCAGGGGGAGGGGGATGTCCCTGTGTACAAACCAGTAGAGGTACACACTCCATTTTCAATAGAGAACATGCTACAGTGACTTTGAATCATATATATCAGTTTCAAGAAGTTCCTTGAGTATTTACGGGAGTTAGTACACAAAGAGACAGACGGTAGACAGGCGGACAGACCCAAACCGAAGTCAATAATAGTTTTTAACCTTCTTTGTAAAGTTTTAATAACGTTCAAGTAATTCCCATGCATTAAATGCATTATCACAATTAGGGAGTTTAAACATCGCATTTAGGATATAGTACCTTAAATGCGACAAAAATTTCCTAAATGCAACATTGGTATACTTTTTCAAAAATTACAGATAATTTTTTAATTTCTTGAAAAGAAATGACACAAAACAGAAGTTTAGAACTAACAGTATAATGTTCAACCATTTTCTCTTTCTTTTCAAATTTATTTATTTACTAAAATATATTAAATTTCCTAAATGCGATAAACTTACCAAAAATCACTTTGCATTTAGGCACAATGACCTTAATCCTTCAAAATGTTTTCTCAGTATGCCCTGTTCAAACTTGTTACTCTAACAATTAAAAAATTTTAATGTTTTTTTAAACTTGTGTGAATGTGAGCTTGGAATCTTACATAGATTTCCCCGCATGGCATTTCCAATCTCAACTAGCCTAGGTCCCAAAATATATATGATTAGCCATGGCCATAACCCTATACTACCACCACCCAAATATATGAAGAAAACACAGAAATTAAAAGGGATGATCTTGTAAATTACACGAAAGATTACTTTTTTGTCTCATTTAATATATAAAACATTAAATGACTCCCATATTGATATTGCTTTTAATTTAATGTATATTCAAAAATACTATACATTTTTATAGGACATTTTTTGGAAATTATGTGCAATAAAAAAAAAAAAGCGATTTTAGCAGAACTTTTTAAGTATTCAAAGGAATTACTTATATCTGTAGAATGTATATTCTTTTTATTTTTCCTCCTCCTTTTACACTATTTGTTAAAAAGGTTGAATTTGGATTTATTTGACAGAAAACACAATCAGAGTCTCACTTACTCACAAACTATTTCTGTTATAAACTCTTTGATCCTATGTGCATTTAATTTCATTTTTCAAGGAATAAATTAGCACAATATATTAGAAAATTGTTATGCAT
Source organism: Salticus scenicus (assembly GCA_963930645.1). NCBI lineage: Eukaryota > Metazoa > Arthropoda > Arachnida > Araneae > Salticidae > Salticus > Salticus scenicus. The sequence goes on along the minus strand of OZ005651.1, from coordinate 184,505,295 downwards.
TGGATTTAAAGTTAATTGACAAACTGACAAAAATTATACAGCTCATTTATTTGACATATTTAATTTGGAGTCGCTATTGCTGGCACAACAAAATTTCAAAGCAAAAGGCTTAAGTTGACATTAGCTGCAAAAAAAAATAATTTTTACTTATTAAAAAAAATCACTCTTTGGTCACCTGTTGGAGGCAACTTATGTCCTGGGGGCCTCATGGACCCTCTGTTACTGTTGCCAGTGGTTATCCCTCTAGCAAACTAAATATCTATTCCACATTTTTTTCCAACTTTTTAGAATATATTCCAACTCCCTGGATCCAACCATTAAATCGACATTGAATATCCAGGGTGTCTACTAGGTCATAAATGTCATGTAAGTCATGAAAAGGTCATGAAATTCAGCAATAGGTCATGAAAGTCAAGAACAGGTCATGAAATTTGACTGTCGGTTTGAGTCACGTATTGATTTAGGTAACCCAATTTCACTGGTCAGGTCGAACAATTTTTTTCTCTTGCAGTTTAGGTTGAATTGATAGAATTTTTTTTTTCTTACGAGTTGGGTCGACTTCAGAATAGCTTTCAAAATAATTTCTTTAACAGGCAAAAACATAATTCGGCATTGCATCCTTTGGTGCATTGTCGCTTTGCTTGTAGCACTCGTGCCTACTTTGTTCGGCTGATAAACGGCCGTGTTTTTTCAACCTGAAACAATTGTTGCGAGTTTATTGCATTTTATGGTGTTTATTCAAAGTTTTGTACTTATTACTAAACTTGAAGCACATTTTGTACACTTGAAGTACATAACACACCTAAATGGTTAAAAATTATTTACCCATTTTTCAGATTTTAAAACTTTTAACTTGGTGCAATAGTAATTACATTTTAAATTATTTCAAATTATTTACCAGTTGTATAGCAATAGAAATTACTTTATAACTTACATTGCAAGATTTTTAGATGAATTATTAATTTTTATTTTAGGTTTTAAGTCGGGTATGGGTCATTAAAATTCTCTATTGTGAGTTCAGATCCGTTTTCAGGTTACTATTATTTAGTAGCGTAAATATATAAGCTTGATTATAAACCTAGTATAGTCATTTATATCTTTAAAAAACAAAATTATCTTCTATGAAAATCTACAGGCATTCCCCCCCCCCCCAAAAAAAAAAAAAAAAAAAAAAAACTTTGACTTTTTTTTACAATATATGTATGCTCAAAATATTTCAGAATGTATTCTATTTCGAAGTGTAGGAAAGACATTCAAATGCAAAGTTTGAGATGTATAATTATATACTTCTTTAGTTTAAGAATTCTTTTCTTCTATTAGTTTTTTCGTGGAAATATATATTTGTAGATTTCATTTCAATACACATATTCATCTCCTAGAAAAATAAGTGACAGTTTTCAAATCTCCCCCCCCCCCCAAAAAAAAAAAAAAAAAAAAAAAAAAAACTAATAGTTACAATATTATAACATTGCACAAATAGTGTACATATGTTTGTAGTTATATGTGTCTGTTTTAGATTGGTTTCCATTACTATTTAATTTACTTAGATTGTTAATAAAAAAAATGTTTTCAGTTTTTTGCACAGCTAAAGCAAGGTGATATATCGGTAAAGAAAATGAATATGTTAATTTAAAAAAAAAGGTTGGATATGTCAATAAAAAAGGTCATGAAAATTTTTTTGAGGTCATGAATTTTTTTCTGTCAAGTCAGTAGACACCCTGATATCAATCCTTTGCAAAACTCTGAAATTTCTATAAACTTAGTAAAGCATCTTACAATGTAAGTAAGTTTTAGCTCAATTAAATTATAGGAATGAATTATAGTTCAAAATCAAATCTTTAACATGAGGTAGGGGCCTAGGGCCTACCCTCTCCTAAGTCTGTTGGTGCTTGTGCATGTATTGTCATCGAAATTATACATATCGACATTGAACATCATTCCTTTGCAAAACTCTGAAATTTCTATAAACTTTGTGAAGCATCTTACAATGTATGTAATTTTTAGCTCAATTAAATTATAGGAATGAATTATAGTTCAAAATCAAATCGTTAACATGAGGTAGGGGCCTAGGGTCTACCCTCTCCTAAATCTGTTGGTGCTTGTGCATGTATTGTCATCAAAATTATACATATATACACAATTTTCGCTCACATGGATAAGAGGAATTGAGTTAAAATTCCCATGAAAGATTTGAACCTTACAGACAGCAAACAAAGTCGCCTAGGGCCCCTGTCTTAATCCCTTTATTGCTTGAGCACATATTCTCATCAGAGTTATGCATGTATACACAATTTTAGTTCATTTAGATGGGAGGAATTGGGCTAATATTCGCTTGAAAGATTTGAACCTGACAGATAGAAAATGAAAAGGTACAGGGCCCCCAGATCCTCTATTGTATGTTCTTTAAAGCTTGAGCATATATTGTCATTGGAGGTGAGCTTGTATGCAAATTTTCAGCTGAATTTGTTGAGTAGAAGTGGGGTAAATTCAAAATTAAATCTATTAGTGAAACTAGGGCCCAGGACCTCCAGATCTCTCCCCTAAATGTGTTAAGGCTTGAGTTGTATTGTCATCAGAATTATACATGTAGCATAATTTCAGCTTAACTGGATAATAAGAAATGATTCAAAATTCGTTTGCAAAATTTGACCCTGATAGACAAAAGCAGAGAGGCCCGGAGCCCCACAGCACCCCCTTCCTGAGTATGTATTCTAATCAGAGTTATATGTGTTTGCACAGTTTCAACTGAAATGGATGATAGGAAGTGAGTTAAAATTTGCTTGAAAGATTAACCCTGACAAAAAACAATTGAAGTCGGCCTAAGGTAAGATGACGAAATGTCCTCACGTTTGGTAATTTGTTTTTTCTCTTCCCACATGAACTTGTTTTCTTTCTAAAGTTTTTGTGGCAATTTATAATTTAAAACAGATGATAGTGTACTTTTTTTAAGTACTGCATTTGTCCCTATTCCTTTATTTTGAAATTGGAGACACCACACTAATTTTTCTTCACTTCTCCTTTAGAAAAATTTGGCCACCTTAGCCTAAATCTCTCAGTCCTCTGTGAGGCAATTTTCTTCTGACTTTTTGACTGTTACTTTGTATGAGAAGTTTTTACTTCTAAGAAAAAACTATACTTTACTAATGGTATGAAAAGGATTTTCTAATTTGCTAATAGGCTCCAAATATGCCTGGGACCATGGGCCTGCCAGAATTTTTTTCTAGCTACGCCCATGATTATTAACCATTAGGTAGTTTCTAAGAAAATAAAATATCTGCTATATTTTGCCATGAGTAGAGTAAGGTTTAACAGTAAATGCGAATTCTAAAGAAGATAAGTCAGATGAATTTCCCATCTCAAAAAACCATAAATTCTAAATTTTTATCAAAATCGTTATACAGCTGAACTTCGAAAATCCGAAAATCTCTAAAATCCTGATATTTTTCCAATTTCAGTTTTATTTTTAAAATGAGACTTTGATATAACTGATTTCCACATTTCTTGTAGAATGCAGTTTAAAATCCTTTTAATTGAACCCCAAATATTTAAATAAGGTCATAATCTGATATATACTGATTGTTAACTAATAAAATCTTTTTGTAAAAAAAAAATAGAACTGACTCCAAAAAGCAACTACTGTTCAAACATCTAAATATAAAAGAAAATTGGCATAAAATGGAACTGTAAATTGTGCCTAAAGTTATAAAATAATTTCCTTCGCCAAACAACCTAAACACTACAATTAAACATAACTTTTGAAATCGGCACAAAATTAAATAAAATTAAATTCGTTTTTAAAGATTTGGTTTTAGACCGGTAGCTACAAATTCTGTTGTCTCAAATGATCCATTTTCATGTTTCCTTTATTATTTTATCACTGTGTACAATTGGTCCATTAGTAACATCTACATAGAACAGTAAACATTCTTCACAGTTCATTATTTATTTTTCTACGAAATTACTAAAGTTTTCTTTGCAAACTTGATAAAACTTTGATCACTATCATCCTTGGCAGTATTTGGATTTGGCGATCAAAACGTAATGCAAAAATATTACACGCAAGATGTATAATTTTATAATATATATTGTACGAAGTATTGTTTCATATTCTTGATTGTTATCTTAATATACCTTATTAAAATAACAATGATTTTTCAAAAGAATTAAATATGTTTACTGATATAATTTGGCAATTTGTTTTCACCAAAGACGGAAGATACCAGCAGCTCCGTCAACTTTTGTAGTTTACGAAATCTTGTTTACTTGAATCTAAGTAGTGCAGTAGTTGCAGATGCTAAAGTGAGATGTATATTTTGAATATAGCTTGATTTTTGTATTGAATAAAGGTACCAATTTTTATTTAATTTTGCGCCGACTTCAAAAGTTATGTTTAATTATAGTGTTTAGGTTGTTTGGAGAAGGAAATTATTTTATACCTTTAGGCACAATTTACAGTTTTATTTTAGGCCAATTTTCTTTTACATTTAGTTGTTTGAATAGTAGTTGCTTTTTGGAGTCTGTTCTATTTTTTTTTTTTTTTACAAAAAGATTTTTTTCCTTTTCAGCGATAATTTATTCATGTAGCAGAACATCAGAAGACATTTGAAGGCAGTTTCACAAATCACAACCCACAAGAAAAATGACACAACTCAAAAAAATGGTAATTTCGAGTTTACGTCACAGAAAAATATATGAAATGTTCCCAGTGTGAACAAAAAAGTTACATCTCCATCAAAAGAATTATTCACTTGAGAGACAGTTGTGTCAGTCAATGCCTTATCTTTAAGATGATTTTTCTTAAATATTGCATTTTCAAGTTGTGTCACTTTTCTTGCCTTTATCAGATATGAGAAAAACTGTCTATTGAATGACCATGCATTAAATTAAAAAAGGTTTAGAAATGTAAAGAACGGATACGCTGTATTCATAACCAAAAATTCGGTTAGACGTGTGTTAAACTTTACAGTGAATATGTGTCACCTGCTATGCTGGAATGTGTGCTGAGTAAAGTTCAAACAAAAATCGAAATATGCATTGCAGCTGACCGACTGCAGTTTCAACATCGAAATAAACGTTTTTTGATTTGTTTACAGTGTAGAAAACTGCAAACAAACAGATGCACATTTTAACATCCTGTTTTTAACATTTATGTCTTCAAGGTGTCTTTTCGTGACTAAATTAATGATGCTGTACAACTTTGTGATTTACCTTTTCTCTAATACCTTGTACTGTTTTTGAGATAGAAATGCCAACTACGCTATCTTCCCACCAGCTGGCACTGTAAGCGATCACATCTTGTAGCACATGGCCACTTTACGATACTTACATATTACCTTTACGAGTGTAGAGGCAGCCATTCAGCAGTTAGAGTGAAAACGGACTTTTGTGAATACCCTGTAATTTGTTTAGATATTAATGAAATCATAATGAGACTTATTTCAGGTCAATATGTTTACGCCAACAAAAAAAATGTATTAAAATTAAAGCTTTTCTTATGTAGTTATAAGCTAACAAATCTCAACTACAACAACAAAAAACATGGTTTCAATTGAGAACCTCCTCCTTTATGAAGTCGGTTTAAAACGTTTATACATTAATTGATATAACCGATTACAATAACCATACTTTAATTTTACATAGCATAAATGTCACCCGCTACACTACAACGTATGCAATGTCGTTGAAGTATGCACAAAATATTAATTTGCAGAAAAACAAATGCACATTTTAATCGTTCTATTTTTAGCATTAATGTCTACAAACTGTGTTTTTGTACTAAATTGATGATATTCTGTAACTTTCTAATAAACTTATTTTTCCTATCTTGAACCGTTTTCGAGTTAAGAATGCTAACTCTGCTGTTTTCTACCAGATGGTGCTGTAGGCAGTTGAATCGCATTGCGCATGACCACTTTACTATACCTACATACCATTTTTATGAGTATAGCGGCAGAGGTTCAGCAGTTAAGAGTCGAGACTGACTTTTTGGGCACCCTGTATTTTCTTTTGATCGTAAAGCTATTACAATGGGACCTATTTCAGACCAAGACCTTTACAACAAAACAAAAAGTATCAAAATCAGAGCATCTGTTCAGAAGTTATAAGCTAACAAAAAAAAAAAACATAGTCTGAATTGAGAACCTCCTCCTTTTTGAAGTTGGTTAAAAACAATCTTTACAAAAACAGGAGTGCTGAAAAACTGAATTAAAAAGAAAAGAAACAATAATCGCACTTCAATGAAACAGCTTTTAATTACCGAAAATGTTTTTTTTTTTTTTTTTTTTTTTAAACATGTCAAGATACGAGACAGTCAGATATTGACAATCGGACTTCCATCGGAAAAATAACCATCTAGTCCCTTCATTCTGACTCCATGTTACAGAATCCGTAATGATCGCCAGGGCTTCATTTCTCCTGAATTCCATTCCTCCAACGCAAGCCGCAACTGCAGTGAATTTTATTCACGAATGGTTCTTCAACAGAGTTCCCCAGAGGGCGCATTACGCCAGTATGCAAATACAAGGACTTGAAAGAAGTATAAATACTTCACGCAGACTGTGATGAGTCGCTTCCTTCCTGGCTTACCTCCTTCGTTTCATGGGTTTCCTAGCCTGCAGAAGAAGAGTATTCTGAGGCTAATATTCTTTTCCAGTTTTTTTTTTCAGAAGGAATTGAAAGCACTAAGCTGGTGCAAAAGCTGCATGTGTTTTGTAAAAATGCCATAATGGCTTTTTCTTTTTCTGTTTTTATTTAAACAAAATTTTCATTTTAGTTTCAATAAACTAAATTTATTTTAATTTTGATTCTGTTTTATTTCCCTTACCATATGTGTGTAAATTATCTTATTTAAAGGTCCAACTTAATTTAAATTTTTGGAAGGATTTAAAGTTTATGAATAAGGTTAAGTTAGAAAAATTCTGTTTTAAATATTTTTCTTTCTCAAAGCTCTTCTAGATTTAAAATTAAGCATAACTAAAAACTGTGACCACCTCTGCTAATTAATATACTTTATCGGATTATAAGTTTAATGTTAACCCATAATCCAACAAATCAACATAAGTACTTTGTCTATTTCCATAGTTTTATTTTCAGTACTTTTTAAATGAATAAATAGTTTAAGGCATTATCTGTTGTCTATTATATTTTAACGTATTTTGTTTATATAGTTTTAATTTAGCATAAGTGTTTCTTTACATTCCTCTTTTGTTATTTAATTCACCAATTTGATCATTGTTTATTTTTACTAGCATAAAAAATGAATTTGTTATGTTATTATAATGACGTGAAAAATTATTTTTTAATAAATCACTAAAATCTGGAAAATTTGAAAATCCGGAATCACCGTGGTCCCACCGATTCCAGATTTTCGAGGTTCAACTGTATCCATTTCTGAATAAACCAAATTTTCGTCAAATTTTCCAACTGGCGAATAAAGGGTTAACAGAGAGCATGAAATTTTCTGAAGATAGGATAAGTCCAATCAATTTTGCACACTAAAAAACCCTTAACCTCAAACTTTCATAAAAATTGTTATATATATTTCTGAGTAAACCAAATTTCTGCCATATTTTGCAACTGATGGATAAAGGGTTAACCATGAATGCAGATTTTCCTGAAGAAAAGACCATTCAATTTTTTACACTGAAATACCCTTAACCCCAAACTAACATAAAAAACATTACATATGTACCATACAGAAAGAGCTGCCTAGTTTTTGGCGTGTATATTGTTTATGGTTTGTGTACACAGCCACGCCAAAGTATTTCTTATCATTACGGCCTACCAACAGAATTTTGTTTAAATGCATTTTGTAATAATTACACTGTATTCAACAAAACTAAATTAACATACATTATTGAGATGCTTAAAAACAGGTTTTCTGTAGTAAAACATTTGCTTAAACTTGATGTACAGGACCTTACAAAAGTGTTCTGACAATGCCACGTAATCATCCGAATTATTTCAAATTTCAAACAATTATTTATGAGCAACATAGAATAAGTTGTATGGTTTTTACTGATGTATATGTTTGACTCATTTAGAAGGATACACAAAAAAATTTCATGACATTAGAGCCTATAGACAGATATTTTTTGGGTGCATTTTAATTCATTTATGCTACATTCAACATAATAGAATTTATGTTATTAAGATGTTTAAAAGCATATTTTCTGTAGAAAAATAGGTATTTATAGCAGAGGTGCTATTTAGAAAAGGGGATCAACTGCCTCCCCCCCCCCCTTAGAAAACTAAAGTTTTTTTTTTTTCTTTTAAATGAAAACACATAAAAACGAAGCACAAACTACAAGTAATTAAAATAACTAGAAGCCTTAACCTTACTTCATCTATGTCATTAAATTTTTTGGCCGGGTACCCGGCTCTCATCAGACGACGGCTTCTGTGGAGGACTTGAACTTGACTGACGATCTTGAATTTCTTTAGCCATAAGGTGGCGCCACACTCTGTATGGTACCACTGCGCCGCTGTCATTACATGCCTCCAGATTAGTGGCCATTTCGATTGATTCACAATACATTGCATAATAATAATCGTCATAATTAGCAGTTTTGCTGGTTTTATCAAAATTAATTATAATATTTTGTTCGTTAAAAGTTTTGGCTAGAGCTGTATTAAATTTTTCAGTTTTAATATCATTTTTATGTTCGTTTATTCTTGTTTTAATTTTTCTTTTTGTAACTCCAATATATGAACCTGGTTTATTATTTTGATTTGTAAATGGTATTTTATATATTCCTGCTGTTTCTAAAGGGGAGATGGGGTCTTTATCATTTCGTATTAGTTGAAAAAAATTTCTATTGGGTTTAATAGGGATGTTTACAATTTATTTTTATGGATATTTGTTTGCTACATTTTTTATTCTGTTAGAGGCACCGCGATTAGAAGGAATAGAAGAAGTAAACTTTAAAGGGGTTTTTTGAAAGTTGGGAATATTATCAAGAGTTCTTATTTTACTTTTAATTAATTTAACAATTTTATTTGGGTAACCCGCTTTTTTAGTGAAAATTTTAATTAAATTTAATTCATTATTAAAATCTTCAGACTCGTTACATATTAAAAACGTGTGATTAATATATGAACGTATTGCATTAGTTTTGTAACAGTGTGGTGTTCTATTATAATAGTGGATAATTTCGTTACTATTAGTTGGTTTATGGTATACAGTGGTTTTAATTTTATTATTAGTATGTGTAATTTTAACATCAAGGAAATTAATTTGTTGTTGATTTCTTCTTAAATTGAATATCGGGGTCATAACTATTAATTTTGTTTAATATTTGATTAACATATTTTTTATCGATGACGGCAAAAGCGTCGTCGACATATCTATACCAAAAAAGAATTTTATTTTTTTAATTTTCAAGGATTTATTTTTCTAACAATCTTAATTTAAATTTGGCAATAAAGCCCAAAATGAGTGATTCCATAGAAACAAATTTCTTTTGTTGATAAATCTTGTTATTAAACTTAAAATAGTTTACTTTTAATAAAAAATTCATAGTTGCATTGGGTATTTAATGCAACTACGAACGCTTAACAACTCCAAACGCTTTTATGATGCACTTAAACCATTGATCAATAAGTCAGACATGCCAAGTCTCCTGCTTTTGGCAGGAGTCTCCTGCTTTTTGCTTGTTTTTTTATGCTCCTGCTTTTCCACTCATTTCTCCTGCTTTTCTGATGTAATTTTTATCTATCCCTCTTAGCATAATTTATGCTTAAAATTTGTGGGATTGGGAAAAAAAATTTGAAAGAAAATTGAAATTTATCTTGCTGTGCAATTTATCAAGTTCAGTTTGAATGTGAATTACTATACAATGCTTTGAAACTAACTTTTGCTAAGAATAAATTTTTAACTTTCATTTTTGCATAATGAAAAATGTCTTATTATCAAAAGAATTTTTTTTTTTTTAAATACCATAACTATTGAAAACTTGAGCAGAATGATCAAATCTGTCTATTTTGACTTAAAATTTAAACAACTGTATATCTGAGGTTTTTTTTTTTTTTTTTTTTTTGATAGTTTGTTTTACTGCAAGAAACGTGTATTATTCATTTAATTTTAATACTGATTCTTTGTAAATACCTCTTAAGCTTATAAAGCTTAACTTAAAAGTAAATTTGCATTATTTTATTCATTTTTCTTACAAACTTTCTTGTTGGAAAAAGTCTCGTGATTTCTGTTAAAAAACCTCCTGCTTTTTGGCCATTAGAAGTTGGCATCTCTGATAAGTATAAAGCAGTGTTGAATGTTGATGTACTAAAAAACAACTCCCACTAGCAAAACACTTGCTACAATCGGACTCTGAGAAGTCAGACTTACCTAGTGAGTATTAAGAAAATCTTCAAAAATTACCAATTGCATATTCAGAGATAATTAAAATGTTAAAAAAATTTGAATTTTATCTATTACCACTGCCTCAAATGAATGATATTTTCCTGTGCCAAAACGAGTTAAAAAACTCCTTTGCACAAAAACATCAGATGAGACTTACTGTTCTTATGGTATTAGCAATAAAGCGTGAAGATGTTAAAAAAATTTCTCTTGATGATCTTGTCAATGAATTTTTGAAAATGAAACATAAACGATTTCCTTTGTCGCATTAGTCAGATGATATGTATGTGATATTTATGTTGATATCAATTTTCTTATTTCCTTATTATAATGGAATTTCTTTATTCGTTTTATTAACATATATTTAATTGTGTGTCAATAAATTATAACAGAGAAAATGTTTCAAAACTTTATTTTAACAAGAATTTAAAGAAAAATTACTGTCTTCAAATTCTGGATTTAATATGCCCCATCTCCCTTCTCTACCTAAAAAGAAAAGTTTGTCCCCCCCCCTCCCCCCTCAAAGCAAATTTTGAAATGATGCCTCTGATGTATAGACTAAATTTATTTACAAGACTACATAAAAAAATTTTGATGATATTCTATAATCATACAAATGATGTCAAATTTGGTTCAAATATTAATGAGTTATGATGAATTAGTTGTATACTTTTTATTAGTATATATAATTACTGTGGCTCGTGTACAGGGACACATGAAAGAATTTTGTACCATTACAATCTATAGACTATTTCTTATAAGTGCATTTTAACATGATTACACTCCATTAAATATAATGAACTAAACATATTTCATTAGAATGTTTAAAAGCATAGTTTCTGTGGAAAACGGTGGTCATAGATTTGGAAATTAGTTTGCTGGGCTACACAAAATAATTCCAATAAGTTATGCAATCATTTGACATCAAATTTGGTACAAGTATTTATAAGTTACAAGGAATTAACACAAAACTATGAGTTGCAGGGAGGTATATACCCATATATACGCATATAGACAGACTCAGAAACGTGTATGGTTATGTAGCGAATTAATCATGTATATATATTTATATATATATATACCCAGTGGCAGAAACACTGCGACACAGTGACATAGTCACAGACACAGAAAAAATGCTTGCTGACAGTTTTTGTCTCACTAATAAAAATATTAGTATGCAACTTTCAGACAGTCTTTGTCTGCAGTCATAAACATTGTCTGTAATTTACAGACATTTTTCGCCTGCAACAATGCTACTAATGTATGACGTCTTAGGCGCTTTCTGGTAGGAACTCTAGAGCCCCCATATAGGTGCCTTGGTAGGAACACATAAAACAGTGCTTAACAACAGCGACCTAGGGAGCCTAGATCTCCCTTGATAGGCAGCGTTATGCGTGTATTCTTTTCTCCTGTTACTGAGATTCTACAGGAACGTAGAAAAGTGCTAATTTCATTTAAAACTGCTCCAAAACTTCTCCACTTCAAAATTCACTTATGAAAATTTCTGTATCAAAACTGAAACTAATACTTTTATTATTTATATTGTGTTGTGTGAAACATTGCTATAAAATATTTAATTGAATGAGTTCAACTTATTATTTTATAATTGTTTATACTATATTGTTCTGTAGTAAAATTGTATTTGTGTATTGTTGCACAAGATCACCACTGTTATTAAGCTTCCCCCCCCCCCCCCCCCGCCTCCCCCCAAGATTGCCACTATCATCTTTCAGGCTTTTTGAGTGTAAGCCATTTTCACCCCTGATTACACGCAAATTTCGCAGGCAGATTATGAAATTTTAAAAGCCTGTCGCAGACAGCTTATAATATGTATATATGTATATTTAAATACTATTATGGAATAAATAAAAATGACCTGCAAGTAATGAATGATGCAAATAGGATGTTGAGGCTCCTGATTAATTAGTGTATAGCTTAAGGGTGTCTCTTATTGTCAAAAGGAGGACAAATTTAGTATTATATTCAGTTTTTTTGACAAAAAATTTATTCTTATCTGTCATGTAAACATCTTTTTATTCTTATCTTTTTTAGGAACTGTTAATTAAAAAAAAAAAAAAAAAAAAAATCCTAACCTTGCTCTCTATATATTTTTTATGTATCAAAACATAATGCATGCATGAAATAGGATAAAATCTTAAATCACGTTCTCAGTCCAAGATCATGATTTCACTTTATTAAGCAACTTATTTCTCTTTTCAGTGTGGTGTAAACAATAATGCTAGATATTATTAGTTTTTTAAATTTCACCAGGTTTAGGTTATTTCATGTTTTACAATTGTTATATCATTAGTTTTTTAAACACACTTATTTCTTTTCCTTCCAGATTTTAGGTTATATTTTTATGCTTATTGCAGAGGTGATTGTGTTCAGTTATTTTACTTGATTTCAGGTATTTTTTTCATTCTCAGTACAAGAATTCCAGTTTTTCTGGTATTTAAATTCATAAAATAAGACTAAAATATAAAATTCATATGAATTCTAAACATAATTAAAATTGAGATTTTTCAGAATGAGAGGGTTGGAGCTCTCTGTAATAAATTATATGTTCTCTGCCCATAAAAACACTTTTTTTCGCTAAAATTTCAGATATTTTTCATGAAATCACAATCACCCCTGTTGTTGCATTTATATTCATATGGTTTTCGGTTAATTTGTATTCAATCTGATATAATTTTAGTAGTAAGAATATTTTCCCCCACTTAATTGTATACAAATAAATTACTTGTTTCATTAATTCGTGATTTATTTTCATTTCTGAAAGGATTAGAATGAGTAAGAAAGTTATTGATGCTTTGAAAAGATATGACAAATTAATAAATATAATTAGACTATATCTTATTTTTTTTAAATATAATTAGATTGTATTATAAAAAGGTTCGTACAAAAAATTATTTATCTTTCTCTATACAATTGACAAATAATAAATGTATAATTTTGTAAATATATTAAGTAAAACTTAATATGTAGTTAAACAATTTCAATGTTATTTTAGGATATAATTTAATGATGAATCATATATATACTATTTTTGAAGAAAAAGTTTATTTAACAGAAATGCAAGCCCCTCCCCCCTTCCCCAAAAGAAAAAAAAAAGTTCTTTGTATTTTAATAGTTAGTTTTTAGAAATTTATGACACTTTTTTTTTCTCATAAAAAAAAATTTGAATATTAACTTGGTTAAGTGTCCTTTTATATTTCTTTTAGTATTATGAAAACTATATTCTTTCAAACATAATTAGTCAAAGAATAATTTACAACTTTAATAAAAATCACAAGCTATTAACATTAAGATATTGTAAAATATATATATATAGTAATACAATATTATCAGTGCAAAAATTTGAAATTTAAAGATGATTTAATTTCAGTATTAAAACAATTATTCGGATCATAAGCGAAGACTAAACCAAAAAAGAAATAAAGTAAAATCGAAATGAATTATTGGAAATTAGAATAAGAAAAAAGCATTATTTGGATTCTAACGTTTTCAAGGGCCTGGTAGAATGCAAATATGCTAAAAAATGGATGTTATATATGTATATATATATATATATATATATATACAGTTTGTCTCAAAAGTTTACAGAATCTTGTATTTTTTTGCCTTAAATTTTTTCTGAAAATATTTTGTATGTTAAAATAACTTACTGTATTACATATGTTTTGTCATTTATAATAAGAAAACAGCAATACCTAATTTAAAATATACGCAGATTTAAACACAAATACAGTTTTATGCAAATTTTGTATTGGTAATCATGATGTCGATTTTGAATCTAATATATGTGTTTTGAGAAAGGGGAATCATTCATTTATTCTGCTTTTTTAAGATGTCTAAAGCTTCACAGCTCCCTAATGAAAAAATTTGTAAAAATTCTAAATTTGAAATTTCACTTTAAGACTTGGTAAGAAAATCTAGAAACTTTTAAATCATACTAAAAGTATGATTTATCATGTATTAGTTTGTAAGATGCCATATCAGCCAAAACCCCATTAGGAAAGACTACAAGTGACAGATATTCGCCGTGACGGATGAATACAAAGGATGTGTTCAAGTCAGAAAATGTCATTTCATGAAATTACTAGAGTTTTTTGGCGTCAAATCTTCAAGAACACTGTTTATAGACTAATTAAAGAAATTATTTATATGATATAAGCAAAAAATAACTTGTGCATTACAATTTTCTAAGATTCACGTTAGTAAGAGATTATGTTAGGTTCCTAACCATATGTCATATGGTGATAAATGGATGGTTGTACTTATCAGTAATAAAAAATAAATAAATAAATAGAACTTTGATGGACCTAATAGGTATTATTGGTGTGATTTTTGAAAAGAGCCCAGGAGCTATTTTAGTAGGCAATGTGGTCATGGATTGTGATGGTTTGGGCAGCTTTCAGTTTCAACAGTTAAGTGGGTTTGGCCTTTCTAGATGATCAACATAATTCTTCTAAATACATAGAAATGCTAGAAAATTATCTTATACCATTTGCAGAAAACAGGACAAAATTGAGTCCATCAGATCAGCATGATAATACTCCCATCCATACCACCAACACTGTGAAAAATTATTTAAGCAGTAAAAAAAATGTCTGTGTTTGAGTGACCACTGATGAGCCCCTATCTAAACCCATTTGAGAGTGTATGGGGACGTTATGTCTTGAAAAGTTTATGAGAATGAAAGACAATTTTATTCAGCGAATGCCTTGAAAACAGCTATTGAAAGTGCATGTACAACTTGGAACAAGAGATATTATAAACCTTAATTATGCCAATCAAAAAACATATATATAGTGTCATACTGAAGAATGGTAAAATTTAAAACTATTAACAACATTATATTGAGCATGCTTTCTTAAAATGACTTATATTCTCTAAACTTTTGGGTCACCTAATATTTCCATTTTGTTACTTAACTGAAATACCAATTAATATTTTTTCTAAATATTTCCTTGAATGCAAATTGCAGTTTGAATAAGCATATTTGTGATTGGTGTTTGTATGCCTTTACATTTTGCTAAAACATATAATTTACTGGAGTCTGTAAACTTTAGGATACATAGTGTATATTGTTACATTAGGGCTGTGTTAAATAATATTTAGAGATCATTAATATCAGCTTGCACATTCTCCCATTAAAATTTTCCACTGTTAAGAATAATGTATATTTTGTTTATAATATAAGTTAAATTTAAACAAAACTTTTTGTATCTATGCACAATTAGTGAACTTTTAATCCTGATAAAAAACATATGTAAAAGTTACATGAAAATTCTATTATAGAACACAATATTTATATAGTTTCTGTTTTTGTCCATGTTTATGTAAAATTGTATTTTATTATATTTGCTTTGATTAGATAACGGAGTTGGCTGGGTATACATCTAGAGTATCGAAAATGCTTGTTGTGTTTGAAGATGTCAGTAAAGGAAAATATCAGCGAACTCTAACTGACAGCAGTTCATCATTAAAAAAAGCTACAGAACTAAAGCAATTGAAATTCAAAGATGGAATGCCTGAAATTTTAGGTATAAAGAATGTTTTTTGTTTTTTTAAATTCAGTTTGAGTGTAAAAAAAAAATTAACAAGGTGATATATATCACAGTGCTGCCAACTCTCCCGTTTTTCACGGGAGACTCCCGTTTTTTAAACCTATCTCCCATATTTACGTTTTAATGTGTATTTCTCCTGTTTTTCTAATATTTTCGAAAAATCGAACTAAAAACGCTAATTTTTGGACAATTCGTAAGTGCCATCTTTTCAGATTTACGAAGGCCTTCCAATTCACAATCTTTCTGCATCCACAACATAAATGTCAATATTCATTTAAAACTTATTTTATGAGATTTTAGAATCTCTAAAGAAACAGAATCCTTCGATATTTCTCGCTTACGTAATTATTTTTAACTCCCCCTCCCCCCCATATTTTCCTATCTCCACCTAGTGATCAGTGATCAAATGCTCTTTTGAACTCTTTTGTTTCTCATTCTTTCTCCATCGCTTTATTAGATTCTAGAGCCTATAAAGAAGTAGAAAGTTTAACAGTTTACACACATGTAATTATCGTTTGACTCCCCCCTCCCCCCCCCCCCCAAAAAAAAAAAAAAAAAAAAAAAAATCCCTTTCTCCAAATAGCTTTCACATTCTACAACAAAAGAATCAAACATTGAGAGAGAGAAAAAAAAAACACTTTTTAGATTCTTGAGGGCGATTTGAATTTTTAAGGACACATTTGGCATTTAAAATCCAAACACTTAATTAAAAAATTTAGTTATAAATATGCATACAAAAAGAAAAAAGTCTGTTTTTAAACTTTTCTGTACTTTATTTGTTGTTCATGTGCTGATTGTCACACACAATAGTTTTATTTATATTTACAGCATTTATCTTACAGCATTTAGGTTATTTTCTATGAATGCAGTAATGGAGGGGGGGGGATAGATTGGGCCAGATTTTATGCTTTACAGAAAGTTCACAAACCCAATATTCCATTTCGTCCCATAGTCTCGAATATCAGTACTGCTTCCTATAATTTAGCTAAATTTCTCACCACAATTTTTGCTCCCCTTCTTGTTGCTAATAGTTACACTGCTAAGAATTCCATAAAATTTGCAAAAAACATTCAAAACTGCCCTCACACTAATCTCACTATGGTTTCCTTTGATGTCAAATCTCCTTTCACTAATGTTCCAATAAGTGGCGCCCTCTGCTGTCTCGAAAATAGATTAAAAGAGTTTCATTTCACATCTTTTGAAACATAAGAATTAATCTCTCTTACCCGCATTTGTTTATCACAAACCACTTTTTCTTTTCAAAATAAATTCTATCGTCAGTCTGAAGGTTTAGCCATGGGTTCCCCTCTCTTCCCAATTCTCGCAGATATTTACATGCACTATTTCGAAAGCAAGCTTTTTAAGAAAGTATCTTTTCCTTTTTGGACCCGTTATGTTGATGACACCTTCACGCTTATCGACATATCTCATCACAATAGTGACCATGTCTTAGAAACTTTAAATTCAATTGACAGTAATATCCAATTTACATATGAAATAGAAAATAATGGCTCCCTTCCATTTCTTGATACCCTCGTCTCTCACACTGTAAATGGATTATCAACCACCATCTATCGAAAAAATTTTGCGGTCTCCCTTCCTCCCCATGCGCGTTCATGTCACCCACCTAACTAAAAAATGGCTGCTTTCTATACTTTTGTAAACCGTGCACTTAATATTTGTTCAAATCCTATTTTATTAAAATCTGAAATTAAATATCTGAAAGCCATTGCAATTGACAGAGGTTATGACCCTTGCATTATAGACAAAGCTATCCAAAAATTACAACTCCCTCGTATTTCGTCTACTAAATCAGTCTCTTCTAATATCAGTATTGTCTTACTGTATTTTCCTAAATCCAGTCAAACCATAGCTAAAATTCTCAAACAATATGATTTTAAAATAATATTTTCGACTTCCAATAAACTCAACTTTTTTCAGTTAAAAGATCCCATTGATATGCATAATTCTTTGTGGTATTATAGTATTTCCTGTCAGTGTGGTTTATCATATATTGGCCAAACTAAACGCAGTCTTAAATTTCGTCTAAAAGAACATATGAATTACGTCCACAAACAAGAAACCAATAAATCGGCCATTTCTAAACATTGCTGGGAGGAAAATCATAATTTTAAATTTAATTCAGCTAAAATAATTTGCAGACCTAAATCCATTCATGAACTCGATTTCTTTGAAGCTTTTCATATTTATAAAAATTTTAAAAACCTTGTAAATTGTGATTTTGCTATTCCCTATTTGTCTGACTGTTGGAAATTTTATATTCAGTCCACATTTTCTTAATTTTTCTACTGTTTACACAGCTAATTTTCCTAAATTCCTATTAGCCACTCTCCCCACCTTTCCCGTAATCCTATTGGTTGAACTAAATCCGGCCCCTCTCCTATATATACGAGCACTTCTCCTGATTCAGAATCCTTTTTGCACTGAAGACGGTATGCTTTAGGCTACCAAAACAGCTGTATGCATTTCCAATAATTTTCTTTGGCGTTTCTGACGTAGTAGTTTATTTGGGTTTTAATATACCAACACCATGTCTCCTGTTATTATAAGGTACTGTTGTTATTGTTAGCAATACTTTTAAAATCACAAAATTTTGTCTCTAATAGTAAATTAAAAATCAAATTACAATTAAAGTAAGTTAAATCGAAATCAAATGAAAAAAAAAAATCTCAATTAAAAAAAAAGAGAGAGAGAGAGAGAAAAGAAAAAAAGGTGCAATTGCATTAAAAAAAAAAAAAAAATTAAATATATTAAATGTTTGTAAAAAAAATCAGAACAAAATTCTCCGAATCTCAATGGCTAGGAAGGAATCATAATGTCGAAAATGTATGTATTTACTTATAAGATATTCCTCAATTAAAGATACTCTAGCACTTCAATTTTCCAATATCAACAAATAGGCTATCATATTAAAAAAACTGATATATATTTAAAAAATAGCAAAAAATTAGCGGGACCAAAATGTCTAGGGATCAAAATGGCCAGGGACCAAAATTTCCTCGGGACCAAAATGGCAGGACCAAATTTTTGGGACCAAAATGGCAGGACCAAAGTGTCCATCTTCGAGCTCTACACAATGTGAGTTCTGAATCCAATTGAAGTTTCTCGTTTAAATTTTTATCTTGAATCCCAACCACTATTCTATCTGTAAGTAACTCGTTGTGAAGTGTACCATACTCGGAATATTCCGCGAGAGAATACAATTGTTGGCAGATTCCCCTTCCTTTTGAACCCTTTGGTTAAACTGGGCTCTTTCAAAAATTGTATTTTTCTTAACTATAAAGTGATCTGTGAATCGTTTAATTACAATATTGTATTTTACTTTGTCTTCAGCAGATAGATCGAAGGAAGTAAAAATATCTTCTGCTTTATCTCCCATAAAATAGATTAACGCATTTACTTTTTCTGCGTCAGGCTGCTTATTAAGCCTGGAAGCAAAACAAAATCTATCGAAATGCTGTTTGCATTTAGACCAAAGTACAGGAGTAGATAAAGTAAAACTTTCGGGTGGGGTAACCTGGTAAGCTGGAGTCGAATGTTCTGTCATTATAAATTTTTCCTCTTGCTTTGAACAAATTCAATGGAACATACAAAGATGATAATGTTTATCCTACTTGTATTTTCAAAAAATCTTCCATTATAAAGCACTAAAGTACTTTTAAAAACAGTTTGTGTCGAAAACATTGTTATCCACATTCGAAACCAAAACTTTTGCCGCTGCTGCCATGTTTTATCTAACTATATTGTGTGCGTGTTTGTGTCGAGCTTCGGAAGCAATGATTAAGCATAGTTCATTAGCACGCACATTTTAATATTACTTTAAGCGGCCACAAAACACATGACAACATTAATCACATTTTATCATAACATTTTTAACTAGCAGCTCGTTCCTAGCTGCAACAACAACAACCGACATGCGAGTTGTAACAACAGTCAAAGTTACAATTCTTTTATTGTTCTTTTTGAGTTACAGCTGGATACCACAAATTCCACTTATGAACTTTTAGACAATGACTTAACCCCCTCATTTCAACGTAAACTTAATTCACTCATTAGTGAACTTGAAAAATCTAAATCCATTGATTGTGCTCTCTCATCTAAGTTAAAGTGTTATACTGGTTCTGCACCTATATTTTATGGATTACCGAAAATCCATAAACCTAACATCCCCCTTCATCCCATTGTTGATTATATTAAGTCACCCCTTTACAATCTTTTATGTTTTCTATCAAATTCATTAAAACACCCTCATTACTTCTTCTAATTACAGTTTAAATTCTGCCTTTCAGTTCCTAGATGCTTTAAAATTAATTCAAGTCCCCTCTAGTTGTGTTATGATATCATTAGATATTGTATCTCTTTTTACTTCTATTCCTATATCATTTGCATGTGACATTATGCAAGATATTTATCCTAATTTCAATGTTGACACTAATTTAAGTTTAAATACTGTACTTGATCTTACCACTTTTTGTTTATCATCTAATTGTTTTCTTTTTAATGATTCTTACTGTTGTCAAATTAACAGAACTGCTATGGGTGCCCCTATATCTGTCGTTATAGCTGAAATTGTAATGCAACACTTAGAAAACAAAATTAATTCCCAGTTACATGATATATATATTTTTTTTTTTTTTGAAAAAGTATGTGGATGATATTTTTATAATTACTAAGCAACATTATGTTAACGATATTTTAGATTTTGCTAACTCTTTATGTCCTGATACACAGTTTACCCTTGAAATTGAAATTAATAATGAACTACCCTTTCTAGACATCCTTGTAATGCATAAAACAGTCGATAATATTTTACATTTTTCAACTTCAGTTTATAGAAAACCCACCTTCTCTGGTCAATATCTTAACTTCAATTCTGCTAATCCTTTATCTCATAAACTTGCAGTCATTCATACTCTTTTACATGTGCTTCGTGCAAAGCATTATTGTAGTAATTCTGAATTTTTAAATATTGAACTATCCAAAATTTTTTCTGATTTAAAAAATAACTGTTACCCATCCTCATTTCATTAAAAGAATTTATAAAATAAAGAACAGTTCTATTTTTCATCTAAATCAGTTTATGCTAAAGTTAAAAATTCTGCTCACCATACTACTATCCCTTATTATAAAGGTATTTCCGAAAATATCTCTAAATTGGTTAGAACAATTAATATCTCTACTAGCTTTAAACCTTAACTCCATATTAGTAACTTTCTCTCAAACTTTAAACCTGCTGCCCCCCTCCCCTTAAACATCTAGGTGTAATCTATTGTATCCCCTGTAAAAATTGTGATTCTACATATATCGATGAAACTGGCAGAACATGTGTGAAATTAGATTAAAGGAACATAAACGCTAATATAAAACAGAAAATTTGAGATTGAAACTCGTAATCTATTCTCTCAATAGTGATCATATTCCTGATTTTAACAACTTTAAAATTTTTGCCTCTAATGTAAATATATATGAATCCAGTATTTTTCTAGAGGGCACTTTAACTAAAATGCAATATTCTGCTTGAACGAGGCTAAAGCTATTCCTCTTGAATATATAATCTTGTTATGATGTATTATGAATTTTTGTAAATGTTGTGCTTGTAAGTTTGACACTGAGGAGAGCTAGTTTTCTAGCCGAAACGTATGTCATGTATTTTAATATTTTTAATTAAAATGTATTTTTAAAGTTTTAAAATTTTTGTTGTCATAAGTTTTGGGCTGAAAACTAAATTTGATGTGATATCACCTGAAAGATTTTTTCTTTGTAACAAAACTTTATTTTCTGTTTTTATTAAAAAGTAGCAAATATTACAGTAAAATGGTATGACTAATGTAAAGAAAGTGTCTGGAATGTCTTTTCAGTCGATGAAGTACACTCCTGCTCAAACTTTAGTAGGATTTGGAAACAATCAGTTTTTTTTTTTCAGTTTATAAACTTATCTCTTGATGAAATGTTTTTAAATTTTTGGGTATTAAAAGAACTGAGTTTCTTCATGTTTTTCAGATAAAATTGATTTAAAACAACATTTAATTTGCCAGTAACTAATTGAGTAAAATTAATATAGTTTAGGATCACCCAGTATCGTTAAGTGAACAAAATGAACTGTAACTTTAGGATATTGTTAATACAGACGCAGTTTAATTTGTGGATGAATTTATGTGACGATAGCATATTAAATAACAGAGATACTATAAGCATTTATTCTAAAACTCCAAAAAAAAATCAGCATGTTTTTTATTTATAATATACAGAGTTTTTAATGAAAATTATTCCCACTTTCAGATAAGTTGGAGAAACACTTTTAAAACAATATACAGCAATCGGAATACAAATATCTCATGAAATATGAACATTTTTATGAAAAACATTTTCACTGTGCATGTGCAAAAGATAAAAAAAATTTTATTGCATAGGTTTAAAGCTAAATGTATTGAGCAACTGTTGCCAAAAGTGCATTTGAATCGAGTAAAAATTAAGCAAATTATTCGAAAAAGAACGAGCTAGATTTTAGATATTTTCCAAGAGTTGAAGTTTTTTTAGGGGTTTTTCATATGCCGCGTAATTACTTTGAAGATCCAGTTATTTCAACCATGCTCCAAATATACTTTTTTGTGAAAAAACCCTTATAAACTTGTAATTCTAGCATATTTTTGTTTATTTACTAAGATTTGTGATATGATATGGGGTTTTTCACAAAAAACAACTTTTGCTAAGTGGTTAAAATAATTGGATCTCTAAATTAATTACACGACATGTGAAAACCCTTTAAGATATTTCAACTCTTGGAAAATATCTGAAATCTAGCTTGTTCTTTTTCATATAATTTGCTTAATTTTTACTCAATTAAAATCATTTTTGACAAAAGTTGCCCAATATATCTAGCTTTAAACCTATGCCATAAAATTTTTTTTATCTTTCACACGTGTGCAGTGAAAATGTTTTTCATAAAAATGTTCATATTTCATGAGATATTTGAAATATTTGTTTTCTGATTGCAGCATATTTTTTTTTAAATGTTTTTCCAACTTATCTGAAAATGGGAATAATTTTCATTTCAAACTCTGCATATTATAAATAAAAAACATGCTGATTTTTTTTGGAGTTCTAAAATAAATCCTAATGTCTCCGTTATTTAATATGCTATCATCACACAAATTCATCCACAAATTAAACTGGGTCTGTATTAACATAGCCTAAAGTTACAGTTCATTCCGTTCACTTAATGTTACAGGGTGATCACAAACATTATTGATTTTGCTCAATTTGTTACCAGCCCCCTAAATATTGTCTTAAACCAATCTTCACGGGAAAACATGAAGAAAACCCAGTTATTTAAATACTCAATGTTTGAAAACATTTTATTGAGAAATAAATTTTTAAATAAAAAAAAAAAAAAAAAAGATCGTTAGCAAATTTTGCTAAACTTCTGAGCAGGTATGTAGAAACTAAAAACAGTTGCAGGCTATTTTTAAAACCTTGCCTAATGGTAAACAGTAGTGGAGTAATGGCAGGCTTAATATGTTTATTAAAAGATAATTCGAATATTATTTTAAAAAGCAAATTATTTTATTTGTAACATTTATCTTGTTACTACGAGTTTAAGCTACAATTGTGATAAAGGAGATAATACTATAATATTAGTTAAAAGCAACATTTTCTGTAATTTCTCGTCTTTACTTTCTATAATATAAATTTAATGACAAAAAGTTCTCTAAAACAAAATTTCTGCAGATTTGGACTGGTAGATTTTTTTTTTATTTCAAATTTTACTTGCTATTATTGTTATTAAATTCAGACAACAAGGTTTCATATGGCTGTTGCTTAGAGTAGCAGTTGCCAAAACATGGTCTGCAACAAAATTTTGGTGGTTTTAGAAAAATTCTGACATTATTTGCATTTTTGAAATGTTTTAATCGAAATTATGCTGATGTGAATTTTGACTTCAGGATTTTCTGAATCACACATACTTACAACATAGACTTCCAAATTTTCTGGATAAAAATGAAGATAAATAGCAGCAGTCAGGCATATTTATCATGTGTATTATTTATCAGGAAACAGGCATAGTTACTCTTTGAATTTCTGACTTGCATTTCATATTTAGCTAAGAATTGTTCTAAATTTATCAGAATATTTGAATTTTTCAAATGGTTTAAAATGTAAGTCAAAAATATAATTTGACACTGGATTTTAACAATCTAACAATGTAATAATATGTGTATTACTAGATGTAGTAGATATACAGTATTATATATGGAAATAACAATTTATGACTATAGTTAACAGTTTGAGATCTAAGCCTGAGTGCCATACAGGTTTCATTTTCTTTGAAGCAAACTAAGCCCGAGAAACTCTTGAGGTCAACTTTTAACTATCTGAACTACAAAATTGTCAATTAATACATTTGTAATCTGTTCAGATATTATCTATGAAAGTATATACATGAATAGATAGCAGTACCTAACAGATGCAAATTTATGAAACAGTCTAGAATCAAAAATCAAATGAGAGTGAGAGTTACTTTGAGCGTTTTATTAAATGATGCTATTTACTAATAAAAGCTATTTTTAGATTTTTGTAATCTGTTGGGATAAGTTTTCATTTAATTTTATTTAAAATTTTATGTTCAAAATAATGTTTACTTATGTAGAACTTTTCTTTTCTTTCTTTTTTTTTTTTTTTTTTTCAAAATAATTTATTATTAATTATTAATGAATAGTAAATTGAATAGTTTCTACATTGTGAATAAAATTAGTTTAAAATTTCTAATAAAAAAAATTGTTCAGCTATATATCTTCAAAGTGTATATATATATAATGAAAAGTACCAAAACCCCTTAGTCCAACTGGAGACATACAGTTGAAATAGCTGAGACCGGAAAGTGTTAAAATCATTCACCTGGGTTTCTTATTATATAGAAGCAATAGATGGTGTTTATGTTTCTTCCCTGTGATTGCTTTTTCACAATCAGTCTTTAAGCATTGTTTTAATGATTTAACACGTTAATCGCCATGTCAGTCATATGTGTCTGATGCATTTTTAACACGCATTTTTAACTAGGAAATAATCCTAAAAGGAATATGATACGCCGAGTAATTATTAACACGTTAATCGCCATGTCAGTCATATGTGCCTGACGCATTTTTAACACGTATTTTTAACTAAATTGTCTAATAAAGTTACCATGGCCCATGTGAAAATTTTTCTGATATTATCGTGGCGATTAACGTGTTAAATAAGCATTTACATTTTTCTTATAATGAAATAATCATTCCTTATATTTTATATTAAATAAGTTTGTTTCATATTTATAAAATGAGCATTCTCTGATTATTACTCTAAATATATATTAATGTTCTTAATCAATAATATTGTTGGTTTGTAGGACTTTAAATTAGGAATTTAGTGGTTCATGAAGGCGAAAAGGTTGGTGACTACTGGCTTTGAGTGTAATAATAAACTAAATATAAACAGCTGGTAAAAATAAATAAATAAGAATGTGTGTCAAAATAATAATAATGCCACTAAATGACTTTTTAAGAGATTTATTTATTTATTTTTTGTTTGAGTTTTAATAATATCCATGTTTTATGTATATATATTTTTAGGAGAAGTAATTGTGACCAATGGCATCATAAAAATGGATGGAGTTCCTATAATTACACCAAATTGTGACGTTGTTGTTCCTAGGTTGTCATTTATGGTGAGTTAATTTAAAGCTCTCTTTAACTTGTTTAATGCATTTATAGATGAACTAGATTATATGTTGAACATAAAATTCATATGAACTTTTTCTCATACTTACTGTAATTCCCAATAAGCAGAAAACTATTTTTAAAAAAGTGTGACTTGCTCAGTTTTTTATTGTCGATGGGAATAGTCAAATGCCCAAATTTTTTCTTGTAATATTGTTAAAAATGTTATAAGGAGAATTAAAGAAAAGCTGTCTCCTTTCTGGTTACTTTGTAAGGAAATAGAAACTGATATTTCATAACATCCTCCTACTTCTTAATTGCTTATTATAATTTTGTATTAGCTTTATATAATTTTAAATTATTCACTTATTATATTTACCAAATCAAGCACAACTGTTCCCTTCCCCTTTTTTTTATCTTATAAATTATCTCTTAAATGTCATTTTTTTTTTCGTTGTCTTAAGAATAGATTTAATTTATTTTTAATAAAAATAATCTTTTGTATATTTAATTATCAGAGTCGCAAGAATAAAGTAATTTTGAAGAAAGCATTATGAAGCTGAAAACAAAATGCACTTGAAAATATTAATGATCTTTTTATGATTCAAGACACACAAAATTTTTTGTAAGAACACTTAATTCTTAAATAAAAATACAAAGTACATTTAAAGTCATTCGGACAATAATCAAAATATGGGTGGGAGGTAGCAGGAGCAAAGCAAATTTAAGTGATGATTGATCAGCAGATCAAAGAACAGTGAGTATGTTTCTTGGCGGTAATGCTTTGCTCACACATTACATACCACCACAATCCAGCCAAACGCAACACCAGGACTTTATGATCATTAAGGATATTGATATTTTTTATTTGAAACATTATAAGCAGGTATAGAATGCCAAGATTGACCATTGAGTTTTCATGGGAATGAACAAACTTATCAGTAACAAACCAGATTTGTTTAGTTTTTCCCATGCCAGAAAAAATAAAAATTAAGAGAAATAATAATTTGAATAAAGCCCTAATTAACTCTAAAAACAATGTTTAATACTTATATGGCCTTTTTATATAGTACTTTCTCCATAATTGTGGACATTTTCAGTACAAGTCTAGCATTCTTTCATCATTGCTATTGGGCTTTTTATACTGATTTTCTTCTTCTTTTCATTTTATTTTCTCCATGAGCTGTTGTCGATCTAGAGGAATCATACTGTGCTCATGATCGTTAACAGCACAGAGGCGTGTTAGAATTTCAATGGCTTCTTTTTTTAGTTTGAAGTATGGGAGTGCTATTGGGTTATTTTTTGGGTGGTTATGGTATTAGTGAGAATAAGATTGGATAAACTTATTCTGGAGAAAGCAGTTGAATGTTTGTTAAATTCTAACGAAAATGCTTCTTATATTAATGAGACTAAAAGAAAAATTACAGAACGTGAAAAAACGTTCTGTAGTTTTTCTTTTAGTCTCATTAATATAAGAAGCATTTCATTATCCATAAAGCTAAAGTTATAAACATATCCATAAGTTATAAACATATCCATAAAGCTAAAGTTATAAAGTTTCTTTAACCCTCGCTTTCCCAAGATGGGGTCATTTTGACCCCATTTTGTAGTTGAAATTTAGCTAAGCCCACCTCATTCAAAAAGTGCGCTAATTCACCAGAGATAGCAAACGTAACCAGTGAAATGTTGCAACTTCTAAATGATACAAAAAGGCACGGTGCTGGTGATTTTCGGCAAACGTGCCAAGCGGCACATGAAAATAATTTTTCTGCAGTAATGCCTTGAACTTTAAAAAGTGAGGATTAAAGTGTATTGGATCTTTTTCATTATGGATACAGTGAAAAATATTTTTGTTAGGTTTAATCGAGATATTGATACCAGATTTTTTTGCTTTCCTTTTTAATTTTATTAGCAGCTCTTTTACAGTATTGGATGGAAGTAGTGTAGATGGGTTTGCCTTTTTTGGCACTATCAGTGAAATTAAAGGTTTTTAAACATGTTCTATAAAGTTTTTGAATTAAGAAGTTGCTGTAACCATTTTTTTTTATTAATTTCTTTGATGTATTTAAGTTCAGTTCTTAATAAGGTACAAACAAGTATTGCACGGTTAATAAAAAAGTAGAGAACAGCTTATTTATGAGGAAGAGGGGTATTATATTTATAATTTATGATTTCATTACTGTTCATGAGTTTTGTATAAATGATGATGTCAAAGGTATTGTTGCTGTTTTTGATAATCTTAACATAAAGTTTATTTTTTGGTAAGATTAACAGAAACAATACTTTTGAGACCTTAAATTATAAATATAAAACCCCTCTTCCTTATAAATTAGCTGCCCTCTACTCTTATTAATCACACCATCCGTGTTTGTTCCAGTAATTACCTGATTAAAAACTGAACTTAAATATATCAATGGAATTGGTCAAAAATCTGGTTACAACAACTCCTTAACCCAAAATCTTCATTAAAAAAACGTTTAAAAATCCTTAATTTTGTTGTTAGCACCCAAAAAGACAAACCCATCTACACTTCTTCCATTCCATAGTGCAAAGGAGCTGCCAATAAATTTAAAAAAGAAAGTAAAAAATCTGCTATTAATATCCCTAATAGCACACACTCATCCCTTGTACATCATAAAGATGTCTATAGGATGTCTTTTCATCCTCAGGTTATTCTGAAGATATCCTGAGGATGTGAAGATGTGCTGTTAGGAATACCAATTAAACCCAACAAAAATATTTTTGATCACATCCATAACGATAAAGATCTAATTGACTTCAAAGAAATTACAGGTATTTATAAAATTAGCTTTAGCTTTGTAAACAAGAAAATGCTTCTTATATTGGTATGGCTGAATCAAAAATTAAAGACTGCAAAAAAGAGCATCTTTCTGACTTAAAATTTAACAAACACTAAATGCTTTTCTCTAGAACAAACTTACCTAACCCCATTTACCCTAATACCATAACGACCCCAAAAATAGCCCAATATCTCTCCCACACCTACTCACTAAAAAGAGAAGCTATCAAGATTCTAACCTGCCCCTCTGCCATTAAGGACTATGAGCGCAGTATTATCCTTCTAAGTAGGCAACAGCTCACAGGGAAACTTAAAAAAAAGGAAAGGAAAGAAGTATGAAAAGCACAGGAGCGATGATAGAATACCAGTCTTGTACTGAAGATGCCTACAATTATAGTATGAAAGTACTACACATAGAGACCGCATAGGTATTTAATGTTTTTAATAGGAATTAATTTTAAAGAATAGTAGAATTTATATGTTTTTATGTTCTCTGAATATGAGATTCTGAACCTTCATTCTGCTGATTAAAGAAATAATCTGTGAAAAAGGACATTTGAATATTATAAGATAAATTTAACCACAATCGAAGGATGATGGTTTCAGTATAATAGCAGGGTTGCCAACTGCTCCGATTTCTGCGGAGTTTCTCCGAAAAAATTTAAAAACTCCGCAATTCCGCAAAGTAATGTTTATGCTCCGCAAATTCAGTCTTGACCACCTAACTAAAATTTTTTTATTAAATACATAAAACTGAATAGTGGCAGACACCGAAAAAAAAAAACTATTTTTCTTTTTTCTTTTTTTTTTTTTTGAAGAACCACACGGTTCACCGTACAATACTCATAAATAAATAGTAAAGAAAAAAAAAGAAAGAAAGAAAACATTCTAGTGCTAGGCATTGCGTAATCGAAATATTGCTGACTCAGAACGGGAACAAGTATTTGTTTACATTAGCTAAGAGAGTGTTTAATTAAAACCACAAGCTGAAAGGGGGGAAGAAAGAAACCGAATGCTATGATTATGCGGTGTTTTGATTTTCATTTAAACTATATCAATGTTTCAGTTATCTTAATGCTTAATAGGTCTTTAAAAAAATTGTTTATTTTTATTTATCGATAAAAATAATGGATTCAAAGCTACTAAACTTTAAGGCCGATTGACAATGCTTTATTTAAGGTTTGTTTGAAATAATTATGCATTTATTTTATCATTCACTTAAAGCATTAATGATTTATTATTATATCTTCATTTGTATCTGAGGGGGGGGGGAAATAAGTAAACAAATTATGACCAATAATCTGCAAAATTCTAAAGTTTACAAAACATATGGTCCCAAGCTATGCAGATTAGAGGGAGTTGACTCAGGGATGAGATCATTTACACATTTATATGAATATCGGAGATTTCGTTTTTAGATTTTTATGTGATAGTATAATAATTATTTTGACATTCATGAAAATTGTTGGAAATTTAATTTTTTCTTCCCCTTCGTGCTTTCTTTTTTTTTATGTAACTGAATAATCTACTTTCATATATTGTCTTTATTTATGTATGGAAAATATGCCATTATGCAAAAAACAAATTACTTTTGGGGTTTTAAGCTTATATTCAGACTTAATCGCATTTCCCATTCTTATCTCTCTTCACTGTTTTGCTAAATATATTTGATTATCAATAAATATTTCTTAATTTCATATTATTGTTGTTAATTTATGTTTGTTAGTGGTTTCTTTCTTTCTTTTTTTTTTTTATGTATTTTTAAAATTGCTC
Source organism: Salticus scenicus (assembly GCA_963930645.1). Taxonomy (NCBI): domain Eukaryota; kingdom Metazoa; phylum Arthropoda; class Arachnida; order Araneae; family Salticidae; genus Salticus; species Salticus scenicus. The sequence goes on along the minus strand of OZ005651.1, from coordinate 184,475,082 downwards.
CTCAAAGTAGCCAAAATGCTCCTCAAAATTTCTCTGAATACTCCTCAATCTGTTTTTGAAAAGTTGGCAACCCTGTAATAGTCTTTTGTATTTTAGACAGAGAATTTATCTTAAAAGGCATCTAATAAACTACAAAATAATATTCGCCTCTTGCGTGAATACATGATATTTTCTTCCAAGTAAATATTAAATAAATTTTTTTTAATGTAATGTTATTATTTAGAATTCTTTCAGACAATCAATATTTTTTTATTATTATTAATTTAACTAAAAATGCATGTGTGCTTTTCCATATCACAATGTCTTACTTTTTTTGTGACAATTCATTAAATATCAATTTTATAAGTGATATTAGTGCCAAATTTTAACTTTAAAATTTCAGCGTCAATGTAATTTAACTCCCTTGTTTTTTGTTTATGTGTTAATTGCAGATGACCACAGATATGCATTTGCTAATCACTGGACCCAATGGTTGTGGCAAAAGTTCTTTATTTAGGATCCTGAGGGGACTCTGGCCCATCTATATAGGTCGACTTGAACGTCCAGCAGACAATCAAATGTTTTATATACCTCAAAGACCATACATGTCTGTAGGAAGTCTTAGAGATCAAGTGATATATCCTCAAACTGTTGATGAAATGAGATCTGAAGGTGTTACTGATGATGACTTGTTTCATATTTTGAGTATTGTGCATCTCGAACATATTGTGATAAGAGAAGGAGGTAAATATTCTTTCTATTCTTAATGCATTTAAGCTTTAACACCCCGTAGTAAGAACAGATGGTGCAGTAGTAGTGTGCTAGACTCATGAGATGAAAGTCATGAGATCGAGTCCCAGCTAGTGCATTTTGTATTTAAATTTTTTATTCATATATATATGTAATATATGCTGGAATAATGTAGGTGGTTTTGGGGGTCCTTCACCCATTACTAGAGTCATTAACTTGTACACTTGCAGTCTAAGCACAATAGTCTCTCATCAGTTGGCTTTAATTAACTTTATTTAATTCCAAGGCATGACTAGAGGTGGCTGAAGGCAATGGAGTTAGGGGTTTCGCTGGACATTATTGTCGAAATTGCCATAGATCCTTTCCGAACCTCGGGGCCGGAATGGCCCGAGGCCGGCTTGCTCATTAGTGAATTCTTTTTAGCAGATAATAGTCTCAAGATCTCTCTAATATTTGCGAGTTTCCTGTTTTATACCCGTAATTTTTGGTGTAATTTGGCATATTTCTAATCTCCTCCCTATTTCTTTTATTGGTTACTTTATTTAATAACACACCTCTTCTTTGTTCTTTATTGGCTGTACTTTCATTTTTCGGAGACAGTCTGGAGCCTTAACCTGCCAAAGTTGCCAAGTCATTAACACAATATTTATTGTTTTGCATCTGACATAAGTAATCAAACCCTAATTTATAATCATAAATCTTTTATTTCTTTTAACATTGCTAATTTAATTCTTTTATTGAATCTTTCCGGCAACAGACATTCATTAAACCTAATTTATACTCTTTCCATCCCAAATTAGTTGCTACATTTAGGTCGAAAATGTTGTCCCAAATTAGTTGCTACATTTCAAGTAGGCAGAATCATAAATAACTTCTGATTCAGTTTTGTAGATCAACACCAGTAAAATTATACTCCCTCAGTCTGAAATTAATTACTACGTTTGAATACTTCTGTACTGATTATTAATACTGATGATTTGATGGTTTTGTTTGAACATTTTTCAAGGTGCTATCTGCTATGCTATTAAATCAATCAACAACATTAAAAACATTTAAAACCGTTTAAAATTACCTCACTAGCGCTTTCGACTGCCTCCGCAGTCTTCCTCAGGTGTGCTCTGGTGAACACGTTTGTCGGGCGTATCTTTTGTTTTCTTTCTGCCTTTCTTCTCTAGGATAGAGCGCCACCCGGCGTCAATTTCCATTGGCTCAGTGTTGCAAGCGTCGTGATTCGCAATAATTTCGACGTTTCCTCTTTTTGTGGCGTAATGATAATTGTTATAGTGAGCTATTTTCCTGAAGTTTTTAAAGTCTATTTTAATATTTTCTTTTTGGTTTACTTTTGTTAGTGCTGTTGTTATTTTACCGTATTTTATATAATTTTCGTGTTCTTTAATCTGCGTTTTTATCTTCCGTTTCGTCATGCCAATATAGCATCCTGTTGTTTTATCTTCTTTTGTGTAATTAATTTTGTAAATTCCTGCAGTTTCTGAAAAATGGATTTGGTCTTTATCATTTCTAATTCTTTGGAAAGTATTAGTATTGGGTTTTATTGGTACATTTATGTTTAATTTTGCGGCTTCGTTTTTTATTTTATTGCTTACACCTTTATTATATGGAATTGGGGGCATGTATTTTTGTTTTGGCTTTTGTGCATTATTAATATCGTCCAGTTTTTTTAGTCTATTTCTATGTAGTTTATTTATTGTGTGCTTTTTGTAACCTGCATTCTGACATATTTCTGTAATTTTTTGAATTTCCTGTTTTAGTAAGGTTACGTTGGAGCATATATTTATTGCACGATTTATGTAATATTGTATGGCCGCGATCTTATATCTGTAAGGAGTTTTGCATTTATCGTTTATAATTTCATTACTATTGTTTCGTTTCTGATATACCGTGGTTTCAAAGTTTAAATCTAGGGTTTTTACTATAGTAACGTCTAAAAAATTTAATGAGTTTTCATTTTGGATTTCAAGAGTGAATTTAATGTCTGGGTCAATTTTGTTTAGTTTTTCAAGTGTATTTTTTGGGGGGGAGGTGTTTTTTAAAATTGCAAATACGTCATCTACATATCGATACCAATATTTTATTTCTTTAAAATTTTTTGTAATATACTCGTTTTCTATCTGTCTTAATTTAAATTCCGTAATTACTCCTGAGATCGACGATCCTATTGGGACACCTTTATTTTGTTGATAGAATTTATTGTTAAATCTGAAATAGTTCTCATTTAATATTAAATTGGTGGCTGAAATTAAGGTTTGGCATATTTCTTTATTTTTATATTTTTCTTTTACTTTTTCGTTTATGATTTCGTTGATTTCTTTTATATTAATGGATGGGTACAGGTTTATGACGTCAAAGCTTACCATAGTATCATTAGGTTCTAATTTGATATCTTTTAAGTTTTTTATGAATTCGTCGGTTGAATTTAGGCTGGTATTTGATGGGGGGGGGGGCGAAATTAAACATAAATGTACCGATAAAACCCAATAGTAAAATTTTCCAAAGAATTAGAAATGACAAAGACCAAATCCATTTTTCAGAAACTGCAGGAATTTACAAAATTAATTACACCAAAGAAGATAAAACAACAGGATGCTATATCAGCATGACGAAATGGAAGATAAAAACGCGGATTAAAGAACGCGAAAATGATATAAAATACGGTAAAATAACAACAGCACTATGACTTATGACTTATGACTTATCAGGGAGGGCAGCCCTCAGCAGGACACTGAGAGCAAGGGCACATCGACCAGAGGTCTATTGTACCCGAACCCAAACACATCCTTATGAGAAAAGCCTCGTAGCTGAAGCAAAGCTCAGCAGACACCTGACAGGAATATCCTGCAGCTCCCAAGGCTCAATAAGATGCCGACCAAGATGCTCAAACCTGTAAGCAGAAAAGGCCTCACAGTCACACAAAATGTGCCGAGCAGTCTCCTCTTCCAGACAACAACCTCGACAGATGGGATCAGAACTGATACCCATAATGTTCAGATGTCTCTTAAGGGTACAATGACCAGTAAGAAGGCCAATAACCTTCCTCAAACCATTCCTGTTGAGCTTTAAAAGCTCCTTATGACGAAGACCAGGATAGTCACGATTAAGCTCTTTTGCTTGCCTTTGACCATCAGAATTACGCCATAGCCTATAGTGCTCCTTACCAAAGAGCTTGAAGATAGAAGCCCTAAAAGTAGTGGGAGAAATACCCAGAACAGGCTCAGGGCCACAAAAGAGTGTGCTGGAACCAGATCTAGCCAACTCATTACCAGGTATACCCATATGACCAGGTACCCAGTGAAGACTAACCTTATTATAGGAAGAAAGCTCACAAAGTGCCTTGTAGCACTCCCATACAAGAAGAGAGGTGAACTTACACCTCTCCAGTGAAAGGAGAGCCGCTTGACTGTCAGAACAGATACGGATGGTTAATTTATGATAACCCCTGTCTAAGCACACCTTACAGCATAAGATGATAGCAAAGATTTCAGCCTGGAAAACTGTGGCAAACTTTCCAAGAGGAAAAGAAAGCCGAGTTCCATCCCCAGAACAGTAAACACCTGCTCCAGAATGAGAACCAAGCTTAGAGCCATCAGTATACCAAACCAAACAGTTGTCATCAAGCCAACTAGGAGACAAAAGCCAATCCTCCCTGGAAGGGAAAAAGATTTTAAAAGGCTTATGAAAGGCAAATTTCATAACCATGTAGTCACTAGGCATAATGAAAGAAGGAAGATCAGCAACAAATGAAATGAGGGAACCCCAAGACAGATGCCTAGAATAATCCTTCCACAAGCCCAGACACATGAAACGCTTCATACAGGTTAAAGCCTCAGCTTCAATACGCAAATAAAGCGGAAGAAGCCCAAGCAAACACTCAAGGGCAGCAGTTGGAGTAGTCCTAATGCAGCCTGAAAGAGCAACACAGACCATCCTTTGCAACCTAGTAAAGCTAGTTCTAACAGTAGTCAGTCTAGTCCGAGACCACCAGACAATACAGCCATAGGTGATGATATGACAGATAATCATTGAGTAAATCCAATGGACAGCCCTGGGACATAAACCCCAGGTTCTTCCAATGGAACTCTTACATGCCCAAAAGACCTTTGTGGCCTTACGTAAGCAATACTCAATATGCTTACTCCAGTTCAACTTTGTGTCAAAAAATACACCCAAGAACTTGACCTCACATGAAGGCAACAGCCTATTACCCAGGAAGTAGACATCACCAAGATTTAGATATCTTCTCCTAGAAAAAGGAACAAGGTTTACCTTGGAAGGATTAACAGATAAGCCCGAATCAGAGCACCAACGTGCAACATGCTGAAGAGCACCATTCATAACATCAGAGACAGAGTTACCAAACTTGCCCCTGACAACAATAGCCACATCATCAGCATAACCAACACATGGAATACCAAGGTTGGCAAAATGGACTAACAAAGAGTCAACAACAATGCACCACAGAATAGGAGAGAGCACTCCCCCTTGTGGACAACCAGAGCTAGCATGAACCTTCATGCAAGTACCCATAAAAGAGGCACAAACATACCTAGAGGATAGCAAATTAGCAATCCATCTGGTAATAATAGGATTAGCACCCCTCAAGTCAAGAGCACGAATGATAGTGTCAAATGAGACCTTATCAAACGCCCCTTCAATATCAAGAAAAGCAACAAGGGCAATTTCTTTATCATTAATGCACTTTTCCAAAAGAAAGGAAAGTTCATACAATGCAGTATTAGTAGATCTTCCAGGTTGATAGGCATGCTGTGAGGAAGACAGTGGCCTATCAACAATAACAGAATCCCTCAGGTATCTGTCAATAAGCTTCTCCATTCCTTTCAACAAAAAAGAAGAGAGGCTAATAGGCCTAAAGGACTTGGCATCAAAGTAGTTATCCTTCCCAGGCTTAGGAATGAAAACCACCCTAGTATTCCTCCAAGACTGAGGTATATACCCATAAGCAATGCAAGAACGAAAAATTCTGCAAAGAAAAGGAGCAAGAAAATTAAGACCCTTGATAAGAAGCACAGGAATGATGTCATCCATCCCCGGCGACTTAAAGGGTTCAAAAGACTTTATAGCCCAGATGACCTTGTCATGGGTAACCACCATTTTAGCAGCTTCCCAACTGTCCTTACTGCAAGTATGTGAGACAGAGCTATGCCTATCACAATCAGTAGTACCAGAGCCGGGAAAATGAACTCGCAGCAGCTCAGCTAGAGTTTCTTCACTCGACTCACTGTATCTACCAATAGGAAGACGAATAGCATTCAAACTAGAACTATAATCTCTAGTCAAAATTTTTGCTACCTTAGCAGTAGCAGAAATACCATTAATACCATCACAGAACGACTGCCAAGAACGTCGCTTAGCAGTTCTAATGGCCTTATTGTAGGTAGTGAGGGCATCCCGATAGGCTTGCCACTCACCAGACTTCCTAGCTCTATTAAAGAGCTTCCTACATTTCTTACGTAAAGAACTAAGCTCAGAAGACCACCAAGGAACACGCCTTGGGGAGCTAGTAACCGTAAGCTTACAGCTACTATGATAAGAATTGAGAATGATCTGTTGCAACTGGTCAACAGTCAACTCGATATCATCAGTAGAATTGAACTTACCAGAAAAGGTGGAAAGGCCTTTTCCGAGAAGCTTTTCAAAAGAACCCCAGTCAGTAGATCTCGGGTTCCTCCTAGCAACCTTTACATAGTAAACGCCTTTAACAGAAAAAGTGATCAGTTGATGGTCAGAAGCTGTAACTGCATCAGACACCTTCCAATCAGAGATGTACCCTAAGCATATAGAGTTACACAGAGTTAGGTCAATAACCTCTCTTCTATTAACCATAACAAAAGTAGGTTCATTGCCTCTGTTAAGGATACACAAGTTATAAAATAAAATATGATCCATCAGCACATCTCCCCGCTTGTTGCAATCACTACTTCCCCACAAAGTGTGGTGAGCATTTGCATCACAGCCAAAGATGAGCCTAAAGCTTGAACGACAATAGCTAAGAATAGACTTAGCCAAGTCAGACAATGGATCTAGCTCCTCGTAAGGAAGATAGGCAGAGACAAAGACAAAATCAACATTTGCAGCTCTGTCATTGAGTTTGACTTTAACCGCAACCATATCCTTATTCAGGAAGTTGACAAGATTAAAGGCATTAAGTTCAGACCTAGCAATAATGCAAGCCCTGGGCGTATCGCAAAAGGTGTCATAGAAAATATTGAAACCTTTAACGCTAATTCCGATGATTTTACCATCATGGGTCCAAGGCTCTTGAATAAGAACAATGTCAAAATCTCCATCAACCAGCCTCTTGGAGAGAAGAGCCGAAGCAGCCTTGCAATGATGGAGATTCAACTGACCAACTCTAATTTCATCCATAACAGAGAAACAGAGAAGCAACAGCCAGGTGGAAATTACCCATCATGGCCTGACTCAGGCGAAGAGTCCTTCTGCAACAGCTCCAAAGCCTTATCAATCCCACACAAAGACTGCGGCGAGCCAGCTAGCAAAGTGCCCTCTGACCCAGAGTCCAGTGCAAGATCAGATAAGTCAAGAGCATCACTAAAGGTACTCACCTGAGAAGCCGAAGGGGACGGAGCCACCTCAAAAGCAGATGACACCTGAGAAACAGGAGGCTCAAAGGAAGCCAGGGGCTCAGCAGACTCTGAGGAATCCAAAACAGAAGGATCCACAGAAGCAGTAGATACCACCTCCTTAGGTTCCTGTTTGTTGGGATCGTGTAGAATCTTAAAGAATCCACGATCAAGACCAGTGAGAGCAGAGAAACCAGACCTGCGCATCACCTCAACATCCCCAGAATCAACCTCGAGAATCCATCTAGCAGAGTTATATCCTGCAGAACACTGCAAGACACGCCACTCCATAGCTTTCAACTCAGGGTTGTAACGCTGAAGACGTCTCAGAAACATACTAGAGTCAGAGAACTTGTCTCTAGTCCTAAAAGCGACTTTAACAGGCTTGGGCAACTCATCAGCATCCAAGACTCTGAGAACTAAGTCACCCAATATTCTATTGCCGAAGTTGCATCTGATCCATTCCATTGTAGCAGCATTACTACACTGGAGAATCAGAGCCCCCTTAACCAAGTTATTGGCAAGAATTTCAGGCAGACTGTCTCCAATAGGAATAGAGTCAATCAGCTTCAAAATCTCCCGCTGAATACAATCATAATCATCCAAAGACAGCCTGTCAGAAGGGAAATCCCTCTTAACAATGGCTACCCTGGTCGAAGACTGAACAGCATGAGCATAAGAGCAAGGTTGGTCATTCTTCCCAGACAGAGCACTCGAAGAAAGTTGGACATCCGTCCTTAATTTTTTCTGAAAAGCCTGCACTGTGGGGGATGGCGTTGAACCCAAAGGCCGAGACCTTTTAGTACCAACACCACCATCACCACCAGCAGCAGCACAAGAAGCCTGAGACAATTGTCTCCTTTTCTTTTTTTTTCAAGTTCTTCTTCTGGCTTTTGGTCAGAACCCCAACACTAGACAGTTCATCCCCCGTGGGCTGCTGGCAAAAGCCAGCCCCTCCACTAGAAGATGGACCCGCATTAATGGTCCCAACCAAACCAGAGCCTTGATCTTTCAGCTTAGTCGCTGAAGCTGTGTCACCAGTTACACCCAAAGGTAAACCAGTTACCACAGCAGCATATGCTCTGGTTACACCAGAAGGTAAACCAGATGCCGGAGACTGTAAAGAATTTTTCGAACAGGACCCTCTACCTAAGTCCTGAACGCGCCCCTTTTTATCCTGCGCGACGGGCGATGCAGTACAAGAAGAATTAGTAGAACTTTCCATGATGTGAATTTCACCTGCAGATCTTAGCTGGGCATGTCGGAATGGCCTTCTCGCCATGGGTGACCCTGCCAGGAGCATACACTCCACACACAGAGCATTCACTCAGCGTGCAAAGCATACACCCCAGACGTACATCGCCCATTCCGCCCAGGAACACCCCCCCGCCACTATGAGGCGACCTGCAGGACTTGGGGGGGAACAACAGCACTAACAAAAGTAAGCCAAAAAGAAAATATTAAAACTTTAGACTTTAAAAACTTCAGCAAAATAGCTCACTATAACAATTATCATTACGCCACAAAAAGAGAAAACGTCGAAATTATTGCGAATCACGACGCTTGCAACACTGAGCCAATGGAAATTGACGCCGGGTGGCACCCTATCCTAGAGAAGAAAGGTAGAAAGAAAACAAAAGATACTCCCGATGAACGTGTTCACCAGAGCACACCTGAGGAAGACTGCAGAGGCAGTCGAAAGCGCTAGTGAGATAATTTTAAACGGTTTTAAATGTTTTTAATGTAATTTTAAACTTTACCTTTTATTTGATTTTAAACAATCAACAACATTTACTTACAAAACATTCTTTCCTTAAATCAGTACCAAATTAGTTTAAAATTTTTGCTTCAAAAAATTTGTCCTAAAATAATTGCTACATTTGTGAATTTGATAATTTTAATTGCAAATAAAATTATTTTAAGTTATGTTAAGGAATTTCTTGCACATAATATAGCTTCGGGATTACATGCCAGGTTTCGCGGAAGAAGATTTTGATGACGAAGTTTTTTCTTATTTAGATGGGTTATTTTATACGAGTTGACACCGCTTCACATCATAATATTTTCCATACATATTTCTAAAGTTAAAAATACACTGTCGAGCTTTTCTACTTCTATATTTTGAAAAGTAACTTCAACAGCATCAATTAAGTTGTCAGTATTCTTTGTAGGCATCTGATGTTATAATGACTGTATTGCATTAAAAAACCCGGGATCAAGTACATTTAAATCTGGACTATTGTAGGTTGACATTGTAGTTGAAAATTCCATCCATCTTTTACACATTCTTCTATGATATTGGGATCATCCACTGCCAAATGAGGCTTGGCATTATCCTGTTGTATGTATATAGGACTCGATTTTTGACTAGTTGGAAATTTTTTACATTTAGCCGGCAAAACTTTTTCTATTATCATTTTTCAGATTTCTTCTTTGTTAACAATTTCTACAACTTTTGTCATAGCAGTTTCTTTTGCATGATTTTTTGAGCTGCTTTTTGCATTTTCTGAATAAACAAAAGGCCGTATTCCAGTTTTTCCATCAAACATTTCATTTATATTCGAGTCCTATTTTGGTCTTGCCACTGCTGCCATAAGCATTACTTTGGTAGTAAACCTTTTGCTTTTGGAATGCCTCAAAGGTTCAGTTTCATGTAGGGTGATGTAAAACAAATTACTGGTTTTTGTAATATAAAACCATTTTTCGTCGATATGAATACGATCCATCATTTCTGAAAAGCATCCATTAATTTGAGCATACTGTAAACAAAATTGAATTATATCGAGTTTATTTTTTTCTGTTAGACTTGGCTGAATGGTGGATAAAATACACTTAAAAACTTTTCCCTCCTTGACAGTCCTGTATTATGTTGATTTAGGAATACTAACAGCAGTTGATAAACTCCACAGTGATTGTCTTCGTTTTATTAGGACATCTTTGATTTTCCTCAGTTGCTGAGAAAAATCTTTTTTTCTTCGTCCGTATTTACCAATTTTTTGTGAACTTACATTGTAAATTTCATCATCATTTATTTTTGACATCTTTGCCAGCTTCCACAAACGGGATATTGTAGTACGATGAACATTAAATTTAATCGCTGCAGCATTTATAGCACCATGGCTCAGTTTATCATTTTTAAAAATTTGCAATACAGTATTACGCTCTGTATTATTCATTTCCTTCTTAAGGGTATTTCCTAAATTATCATTCATAATTACAATTAGCGTCACTTTTTTATTAGGTCGAGTCACATTACTTCACATTTGAGTAAACTATGCTTCTAAAACCTAGTATGCCATGTTATATTCATTGTAGTGGTATAATTTTACTGGTTTTTGATCTACTAAACTGCATCGGAGGTTATTTATGACTCTGCCTACTTGAAATGTAGCAACCACGGATTAAAAGAGAAGGATGTATTACTAATGTTACGGAAAGGTAGTAATTTTCATCTTACAGATAGAGGGCGACCAAATCTCGAAAATACACCAATCAGCGCGTTTTTACATTTCTGGCTGTTCGTTCGTTGGATGACTAAAGCCGAAGGGGCGGGCTTTCACTTTCTTCCGATGAGTTTCAAAGATACTACACCAGGCGGCGATCGGATCACTTACTCTGTTCGGCTGAATTAATGCGGAAAATAAAGCTCCGTTCCCCACGCTGACCGCCCTATCTAGTTTGTCATCCTGTATCCTAATCCGTGGTAGCAACTAATTTTGTACTGATTTAAAAGGAAGGAGGGAATGCTTGGTAAATAAATGTTGTTGACTGATAGCATGGTACCCTGAAATCTCTGAAAAATGTTCAAACAAAATTATAAAATCATCAGTATCAACAATCTGTACAAAAATATTCAAATATGTAGCAACTAACTTGGGATAGAGGGAGTAGAATATTTCCAGATATCAAAATGCTTATTCAATTTAAATGATTAACTTGTTTATTTATTTTCAAATGATTGCGATTGTAATTTCAATTCATTATTTTTTATGCTTTTAGAGTAACTTACAGCCTAATATGAAATTTCCTTTAATTCATTTTGCAATATAAAAAGAATACCCTTAAATGTGAAAACAGTAATTTAAAATATAAAAATAATTCTTACCTCTATTTTATCCATTATATATCATATATGTATATATGTTATTATTTTTTATATTTTTAATTACATTAAGTACACAAAAGGAAATATTATATTAAGAAGATTTTTTTTTCAGTATGCTAATTAACAAAGTATTAACCAGGAATTTAAAAAATATATTTATGTATTTATTTATAAAAAACAAAATCATATTAAAAGCTACGAATGTAGTTTTTAATTTATAACGATTATGATTAAAAGTAGAAAATTGATGAAAGCATAAGTATTTTTCACAATGAAAACAAGAAATATAAGAAGATGGATCACATTTATTTGAATTACAATTTTGTTCATCGTCAAATATTGTTCATCACAAACATTTTGTTAAATATTTGGCTTTTCATCGAGAATACTAGATTTGTAAATTTCATATTTACCCAGATTTTGAAATTTTAAGATTTAAACTAATTATAAATTAGTGAAATCATTTTGAGAAAATTTGTCATTGTATTCAATTTTATTGTCAGTTCTTCTGACACCACCAAATTTGACAGTTGTTCTATAAAATATTTGAAATAAAAGTCGAATGTGATGTCAAATTGTTAAGTAACAGCTGTTCATTCAGGATTTTTTATGCAAAAAATTGCATGAATAAAAATATAATTGAGAGCAGACGATTAACTCTTGCTATTAATGACATTGATAAAAAATAGTAATTAAAAGTTTACATAAAACACTAGCACAACTCATTAAGAAAATTTTATCTAAATGCAATATAAAAATATTTCCCGTTAAACTATTAATTTCTTTTAGTTTAATAAATAAATAAATAAATCGGTTAAAAATAAAAAAAAATTATTAATTTGTCAGTGATGAAAATAACCTTTCTAGTATAACTAATATTTTCTCTTTTAAAATAATAATTTAATTAAAAATTTAAAAACAAACTTCAGTTGACGACATAAATTTAAATACAAAACGCCCCATCAGGAACTCGATTTCAGGACTTCCATCCCACGAGTCAAGCACGCTACCACTTCACCACCTGTTTTTGCTATCCTGCATATTTTGTTGGTTTTTATAAAAATAGCTAAAAATATTAGGGGGTCGCTATAGTATTAGCTAAAAATATTATTTCGATCCATGGGGGTTGTTTTGCAAATTTTGCACTCTGTTTTTGACCATGCTCTTTAATTTAAGCAGGAATTTTACTGATTCATACTTCCCTTGTAAGTACTTAGCATAATAAACTAGAATTAAAAATGTGATTCTGTTTGATACTTTTTACTGCCACCTACAACTAATTTTTCTTGTTTTAGGTTGGAATGCAAAAGCAGATTGGAAGGACCTCCTGTCGGGCGGTGAGAAACAAAGAATGGGCATGGCTCGATTATTTTATCATAAGTATGTTTCCCCCCCCCCCCCCTTTAAGTGATATTCTGTAATAAGTTTTTCTTTTTATTAAAATTATTAATTTGTATGGAAACTATAGGTTTTTATTCAGTATTATTTATTAAGTACTCATTATTCCGCATTCCAACATTTCAGAATTTTTTTTCTTTTGTAAAATATCAGAAAATTGAAATAAGTTATATAAATAAGTCATTATAAATTAATTATTGTATTTTAAAAATATACTTAAGCATTATTTATTAATTTATTTTAAATTTTAGAAAAGCTGTATATTCCTGCATATGCATAGATAATCTGTTAAAAATCCTCGAATTTTAAATGTGAATAATCTGAAATTTCAGATTATCTTCGGAATTACTTTATTTTAAGTAGAAGTATCATTTCAGAATCATAACATGTAAATTGTTACCACACAATTGTGTATCTGATGGACTACTTGAGGAGTTGCTAGTGATTAGTTAACATATAATGTATTTATTATGTTGTGAGTAGCTGTCTTTTTTATTATTTATATATTTTTCTAGCCTTTTAGCAGCATGCATCTGTGAAGAAGGGAGTTATTCTGATATGTCTCATTCAAGATAGAATTTCAGTTTCAAAAATGTAGTTTTTTTTTTTTTTTTTTTCCTAAGAATGTCAAAGAGACAACATGTGAAGTACATTACAGAATTTAAACTAAATATTAAATAATTAATTAAAAAAGTAATCAAGAGGTTAGTTGCTAAGAGATGGCACATCTGGTCCTATTTTTTTTTTTTTTTATCCATGTTTATGGGCTTTCCCGGCTTGAATGGAATACATAATTATTTTGCATTTTCTACCATGACAGTTTTTTTTAGTTATTGTTGCTAAAAATGTGGAAATAATGTTTATAATGAGTTCCGAAATGGAATTCAAGGGCAGTGAATTTAATATTTCTCAGAAGGAAGATAATAGTTCTAAATTTATTAGTGATGATATTAATTCTGAGTCTTGTGAATCAGAAGATGATCATATGAGCTCAGTAAAAATATTCATAAAAGAAAAATTGTGTGTTCAGTTTATGAAAAATTTTTTACATAAAATTATCAATGTATACAAAACAATTTTGAAATTTAAGTACATTGTATTTTATATTTTAAAAGAAAATACTTTAGATTAATTACTAGGACTGTAATATGAAGGCTTGAACATTCTATTATTGTTACTATATATATACACATTTATTTATACGCCAAAAAGCAAAATAATCTTAATTATAATAAAAAAAGTTTAATCTTATGTATTAACCCCTTAACTGCTCCGGGCATATATATATGTTTTTCTGAAGTACATTCCTTTGTATTGTACTGCCGCCAGTGAAATTACTGTCACCATTTGAGGATGCAATAAAATAATCTTGAAAGTGATCTTGACAGTGTTTTTGAAAGATTTACTTATTTCAGAGTTAAAAGAGAATGGTAGCACTTATAAATGAATCTCATAAACTTTTGGCGGCAGGTAATGGGTTAATAAGTAAGATGAACTACTCATTTATAAAGAGGATATCAGAGTTTTTTTCCTTCACTGAAAAAAAATGTTTTCTTTTGTATATGATTTTTCAAAACATAGTTTATTCTGGAATGCAGATACTGAATTTATTTTTATGATCAATACTATTGTATTATTTATTGTGCAAATCGCAGTTCTGTATGATGATTACTTTTGCTGTTTTTTAATAAAATTCTTCACAAAGATATGTTTAGTTTCCATGAACTCTCGTATATATCATAATGTAAGACAAGAAAGTCATTAAAGTATTGGGAGGGTTCAGCCTTTTGACCAATCCAATATGTATATTTAATTGGTCCTGCAATAATTTTCATAATGTACTTATATGAAAATTCTGCCCTATTCAGCTATGTTATGAAACTTTTTAATTTTATTTAAATTTACAAAGATTACAAATTAGAATATTAAAATCAGGGTCCTGGCCAGTTCATAAGGGATACTATTTTAAAACTGGTCTAAATTTTTAACATAATTTATTTATAGAAGTCTTCACAAACTAACAATAAACTGACTCACTTAAATACAGACACTGCATCGTTTTTGGGAATTTAGGATTCCTTGTACTGCAAAATTTATAAAAATGTAAAAAAAAAAATTGAAGTTGAAAATTTTCATGAATACCAAAGTTTTCCCATACAGAAACTAAAAATGATTTTTTCAAAAATGAGTACATACATTGCTTATTATTTAAAATTGGTCAACTAATTCAAAATCTTTATATCAAGAGTCAAAAATAGCTTTAACATTTGTTGTATTACACAATTTATTTAAAGATATCTAAATAAAAGGGTTGTATATCCATAAATCATCATATGTTAAATATGAAAACTTCTCATTGGATTTCAGGAATTTTCGTATAATAGTATTTTGATTTAAGGACTTTTTTTTTTTCAACTTTTTGGCAATTAAGATAGCTGCATAATGGAAATTAAAAAAAAAAATCTTTTATAATTAATCAGTGTTTTTTAAAATTACAAATCTTTAGTACATATTATATATTTTATTGGTTACAAAAAAAAAAAAAAAAAAAAAAAAAAAAAAGAAATTTGCACTTTGACTTTTTTTTGTCATGTAATTTTAGAATTTTTAAGATAGTCACAATTAGCCCTGAATAAAGGAATTGTAAAACATGAGCATGAAATAAATTAAGAGAACAGCTGTTCTCAAATGTTATTTTTTCGTCCTTATTTTTTTCTTTAAAAAAAAATATAATTAGGTAAGGAATACTTTCATATTAGCTACATGTCATGAATTTTGTTTAACAAAGATCACCATAAGAATAAAACAAGTCATGATAATTAGAACATAAAGAAAAAATTAAAATAATTTTTTCAGTATCTCCTAAAAGTTAATTTTGGCCAAAAAAATACATGAACATATAGGCAGAAAAAAAAAAAAAATGTTTGATTTTTCAAATTTTTCTTAAATGTTCGCATTAATTACTTTCAAAAAAAGATTTTTCTGAAAAAAAAACCCTACCTTTTTCTTGAAAATCCCCAAATAAAACTGTTTTTTTTTTCGAGTTTTTGGGTTTTACTAGCCCTGATGTGTATGTATGCACAAGACTATATAAATTCATGCTTATTATATATTTTAATTTAACATATTTTTAGCAATTTTTTTCAAGAGATTTTGTATTAAACTTGTTCTCATACAGTATAAATTTTCAGGCCTCAGTTTGCTTTACTGGATGAATGTACAAGTGCCGTTTCAATTGATGTTGAAAGCGAAATATATCAAGCAGCTAAAGATGCAGGAATTTCTCTATTGACAATAACACATAGGCCATCACTATGGTTTGTATAGTTTAATTTTAAAGCTTTTCCTGTAAAAAAATAACTTTTTCAGAGCAAAACATTGCGCTTATTCACTGTATATATATTAACTGCAACATTATACAGTAGTCAAGGTTCTCATCACAGGTAAAAATTGGGTATTTCTCACTTTTACTGAGAAACAAAATGAGATTTTTAAAAAGAATGCAAGAACAGAATATATATATATATATATGTATGTATATATATATATATATATATATATATATATATATATAATGTAAGTTGCTAATGTCTAATTTTACAACTCATTGGTGGTATATTTTGAGTTTAATTGCATTTAATTGCTTAAATATATATATTTCCCCACTGCCGTTCACTGAAATAGGCAACTATTGTACTGCAGATTGATAAAAGTTAATTTTTTTAGATACCTTCAATACCAGATTGTTTACCTAAAGGTCGAAAATTCCTGTTTTTCTGGTGCTAATGTAATGTATTTTGCAGCTGATCAGCAAAATATGTAATTTTCTTATCTGAATTTTTCAAAAACTTTTTAAAATCATTCAACTTTTGTGAAGGGTCTCTTTAAATTTGGTGATTATTGTAAAAGGTTTTTCCTTTCAATGTTTTTAATTTTTTATGAATGACTTGTTTTCGGAACAAAAGTTTGAATAAATTGGCCCCAGAAAAGCGTGGGAATTTCTCTGTGTTAAAAATTTTACGTGAGGATGGGGATATGAGATTTTTCACAATCTTGTGCTGTAATGTGAACCCTGACAGGAATAAGCAATATGTTGTTTTAAATTTGTATATTTTTATGATAATGGCTTTCTTATAGTTTTAATTTTGAATTTACTGTATATTAGACAATAAAGTTAAACAAGCAAACTTTTATATGGCTCATAAAATTGAAGATTAATTTTTTAATCTTATCACCTGCTACCTCTTTTCTAGCTACTTTTAGTTCTCTAAAGAGATTCAAAACTTTACAAATATACCCACTTATTGTCTGATTAAAAAAAAAAAAAAAAGTATATATAATCTTTTTTTTTTCAGCTTTATTATTCATGCTCTACTTTGATGGCTCAAAAGTATTTTTCAAAACTCCAAACATTTCTAAAGAGTATTCTCTTTATACAAGATGTTTTCATTCATGCTTAAGCATATAATAACCAAAACTTTCTTTTACTTTAATTTTGCTACTTTAATAAATGTGTCATTCTTTCTTGCTCTTAAAATTTTCATTATCTAAATTAAACTTACATAGATGTTGCATTAGAAAATACTTACCAATATTAAATTTCCAATCCTTGTACTTATCTGTTTTAATTTGGGAAAGCATGAGATAAAATTGATGAAATTTCTATGGTCAAAGTCATTTTTAATAATTCAGTAGTTACTTGCCCAGTAGCAGAAACAGTGCAACTCTGCAGCAAGCACTGCAGATTGATTTTACTCTCAAAAATAAATACTAGGCTTAAAAATATTAATATAATTTACCCATTATGCCTTGGATTACTGCACTTGGTGTACCTTCTTAATTTATCTTTTTTGTAGATACAAAGTTTACATAGTTCATGAATTGCTAATACTTCCTGTGGTAACAGACTTAGTTCGGCATTTTTAGATCACAGACAAATTTTGTTTTGCTGCAGATAGATACAGAAAATTCTGCTGCTAGGGTTACTTGAGATCTCACTTGTAATTAATGCCTATCATGGTTTATTAAACAGTATTTGTTATTAAAGAGAGTGAAACTAGTGTCATGGTTTGCTGACAAGGGCTAAATACTTTTCCATATTTTATTAAATGTGGCATTGTGGGATTTCTTAGACTAATAAATAACAGATTTGCTTGAAACTTTATTAAAATCATTTTTTTTTTTTCTTTTTTTTTAACTTAAAGAATTTTGTTCATATTTTATGAAGATTTTTTTTTTTTTTCCATTTTATGATGAAGATTTGGAGTTTTCAGAAAATTATAATTATATTTAGTTGTTTTTAGGTTGAATTTGTATTAATAAACAAAAGTGTTGCAGTGTATTTGGATCTCCTTATATGTGTATGTTATTCAGCTATGTTTCAGTTATTGTAGAGCTACAAAATCCAGTGCAAAGATCTATTTTAATCCCCCTTCCCTTCATTATGCATGCACTTTATGTACCTCAAGGCCCATTTTTTTAATTTTTGATTAATGTTGTTATTTTCAGAATTCTAGATTTTTTTTAGATGTAGAAACTTTGGATTCAGACATGGAAATTCAATTATGATAGGCAATGAGTAAAATTGTATTTTCTATCCAATAAAAATAAGCTTTGTTTAAAAGATTATACCTTTTTGTGTGTGTGTGTGTGTGTTTCACCCAAAATAATGAAGTTTCACATGTGAACGAAGTATATTTTTGTTTCTCAAAATGAAACAAAAATTTTTTTGTTCATCTCATTTACTATTTTTTTTTAAAAACTGATGTCATAGAAATTATCCTAGAGAAATGTTTAAAATGATGCTCTTTTAACATACAGAACTGTCTTGTGCACTTAAAAGAGATTGTTTCCCAGTTACTACAAAGTACCATAACATGGAGCCCTGAAATAACCAATCTGTTAATCACCAGCATACATTATTGCATTTAGAATTTTTTATGATCTAGTCAAAAAATTGTCAAAATCGATATTAAAATTAAGTTTTTTTAGTTAGAAGCAGAATCATGTCTATTTTCAGCAGATCTGTGTACAAATTGCTGATGAACTCATTCCTGAGCAAAATCCTTTCTTTTGTAGCAATGGCAGATCTATGGATGGTAAAGCTTCCTAAGAATACTAGTCTATTTAAATAGTTCTATTTTTTATCCTGTTGATTTTTAGACAATTCTTAATATTGGGAGAATAGTTTTGTGGTAGAATATCAGTGGAACAACAAGATATCTTTTTTTCCCCCTCAGGGAATTACATTTAGAAATTGGAAAGAGATTAAAATCAACTTTTTTGTCTTCATTTCTGAGTCTTATTTTCTTAATTATACTATAGGTTCTGAAACCATTAATATTTTTGAAACTTTTCAACTTTTTTTTTTCTTTACGTTTTTACATGTTTTGAGGAATCTAAAACCACAAAATTGACATGATATTCATATGTAGTTAGTGTATTAATTAACTGTATCAACATTTATCTTAAGAATGAATTATCATAAAGAAGCCAAATCAGTTTTTAAATGTTTAAGATATTATTTAGAATGTCATTGAATTTTAACTTTCTATTTTGAAAGCTTCATAAATTATTCATTTTTTTTTTTTTTTTTTTTTACTATGGCAGATTTGGAGAAAATTTTGCTTAAATATGCATTACAAGGATTATTTTCAATGTAAAAAAATCAAACTAGTTTTAACCATAATTAATTAAATAAAACCTTTTAACACTTGCCTCATTATTGGCCGTAATTTTTTCAGTGGGGTACCCAACCCTCCTCGGCGGCTTCATCTATTGTGAAGTTCTTGAAATGATTCTACTTGGTGGTGTTTTCCATAACGTGGCGCCACACTCTATCTGGTGCCATTGCGCCGCTGTCGTTGCACACTTGTAAATTTGTTCTATAGACTCACGGAACATTGCATAATGATAATTGTTATAATTAGCTAATTTTCTCTCAATCTTTTCATTATTATATGTTTTTGCAAGAGCTGTATTCACTTTACCAATTTTAATATCATATTTATGTTCATTAATTCGCATTTTAATTTTCCTTTTTGTGACACCGATATATGAACTTGAATTTTGATTTATAAAAGGTATTTTATAGATTCCGACAGTTTCAAGGGGAGAAATGTGGTCTTTATCGCTGCATATTAATTGGAAAATGTTTTTATTTGGTTTTATGGGGATATTAATACCGTATTTATTAGCTATATTTTTTATTTTAATAGAGGCTCCGGGATCATATGGGATTGAAGAAGTAAATTTAGAGGTGGGGGGTTAAAAACTTGGAATATTATTGAGGGTTTTTAATCTGTTTTTAACAAGTTTATTAACTATTTTGTTAGGGTAACCTGATTTTTTAGTGAATTCCTTAATAACATTTATTTATTGGTTTAAGTCATCATTTTCATTACAAATTAAAATGGCGCGATTGATATATGAGTGGATAGAGTTAATTTTATATCGGAAAGGTGTTTTACTTTTGTAGTGGATAATTTCATTACTATTGGTCAGTTTTCGGTAAATGGTGGTTTTAATTTTATTTTCAGTTCGTATAATTTTGATGTCCAGGAAATTGACTTGCCGGTCTATTTCTTCTTCATAAGTAAATTGTATATTAGGATCAATGCTATTAATAGAATTCAATAATTGTTGCGTATTACAATCTTTGTCGATAACGGTGAAAACGTCGTCAACGTACCTATACCAGTAAAAAATTTGGTCTTTTAAATGTTTAATTATTTCATTTTCTATTATTCTTAGTTTAAATTCTGCAATAAAGCCTGAAATGGGCAATCCCATTGGGACCCCCTTTTTTGCTGGTATATTTTATTATTGAATCTGAAATAGTTCTCATTGAGTAAAAGTTTAGTTGTAGCTGTAAGTGTTTGGGCTATTTTGGAATCTTGAAAATTATTTTTAATGGCATTATTAACAATTTGATTAATTTCTTCAATAGTAATATAAGGGTATATATTAATCATGTCGAAACTAACGTAATGGTAATTGTTTTCATTTTTGATTTCTCTTGATTTTTTGATAAAATCTTCGGTGGATTTTAAAGAATGTTCGGAGGGGGGAATAATTTTATTGTTTTCAACCATTTTCCATCTTTATTTTCTGGGGATTTTCTATTAATTGGTTATTAGGATCTTTATCTATTTCTTTGATCGTTTCTTCCATTTTCTTTATGTAATCGTTTCTGTTAAGGATGGCAATTTTACATGTTTTATCGGTGAGTGCGCAAGTTTTTTCTTTGTCTTTTTTTTTAAGATTTCTTAATTTGCAGAGGTCTTCTTTATTAATATTTTGGATTTTGTGCAGATTTAGTAATTTCAGTGACAGCAACGTTCCTAATGTGTATTCTGTTTTCATCTGGGACTTGACTGATAGCTGATTCTATTTTAGCAATGCGGTCTTTGATATTAATAGGTTGGTCTAGAATATATTTTGGTCCCAATTTTAATAATTCATTTTGGTGACTGTTGATTTTACTTTTTGATAAGTTAATGTAAGGATATTCAGTTTTTGTATTTGGTTTATAGTTGTTTTTCATAAGACAGAATTTTAGTCTTTTATTATGCTTTTTGATAATAGCGTATTTTTCAGTGTCATGGTATTGGGTTATTTTATCCCTGCATATATTCCATTCTTCCTTGCTAGTGACTGTTTTAAGATTCTCAGCGGCTTCATTCCAATTATTTTTATTTTTAAGGACTTCTGCTTTTCTTTTTCTTATTAACTTATTCAAAATTTTTTTGTTCTGATTTACGTACATCATTTAAGAACTCTTGGGTAAGGAATTTTTTTATTTACAGTCAATTAAAAAATATACTTTTTGTTCAGATTTTACTAGTTTTTTTTTTTTTTTTTTTTCAATATATTTCCATTGGTTAAAGTGTTGACTATTCTTAATAAATAAATCGATATATTTTTTAAAAAGTCAAAACTACCAAAATGGTTCCTTAAGGAAACTAATTTAATAAAAAATTAAAACAACATGTAAGTTAAACATTAAACGCATTTTAAGATTTAAAAAATTACCGTTAATAGCAGAAAAAAAAAAAAAAAAAAAAAAAAAAACATTAAAGTTTAATTTTAAAAAGTTAAAAAGTTACACTAGCAAACAATATGTGCAGACACAAATGGCTTCAAGACTCCATGTTCAACAGGCATATAACGCAAGAAATCTAGGTTTTCGACATTAAAACATTAGAAAATAAAGAAATTAAACAAGACATTACACTATAATTAATTAAATAAAATATAAAAGGTATTTTATAGATTCTGGCAGTTTCAAGGGGTGAAATAGGGTCTTTATCACTGCGTATTAAATGGAAAATGTTTTTATTTGGTTTTATGGGGATATTAATACTGTATTTATTGGCTATATTTTTAATTTTATTGGAGGCTTCGTGATCATATGGGATTGAAGAAGTAAATTTAGAGGGGGGGTTGAAAATTCGGAATATTATTGAGGATTTTTAATCTATTTTTAACAAGTTTATTAACTATTTTGTTAAAGTAACCTGCTGTTTTAGTGAATTCCTTAATAACATTTATTTCTTCTTTAAGTCATCGGTTTCATTACAAATTAAAATGCGATTAATGTATGAGCGGATTGTGTTAATTTTATATTGGAAAGGTGTTTTACTTTTGTAGTGGATAATTTCATTACTATTGGTCGGTTTTTGGTAAACAGTGGGTTTAATTTTATTTTCAGTTCATATAATTTTGACATCTAGGAAATTGATTTGCTGGTCTATTTCTTCTTTGTAAGTAAATTATATATTAGGATCAATGTTATTAATAGAATTCAATAACTGTTGTGTATTACAATCTTTGTCAATAACGGCAAAAATGTCATCCACGTACCTATACCAGTAAAAAATTTTAGTCTTTTAAGCGTTTAATTATTTCATTTTCTATTATTCTTAGTAATTCTGCAATAAAGCCTGAAATGGGCGTTCCCAATTGGGACCCCCCCTTCTTTTGCTGGTATATTTTATTATTGAATCTGAAATAGTTCTCATTGAGTAAAAGCTTTGATTTACACAATCTTGATCTTGAACGACCAAAAATCACTATGTCGTCCACATAAACCAAGATAATATCTGACTGGCCAAAACGGTAAGTGCAATTGCACCACTCAAATTATTAAAACCTAGATCCAATGAAACCTTGTTAAGCTCAAAATACCAAAGGTCTCCCAGACTGAAGTAAACCATAAAGTGCATGATCAAGTCTACAAACTAAAGATTCTTTCCCCTCAATTAAAAAACTTGTAGGTTGATACATGTAAATTTCATTATGAATTCATACTTGCCAACTTTTCCGGTTTTCCCGGAAGACTTCCGGTTTTTTAACGTATCTTCCGGTCTTCCGGACAGATGATGAAATCTTCCGTTTTTAAAAGAGTCGCGGACATCGTTCATTTTAAAAAGAAACCCCAAATGTTCTACGAAAACTCCTGATTCCCAATCTTTCTCCATCCATAACATAAATGTCCGTACTCATTTCAAACTTGCTTTATGATATTCTAGAACATGTAAAGAAATAGAATTGTTAAATATTTCTTGCTGATGTAATTATTTTTTGCCCTTCCACCCCCTTTATCTATCTCCAACTAGTGATCAGCAATCATATGTTCTGCAGAAGTCTTTTGTTTCCAAATCTTTATCCATCTGCAACATAAATGATATTAATTTTAAACTTCTTTCATTAGATTCTAGAAGTAGAGTTGAAAGAGTTTAATATTTCTTACTCTGTAATTATTTTTGTATTCCCCCCCCCCCCCAACTTCCCCGGATTGTGATAAATGAACAATTCTATAAACAATAAAGCAATGGGTGTTCTCAATATTTCCTTTTAGGTCTTTATTGCTGAATTTAATGAATCTGTTTATTTTTCCTCAATTAAATTAAATATTTGTATGCCATATTTATACCAAATGTGTAAACATGGGGAAAAAAATGAAGAATAATCTTTTCAGGTAGGAAAATTTTTCCCAAATCAATTTAAGAAAATTGATACTCAGTTGGTTTTATGCACGTTTGAAACTGATAATTAGCTACTGCTATTTTTTTTTTTTATATCTATATATTAATAGGCAAGCATAAAATTTGTAGTCGTTATGGGAGTAGAGGGTTGAAAATGGTATCATTCGAAAGATATGGTTAGCCGGAAGGTGCGAATACAAATATTATTTTCTTACGATGTCAAGAAGGTATTTAAAAATACATTTATATTTTATGCATTTTCCCCCATTTTTCCCTTTTATACATGTATACCTTTACATTAAAAAATACCTAAAAGTAGAAAGTTGTTAAATCTGGCAATTTCATAAAGCTCAAGTAAAACCATAGACACAGTAATTTGTATAATGTAGCATCACTATATGCAAGCGAAGTGATGACATCACTGTCTGTCCATGGAGCCATGAAAAAGATTTTCTATGGTAATAGTCCATTGGATTTTTTGTAAAAAATTATTAAAATATAACGGAAATTATCTGCTGATTAATTCCGATAGTTGGGTATAGTTATAGATAAGTTACTGTCTACATGTGTTTGATTGAGTTATTTTTTCTGTAAAATTGATAAAATTTTAATTTAAAATCACAAAACTCCAGAAAAAAAAAATGGCAAACTTCCAGTTTCGAATGTAAACATAAACATTTCATTTCAAAGGATGATATTTAAACAATAAATATTCAACTAATATACTAAATAAAAGGAAAATGGATTTGTTACTAATTGCTGCATGTATAAGTAGACGATACGGAAAAAATTCCGATTTCCGTTTTTTGCTGAATTTACATGTTTTGAGCTTTCTTTACGTTTCAATTAACTGAAGTTGGCTACTTATTTTTTAAAAAAGTGTCTTTATTGCTAGCTTTTGTGGGTAGAAGAAGCAAGTAGAAGATACATAAAACTTTTTATTTCTGGTTTTCGATGAATTTACACGTTTTGAGATTTCCTAGCATTTTTATTAAGTGAAATTGACTATTTATTTTTTAAAAAGTGGATTTACTATTCTTTCCTCTGCATATATAAGTAGAAAATATAAGATACAGAAAAGTTTTAGGTTTTCGGTTTTCAATAGTTACAAGTTTTGAAATTTCCCGAACTCAATTCGACCATTTTTGAAAAACATCATTTTTTTTGTTGTTGTTTGTTTGTTTGTTTGTTTGTTCAAACACTGTACTTTTGAACCAATCGAATTAATTTAACAGAATTTGATACTTGATTGGGCCTTGGTTTGACACGGTACCTATTAGCTTCTGGGCTGTATCACACAACAAGGGGCGTTTTCATGTTGCGATTTTCTCTCATTTCAGGAAAGGCTAACATCTACAGAGAGAAATAGTTACATTAAGTAAAACTCTGCTGATTCAGTTAGAGTGAATATCGGCAAACAATTGCCGCAGCTGTGTTGCAATTGCATTCCGTTTAGGACAAGGCAATAACTTTGCTTTGCCTCGCTTTGCAAAAAAAATGGTCGAGTTTCGACCACTGGGCGATACTAGTGTATGATTAATGTACATACACAAAAATCATATTCTATATTTGTTCAAAAAATTAGTTATACTTTAACTTAACTAAATTTTTTGTCTATTGTTAAATAAATTTCTTATGTATTCTGTTTTATAGATATTTATATGTTGAAGAGGAATAACTTCATTTAAAACTTTTATATTTTTAGTATAATCAATCTATAGTAAAACGTTTTTACAGCTTGCTTCAAAATATTAAAACTGTTAAACTGTATTGTTTAACACGTCAAAGAAAAAAAAAAGAAATCTTCCCTTTTTTTATGAAATCTTCTGGTTTTTCAACAAAAATCTTCCCTTTTTTTATTGAAATTGGTTGGCAAGTATGTGAATTGGAGCATACAAGTAAGTACACTTCACATCACACTCAATATTTATCCAATTAAAATTAACTACTAATAAAGCAAAAAAAAAAAAAAATGCACCACAGGAAAGTTAACTACAGGAGAGAAGGTCTCATCGTATGTGTCTCCTTTGACTTGGCAATAACCCTGCACTACAAGCCTAGCCTTTTATCGTACGATTTGGCCATTTTCATTGTACTTAAGGTTAAAACCCATCAGTTACCTAGTACAGTTTTACTTGCTGGTAACTCGACTAAATGCCGTACTTTACGAGACTTCATACTTTTAAGCTCCTTTATCATTGTCCTCCCCCATTCTTTAAATTGAGGTTATTTTAAAGCTTGTTTATATGTGGTAGATTCCCACACACCACCCTAAAGTGTTTCGACCCCTCTCAAGGGTTGTGATTGCTTTTGTTAAAAGCTGTCAGGGAAAAGAGCGATAAAGTCTAGCTATGGCAGTCTGCACTATTCGTTTAAATTGGAGCATGTTCCCTTTTTCGTTCAAGATAACTGTTATCGGAGAATTATTTGTACTAACTAGAGGGTGAAAGTGAAAGAGTAATATTTTTACAATCCTTATAAGATTGATAGAAAAAGAGCAGAATTTCTAACGCATTTAAAATTGTAAATTTTGTATTCTCTTTAATTATCTTTTACAAGTTTATAAAAATTAAATAAATAAACTAATTAATTAAATAATTCATAAATATTAGAATCGCCCGGTGGTTGAATCTTTATTACTTTTTTTAAAGTAAGCTTTGAAATAAAAAATATAAAAATCCAAAATTTAAGTATAAAAAATGTTCTTAGAAATTACACTATCCATCAAAATAAATAAAAAATGAAATGAATGAATAAACAAATAAAATTAAAATTAATAAATATAAGTAAATATCATCATCTTTTTACTTTCCAAACACTATAGTGAGGAAAGTATTGTAATCATGTCAAAAATCCGAAATTTTAAAATTGTAAATTTTGTTTTCTCCATAATTATCTTTTACAAGTTTATAAAAATTAAACAAATAAACTAATTAATTAAATAATTCATAAATAAATTCATAAATATTAGAATCGCCCGGTGGTTGAATCTTTATTACTTTTTTAAAGTAAGCATTGAAATAAAAAATATAAAAATTCAAAATTTAAGTATAAAAAATGTTCTAAGAAATTACACTATCCATCAAAATAAATAAAAAATTAAATGAATGAATAAACAAATAAAATTAAAATTAATAAATATAAGTAAATATCATCATCTTTTTACTTTCCAAACACTATAGTGAGGAAAGTATTGTAATCATGTCAAAAATCCGAAATTCAGATTTTGATGTTTCTATACGTTTCGAGGTCCTCTGAGTCCGTTTTCACTATTTTTACGATGATGTATGTATGAGTATATATATGTGTGTATGTATGTGTGTATATATATGTGTGTGTGTATGTATGTGTGTCTGTGAGTGAACACGCTAGCGTCTAAACACTTTGTTCAAATAAGCTGAAAGTTGGTACATATATTGCAAGTCACCAAAGTACGAACCCTATTGATTTTGGTGAATCTAGCACTTATAGTTTTTTTACAGGGACACCAGGAAAAATTCTTTATCATTAAGGCCTATTGGGCCAAATTTTTAAAAGTGCGATAGCGTCTAAACGTCTTATTAATCTGAGCAAAAAATTTGTACACATGTTATAGGTTATAGTTGCACGATTTGTATAGATTTAGGTGAATTTAGCACTTACAATTTTTTTACAGGGTCACAAAGAAAAATTCTTTATCATTATGGCCTATGGGGCCAAATTTTTAAAAGTGTGATAGCGTCTAAACACCCCTAATCAAATATTTCTGCAATCTGCATAAAGAAAATCAAGATAAAATGGCAATTATTTGTAGAAAAAGAGCAGAATTTCTAACGCATTTAAAATTGTAAATATTGTTTTCTCCAGAATTAACTTTTATAAGTTTATAAAAAGTCTGTTGAGAATCGGAATCCCGATGGAAAAGTTTAACGGCAAACAACGAAGTTAGTAAAGGTTTTTAATGTATTAATTTAGTAATTTCACTTCGTTTTTTAATTAATATAGTTTAATGTTAGGTAAATAAGTTAATTAAGTAAATAAACTAATTAATTAAATAAATAATTAGAATATTGAATTCAAATGTGGAAAAAATGTTTATTGATTTATTATCTTTAAATATGAACAGATATTACAATTTTTTAAATAAATTTAAAAATAATACATCAGTTAATGCAACTAAAATATGCTGTTTAAGAAAATATGATAAACCGTCATTAATTCATTATAGAACTTTAAAAAATAAAAGGATCGAAGGAAAATTTTATAGTAAAAAATAGAACAAACCTCTTACCGATTTTAATGAAACTTTGTATAATCATGTACAATTTGTGAAAAAATTACAGTAAGTGTCAAACATACTTGGAGGAGGGGGGGGGGGGGGACAGAGGAAAATATATTAAATTTTTAAATTACCATTTTAGCAATTTTAATAATATATTACCACTTAATTTTTATGAAGATTACAATGAGTGTATTATATACCTGGAGGGGGGCAGGGGAGGGGGGTAGATGGAAATAAAATATATTTTCCTTTAAAACACCCTATTATAGATTTAAACAAAAACTTTGTATAATAACATACAATTTGTGAAAAAAATCACAATAAGTATCAGACATACTCGGGGGTGGGGGTGGGGTTAAAGAGAGGGGGGAGACAGAGGAAAATAAAATATTTTTTAATATCACCATTTAACCGATTTTACCTAATTTCTCCTTGTAAAATTAATGCTTAACATCAACGAGAGTGGAAGTGTTCCATTTCTACATAGGGCGGGGGAGGACAAAAGAGACAGATTAAAAGAAGAAAATTCATTTTTGAATAACTTTTTTACAGATTTAAATCATGTATCGATTTTTTGCATAACTCACTATAATTATTCATTAATAATAATCGATACACACAAAATATAAATAAACAATAAAACAAACGATAATAAGTGTTGTTTAAAAAGATTATTTTATTTTCCATCTATCCCCCAACCCCCCCCCCCCCCCCCCCACCTTATCAACTTTAGTTAACTTTCACTATAATTTTAATAAAATGAAAGTGATATTCGTACAAAGTTTCATATAAGTAGGTAGCATGGTGATATAAAAACAAACATTTTCTTCACTCTGCCCCCCCCCCCTCCTTAGCAAATCGTCCAGATATGTGTACACTCACTGCAATTGCAATTTTTCATAAGCAGAAAGTTGCATAGATACAAAGTTTTTTTTTAATCGACAATGCGGTTGTTTAAAGAATAATATATTTTACTTCTATCTGCGTCCCCCTTGCTCCCCCCCCCCAAATATATATTGCACTCATTTTGAGATCTTCATAAAAAGCAAGTGATAGCTATAGAATATGTCTTTAAAATCGGTAAAATGGAGATATAAAAAATATTTTATTTTCCTCTGTCCTTCCCCCCCCCCCATCCTTAAGTATGTCTAACCTTACTGTGATTTTTTTTTCACAAATTGTACGTTATTATGCAAAGTTTTTGTTTAGATCGATGATAGTGTAGTTTAAAGAAGAATACATTTTATTTCCATTGGTCCCCCTCCCCCCCCCCCCCAGGTATATAATACACTCATTGTAATATTCATGAAAATTAAGTGGTAGTTATAGAATATATCATTAAAATCTCTAAAATGGTGATATAAAGAGTCTTTATGGGAGTGAGCTATTTTCAAAACTATAACTATATTATTTAATATTTTAGAGAATATAACATTTTACATGCTGAAAAAATCATTAGTGAATCAATCATTAGTGAAGTTATAAAATGTTTCATAACTTCTATCGACAAAAAAAAAAAAAAAAAAAAAAAAAAAAAAAAGCTAGATTCATTGTAGTAGTTCAGTCCATAAAACAACTCCTCTAGCGTATTTTGTCAAAGTTTCATAAGATTTATATAATAACTTTTGGAGTTATGATGTTTTGTGAAAAAGCAAAATGTTAAAAATCTCATTCTGAGAAAAAGCAAAAAACGTAATTAAAAACCAGATTTTACCTATTAAATAAAAAATAATTTTAATAACTTTCCTGATTTATTTCAAAGTTTTCTATTTCTTCTTATTATTTTTAAATTCATTTTATATTCAGTAACAAATTTTGATGCTTATACTGAGTAAAACTTTTATGAAAATAAACATTTCCGGTCACTTCTGGTTTCAAAAAGTTGCGAGTGACTAATATTTAGATGCCTGTAACTCAAATTCTAAGCAAGATAGAAACAAAATTCAAACTGATTTAGAAAGTTTAAATGTCAGGCTTTAATACTAAACCAAAAATAAAAAATCTTAGTTTTGACTGAAAATTGCATTTTAAAGGTAGGCAGGCGCCTTAAAAAGTATGTAGGAAAGAATTTAAAACTGAAGCTGTAGGAGATTTGTCCACAATAAAACATTAATAGACTATTACTTTTTTCCCCCAGATATTTTCGAGTGTGTAAAATTATTACCTCGCTTTATCTTAAAAATATATAGAGAGTATTATACAATGCTATAATTAACTGAAAAATTCCATAATGAAAAGTATAGACAAAAAAAAAAAAAAAAAAAAAAAAAAAAAAGTAATTTTCTTTCTTTCTTTTTTACAAGTAACTATGTATAACCAAAAAAAAAAAAAAAAAAAAAAAAAATCGACAAATAATGACAAAAAATTAATAGTTTCCAAGTGGTCGTATATTAAAGCTGTAGAGCAAATGGTCTGGATATTACACATTTCTTTCTATTATGGAAAAGAAATTATACTGATTTTTAGCATAATATTTCATTTTAAGAAATGGGGTACTAATTGTTATGAATTTCAATTTAACATTGAATATGGGAATTTCTGTAACTTTTTTTTTTTTTTTTTTAATCTTTTGTTATAGACTATTAACACGTTGAGCGCCACGCAAATTCTTAACATCCATTAAAATTCCATAATGATACCTCCTGTAATAAATGAACATTAAGCAAATTTTAATAATTTTTCAATCATTAAATGTTATATTTTTAGTCTTATATCCTATTTTATATGCGCACCGATGGTTGACGCGGCTTTATATTATATTTGACACTGTCTGCCACCGATGGCTGACAGGGCGCTCAATGTTTTAATTTTTAATTTTTACTGCTTTTACTTTAGGGGTAAAACTTTCACTGAAATGTTTGAAGTATAACAGGTTCTGCACACTCCTAAAGTTTCAAGATGATTCCTTCATTACTTAAAGATATATGACAAAATGTCTAGTATCTAGAATGACTGACATGCCGCTCAACGTGTTAATATCGGTTTTCAATAAAAAGCAAAGCAGCGAATAGGCGGGCAGAGCTTTGCAGTGGTTCATAAGTAAAGCGAGTAGAGTGGAGTCGAATCATCATTCATTAGGTCAATTATATGTCTTCTGAGTGCAATTCTCTTCAAAAAGTGCACATAATACTTGTATAATGTGTAATAGGAGTCGTGTGGTTGTTCTTTTTTATACGCATTAGCGCCCAGTATCCTCATTTGAGTACAGCTAATAAAATGACACGTATATTTTTTGTGGTTTCTTGGAATGATTTCTGCTTTTTAGTGACAGTTTATAGCGTCACTCTAAATGATCCCTGAAAGTTTTATGTGCCTACTATTAATTATTATTTCATAATGTGGATAGTCATTTTAAGATTTTTCATTCGTCGCACATACATTTGCTTTTTGCGCAGGTATACTAACTTAAATCAAGTTGAATAATAATATATATTATAATACTTTACTTTTGAAATCTTCGTCAACATATAACAGGATATTAATCTGTTATCTCAAAGTTTTTCTATCTCGAAGTTTTCTCGCTAGAACACTAAACGTCAATAAATGAGGATAGCCTTGAAATTTAAAACTATCAGAAGAATTGTTTAAGTTAATATATTTTTCTGTCAGTTGTGTATATTAATTTAGAAGTGAAATAATCAGCTAATAATATTTTACAAAATTAATTTGGGCGTTAACGGGTTAATTACCCAAGATTATTATGAGCTCTTGATGCTCAATTAGCTTTCGTGCTAAGTATACTATTCTCAGAAATAATTTTTTTTTATGTTTTCTTTCATTATTCATATAAAAAAATATTTCATGTTTAAAAAGAAAAGATTGGTAAATTGTTTTTGGCGCTAAATGTAAACTAATATTTAAATGACTAACTTTTAAAACTATTATAATATTATTTTCTTATTTTAATTAAATAAAAATAATAATAATAATGAACATTTCAAAAATGGGGCTTCGAGATGCACTAAGACACCTCAAGCGAATTCTTGTTGAATCTCTTGACTGTACGAGTACCAACCTTACGCTTCGTTGTCCACAGACACACCGACACGCACAAACATTGGTTATATATAAATAAAATATATTTATATTAAATTCCCTTTAAAATTCCTTCTTTTATAAGTTTACGTTTTTTGTAACCAAAAAAGTATTAAAATTAGAAAAATAATTTTATTAACTTTTTAATACATTTAAGTTAATATATAACTGTTCAAATAAATTTAAAACACCAAACTAACTTATTTAAGTTAACTACTTATCTAATCGGCTTCTGTGGGTTTCTGTGGTGAATTATTTTCAACTGTTTGGTTTCCGTTCTCATTCTTTTCATTATTGTCATTAAAAATTATATATATTTGTGTGTGTGTGGGGGGCGGGGGGATTTTTTATTATTATTATTATTTATTTATTTTTTTTTACCTAAATTGTAAAATTATTTTTTTTTCTTTTACTAGACAGTTGTTCTGCGTAATACTGCTCAAATAAAGTGAGATATATGTAATATTTAATTCCGTAGTTTAAGTAATTTTAAAAGATTTTTTTCCGTGCAATTATTTACCAATTCATTCACTGTATTCAATAAAAAACAGCAAATTATCAGCTTCTTTATCAATCTTCTTTCCCTGTTCTAGAAAATCCCATGGCTCTCCTCTTTGAGGGACCATCTTTAACAAAATTACTCAAATGCAAAAAAGGTAACCCTACTCCGTACCAAGGGGAGATGAAGATAGTGATTGATGATCATTTTCCCCCACGGTGTTCCGTGGGACATAATCTTTATATGTATGGGGAATATCAATCTCTAGTCAAATATTTTTAGATTTAGCAACAGATGCAGACGGAATTAAATTTTGATCAATAATACCTATATATGAATTTTTACTTGAAAAATCAAAATCTGAGGCCCTATATGCAATTTCCCTATCATTACAAAAAGTTTCAACATCCCTATAGGATCGTTGTGGCATTTTCTTTCCCTCCCCATCAGGATAATAATAAACATCCGACTTATTCCCTTTAGCTCTATGGACTACTTTTTGGTACCATGTAGGGTCACTAAACTTATGATCAGCAGATTTAGAAGTTGTAGGAGATATATCATTAGCGAGTAGATTAGCTTTGGACTCCTTCCCCTCTCCAGTCAAACCACCAGAAAAACCCGGCATCTGATCTGGACTGACTCCAAGGTCTATGAGCACAGATATATAATCTCTGGAGTCTGCTCAAGATCAAAAGAGTTGTCCATCATTGCTCCACTGTGCAAACTGATGCTGTCTTCTATAAAAGATACATTAATAGTCTGAACTACTTTCTTCTCATCTTCAAGCCAAATTCTGTAACCCTTGGTCCTCAAGGCATAGCCCACAAGAAAACCCTTTTTAGATTTAACATCAAGCTTATGCTTGAGTTTTTGTTTGGGTATCCCAACATACGCGGTAATATGAAAGGGTTTAAGGTGTCTAACAGAGGGTTTATTTCCTGAATATAATTCAAAATTGGTTTTGGACTGGTCCTTATGACATATCCGATTCCATGTATAGGAGAAGTACAAACAGGCCTCAGGCCAAAAATCAACAGACATTTTACTAGAATTTAAAACAGCACAGACACAATTCATAATGGTTTGATTAAAAACTTTTGCACACGCCATTTTCCTCTGGTGTATAAACATTGGTGAACTCATGCGAGACACCATTCTCATTACAATAATTTTTAAAAAGGTCATTTTTGAACTCTGATCCGTTATCTGAGCGAAAGTGTTTTAATTTTTATTCCCCCAAGAAAATGCTCAGCTCTAACTACATGTCTTTTAAACACGTCAAAAATACATGATTTTTCACGGAGGGAATACACCGCAGCTTTTCTTGAATAATCATCCAATATAGAAAGAAATTTTTACCTTTGACGTGACTCGGTCCCCAGGTATCTACAAATAGTCTCTCTAAAGGATGTTTAGTTTTGGTGTCACTCAATGGTTTAAAAGACTGCCTGTGCAGTTTACTTATTTGGCATGGTTCACAAAAAAATTTAGAAACTGATTTTAAATGTGGTAAACCTTTAACACTATTATTTTGACTTGCATGAACAATAAGCTCTGGGCTAACATGGGCAAATCTAGTATGCCAGGTGTCTAAACTTTTAACATCAACTGGTTTTACTGTAGGCATAGCCTCTATCTTATCATTAGGCCTCCCATTCTTATTTAAACCCTGAGCTTTCTTAGATTTAAAATTTTGTTCCTTATTTCCTTTTAAAAAATTAGGAAAAACATGATAAATTCCATCAATTAAGTTATAGCATTAAACATAAACTTACCGAACTTGTCCGACACCTTTACCTTATCATTTTTTCCAAAAAATTCAGCTCCACCACGATCCATGTGAAGGCCGCTGATTAAATATCTTGACTAAATATTTTGACTTGTATGAACAATAAGCTCTGGGCTAACATGGGCAAATCTAGTATGCCAGGTGTCTAAACTTTTAACATCAACTGGTTTTACTGTAGGCATAGCCTCTATCTTATCATTAGGCCTCCCATTCTTATTTAAACCCTGAGCTTTCTTAGATTTAAAATTTTGTTCCTTATTTCCTTTTAAAAAATTAGGAAAAACATGATAAATTCCATCAATTAAGTTATAGTTAAGTTATAGTTAAACATAAACTTACCGAACTTGTCCGACACCTTTACCTTATCATTTTTTCCAAAAAATTCAGCTCCACCACAATCCATGTGAAGGCCGCTGATTAAATATCTTCTCAATTCTGGAGAATATAAAACATCCAACAAAAAGTATTCAGAACCATTAAATATTACATCAATATCACCTCTACTGGCGATAGGAAACGTAACTCCATCCATGGCAACGTTCATCTTCTCACCTTCAACAGGTTTAAAATTTGAGAAAATTCTTTTATCCTTTGAAAAATGGTGGGATGCTGCTGTGTCAAAGACCCAGCTATTGTCTCCTATACTATTACTAAGATTTGCTTGTGCAATAAAGCCTTGTATATTACTTTTATTAGAAGGTTTCGTGCATTGTGAGATGGAGCCACTCTTAACATTTTTACTTGAATTATTTTGATCAGAACGAGAATTTAATTTTACACACCAATTTTTCTGTAGATGACCCATAGACCACAACACCAATATTTAAACTTCGATACATTAGAACTTGAAATGTCCTTGGATTTAGTCCATTTTGATATAGAAACATGTTGAACTTCTATATCACAGTTCTTTAATCAGTGAGAGTCATGCAGCTGAAGCCTGGTCTCTTCAATGACCATATTTTTAAAGGAAAAATTTCATGAAGTCTAACGAAGTATTGTCTGAACAATTTGATCGAAGCTGTCTGGCAAGAATCTTAAAATCTGGAAACAGACGTCGACATCATCAACAGGATAATCAATAGCTTTAAGTTGCTCCACTATAGAAGACAATCGAGTAGCGAAGAAGCTTATTGACTAATATAAGTAGAGAAAAGCTCACTGAAGAGAGCCATATGCCTTGCACTAGAATCTGGTTGAAAGAGTCTATGCAATGCATACTTGCCAACTTTTCCGGTTTTCCCGGAAGACTTCCGGTTTTTTAACGTGTCTTCCGGACAAATGATGAAATCTTCCATTTTTAAAAAAATCGCGGATATCGTTCGTTTTAAAAAGAAACCCAAATGTTCTACAAAAACTCCTGATTCCCAATCTTTTTCCATCCATAACATAAATGTCAATATTCATTTCAAACTTGCTTTATGAGATTCTAGAACATTTAAAGAAATAGAATTGTTAAATATTTCTTGTTGATGTAATTATTTTTTGCCCCCCCCCCTTTATTTATCTACAATTAGTGATCAGCAATCAAATGTTCTGCAGAAGTTTTTTCTTTCCTAATTTTTATCCATCTGCAACATAAATAATGATATTAATTTTAAAGTTATTACATTAGATTCTAGAAGTAGAGTTGAAAGAGTTTAAATATTTCTTACTCTGTAATTATTTTTGTATCCTCCCCCCCCCCCCCCATCCTTTCCCCGGATTGTGATCAATTCTAGAAACAATAAAGCAATGGAAGTGCTCAATATTTCTCACATATGTAATTATTTTTAGGTCTTTATTGCTGAATTTAATGAATCTGTTTATTTTTCCTCAATTAAATTAAATATTTATATGTCATATTTATACCAAATGTGTAAACATGGGAAAAAAATGAAGAATAATTTTTTCAGGCAGGAAAATTTTTCCCAAATCAATTTAAGAATATTAATACTCAGTTGGTTTTATGCACGTTTGAAACTGATAATTAGCTACTGCTACTATTTCTTATATGTATGATTAATGTACATACACAAAAATCATATTCTATATTTATTTAAAAAATTAGTTATACTTTAACTTAACTAAGTTTTTTTGTCTATTGTTAAATAAATTTCTTACAGATTCTGTTTTGTAGATAATTATATGTTGAAGAGGAATAACTTCATTTAAAACTTTTATATATTTAGTATAATCATTCTATGGTAAAACGTTCTTATAGATTGCTTCTAAATATTAAAATTGTAAAACTGTATTGTTTAATACGTCAAAGAGAAAAAAAATCTTCCCTTTTTTTATGAAATCTTCTGGTTTTTCAACAAAAATCTTCCCTTTTTTTATTAAAATTGGTTGGCAAGTATGGCAATGTCTTCCACACCTATACAGGATCATCATCGCTGTTATCTACTATGCTTCACTACTCTGGGCTGATTTACATGTAAATGGTGGTTAATGTAATTCTTGAATGTGCTTGAAAGTCCCTTACCATTTTAACAGTAACACCCTTTTCAGCATTCACTACTGGCAGTTTCTCTTCCCCCATTAACTATTCCCCAAGCATTCTGCTCTAAAAGTAAAAACTTCATATCTAATATCCAAGAGGCATAATTATTAGCATTAAGCTTTTCAATTTGCGATAAGTTATTTAAGGCAAATGCCATTTTAAAACTTTAACTTTGCATTTAAAAAAAAAAAAAAAAAACTTCGTTAACACATCACTTAAAGAAAAACAAACAATTTAAATTTAAATGGGGTTTTGCACAGATGTTTTATTAAAAAATCTACAATTTCAGCATAGTTTTTCGATTCTGGCAGGTCTGGGAACACTAAATTAGTCAGTAAATTATATAATTTTGGTCTGATAAAGGTAATCAAAGCAGAAAGTTTCTTTTCATCCTTAATGTAAAAAAAGGTGAAATTTTGTTCAACTCTGTGAATATAAGTGTCAAAGGATTCAATCAAATCTTTAAACTCTTTAAAATTTTGGAACATTTTTAATGTAAATATAAGTTAATTCTAATAATATAAGCAATCAAATGAAAGAAAGGAAATGAAAAATCAAAATCAATGTATAAATACCTCTTTTCTTTTTTTCCCGAAAATAAAAATCGCAGACGAGTAATTATGGATTATGCCTAATCGCTGCCATCGCCCATATTTCCACTTTACGATTCATCTTTTTCTTTATGAAGTGCACGTTGTATTAACTGAATATTGTGAAATAGAACTTATTAAATGATGCAGAACAAAATTTCATCGTTTTGCTTGCCATTTTTTTTTATCCTTGTCGCCATTTATAATATATTGAGCAGGAAGATGATTTATAATTAGACCATAACTTATGACGAGGCATACTTTTTATATTTTTACACAAAATTTAATAAAGTACGAAGAACAATTACAATTAAGAAAACATGTATTACATAAACGATTACATTTTGAAGACTGATCTGTTTTAGCATTAATACAAGTAAAGGGGAATTAACAGTTCATTGAATGGACAATACAGTTCACAGGTACCTGTACATTTATGTAACATCACTTACCAGAAGACCAATAGAATGAATCAGGAACACAATAATGAAATACACCACAATAGTCATATATTGAAGAAAATTATTCTATAAAAGCAATTTCACCCTTTTAGTTGCTTATCCTAGCAATAGGTAAAGGAAGCATAGGTAATTGTGAAAATTTTATATATATACTTTTTTTTTTTTGGGGGGGGGGGACAATTTTATACATTTTAAGGTGTAAGGAATCTAAAAATCAGACCCCCCGCAGAGGGCAGTCAACCCAGACCTAAGGCTGTTGTCTAGTCAATTCATCTTAACCTTGACACCAATACTGAATATCACAAAATTGATGTGTTATTCATTTGTAGATTATCCAGTTTTTTAGTATGTTAATCTTTGTACATGTTATCTCAAGAACAAATGATCACAGAGAGGTCAGACAAAAAAATATCACGATAATGCCTAGTACACTGTTGATTTGCACAATTCTAATTTAGATTTAGAAACTTCATATGTTATTAGACATTTATAATTTTTTTTAATATTGGGAGACTACGGTGAAATTTTGCTTAAATGTGCATTAAAAGGAATATTTTTCTCCTGAATATATCAGACCAGCTTTAAAATATCATTTATGCTGTTGGTATAATAAACACAGACATGATTGACTGTAAGCATTCTATTTTAAAATTTTTAGTTATTCAAATTTTGAAATTTTCTTAACATGGGGGAATAGAGCAAAATTTTGCTTAAACATGCATTATTTAAGAAGAATATTTTCATAGTAAAAATATCAAGCAATTTTTAAAATATCTTTTATGATGACTATGATTATCATCATATTCATCAACATCATTGACTGTGAATATTTAAATTTGAAAATTTCGCAAGTTATTCTAAATTTAAGATTTCCTTTACTTGGTGAAATGGGCAGATTTTTTTTCTTCTAATATTTATGTATTTTAATAAATATAACATTAAATTGTTGCACATTTTAAGCTTTCTATAATTTTTCTGAAAAACAGGGATGTTAGATTAGCTGCATATTTTACCAAAATGATGCATGTCTATATTGAATTTCAGTTATTTATTTATTTTTATTTAATGTTAAAGTCTGGAAATTCCAATGAAAAAGTCAGAAAAAAACTGAAAAAATCAGGATTTTCTTTTTTTTTTTTTTTTTTTGAGTAATATAGTAATAGGAATATAATATTACATATTCCATTTCTTTTAGGAAATTTCATACTCATGTTTTGAAATTTGATGGGGAAGGAGGTTGGAGCTTTGAACCTTTAGACACAAATGCCAGACTTTCACTTAGAGAAGAAAAAGAGAAATTGGAAGCCTCATTGACTGGTGTGCCTCAAATGGAGCATAGGTTAAAGGAATTGTGTACTCTTTTAGGAGAAGATTCTTCTGTGATGTTAGATTCTGCATCTGCATCTCAACATGTCTCCTCTCTGAATTCTTCTCTGCCCTTTTATTCTCCCAAAAGCCCTTCTGCATCTAGTGATACCTCTTTTGAATCACCTCCTTCTATTCAAAGTTCATCATCATCTCCAAGTTAGTCTTTAGATTAATTTAACAAGAGATTCAAAAAGTTTTGAAAGGTAAGAATAACTGCTGCATGATGGTAATGTTTAGTCATTCTACCTCATGATATGTAAAAGATTTATTTTTATGTCCACCTTGTTGTAAGGCAAATGTAAGTTACACAGTTATTGAAAATCAACATCAACTTAACCATTTTCTTATTTAATTGAAATACTTTAAACAATTTTAGATGAGAAATCATAGCACTTGATTTTCTAGTTGCATATTAAATTAATATTTAACATGTATAATCAGTAAATGACTAGTTGGTAAAACAAAAAATAATTTTACATTATCTCTTTTTAATATTTAAATCAGAATTTTGTGTTTTTTTTTTGTTTTTTTTAATTCCTTTATAATGTTTGTATTATAGTCAAAATTAAGATATAATAGTGGATTAATATTTTTAAAAAATCAGTTTTAGAATCTCAATAATTTTGATTTTTATATTATTATTATTATTATTAGTTTTGTTTGTGTTATTTAAATACAGGCTATTACCCCTCAAAAAGACCCTTGCACTAGGTATCCTATCTGGACCTATGTCTCTTATGTACACAATCAGCCTTAATTCAAAGATCAACATCAATATACCCATTTGTATCACAAAATGTTTTTGATGTACTAGTCTGTTTTATTTCTCTTTTTAAATGTTTTTGATATTTCAGTCTATTTTTATTTATTAGCAACTGTACCTGGTCACATGTTGCTGTGGCTTTAGCAGGCTTTGCCCACTTCACTCGTCACTATATTTAAATGAATTCTTAAAATTGCATATCACTTATTAATATAAAAATCTAAAAAAATAAAACATTTAAAAAACATTTCATTGAAATCAGTCAAAACTTTGATTTGGGTTCCTGCCATTTTCAGTAGCAACTTTCTCTACCCAACTCAACTTTCTTTACCCCTCACTGCCTATGGCAGTGTCTTACCTCAATGCATGCACAGAAACAAAGTATTCATGTGTACCTTCTTGATTAGGTCACCAAAGCCTTGAACATAGTCTTTACCGTCTGCACTATGTCAGGGCATGGTGTCCACTGCTTGTTGTAGCACTATACACATGTGCTGTATGCACCCTCATCCATCTACTAATTTTAAATTTACAGAGATAAAGTAAGTGCAATCAATTCCTAGACCCTAAAACCAACCCACACATCAAAAAATAACCCGAATGAGATAATTTCAAATAGTTACACATGCAATCTTGTTATTTGACACTCCTTGCCCAAAAAGAAAGTGAAAATTTTCACAAAATCCCTTTATAGTGTGTGTTGGATATACATAAAGAACCCACACACGAAAAAATCACCTTCTTGAGGTAATTTGAAGCAGAATTCTTTTAGATTTTTTTTTTTTTTTTTTTTTCGGTCATCCCTCTCCCCACCCCAAAGGGAGAAAGTGATAAATTTTACAAAATCCCTTTATAGTGTGTGTTTTGGTGTACATAGACAAACCCCACAATAAAATATCTCTCTCCTGAGATAATTTGGAGCAGAGTTATGCTTTGAAATGTGTTTTTCTTTGCCTCCCCCCAGGCAAAAATGGATGAATAGGAAGGAATTTTGCAGAATCCATTTATAGTGTCTGTTGGATGAATGTAAACAACCAACACATAAAAAAATCAGCTTCTTGAAATAATTTGAAGCAGAGTTATGCTCAGAAAAGTGTTTTTGCCTGCCTCCCTGCCCCCTAAAGAGAGCAAGGGAGGAACTTTTGCAAAATCCCATCAAATTAGCTGTTGGATGCACAGAACCAACCTACACACTGAAATTGGTAACTATAGCTCCCATAGATTCTGCAGGACTAATTTGGCATGAAAAGTGTGGAGAGAAAAGGAATTTCGCAAAACAATGTATATAAAAACAAGCATATATTCTAATGCAATGTTGTGTCAACATTTCAATGCAATTGGTGAAAAACATTCACAGATTTAAGATTTTAAACAAATGAATATTTACATTTTTATTTGTATAGATTTTTTTCTCAAGTAGATTTTCTGTAACATAGGAGCTGAATGTAGAAATGTGCATTTGTTAAAATAGCTGCCATAATTTATATTAAAAAGAAAATTCAATTATCTGTTTCATTTTTCTGTAGTAACTGTATACAAGTTAACCTGGTTTTACTTTAAAGCTTCTAAATTTATAGAATTTTTCTTTACCAGTAGTTTTAGTGTAGAATTGGAATGTTAACATATACTTAAAAAAATTTTACTTAATTATTGTTAGACTTGAAAGCAAAAATATTAAGGAAATTAATGAATTTTAAAAAGTGTATTTTTCACATTACTTTATTTTATCATTTTTTATGCTTTCACATAAATCTAATGTAATTTTTTTTTTATTTTTTTATTAATATAGGCTGAACCTGAAGTTTTGACAGTTTTTTGTTTTCTTTGAAGTTAAGAAGAAATAATTATAAAATTATCCATATATATGTGTGCGTGTATATATATTAATATGTTCCAAAATTTTCTGTAATATGTATAATCATTTGAATTTTTTAGAGAAAATATTCTATCGGAATATTAAGTGATTTATAGTGATTGTTTTATTTATATAAAAAGGGCTAAATGGTTTTTCTAAAAGTAATTACTTAATTTTACCTGAACTCGTTTTTACTCTTATATTTTTATC
The DNA here is from genome assembly GCA_963930645.1 of Salticus scenicus. Classification (NCBI taxonomy): domain Eukaryota; kingdom Metazoa; phylum Arthropoda; class Arachnida; order Araneae; family Salticidae; genus Salticus; species Salticus scenicus. The sequence continues at coordinate 184,432,926 of OZ005651.1, read as the reverse complement.
TGTAAAAATATTATAATATATATATTTTTTTACTTTTCTTTTGTTAATATACTGTTCAGAAAATTTAGTCTGAACTTATATGGCCGATGAATTTTTTTTTTTTTTTTTTTTAGATTGCACTGAGATATCAGTAATTAATATTTTGGGAGATTAGAATGAAATTTCCAGTAGATTGGTAAATCTATGCTCAATAATGTAATATGAATTAAGAGTCCTGTATGGGTCAGATAAACTTGACCTACACGCAACCTGCAAAATAACTTTCGACCCTCAAACCTGATCTGAAACTGACTTCAAATACACAACCCAATTCACAATTAGTAATGTTAAATTTATGTTACATAATAAATTGAGTTGAAATTCTAGTACACAAAATACAGTTAGATTGTTCAACAGATATTTCAAACAATTAAATTTTACATAAAATGCTGTTATTGTAAAACTAGTATAAAATTATATAAAAAATTATTAGTCTAATTATAAACAAAATCGCAGTGAATAATATTACAAAATTTCTTATGTATTAAAACTTTAAAAATCCGCTATTCTAACTATTTTGCCAGTTTATTAAGAAAAAGTAAAATAAGGAAGCAAGTGCACATCAGGAGGCAAATAATTTATTTATATAGTTTTAAATGTTAAGTTTCATATTTACAGGCTGTATTCATAAAAAAAGAAAGATTAAAAATTCTTTGGAAAGAAAAAAAAAAAAAAAAAAAATTATACTATAGGTAGAACCATGGGTCAAACATTAATTCAAACTCGATTTGCACCTGACCTAGAATGCAGGTAGCTGCAGGTACTCAACCAGATGCAGGACTCTAATGTGAATTTCTTCATTGCTATAATATAGAACAATATTGAAATTTTTCTAATTTTATTAATTTTAATTAATGTAATGTTTGTTATTTCATTCAATATTTGTTAAATGCAATTAAACACAATAATAATAAATAACAATAATGAAAAAAATTAAAATGTATATAATTTTTATAATAAGAAAAACAATTCTAAAGAAATCTAAAATATTGCAAATAATTCTTGTTTCAAATAATTTAATCAGGGTGGCGACAATCAGGGAAATCATGGAAAAATCAGGGTACTTTAGCAAGCTGGAAATGTCAGGGAAAAATCAGGGAATTTTGTAAAAATGCCTAAAAATCATGGAAATTTTCATTTTTGCCCAGCAAGCATGACTGAAAGATCACCAAACTAGTGTTATCTTAACCATGATTGCTTTCTAGTTGAATCTCACCAAGTTAACATTAATATATATATATATATAATTAAATATTTATAGTGCAGCTTGAGGAATAATTTTATGTCTTGATGTTAATATGTTGTGTAATTAAAATGAGTCATATTTTTATAATTTTGAATTTTGAATTTTCCTTTTTGTAAGTGAACAAGGAAAAATAAATAAAAATATTGAGATATTTTTGCCCATCACTATAGTTGTTTGAATTAAAGTGGTTTATGCAGCATGATACACAAGAGTGTGATATACACAAAATTATGGAATGTATATAATAGGTAATAGAAATCATGGAAAAATCAGGGAACACTTTTTGTGAATTTATGTAGCCACCCTGTTAATATTTGAAAAGTAAATTGTAGTTTATATAATTATTTTGTTTCATTTACATTGTTGTATTACTATATCCATGATTAGTTTTTGAATGTGTGAAACATACCGTAAAATTCCGATTATAACCCCATTTCAAGCAAAAATCGTTAAAATTAGAAGGTGTGATATTATCGGAAATTTTTAAAAAGCTGAAAATTTAGGATAGATTGTAATATCTAATTGAGCTGAAGATTTTTGAAGAAGGAAAACATCTGAAAATCACAGATCAATGTATAGTTGGGTTGGGGTTACTATTGGAATTTCATGGTAATTGAAAATGATAAAAGAGAAATTTCAGTAAACTATGTTAATTATTGTTTATGCAGTCTATTTTACCTAAATTGTCTAAAATATTAGCATATAATTTTATGTATTTATAAATGTACATATTTATAAAAATCCATATTAATTTTTTAAATAATCAAATTTCTTTTAATATTTGTGTTTATACATTTTTAAAATATGAATTGGGCTTTATCTTGTTACACTTTGGTAAATTATAATTAGTTATCTTGTTGTATTACTAGGTATGCAGAATTGAAATCACTCTGCTCTATATAAGTACTTTTATTTTAGTATGTAAAATAAATTATTTATATTAAATAATATATTTAAACCTAATTCATAAAAAAAAAAAAAATGCTCGTATGCAAGTTACTTGTTCCTTTATTGATTTTATTAATTTGAAATCAAAATTATCATTGTATTAAATTTCATTATGAAAAATAATTTCAATCAGTGCTGAAATATTTTAATCTATCTGGGGTAGAATAGATTTCTAAGTTTCAGTTTTTCGCCACACCAAATCTAGAATTGATGATGCTTATAAAAATGTTTTATTATATTTAATTTAAATAATTGTTTTAGCAGGGCAGAGGGAAAATAGATTTTACCTGTAAAAATATATTTAATAGTTTAAAGCAATTATAATGAAGCTTATGAGGAAAATTTTTCAGTTTTGTACTTTTGATATGAAATATGAATTTAGGTCTCTTTGTCTATTCGATTCATAAAATGGTATTTAACAAACGATGTGATAATTCACTATTTGGCAATAACATTAATAATTTTTGTCTTAATTAACATTTCATTCTTTTAGCAAAATTAACATTTCATTCTTTCAAACAAGTTGTTTTAATTAGAATTTTAAAGCTTGAAAAATCTGTATATTATATATGTACTTACATAAAATTTATAGCATTTAGTCCTTTTAGATTCCACATACAAATTAGCTTCATCCATCACTCACACTCTTCATTTAAAGCCTATTGTGTCTTTAAATATCAGATAAGATATTTGTTGAACTTTTTAATAATATGATTTTATTTTATTATTTATTTATTTTAGTTTTTAATCTGTGACTATTTTCACAGTACTATTGTAGACAGAATTTGCATTGGTAAACGAGAGGAGAAAGACATTTTCAAGTGCTTTTAATTCTGGCAAATTCTGAAGCCTTATTAAATTTCAAACTGTATTTTTTATTTTTTTTAAATAGGAAGTTAATGCTGCAGAGGCTCTTTAAGCCATTTTAAACAGTCTGTGCTAGATATAATTTTAAATGTATTATATAAATATTTGTAGAATGTTTTGTGATTTGTAAGTCAAATGAGCCCCGTAGAATTTAATAAAATTCAGAAGTGCACAATTCACCTGACTTAAACAGAATCCTTATTAATGTCAAAATATTGTGTAGTAAACACTATTTTTTATTAAAGAAAAAAAAATAACATTAATTTTTTCCTGTTTTGAAGGTTTTGTTAAAATTATTAATTTAGTAATTTAAACTCACTGAATTTTATAAACGTGTTAAAAGTTGGTGTCTGTTCTTTTGAATATTTGTAATGTTTATAATTAATAAGCCTTTAAAACTTGTGTCTAAATTTTCCTTTTAGTAATGAAAAATTACATATGATTTAAGCAATTATTATTATTTTTGTATTCTTTCATAATATATACTATACTTGGAATATTAAAAGCACATAGATATCAAGTTAGAAATAATTTAATTAAATTTTTAACACAATGTTATTTAAGTATTGTTATGTTTTTATATTGTATAGGGTTAATCCCACTGTTTTTTTCTTATATCATTGAAGAATATCCATATTCAACTTTCAAATTCTTAAAATAATCATGATACACAAAAAAAAAAAAAAAAAAAAAAAAAAAAAACATGCTTACTATAAAGATACTTTTTTTAGATTTGTTTCAAATGAAAAAATTACATGAAATTTAATAACCATTATCTACTTTTTCAAACTATAAATAGAAAATATCACTAATACTCATATTCTGTATACAAAATTTCGAACTCCATTGTAACAGAAATCTGTACTACTACTCTGTCTTTTGCAGTTTGCTCTATGTTGAGCACTAATGCAGGATTTGAACACTATTCATACCACTAAATAATATGGTATATTTTCTACCTTTAGAATGTATGCTTAGTAATTGATATAATTTTCAAATATTTTATTGAAAACAATCATAACCATTTTCACACACTTATATTTATATTTGTATAATATTGCTTATTTAGTTTTATGTCTGTCATACGTACATAACAAATGTAGATTAATATAATTTTGCAAAAGCTGTTAATCAGTGACTGATTATAAATTATTTTCTTCCTGGCTTTTTTTTTTTTTTTTTTTTTTTAACTCTTTATATATTTTTTTTTCAAGGATGTATTTTCATAACACAAATTTCTTCTGCTTTAAAATAAGCTTTATGTTAAAAAAATAAAATTAATTTAAATAAGCCATAAAAGGCTTATGCATAGGTGTGATTTATAATCAAATTTTATTTATTTATTTTTAAAATATGAAAAGTAACTTTTCTTAAACTTTAAAATGTGAATTAAACTTTTAATCAGTATTTAATTTCATTATCCCCCCCCCCCCAAAAAAAAATAATAATAATAAATAAATAAATAAACAATTGTCTGTATATTACTAGTGTTAAAACATGAAGATAGAGAAAATTCCCCAAATATAAGGTACATGAAAACTTTTGTGGTTTATAATTTTCCTTCAAAGAAGAAATATTTTACATTGAAGTATTCAGCACATATTAAAATTAAAAATACTTTATTTTTTAGTTGTAGTATTCTCTTTGAGGAGTTCTGTGTATTTTTAAATGGAAATTTCATTGATAGAATTAAAAAACTGCAATTAGAATTTTGTTCTCTTGAAGTTGCTAAAAATAAATTTACCTTCCATGATTGTTGAAGAAGTAAAAACAAATGTTTGGTTGCTTTCTATCAGTAAAATAAAAACAACTTTGAAAATCAGCTATGTTAAATATTAAGTATCATGCTTGGAATTTTATCCATTCTGTATAGCAAGTTATTATACAAGATCATCTTCAGTTTGTTGTATGAGTATTATTCTGAATTCAATGGTTTATCGCGGATAATTTTAAAATTTATTTTTTATGAACAATATTTCATAACCAAAGCCTTATTTCATGCCTTAAACAAAATTTTAGAGTTTTCTTGGCATAAAAAAAAACATATTTTAATTAAAAATTTGCAATTAAAACATATTGTGATTAAATATTATATAATTTGTTCTGTAACATTTTTTATTTATATTTTTGTAGTGTTTATATGAAATTTAAAAATTGTTATATTATTAACATTTTATTTGAATTGTTGACTTTCTCATTTTTTGTGTTTTGTGTTAAATTATGAAAAATTTTATTATGTAAAAATAGCCTGTACATAGGCTTTGTAAGCTATGTAGATCAGAAGAAAGGGCTTTTTTAATATGAAATTACTAACCCTTATATCTACATATATTTTATTTGAGAGTATACTTAGATTCATATCTATATACAGAAATATTCAATTACTTGTTTCTATATATGATTATGCAGGGGAAAATGCTGAAAGAAATAGCAACAGTCACTTCAGAACATTTATTTAAATTAAAAAGAATGAAAAAAAAAATATTTCTATGCTAATTTTTTTATATTTATGATAATTAAAATCTCACAGTCCATAGGGTCCAAATAAGACTTAGCAATCCAGTTGTCCCTGAAATATGTGCTATAAGCATTATTTTAATATTATTTTTGAATGGAGCAAAACTCTGGATTTGTCAGAGATCTGTACAGTTGAAATTTATTAAAATGATATCTATCAGAACTGATGTTAGATATATAAGTGTGTTATTGAATTTCCATCCCAAGCACAGTTAGAATAAAAAGAAACAAACCATCCTTCAGAGCCTGTTAGAGGTACTTAGATATGTAATTTTATATGATAATTTCCAATAATTACATTTTGCATCCATCAACAGTCAGCATATATATATATTAAATCTTGTTCCCATGTCTTACATGAAAATGAGGTGGTGTTCTTTAGGAAACTGCACCTTATGACATACCACCTGGGACTCTTGCATACTCAGTTGGCCTTAATCCTAATACCAACACAACCAGTTCTTGTGACTCACACATGGAGCATAGCACACTATCAGAGAATTCAAAATATTCCAAATGTGTCGAATTTTCATCATGTAATTCAGGAAAAAATGTAGGGTAAAATATATTTCTTAGTTAATTATTATTATTTTTTTCTTTTAATGCTTTATGAGGCAGCTAGCCAACATGAAAATGAATAATTCGTTCAGAATAAAGAGCACTTTTATGCAATAATGAATAGATTTTGTATTAAATTGGTAAATATAACATGAAATTCTTTAAATAATTATAAAGTATTGCGACACATTTATTTTTATGTTGATTGCTTATGTGTGATATTTTGTGCTTATAAAAAGTACAAATGAGACCAATTTTATATTTATAAACTGATGCTTTCAGTGTGTATATAAAAACTGGTGACAACTCTAAATAACATCTAGTCTTAAAAGGAAAATATATATATATATGTTTCTGATGAGGTAGAAAAATATTTTTATTTGGCCATAATGGTTCTCAAGCTGTATTTCTTTTAAGGGATAAAAGTACCGTGGGTGTTTTCAGATATTCTACAAGCACTCTAGGAAAATTTATAAAAACATTAATGGTTTTGTTATAATTATAAATTTAGAATGTCTTTTGCTTATTTTATTCATTCATAAAATCACATTTATTTACCACGCCACTTGGAAATAGCATATAAAAAATAATAGTAATAAACACAATCACTAAATGAAACAAAAAAGAATCTGACAACAAGATCCACACTCTTTGCTCTTTCTTAGCAATGTTCATGTGTGGGTAAGCTGGTCTTCGCTGTTTGAAAATTACAGAGAAAACAAACAGAAGTTGTAAAACAAAAAAAAAAAAAGTGACACCAATAAAATTAGAGAGCAAATTAAAGTAAGTAAAATTTATCAGAGTGTTGGAAGGTAGGTAGGTGCTTAATGCTGAAGGCAACAGTTGAACCTTAACTTTCATTCTAAGAAAAATTTTTGTCATTTATTTTCTATTAGTATAATATTTTTAACTTCATTTATATTTTAATATGCTTTTCTAATTAAACATTTTAATTCTTGATAGTTTGTTTATTAATAACAAGAAAATTTTCTTATATTTTGTGTAGTTTTTCCTAAGCACTTTTTATCGTATTTGCGTTTTTAGTTTTAAATATATGTGATTTCCTATAATAATATTAGTACAACAAAACTTGTAATGAACTACTGAATTTTAAAGGAAATTTTTGTTAATTTTAAATTTCTGTATTATATCCTATGAATTGGTTATAAAAAGCTGGATTTAACAAAAATAAAAAAGAAAATAAAAAGAAAGAAAAAAAAGGGAAAAAAATATGAAAAAACTTCTAAAAGTTTTTTCATATTCTTTGGGGGGGGGGAGGGGGGAGAAAAATCTTCATTTGTTGTTTTAATGATTTATTCAATGAATTTATATTATTATTAATTTTATTACTGTTATTGTTGTTTTAGATTCAATGTATAAGCTTTTTTATATAAATTATGCACTGAATAAAGTTGTATTAAGAGTGTTAAAACAATACTTAGGAATTTTAAAATTGTCTTGTTGTTATACTATTCCTTTTATTTATAAAAATAAATTACAGCTAGAAATTCTGTACATCAAAAGCATCTGTTGGATGCAGCAATAAGTGTTTGTATTTTTAAATAAATATACATATTTATTTTGTAATTTATATTTTGTCATTTTTATGAGCTGTACATTGTACTAAATAAACAACTATTATTTATATACAAATTTTTATTCATTGTGAATTTTTCACATATATATATATATATAAATTCATGTTTCTAAGTATTACCCCACAGTTAGCCATCACTGAATTTAAAATGCCCACTTTCAGACAAAAAGTTTATCAATGTATCTATACACTATTTTCTCTATGTCATTGTTTCCTTTTAAATGTAACAAAAATTATTTTGGTGAATCACTTAGTAAACAGTGACCTCATATATAAATTTTTAAACAATTTGTGTAACGTATTTTCATAACAAGGCACAACTGCCGAGGGGCTCGTGACCTAAGTGTGCCTAGAGCAGATAGATTAACCACTTGAGTACGTCATTGAAAGAAGCGGATGGCTTTCCGCTACCAGGCTTTGCAGGAAAGCAAAGACAATTCTGGGAGATGCACAGACACAAAGCGCAAAATAATAAATTGATGGTCGCACTCTATGTTAATCATTTTTAATCATCATAAATTTATTTTTTCAATTTAAAATTATTTTTACAGTCGTCTTACATTTCTTTCTATATTTCCATAGTTCATTGAAATTCTGAAATAAAATTAAAAATGGAAACACTCACACGGTCTAAAATTTAAAAATCACTAACAAAAACATGCACCTACTCTATACACTAACAAAGCAACAAAAAGACAAAAAAAATCCTCGTAGATAATCGGTTCTATCGTCCCTCCTTCTTGGTGCGAACGTTTCTGGTATGCTATTGTTTCAAAGTATCCTCATTATCCCAGGTAGAAAAAAGCATATCTCTCCTACAAGACATAAGAAAACTTTATTGCCCTTGCAATGATATGATTCTCTTTTGTGTATAGTGAAAAGAGGACACTACATACGGAGCATATGTAGCCGTCGTTACGCACATAGTACGAACTACATACGCATCGTACGTAGCCATAGTCAAGTGGTTAAGAGAAAAAAGCCAAATCTTAAAATCTAAAATTTCACATTATTTTCGCATTATAAACATATGTACAGTCAGTGATTCAAATTATTAGAATTTTTTTTTCTAAAAAGTACTGGGTGGAATAGCCTTGAATTTCAGACATTTATAAACTCACATGTTTCACTAATGATTTAGTCATGACTGCAGTTAGGGGACCAACCATAAATTGAAGAAAAGGACAAATACTTTGGATCACTCTGTATCTTTTAAAGCTACAAATGACATGTAACTTTAACACATAATTTCACTTACTGTTTATAATATTTGTATGCTTTTTTGTGGGAATCACATGATTATTTAGACAAGTTTTTTGCTTACAACGAAAATACATTTCAACAAGATTTTGCAAAACTTGCAGAAAATGAACTAAACATTAGAGAAAAATTATTCTGAAACACAAAATGCATATGCATGTATTTTTTCATTTGTAGTAAGTATTGTTTTACTCTGCATGCGCAAAAGATAGCAAATTTTTTTTATTACATATGTTAAAAGCCAGATATATTGGGCTTCTGAAGTCAAAAAAAGTTCATTTGTATAGAGCAAAAATTAAGCAAATTATCAGCAAAATAATGAAGTGGATTTCAGAAATTTTACAACGATGAAATTTCATAAGGAGTTTTTCACATGCCACATATTTAATTTGGAGATTTATTAATTTCAACCATGTCGCAAAACTCCTTTTTTGTGTAAAACCCCTTATGTGCTCATAACTCTTGACAAATTTTTATTTATTTACTAAGAATTATAAGTTCATAAGGAGTTTTTCACACACAAAAAAAAAAAAAAAAAAAAAAACTTTTGCAATGTGGGTAAAATAATTGGATCACTGAATTTAATACGTGACATGTGAAAAACCCTGTATGAAATTTCAAGACAGGAAAATATAAAAAATCTAGTTCATTCTTTCACCAATAATTTGTTTAAATTTTACTCTATTCAAATGAACTTTTGTCATAAGTTGCCTAATATATCTAGCTTTCAACCTACGTAATAAAGAAATTCTATCTTTTGCGCATGCATAGTAAAAAAAATACTTATTAGAAATGTTTATATATCAGTGAAAATACACATGTGAATTTTATGTTTATGAATAATGTTTCTCTAATGTTTTGTCAAATTTTCTGCAAATTTTGCGTTGAAATCTATTCTTGTTATTAGCAAAAATCTTGTTAAAAAATTTATATATATATATATCTATACACCCCGCGACAAAAAGATAGGTACAAAGGGTTTTTTCTTTGATTTTTCATAAAATAACGTTATCTAAATTGTTCTTATCATTTATTATTATCGTAAAAAAAACACTATTCCTGGACTAATTTTTGTTTTAAAACTAATTTAGAAAAATTTTAAGACTAAAATTTTTCTAATTTAAGACCACACACTGTGACAAAAAGATAGGAACAAAGGGCTTTTTTTTTTAATTTTTGAATATGATTCTATTTGATATGTTTTTGATATGATAATATTTTGTTATGATAATAAATGATCAGCACAATTTAAATAACGTTATTTTATGAAAAATTTTAAAAATCCCTTTGTTCGTATCTTTTTGTCGAGGAGTGTAATCTTAAATTAGAAAAATTTTAGTCTTAAAATTTTTCTAAATTAGTCTTAAAACTAAAATTAGTCCAGGAATAGTGTTATTTTATGATAATAATAAATGATAAGCACAATTTAGATAATGTTATTTTATGAAAAATCAAAGAAAAAACCCTTTGTACCTATCTTTTTGTCACGGGGTGTATATATTTATTATTATTATTATTATATCTATCTAAATAATCATATTATTCCCACAAGAAAAGTATAAAAATACTATACATAGTAAGTGAAATCATATGTTAAAATTACATTCATATGTAGTATTTTATGATACGGGTGATCCAAAGTATTTAAGTTTTTATTCAGTTTGTAGTGAGTTTATAAATGTTCTTCTCATGCTTTGAAGTTCAAGGCTATTAAATCCAGTATTTTCTTTGAAAATAAAAGAATGTCAAAAGAAAAAAAATCTAATAATTTGAACACTCGCTGTACTTTGTATAGAAATGTCTACACATGCTTAAAATACTATGACTGGGCCCGGGATGCCCTGGCTGAAAGTAAAAATTAAAATCTAGATCCTGGCCCAGTCTGCATTGTAACAATCTAGGCCCAATCCAGTCTGACACAAAAATACCTATATATATATATATATATATATATATATATATATATATATATATATATAAAGCACATTTAATTAAAAGTAAAGGATCATATTTAATCAACTCTTAAAATTACCTTTCATATAATCCTTTTTTAGCAGCATGATTGCTAATATATTTCAGCATAATGATCATAGCCATCTTCAGAAAAACATGCTGCCTACTGACCACTGTCTTGCCCGTTGTCAGTTGATCGCTCGTTTATTTTCTCCCTCTGCTTCACTTCATTCACCAGTGCCTGCCATTCAGTGGGGATGATACTGTGCTCTGTCGTTAATTGTGTTTTTAGTATTTCCAAGACTTCGCGTTTTAAATTAAATGATGGGAACTATAGTGGGCTATTTTGTTAATTATTAATGTATTGAGGTTAATGGAATTAGTGGAATGGTTTCTTAAAAGGCTGTGGTAAGTATATTGTATTTTAAATCTGCGAGATGTTCAGTCAGCAATCTTTTATTTTTGTCATTCTTATATAATGCGCTTCCTAATTATTTTCAAATTTAAAATTCATTTTGTAGATTCTAAATGTGTCTTTAAAGTTAATAAGTCTTTTTCATTTTTTATCCATTGAAAAATGCTTTTATTCCATTTAATAGGTATATAATTCCTGCTTTAGAACCTTCATATTTAATTTTATTACCATTACAAAAGGAAATGGAGGGGATGAAAATTAAGTTTAGTTTTTTTAGCGCTGCTAATGGAGTTTAGAGATTTTAAGCAAATTTTGTAAATTTTTTGGATTAGTGATCTACTGTAACCAACATTTTGGGCGATATCTTTAATAAATTTAATTTCGTTATTGAGGAGTTTTTTATTTGAGCAAATAAGGATGGCACAGTTTATGTAGAAGCAAAGTGCGGCGAGTTTGTAAGATAGTGGTGTTTTGCATTTTTCATTAATTATTTCATTATTGTTAGTTGGTTTTCGGAAGACAGTTGTATCAAAAGTATAGTTTTTGTTTTTAATAATTTTAACATCTACAACGTTTATAGTATTGTTGGTTTTGGTTTCAAGAGTGAATTTAATGTTACTGTCTAAATTGTTATGATCTATTAAGAATTGATGGGGGTTGGGATGATAAGGGATGACAGCAAAAATATCATTAACATATATGGAGCCAAATTTTATAATTTTTAATAATATGGTTAGTAGAGACCTCAAGGTGTCGTAATTTTAATTTGACTATAATTCCTGATATGGGCGAGCCCGTCTTTCATGCCTCTGGTTTATTTTAAAATAACGTTATTAAAGGCAAAGTATGATTTGTTTAAGAAAAGATTGTTTTAGAGTTTTACTAATTTTATTGTTTCTATAAATTTCAATAATTTTGTCTTGGATACTATGAGTTATTTCAGGGATATCTATTGAAGGGTATAGATCTTTAACGTTGAAACTGATTAGAATATCTAAACTATTAATGGTAATTTTACGAATTTTTTGAATGAAGGCTTTAGTAGATGTTAAACTAGAATGTGTGTGTGTGGGGGGGGGGAGGGGAATTATAAATATCTTTCATTAGGACTTTTGGACTTATTTACAATGGATCTAAGGATTGGTGATGTTTTATAACCTTTATATTTGTCAAAAAGGTGAGGAATGACTGGAGCATGATTATTAAATTTAGGTGATGTATTATTCAGCCAAATACCTGTTTTAATAAGGGATTTAGTTTTATCTGTGAGCTTTTTAAGGGGATTGGTACTGGTTTTTATGACTTGCACTTTATTAATAGTTTCTAACATCATATCATTGTATTTTTCTCTGTCCAAAATGGTAATTAAGCCTGTTTTATCTGTCTTTAGACATGTTATATCTCTAGTTTTTTTAGGCCTTTTATATCAGCATAATCGGAATTTCCAGAGGAAGAAGATTGTTCAAGTGATTTTAGGGTGGTGTTTCTGTAGTATGGAGGTTTTTGAGGGTTATAAGATCATAAAACACCACTAATCCTTAGACCCATTGTAAATAAATCTGAAGGCCCTACCTACAATTTAGAAGTATATATGAAAGACATTTATAATTCTCTTCTCCCAACCCATCAGATTCTAGCTTAAGATCCACTGAAACTTTCATTCCAAAAAATTGTAACATTACCATTTATAGTACAGATATTCTAGTCAGTTTCAACATTAAAACCTATACTATTCAATAGATCCCTGAAATAACCCGTATTATCCAAGACAAAATTATTGAAATTTATGGAAACAATGAATTTGATTTAGCCAGAACCCCCCCCCCCCTACGTTTAATATGGCGAACAGTTCAGTTTTGGTAGTAGGATGTTGTGTTTGGGTCCTCAATTGTCTTTACAACTCAGGGCAAAGAGATTCACTAAGATTGATATAAAGTTTTTAGCTGGACATCCCAGATTTTTTATACCGATCATGTTCTTAGACTAAGAACATGACTCAACAAGGATTTATTTAACAAAGCAGTATTAAGTGTGCTTTTTTAAGACTGGGATTATTGCTAGTGCTCGGATACTTTTGCTGTGGAGTGTACGATCCGACTTATGATCCACAATAGCTGCGATTGTTACAATAGTATGCCTCCCTAAATATAAGGAAAATTCATAGAGATAATGATGATTAAAAGAGCTACTATTCAGCTTTTTCTAAAACGGTGTTTACGATAAGGGATCATTCACAAATGAAAATTTGTATAAAAAAAATTTGTGTTACACAATGAAACTTAATAGAATATTTGTGATTCTTTTTTTTTTTTTTGGGGGGGGGGAGGGGGGGAGTACATGCGTAGCAATAAATTTACAACAATTGTCTACATCTCTTTGAATAATAAATGTATTTGTTTTAAACTACAGTATAATACATACTTGCCAACCATCTCATTAACAACCATACAATTGTTAACGCCGCTTTTTTCACACCACTTTATTTTTAGAGTAATTCTTTCCAAATGTTGTTGCGATTAAATAAGAATAAAATTACTCTAAAAACAGACTGGTGTGGAAAAAAAAGGCTGGTACTAAAAATTGTACGGTTTATAATGAGATGGTTGGCAAGTATGATAATGATTTAGTCATGTGTTGTCATGTTTTCTGAAAGTTTCATGAAATTTGGAGAAAAACCTTTAGAGTTATAAAGTAAATCTTGCGAAAAATTTATGCATTTTTAAATAAAATATTTATAACTCTTTAATAATTCGAACTATCCTCACAAAACTCTACACACGTACAAAATATAACACTTATAACCACATTTAAAATTTACAGATGAATCAATGCACTTCCAGATAGAGGGTAATTGCAAATAGTTTTTATTTTATTGGATTTATTGTGCATCCCTTAAGGGCCTTTGTGAAAAAATCTTTGCTGAAATTAAAATTTACAGATGAATCAATGCACTTCCAGATAGAGGGTAATCGCAAATAGTTTTTATTTTATTGGATTTATTGTGCGTTCCTTAAGGGCCTTCATGAAAAAATCTTTGCTGAGAAACATTAGGAAAGACATGTTTTCCTTACTCCCAAAGTTCAAGAACAACTCATTAAGTATTTTTCAAAATATTTGGCAAAATGTAAAAATATTAAAATGTTTCCATTATTTTGTCCAACACCTGTAAATGTTCATGGTTCAAATTGCAATTTAACAATAGTTCAAGATATGTCTGAATTTTCTGCTGTAAATAAAGAACTTGTTGAAATAAGGTGCAACTATAGACCTATTATAACAATGGATGGTACAATGACAACCTTTTAGTGTGGCAAAGATCACCAATGAAAAAGTCGCCTGACTACAATATCTACAGTAAGCCAAACTGGCTAGAATTGAAATTTTCTCACGAAGCTCTAAACTCTGCTTTCTCTTACGAAGATGACACCTTTTTTTTTGTTTTTTGGAAAGTTCTTTTTATATTTCTCTTTAAAAGATAGATTGTGTTGAATATAAAACATATTTTATCGTAAGCTGTATTGCTTATATGTTCTGTGAAAGGCTGTAAACAACGTAAGGAGCTAACATATTTCACTGGTAAGTTTTTTTGTATTTTATTATTTCATACTTTTCGTAAATCATCAGTGAAAAAATTATTCAATTTGTATACCAAAAACTAACAAAGTCGTTGTCATAAATATTTATGCTCTTTTAATAATATTATATCTTCAGTAAATGACAGCTTAGTTTTTCCTAAACAATCTAAAAAATAAATAAAAATAAAAGAAATTATAGGCATTTATAATATTTTATGTGAAACGTTCAAAATGGTGGCAAATCATCCATTTTGGCATACATTTAAAAGTTCATAACTTGAAAAATCTTTGAGTAGTCTCAAAATAATTGACATTTCTAGAATCAGTATAGGAAGCTCTATGGGTATACTAAATTTGACTCAAATCTGTATTGTCATTGCCTGATCGATTTCACGTGGAATGACCCTTGATTTATATTAATTTTTAAAATGTGTTATGTACTTTTCATCCTTGAGTATTCTGATTTGATTTCAATTACTATGAAAATTAAAATCATACCGAATCATTAGGGAGACTCTCAACCCAAATTTTGGTTTTTCTTTCTTTTTTCTTTTTTTTTTTTAATAATAGTTGGAGCTGAATAAAAAATATGAACAAATAGTCTTATTTTCTATATTACTGTGGTTAAAAATAATAGCATAATTCTTACTAGAAATGGTGCAAAAAAAAATGTATGTTTATTAAGTCAACATATGTTAAGCTGACCAAAATTTTACAAGCTAAAATGAGGACAAATGACACAATGTTCTCAGTTTTGGTTAGAAAATGAAGACTGTTTAGATTAAAAATGAGGATGTTTCTGAGGAAAAAATTCACGCACATTTAGGCTATTATATTAGAACAAATATACATTTTTATATCATAAAGAATATTGCTTATTTTAAATTTCCTTTGTTTGAAATCATAAATTAAAAAAAAAAGTTAATAATTTTCAGTATTAACATTATGATAATTATTGATTAAAACTCATTTTACTCCTGGATTTAAGCTAATGTATGACTTCCATTAATGATAGTATGCGAAGAAAAACAATAATTAAGGTGATTACAAAACAGTAGTAATATTTCATATATACAGAAAAGAAGTTCAAATATAAAAGTGAAAACTCATGACATGAAAAGAAATTTGTAAGTTTTGCTTCTGATTTCGCAAAAGAAAAAAAAAAAAATTCCAAATGCAATTGGGATTTAGGGAATAAAAAGGCACTATAAAAAATTAATTTAAAAATTTCTAAATCATAAGCATATAAGATAAATAATAAATATTTTGCTTATCATAAGCTGGAGTTACAAAAAACATTCTTATTTAGATCTCATTTGATACCTTAAATCCTACCACACAGACTTGCCACCATTTTAATTTATTCCGCAGCATTGATTGTACCCTTCCTTTTTCCACACTACTTTTTTTGAAGGGTATTTTTCTTCTTGTCTTACCGTAATAACATATATTGCAGAAAATTTCACTACAAATAAATGGGTGTTAAAAGTCGACGGATTCTATCAGTCCTCCGAAATAAATTAAAATCCTTGAATGTCTACATCTATAACTCGCAAAATCAATTTCTTTCATGGTGATTTTATTAGGGATAAACCAGATATCCAGAAAATATTCCGTATTTGACTGATTTTTCAATTTCCAAAATATCATAGGATATCTGAATCGAAACCACCAGATATCAGGCTATATACTTATTAACTTTTTTTTAATACTACAAATTCATGATTGAATATCCGAAATGCCGAGTCCGGTAAAATTCATATCCAGTTCATGTCCAGATTTTACTGCTTACATTTCCAACAGATTCGAGATACCGAATTTTGAATTCAGATTATATATTTTCAGACACATTTAAAAGAAAATTCTTTTCATATAAAGCTAAGCTCAACAGGAGAATTTTTTATTACCTTGTAATTTTTATAATTTTAATTTGAAAAATGTATACTATTTCAGCAATGCATGTTTATATATACAAATGAAATTAGATAATGGTTTTATCTGCATTATAATAATATTTTATTCACAAAATTTCATTCTATTCCTATGTCTAAAGGACATTGTCAACAATCTAGATACAACAACACTAGAAGATAAAAAGCATTGATATTGTAGAATTGGTGAAAGAAAAATCTATTTTATGAAAATATGGAAATTATTAGCAATTCTCAGAAAATGAGGACAGAAAAGTTTTAAATGGGGTCAAATGGGGTCCTCATTAGAAATTTTCAAAACTGAGAAGGATGTCTAAAAATGAGGACGTCTGGTCACCTTACCATATGGGTCAAGTGTCCTTAGGTCTAGGGAGACATGATCCCCCCCCCCCCCCCTCAAAAAAGTGAGAAGACTCATAGGTATTGAAATGAAAAACGTAACTTTTGTGATTTAAAAGTTTTTTGTTTTAAAAAGTAAAATATTTTAGTTAATATACAAAAAATGTTCTTATATTAGGTGAAGTGTTACTTGTTTAATTTTCTTTAGTTAACCCTATTCAACATCAGAAGCAAAGCAGTAGTCAAATTCAATACTTATGACGCTCACTTTGTACTAAAATGACAGGAGGACTGAGACATGTTTCAATTTGCACCTAATTTACCTCATACACATCAGTAACATCAGGCCTTTTGAATCTGTTACCTTCTGATCTCCTAGCAACTTTAAAAGTCAAAACATCGTGATTGTTTTTTGTTACTAAGCCGACAAATTATCTCATCCTCTTTTTTCACAAAACTTGACAATTACCCAATCGTCAACTCGTATTTTCTGGTTATCTAGCTCTTCCTCCGTACTATCATCTTGACTTGATAGAGAACTTGTTGTCATCTCACATTTTAACTCTGAAGTTTCAGATTCTAATGGTTTTTGTAGTTTTTTTTTTTTTCCTCAAGTTTTGTACTTTTCACATAAAGAGCCCTTTTTGCCTTTTTTTCGTGAACACTTTTTTTTTTCTTCTTTCTGCCACTTTCTTTCTTCTATTGGGTCGTTCCATAATTATTGTCCAAAAATGAAACACGAAAGAAAACGAGTCACAAAGAAAGAAATGGATTTTATTCAGCAATGTAGCTGCCATCAGGGCAGAAATACACTTCGTCCAACGAGTTTTGAGTGAAAAAATGCCACGGTTGCAGAAGTCGTCGACACATTGGTCAAAGAAATCCCGAATTAAAGCATCTTGGTTCGGGAATCATTTGTCCCTCACAAACCTGTCCAAATGGCGAAACATGTGATAATCAGTCGGAACCAGGTCTGGAGTGGGTGCGGCAGAAGCTCATACCTCAACTCCTAGGTCTTTTTCCGGCTATCAACTGAGACATGGGGTCGAGCTCCATCCGGCAAGTGTATGGGACCTGACCTATTGACCAGTGCTGGTGGTTTGATGCGAAGCTTGTGGTATTCATCCAATTAACGACGGTATATGTCCGTATTAATGGTTTGGCCTCTCGGGAGGAATTCATAATGGACCACGGTTTTGGTGGTCCACCAAACGGAGACGAGAATTTTCTGTGAATGGAGGTTTGGTTTAAGGATCTGTTTCGCATTTTCGCTTTTATGCAGCCACTGTGCTTTGCGCTTGCGATTATCGTACAGCACCCACTTTTCATCCACAGTCACAATACAATGTAAGAATGGCTCTCTAACCTCGCGCTCCTGTAGAGATTTACAGGTCTCCAGGCGCCATAGACGTTGCTCCTCCGTTAGGTCATGTTGTATCCATGTTTCGAGCTTTTTCGCCATTTCCATTGCTGCTAAATGTCGGGAGATTGTCTGTGGTGCTACTGAGAGTTCGGCTCCTAGCTGTTGTATCATTGGCGTTGGTCGGTCGTCGACTTTCTGCCGTAAATGGTCCACATCACACCACACTGGACAACCGACTCCAGGTTTATAGTCAATCTCCATATCGCCGCTACTAAACTTAGCAAACAATCTGAGGACTGTCCGCTCACTTGTTGTGCTCGCACCCCAGCTTTGTTGACGTTGGCCACTGTTGCAGCAGCCGAATGTCCAAGGCGCAACTCGTGCTGCACGTTGGGCTGCTCCATCACGTCCTTAAGTGTTTTCAGTTCCCCGGCTGGGATTTATATAGTGTGTGGACTCTTCCACTTCATGTTGTAGGGGTGCATCACTATTGTACCGATCGGAACGATCAGCAGAAGTTACCTATATCGGTTGCGGCCAATAATATGGAACAGCCCAATATTTCTCTTTTGTTTGGTGTGACAGTGGCTAACATAGACTTACCCTTTTTGTTTTCAATTATTTATTATGTAACAACTCAGTGGACTTAAAGATTAAAAATATTTTAGTTATTTCTTAAATAAAAACAATTCATTAGGTCGAAATATTACATATTTGAGTTATTTATTAAATAAAATCCATTCATTAGACCTAAATATTCACAATGTTTTAGTTATTCATTAAATAAAAACAAATTATTAGGCCTAAATCCTAATATATTAGCTATTCATAAGGTAAAAATCCATTAAAACAAACAAAGAACATTAAAGTAATCATTGGGTCAAGTCTCCCTAGGTTGCTTTGTTTTGTTAACTCCAATTTTTTAGAAATCTGTATTACAATTGTATAAAACTACTATATATGAATCTGTAGCCAAAAAGGTGACTGAAATATACTTCTGAAATTGACTTGCCTCAAAACTGGAAGTTCAAATTTAACAAATTCCGAGATTTTTAAAATTGACTTGAAAGGTGCAGTATCAATTAGTACTAAATTGCTAGAAAACCATTGATAATTCTGCAATGGCTGTTCTCTGTAAAATGCTATTGTATAATTAGTCAATCAGTATAATGGCTAACATTTCCCTAAAACTTTCCTTTCATAGGAAAAAACCCTGTGGGTCAAGTCTCCCTAGTTTCCCCTGTACTATAATTTGCTTTATAATCTTCTCTTTAGATTTACTTTCGCAAACATTACTTGGTTACTACAGGAAAATTGACAGTCACCCTGATTAGATAGGTCAGTTTTAGATCTCAATAATTGATCTTTCAAAAAAAAAAAAAAAAAAAAAACGGCTGTATCGTTTTCTTTTTCCTTCTTCTTTCCCTTTCTTTCTTTCTTTTTTTTTTCTTTTTAACTCGCTGTGTAAATTCTGCTTTATATGTCTTTATGACTCATGTATTAGTTTGATCTTACAGCAAAATTCATAGGTGTCTGATTTGTTAAGTCAATTTTATGTCTTCCGATTACGATAGAGCATATAATATGTGTGATAGTTGGTAATGAAAGTCGTTGGGCTGTTAACGCCAAATTTTTTAAACGTGTAAAATTCTGCAGAATTCTTTGTTAAACTGCTGTTTCAAAACCCCTGCCTATCATAGGGAATCAGTTTTCAAATATATTTTCTTATTTTAAAATTATTGTAAAATTTCATCAAGATTCATTGGATTCCCATAAATTTATTTTGTAGATAAATGAAATAAAAATTGATAAATAATAACAGTAATCTCGTTTGAGGTGTTTGGCGTTTGGGAATAAGGCCGATTGGTTGTTCTAGGGTCCTATGCCTGAGGGGGAGTGCCTTCCGTGGAGGTCTTTTTAAGGGGTCCTAGCTCATATTTACGCAAGTTTCGGAGAAAAACACGGAAAACTTCGAACGGCTAGGCCGACGAACGCGACCTGGGATCGAACCCGGCACCTCACGTCTACCAGCTTTGAGCGCAGAACCGCTCGGCCACTGGTGGGTAATCTCGTTTGAGAATTTTATTAAAACAGGGTAATTCCATCATCTATCATTTTATTTATAATCGTATTAAAAGTTGCATATCAAAGTTCTTTTCTTTCTTACAATATTACTAGCAGTTCTGCCCGTTTTTCACACGGTGAAAAAAAGAAAAACTGTAAGCAAATCCAATAAATTTAATCTATTGACAAAAGACTATTTATTTAAAGCTGTGAGGAAGAGTAAGTGGGGTTCAAATCTATTGAAAAAATAGAAATAAAATTTTTAGAAAAGAATATAGAAGTACCCCTTACAGCTCATTAGGAATTGAATTTCCGAAATTTTCCTTTTTACCTTATTTAGGACCTAAGAAGAGACATTTTTCTAAGTTCCAAGCTTCTACTGGCAGACTTACGGCGATAAGAATAAATAACTTCGACACCCCTTTCACCTTCTAAAGATTTCGGAAAATCTTTTATCTTAATTAGGGCCTAAGAGGAGACATTTTGCTACATTTGAAGCTTCTATTGGAAACCACTGCAGAGATACGATGAAGAGGTTCAAAAACGTCGACAACCTCTTTCAACTCCTCAAGGGTTACATTTAATTAATCCGTTCTTAAAGAGCTCCTATGTCATGAAAGAAACCTACTGTATAGATGTCATGTTTTAAGATTCAGCAGTTTGGACTCAGTGTTGATAGATGAATGAATGAGTGGTATTTCGTGTTTATATGTATTAGATATAATGTGTTCAGAAGTAAAAAGTAGCTTGAATCTGAAATTATAAATTAATTTCTAAATGATTTTGCCAAAATAAAGATTTGTGACAAACGTACATTGAGGTTGAAAAAAATGTTTCTATGCAGCTTTTAATGAAGTGTTACAACGTAATAACTCAGCAGCAAATTAAGCAGTATAGATGTAATTGGATGCTATAGCTCTAAGAAACATGTCTTCTACTCAGTTGATCCGAATTCCAATTTGGACAGACACAAAGTGTGACTGCGTCGTGATATGCGATGCCGTTTTTTATGAGCAGAAAACAACTACAATTGATTAAGTTGTTAAATTTAAATTTCAGTAAATTACATTTTTTTTCAGTCTGCTGCTTAAATTATACAATAAAAAATAGCTAATGTTTGAGTAAATTTTTTTTAATCATTCAATTGTTTAAAATCAACTCAAGACGAGTGGGTCCATCTCTTCTAGAGAAATGAGTTAAAATTAACTCAAGTTGAGTTGATTTAATTGTTTCATTTTAAGATATAACTATTTTTAAATAATTATACATATAATTGAAACCAATTTTTATTCTGTGATATAGTATATAAAATTTATGTCTTTTAATTGATGAATATAATTTCGTGATTCTAATGCAATCTGAAATAAAATTCAATATTAGAACATTGTGAATTAAAAATTGTGATGATGAAATGTTGCATTTAAGAGTGTTATCTTTGCAACTTCGAAAAGAATAATAAACAAACAATAAAGAAGAAACATTAGACTATAATAGATTAGAGTGAAGTGAGTTTATTAGCTTAACAAATGAGTTTTTCAGTAGTATCTGAAATTATTGCAATTAAACAAGCCTCCAAACTGTACAAAATGAAATCACATTGTAAAAAGAAGTTAATTAACCCATTACCTGCTAGCGTTGCATTTTCGCAACATTTACTAATGATATTATATAATATAAACTTTAATAAATCATTGCAAATAAACTGATAGTGTAATACAAAAATAAGTTATGCAATAAAATTTAAAATGAAGTTTTTTTTTTTTAACTTAAATCAATGGACAAACATTGTTGACAAATATTAATAATTAATATTTTAAGTTTAGTTAATTATCAAAGTTGACAACAAATGTTTAGCCAAAAAAGTATATTGAATATCGTAAGCCGTATTTCTTTGAAAGAAAATAATGCGTTCAAGTAAGTTGTTTATTTTAATTTGTGATTTGTAGTTGATGATTACAAAAAATGTTGCGAATGCAAGTATTGCATTTTCGTAACATTTTTATTCAACACCAAAATCACTATATATACAGCTCTACTAAAACATTAATTAAATATTCAGACTTGCTAAAAGTGTGCTACAGTTTTTTAGTACACATTTTAACAATTCTGAAATTTTAATTAACATTTTCATTTCTTAACAAAACAAAACAATTTTTTAAATGTTTTATCCCTTTATTTATTCAAATTTAAACATAATAAAGAAGTTTTGTGAACTTTCAAAATTATTAAATATGTTTAGCAGGGAATGGGTTAAAAAAAATTATCAGAAATAAAAAAGCAATTTAATTTACAAGATGCTTTTTTCAGTTGTTACGCTTTTAACTCTTTAACATTAAGTGAGCAGAAATTAATTTTGCTTTGAAAAAGTATTGTATACTGATTTATAAAAATCAGTGTACAATAAATATACCTTTCCTATGATATTTTGCGAATCGTTTTTATTTTAAATGGCAAAATATTCTATTGTTTGAAGAAAATTCAGTAGGAATGTGATAGTTTTAATATTTATAAAGTCAATAGATTAACTCTGTTACTTCAAAATGTTTTATTTATAAATTTGGAGTTTACGACTCTCATTAGTAAGCAATTATATTCATATAACTTTTCACATCTTCGATTGTTTATTTTCATAGCCAAACTTTTTCGTTAATTTCCCAATCTTTTACAATGCTAACTGATTTATTTTGACCCAATTGTTTTCCGAAAAAAGATGAGAAGTATCATAAAGATGTCCAATTTTTTTATCTTTTTTTTTTTTTTATTATTGAAATTATAATCCAACTATTAACCAAATGTCAACGAACCTCTTTGCTTGATGAATGTTAGAAATAATTCTTATAAATATTTAAAAAATGAGTAAACATTGAAACTTAAATAGCTTCTTCAAAAAGATGATAAGTTACTGTATTGATTATCATAACTAAAGGAACAATGTTGTTTAGAACCTTTCTTGTTTCCATTTTAATGATAAGAACGAAAACCGTTTAATAATGTAAAATGGAGGCATTGTTTGCTACATAAGAAAGAGTTTTATGTATAATTACTGTACTGATATACGACATTACCTGAATGTAAGATTGTCATTTAAAAAATGAAATTTATAATTCTTAACTGCCGAGAAAATTTTCAGTGTATCCAACTTAATGTGTACTTTTCCCTAAACATCTATTTATTTTTCCAATTGTTTCACATTTCCTAATCTAAACTAAATATAAGAAACTTGAATCTTCACTTTCGATATTTCCTAAGTTGTTTTTTCTCAATTAGCTACAGAATACCCACATAATACACCCAATAAGAAATATTCAGTATCACAAAACTCAAAGGAAAAAATAATCGTGATGCTCTGTCTATCATGATAGCTCTCCTCCGCCGTTTTTGAGCTGGTGTTAATCCGGGGAGTTTCGGTTGCAGATTAAAAATTCTCATACTGTCCTAAAATAAAATTATATATATTTAATATGAGAAATTTATTAAAAAGTGAGTATATATATTTTTTTTATACGATGTTTAATTCTACTTACGTTATTAACTTTCTTTTTCGTATTCTCTTCTTCTTCTAATACCACGTTGACAACAGCATACTCCATAAGTGAAAGGAAAACAAAAACTGTGCAACTAGACATGAATATATCGATAGCTTTGATATAAGAAACAGGGGGTAAGGATGCTTGACTTTTTGCGTGTTGTGTTGATAGGGTCAATAGACTAGTTACGCCTAGGGTGACTCGAGCTGGAACTGCTTCAGGCTACAAAATAAATTAATACAACTACATAATTATCAAGTTTCACTAACGTTGCAATTAAAAAAAAAACAATGTATATACAGGGTGTCCCAAAAGATTGAAACGCGGTTTTATTCTTTACCTATTACAGAAAAGTGAGCAATGTAAATAACAAAACTGCTCAAAATAAAATAGAAAATAAGACCACGTTCATAAAAAATTACTTCCTGTTAATTTTCTAAAAGTTATATTTTTAAAATTTTTATAGGATCCTTTTGGATAAATTTGATCAACAAAAAAGTTTTTATTTCTATTGGAACAACGTCATTACTAAAAACTGCATATCTTTATCATTTTAATGACAAATTGATGATTGATTGTGTTATGCTTAATTGAAATCTATGAATGATGAACACCCCCAGTAGCACATAACGTTGTTTCAACGTTGTTTTAACTAATTATTCACTGTTCAGACTTATTTTCGACGCTAGAACAACGTCATGTGCTATCTGGGACAGGAATCATATACCACACTGTTAAAAATTTCTCTACATTTAATGTAAATATTTATCCAGAGTCTCTGTGAATTTACAGTAATCCTTAGTTAAAAGTGAATAATCGAGATTCTCGATCTTTGTTCTGTATTTTTACGTAATTCTATTATTTAATTTTTTAATTAAAATTAAAAATGACTGTTTCTACTTTAGAAAAAGCATTCCAAGTCCGAAATATATTCTCAACAATAATTAATTAAATTAATATTAGTTATTAAAATGAATGTATAAAATAAGTTTTTTAACATCTTCGTTTATTTTTCTCTGTAATTTTACGTAAGCCTTAAGATAATAGATTACACAGTTTTCTGTTGAAAATTTTAACAGTGCAAAATCGAAATGTAATTCTGTAACATATTACAAAAATGTAATATGCATGACAATACTTACATTAAAACTATTTTTGCGTTTTTAGGGTGAATTCGCAATTCCGTCACATATTTTAAATCGTATTTCATATTAAGACTAACAATTTTTTTATTTGACAAAATAAA
This sequence comes from Salticus scenicus, assembly GCA_963930645.1. NCBI lineage: Eukaryota > Metazoa > Arthropoda > Arachnida > Araneae > Salticidae > Salticus > Salticus scenicus. Next base: position 184,407,481 of record OZ005651.1, on the reverse strand, counting down.
AATAAAATAATAACCACTCAAGTATGTAATTTATTTTCAACTTTCTCACATTGCCATCACATTTTTTATACTCACCGTAGGAGATATTACCCCTGCTTCGGAAAAAATAAATTATTTTTACCGAACATGACGTGACATTACAGTTACGATGGATTTTACACACCAGCCGCCATTAATGTACTCGACAGTCACTGAGTTCACTCGAAATCGTACTTACAATCCTACGATTACGAGTTCGACGCTTTACTGACAGTGACAGGGTTACCGCGATCTCATACTGATTGAAATCTTCCTCTTTTGTAAAATTTACTTCATCCATGAACAATACGGACCGACTAAATGCGCTGTATACCACGTTTTGTTGAAGATAGCATCTCTCCGGAATGAATAGAATTCTCTGGAATGAATAATTCGTAGGCTCCAATGACTGGATGCGCTACAGATTGTATGAACGTATCTGGTTTGCTGGCAGTATCCTACATACAATGGATTTGTAAAACTCATTCATTAGCCTATGTACTCGGCCTATGTACTTAGCCTATGTAACTTATAGCTTTACTACTTGTACTCGGATTGCTCCTGAACAAGATGTTGGAAGCCCCGCTTATATTGTCTGATGCTCTCATCGTTCACTCTCAAACAACCAGTCTCATGTAAACTTCTGTGAATGCGTGCGAAGATCGTTATGATGAGGAATACCCCTGTACAGGAAACATGCCTGGCACGAGCTCAGCGCAGCGGGTTCAGTTAGATTCATACGCGGGGTGCATGTTCTCCTGGTCAACATTTTGAATACTCGTTTATCCTACTGGGTTACAAAGGAACTGGTTCGCAAAAGTTTGACTTTCAGCAGGATTGCTGTCTATGCGACTTCCTATTCAATGCCGTTTATTGCATAGCATAGGCATTTCGTGCTTTTCAGTGCTACGTGATTCTGGTTCAGCTTTGCACCATCTACACCTCTTGAAAGGATGTCACACTGGTAGTGAAATACCCTGCATATTAAAATCTCTTTAATTCATCACTTGGATAATTCGCCGCTGATTCGAGAAATTTATCAATTCTGTTTTTCTCTCACATCAACGATAATAATTAAAAGGGATGTGTTTCTTTTAATTGTAATCGTAGAATAATGATAATGCCAGATGACGGTCTTAACCCGCCAGTACACGGGCTGGGTCTGTGAGACCCATTTTATTTACTAGAATACAATGTATAAGAGAAACATTATATATATTCTGAGAAAAAAAAAAATTACAGTAAACGTAAAATTTTATACTTGGTATTTTTATTGTGTGATTTTATTTTGTGAGTGTTATATTGTAACCATTCAAATGTTGAAAGAAAATTGTGTCTTTTCCCCACCCGTGCATTGGCAGGTTAATTGATATTTTCTGCTTCTAGAAAAGCAATTTTAACATTGTCTTTTTGAATATTTTTTTTTCTTCTGGAAATCCTAAGTAAACTGGCATCACATCTTATAAATTTCATATATATTAATTAAATAATCGAATACCAAACTAAAGAGTCTTTTCTGTAAAAGTAAAAATTAAAAATTTTGAAGAAATTTACTTTCTTAACATGAAATTTTTATTCTAGTGTCTTATTTTTCATGTGTGCACCATTCTACAATTAAAATTCTGTAAAGAGATAAGGTTCGTGCATTCTTCTAAAATGTTCGGAAGAGTGTAATCCTGTTTCTTACTATTTTTTTTTAACTGTTGCTATATATTTCATAAATGTACGGAGAAATAATGTATTAATTAGGTATTATTTGTGTAGAGGAGACCCGTGTACCTAGGGCCACCCCACTTTATTTGAATAATATTTAGTTTTAACTTTTAATACTCAATTGGGCGAGTAACAACACCAACTGACAACTACTTTGGAACCTTTGAGGAGAAAGTTTCGACATGTTACATTTAGAAAAAGAATTTACGTGGTTTGAAGTAAAATTTTGCAGCTCATCTCTTTTGCTATTTTACAAAGGTAAGTCAAATATTTTTCTTTCATTTCTAGTGTATGATTTTGCTTGTTATATTGAGTAATAACTGAGATATTTAATTAGTCCTCTCTGCATGTGGAATTTTTAGTGGAAGGCATTTTGAATGAAGCTACCAAAACTTGTACTTAGGGCGATATAGCTGCCTTGTACCTAGGCCCATGGATGGCCTTAGGAACAGTTGTAACCATATTCTTCCTGTTGTTACAATTTAATTGAAAAACTTTTATAATTAAATGAAGTATATTTTTTTATGAGGGATATTGCTTCAACCCTCCACCGATAATAAGCTTCAACCGTTGGACAGAGGTGTGTTTGGACCTTTTAAGAAAAACTACAGTACAACCTGTAGTAATTGGATGCTGGAAAACCAATCACTATATATGACGTTGCTGAAAATGTTGACAAGTCATATTCGTTGGCCTTTACTCCTGTAAACATTCTATCAGGCTTTCGTGTATCCGGCATATGGCCATAGTGAATCAAAACATATTCACTGAGGATGAATATTTAAGTTCAAATCTGACCGATAGACAAGATCTCTCCATAAATTTCCAGAAAAAGATTTTCCAGGAAGAAAGTGAACCAACAATGATAAAACAGGATGTCTCTGTTTCATCTCCTGCCTGTTGACATTTCGAAATCTTTAACATCTTTTCGTGTGTTATGCTTGAACATGTACGAACCTAAGCAAAAGTTGCCTAAAGCAAAACCTCGTACGTCAAAGAAAAGATGTGGCCGAAAACAAGGGAGATCTAGAAATCCAAGAGACACTCCAGAAAAAAAAGAAATTGAAGAAAGAAACATTCTACTAGAATATACAAAAAAATTAAAAAAATTTAATGTTTCAAATTAAAGCAACAACATGATAATTATTATTATATGATAAATAAATATATTACTTGATATTGTTTCTTTTATAAAATACATGTTTATATGCTTATTTTCTATTCATTACAAAGTGAAATCTAATTTTGAGAGAATGACCCTAGGTAAACTGAGGCCCTATGTACAATGAAGTCTGGCCCTAGGTACAATGTCGTCTGACCCTAGGTACAATGAGCGTGTTGTTCTTAGGGCATTGTGTGAAGTTTACTTGAAAACCTTCTATTTGTCAGAATTTGTTATTTTAAGTGTTTATATCTTTCTCAATTAAAAGTAATTAGCCTTAAAGATATGTACATATCAGTTTCAGGATTTTTAACAGGTAAGGGGCTCTGATTTAGGATATTGAAAAAAAGCGGCCCTAGGTAAAATGAGGTCTGACCCCAGGTACAATGAGGGTGTTGTACCTAATCCCAACTGGAAGTCCTAAAGATATGTTCATATCCCTTTGGTAATTTTAAACAGGTGAAGGGCTCTGTGTTTGGACATTGAAAAACAGCGGCCCTAGATACACGGGTCTCCCCTATTTAAGTGATCCAAAGCTTCGGTAGATTATATTGACATTTTAAATTCTTCAGCAATATTAACGAGAGTTACAGAACATGGGTAATTTTAATTTACAAAGCCAGTCAAAAATCCCCCTTCTTTTTCCTGTATCTTGGGAACAGGGCGGCATTTGTAAAAATTGTAAAAAAATTGTTGAACCAAATTAAGTAGAACCATTTGGTTAAAAAAAAAAAAAAAATGATCTGTGCAGGGAAGCTAATTTTGAAATTTCGAACAGCAAGATCGGAAGT